>WOXC01003538.1:0-600000 GCA_011680675.1 Gymnobelideus leadbeateri | reverse complement strand
CAGAATGGTCTATATCCAATTAAGCCCAAGGCCTGGGGGGAACTGAAATCAAGTTAATTGCTACTCAAGGCCCAGGCCACCAGGTGAAAGCTTTTGAGAATTTGAAAACTAAATTGACCACCACTCCAGCTTTACCCAGTCTAGAAGAAACCTTTTACTCTCTATGATGATTGAAGGAGAGAGCAGGCTTTGGGAGTTATTGAAAACTATTAGATTCTGTGCCTGCTATTGCTTTTCATGTGCTAAACATCCATGCAGCAATTTAGAAAGGAAAGGGGGATCTGACAGCGTTTTGGCCTTGCCACGGTCATCTTTAATTCCTACCAGGGAAATTGTCTTTTTTTTTTTTGGTGCCTGTTTGGTCTTCATTTGCTTAACCTCTTTGCCAGGTTTGTCTCCTCCAGGGTTCAAGCCATCAACTCTTGGATGACCACTAAGGCTATGCAAATCTCTGACTTAATCCAAGTTCTCCAGACCACTGGACCTGGCATCATTCACGTTCCCGAGTCTGATCCCTTGAATGTGGAGTCTGACTCCCTTGAAAGGGACCCAGAGAGGCAGAGACAGCTCTATACACCTTGCCAGCAGGAAGCACTTTCGGAAATTGTGACTTTCATCCTTTACCCTGAAAGGAATTTGGGTCCCAATTTGTTTGAGGGGGGAATGATGAGATATGGGCCCTGGGAGCCCCCTCAGGCTCTCCTTGAGTCCTTGAGGTACAGGCTCTGGGAACCTCCCTTGGAGTCTGATCAAATCATCTTATTTGATGAGGCATTTGCATGAGGCAAGTCTGTTACTAGACTTCCCACCCTCAGTTACTAGACTTCCCAATCAAAGTGTCCATCTATCCTTGAACTGGCCTAGCCCACCATTGTTTGTGGTCTCTAGGCACTTCCCACCCTTGCTTCAATGACCCACTTTTTTTGCTTTTTAAAAAATTGTGGTAGACTATTGATTACTGATATTGAATATGCCCCAGAATGCATTTATCTCCCTGGCAGGTGAGTGCAGTGTTTTATCTTCAATCTTCCAGACTTATGTTTTGTCATTGTGTTGATCAGAGTTCTAAAATCTTTCAAAGATTTTTTTCTCTATGATGTTGTTTCTCTATAAATTTTTTGCTATATATTGTTCTTGTAGCTGTTCATTTCACTCTGTGTTGGTTTACAGAGGTCTTCCTAGTTTCCTCAGGAACTGTGCCTTTTTAAAAAATCAGAAATCACCTTTATTCACATTTCTCTTACTTAGATATTCTAGTGTTATCTCACTTCAAAATCACTGGGATGCACAAGAAAAACACAAGATGATAACTTCTGGAAAGGGAGAAGTGATGGTTGGAAGGTCTCTGACCAATTTTGTCTTTGAAAGATGCAATAGACTTGGACAGCTTTAAGGGGGGATCTCAACTTTGTGGCCAGTCCTGTTTTGGTGCCCTTTCTACCTGTATGACTCAGTCTCTTTAATATTTGCCACTAATGAGCTCATAGGTCCTCATAAGTAAAGATCCAAGAATCACACTGGCTGTCAATGCACTTCTATGGGAGCTGTACATATTAAACTCCAAAACTCTCTCCAGTGTAGCTTTTCTAGGCAGTTGGGACAATTTACTTTTGATCTTCACAGTTTTTATTTATGATTTCTTGAAATATGGCTCTGAAAAAACAGGCTTTAAAAAAGTCCATTGTAGGGGGTGGGGGTGGAGACAAGATGGTGGAGTAGAAACAACACTTCCAAGGTGCTCTCTCCCACACCACTTCAAAATCATGTAAAAGGGGACTCTGAACAACTTCTGGAGCTCCAGCACCCACAGAACAACACAGAGAAGCTAACCTCCTGCTAAGGACAGCCTGGCAGTCCTGCAGGGAGCAGCCAGCACAGCACTCCAGGAGCCGACCTCAGGCAGGCCTGAGTCTCGGTTTTAGCCTCAGGGTGGAGGGACCCCAGAACACCAGCAGCTGCGGAAGCAATTCCAGAATTATCAACACAGACATGCCTAGGACAAAGTGAGAGGTTAGTGCCCTATGGACTTTGGGACCAGTATTTGGGGAACACGGCAGGCTTCTTCCCCTGGGGCGAGAAGTGGCTGAGGAGACACAGCACAAATGCCATTTTGCAGCTTCAGTGGCAGCTTTAGCTCCTGGTCTGTGAACTGTAGGGAGATCCAGCGACCAGTCTTAGGGGGGTAATCACTCTTGCTTTAACCTCCCTGGATCTGGATTGCAGTCTGGGCTGGAGGTCTGGGGTGGGTATCCAGCTTGCCAGATCGTGTGGAGGCTTCACACAAGCCACCCAACTAATACCTCCGGGAGTTGTGAAGACCCCATGTTTGGGACAGAAGCTCCCCTGTCTGGTGGCAGAGTCCTACTGTGGCAACAAGCCCAGAAGTCAAGTAATTAAGTGGCAACATGCCTAGGCAAAGGAAACAAAATAAACAGAAAAATGCAACATCAGACTCCTATTTTGGGGGCAAAGAGAATCAAAGCATGGAACAGGAGGAGGACTATGTAGCAGCAAGCACCCCAACATCCCCAGGGTAGCTGCCAACACAGGTTTTTAGATCTGTTTTTGTAAAGCAAAGCAACTCAAAATCAGTTAACAAGCTTACTTTAATCAAACAAACGTATATTACCCAGTTCAGGGGAAAAAGGTCAGCACCCTGAACTTCAGAATATACAGACAGATCAAATAGACAGGCTTCCAAACTGTCCAACCATTATATCAATACCAAATCACAGTTACCAGAGAGAGAAGCATCAACATCTGGGTTTTCAAAGCTGGGGGGGCTCTCTATGGCTACCCAGAGTCTCATCTGGTCAAATCACACAACACTTCTCAAAGGGAGCCCCCAAAACAAAGCTTCTCATCAGGGTTTATATAGCCTTCACCTGGCTCAGAGAATGTAACAACCTTCTTGACCCACTGCCAATCACAAAGTATCAAGGTGTGGGCTTTCCTGAAAAACAAGCCTCCCACCACAGGCTCCAAGTACACTTAAGCTAGGGGCAGGGAAGATCTTTAAATTTGCATTTCCATTACATTCGGCCCCAAGATCTTTCATGCCCATAGCATACACAATTTACATTTGAATTAGCACTAAAACATCTCTTAGGTCACATTTTCCAGGTACATAAGAAAATCACAATATAATCTTAAAATACAATAGTCCAAGACTTCCACTCATGGGGCAAATGTTAACTCAGTCACTTATCAGTAAAATCAAAAAATAGTCACTCTTAAGTTAACTCAATCAGTCACATCAGTTTTCAAAGTACAAGTCTTCCACTCATGGGGCAAAGTCTTGATTAACTCAATTAGTCTCTTATCAGCAACAATATCTCAAAGTACAATTAGTCACTTATTCAGTAAAGTCTTATTAAGTATGCCCATAGCATAGACAATTTACATTTCAATTAGCACTAACCATCTCTTAAGTCATATTTTCAAGGTACATCTAAAGTTACCAAAGTGGCCACTGGGCCTTAAACACAAAACACAAAGCATTATCACATCAATTCACAAAATACAAAGGATTACCACATAAAGTTCTCTTGGGAGGAGGGGGGTGTCCTTCCCATAACACTGCTCCAGCCCCTGCTTCCAAGTCCTGAGAGGGAGCTGGGCAACAAAACCAAAAGTGGGGTCCTTGGGGGTACATGGCACTTCACCCTACCCACCATAGTCACAAGTCCATCCTCCCCCTGGGTTGCAAACTGTGGGATGCAGCAAGGAAACACATTCAGTGCCCCAGCTTTGCCACACAGTCCTTATCTTGTCCTGTGGCTGAATTCCAAACTCCTGGGTTCCTTCTCCTACAGCAGAAGGCAGCAGCTCCAGGCTTCTCCACAGGTCCCCATGCAGGCAGCTCACCATTCCTGCTCTCAGCTCAGTGAACTCAGCATGCAGTCCATTCTTCTCTCCTGCTCCATAGCTCCATAGACTTACAGCTACCACAACTAGGAAACAAACAATTATCCCAGCCCCCATACTTTCCTTTTACTCAGCAGATCCCATCCATCATCGCCATTTTGTAGCAGCAAGCACCCCAACATCCCCAGGGTAGCTGTCAACACAGGTTCTTAGATCTGCTTTTGTAAAGGAAAGCAACTCAAAATCAGTTAACAAGCTTACTTTAATCAAACAAATGTATATTACCTAGTTCAGGGGGAAAAGGTCAGCACCCTGAACTTCAGAATATACAGAGAGATCAAACAGACAGGCTTCCAAACTGTCCAACCATTATATCAATACCAAATCACAGTTACCAGAGAGGGAAGCATCAACATCTGGGTTTTCAAAGCTGGGGGGCTCTCAATGGCTGCCCAGAGTCTCATCTGGTCAAATCACACAACATTTCTCAAAGGGAGCCCCAAAAACATCATCATCAGGGTTTATATAGCCTTCTCCTGGCTCAGAGAATGTAACAACCTTCTTGACCCACTGTCCAATCACAAAGTATCAAGGTGTGGGCTTTCCTGAAAAACAAGCCTCCCACCACAGGCTCCAAGTACACTTAAGCTAGGGGCAGGGAAGATCTTTAAATTTGCATTTCCATTACAGACTGTGAGGTCAGAAATCCTGTACCAAAAGGCCCAAATGAAAATATGAGCAGGTTACAGGCCATAGAGGCCCTTAAGAAGGATTTTAAAAACCAAAAAAGAGAAGTGGAGGAAAAATTGGGAAGAGAAATGAGAAGGAGGCAGGAAAAGTATGAAATGAGAGTCATCAGCCTGACTGAGGAAAATAACACCTTAAAAAATAGACTAACTCAAGGGAGTTTGGGCAAGGGAGGCCCAAAAGGGCAATGAGGAGAGGAATGCCTTAAAAAGCCAAATTTGCCAGATGGAAAAAGAATCTCAAAGACTTACTGAGGAGATCCATTCCTTCAGAGTTAGATTGGAGCAAATGGAAGCTAGTGACTTTATGAGAAATCAAGATGCTGTTAAACAGATCCAAACAAATGAAAGAATAGAAGGCAATGTGAAATATCTCATGGGAAAAACCACTCACCTGGAAAATAGATCCAGGAGAGATAATTTAAAAATTATTGGACTACCTGAAAGCCATGATCAAAGAAAGAACCTAGAAATCATCCTCAAAGAAATTCTCAAGGAAAATTGTCCTGATGTTTTAGACCCAGAGGGCAAAATAGAGGTTGAAAGAATCCACAGATCACCTCCTGAAAAAGATCCCAAAAAGAAAAATCCTAGGAATATTATAGCCAGGTTCCAGAATTCCCAGATCAAGGAGAAAATACTATAAGCAGCCAGGAAGCAACAATTTCAATATTGTGGAAACACAATCAGAATAGCCCAGGACCTGGCAGCTTCTACACTGAGGGACGGAAGGGCATGGAATATGATATTCCAGAGGGCAAAAGAGTTGGGATTAAAACCAAGAATCACCTACCCAGCAAAACTGAGTACCTTGTTTCAGGGGAAAATATGGTCATTCAGTGGAATAGAGAACTTTTAAGCATTCATTCTTGAGGAAAAAACCAGAGTTGAATAGAAAATTTGACATTCAGACACAAGAAGCAAGAGATGCTTGAGAAAGTAGTCAGGGAAAAGAAAACAAAAGGAATTTATCAAATTTGAACTATTTACATTCCTATATGGAAAAACAATAACTGTGACTGATGAAACCTTCCTCAGTATGAAAATAATGGAATAAGGGCACAGGTTGAATTTGATGGGAAGAGATGATACTTAAGGGGTGAAATTATGAGGTGAGAGAGGAAAGTGGCAAGAAGAGATGGGGAGAGACAGGGTAGGATAAACTATCTCATGTAGAAGAGGCAAGGGGAAGTAGTTGCAGGGGAGGGGAAGAACAGGAAGGCAAAAAGGCAAAACCATATTCTCATTGAATTTGGCTCAGGGAGAGAATGACATACATACTCAATGGGATATCTCACCCTGCAGGAGAGTAGGGGGAAGGGGGATGAGGGGAGGGATGATAGAGGGGAAGGCATTCTGGGGGGGAGGGGAAGTTGGAAGAACCCACTTTAGAAGAGGGACAGGATCAAAGTAGGGAATGGACCAGTTCGGGGGTGGGATGGGTGGGAGGAAAATATAAGCAGTCTTTTACAATATATCTACTATGGTAATGTTTTGCATAGTTATACATGTACAATACATACTGAATTGCTTATCTTCCCAGAGGGAGTGGGTGACAAGGGAGGAAGGGAATGGATCTGTAATTGGGAGATAAGATATGCAGGCATTGGGGCACAGAGATTCACCTTGCCCTAATGGTAAAGTCGAAGGGGGTATGGGAGAAGATATGGGAGAGAGCAGATTGGATGAGGGGATATCTTGTGGGACTATTCTGGGGTGGTGGGTAGGGGAAAAAAATTGTAACTCAAAATCTGGTGGAAATGAATGATGTAAACCAGAAGTTAATAAAGCATTTGTTGGAAAAAAAAAAAGTCCATTCTGTTTCAAATGTAGCTACTGGCAGAGCCTTTAAACCCAAATTACTCTGGCTCTCATTGAATGTCCAATGACAGTTCCCAAAGGAAGTTTCTCTGGTTTTGATGGCTTAGAATAAGAGTAAGTAGTAAATGTTTTCTGCTTGGGCAAGAAACTCTTAAGGGTGTTTCCCTCTTAAATTGATAGTTTTGTGATGGTAAATTAGGTCATCTTGTGTTTCAATTCTTATCTAGCCACTCAATGTTCATTGTTTCAAATTGAGACCCTGGAAAGACCTAATTTAGGAAGGACAAGGACACTGCTTCTTGGGCCATCCCCATCCATCTAGACCAGTTCTTCAAGAACTTAAAGAACAGTTCTTCAGGTCAAAAGCCCATGGTCCTTTCATTAAAGGGATTTGTTCTGGGACGTTTGGATTCAGTCAAAGGGTGACACTTGAGTAACTAGAGGGCCACATGTGGCCTGGAGGACAAAGGTTCCCCACTCCTTGCTAGATGATTACTCACAGTAGATGTTGTATAGATAATTCCTATTCTAAAATGCCTTAGATGAGACTCTGAGGTCCTTTCCAGTTCTTATTTTATGGGATCATTTGAGACAGATTTGTAATACTAGGTTCCCCTGACACCTACGAGGTCTAACTTCTCTGTCCCTAAACTTAGTGTGTTTGGCAGATGCAAATTACATGAATTAAAAATGTTGTAAAAAACATACATCGGTGGGCCTTCAAACCTTATAATACATTCTCAAGCCAAATATAAATGATTTTTAAATTATGTGCCGTTTAGAATTATCTGCATCTTTGCTCCTTCTAAATCAGCCTTGCAAAATTACGAATTAAGCAAGACAAAACACTGAAAATGGAGAAATGCATCGGTATCTGCGGGGCATAGGTCGGTGCATTTCTAGGGTGCACACCTATGCAAGGACAGTGCAAGAGTCTGTATGCACACAATGGGATGACACACCTCGGATGCTTCAAAGCTGCCAATGTGCCGAAGTCAAGTCACTTTCGCTTGTTTTAATGCATCCAAAACCAGACGCCCGATGCAAACTCTTCTTTCTCTAACAAGACGTCTTGGACTGCACACATGCCTTGCCCGATCCTGCGAACACAGGGTCAAGGTGGGACAGAGCCGAGAGACCTTTAGTTTCCGCAGGGTGCCCCTAGCCGGTAACAGAGAGAGCACCCGCTCCAGGACGCCGAGGGGCGGCAGCAGCAGCACGCAGCCCGCTAAGGTGCCGGGAAACGCGCGACTGCGCTCGCAGGTACGTCCCAGGAAGCGCCACGGCTCTCCGCCCGCTCTCAAGCAGCCGCGTCCCCACGTGACCCGCCCGTTCTTAGGGTCCCGCTGGAGGGAGGCGTGGGACCAGGAGAGAGACTCGCCTTACGTGCGTCAGCGTGGTGATGTAGGACGTCCGGCCTGGCTGTCCGCCATCTTGCCCGTCTCCAGCTCTCTCGCTCTCCTTTACTGGAAGCGGCGGCCGCGCTGGGTTGGTTTGTCTGACGGCGGCCTCTGGTTTCCTGGTTCTGTGGCCCGCCACCCACCTCCTCCCCTTTCCCCTCAACCCTTCCCCAGACCCTTTCCCCTCCCGGACCGGAGCCGGACAGAGACTCTTCTGCGAGCGCGGGCGCCACACTTAGACACACACACTTGCACACACACGCACACAGCCCGCGTTCCCCACCCACCAACACCGGCCGGTAAGGAGCTTGCGCCGCGGCGGGGGGCGGCTGTGCCCTAGCAGGCTGCGGGGGAGGGGGCCCTGCCGGACGGGAAGGGGGAGAGAAAGGGCGGGAGCTCGGGCCGGACTGGGGGGGGTCTCCGGGGGCGGCGGGGGCTCTGTGTCTTTCCCTTGTCTGGTCCTCCTGACTTCTAGGCCATGGTCGAGGCCTCTGCCGTCCGGCAGAGCGGGAAGCGGGAGCCCCCCCACCCCATGTGGCCTGCAGGGCGAGTGAGGCCGGCCTGGTCTCGACTGGGCAGGGGGCAGCTTGTCCCCGTGGGTGGGCTGGCGTCTCTTTGGGTGGGGGAGTGTGCGGGAGGGATAGGGTTAAGGACCTGACCCGGCCAAAAAAAGGAAAAAGAGAAGGAAAAGCCCCAGCTCCCAGAGCCGGGAGCTATCCTACTTCCGCCGAGGACATGCCGCCTAGTTGGAGGAGGGCGTTGGTGTCTCTCCTCCCCTCAGGCCTCTGCAGCCCCTCGGCCTGGGACCTGGGGCTGCGCCGGGAGGTTCCCGGGGGGGCAGGAGAGGAGGGAGCAGCCTCGCATACCGGGCTTGGGACCCTGGCTGAGCTAGAGCCCCTTACAAAGGGGAAGCGTGCGGGACTTAGTGCCGGGCCAGCAGACAATGGGATGTGTGCCGCGAGGGTCAGCTGGGGTGGGCTTTTGTTTTCCTGAAATCCCGGCTTTGCAGATTCCCGGAACCGTCCGGATTTCCGTGGGGGCTCTTCCTCCGTGAGGTTCTGCCGTGCCTGGACTTCTAGTGGGGTCGGCTTTCCCGAGGGGCTAGTGCGGAGAGGGACTAGGTGGAGGAGGTGGCATGGCTTTCTCTTTCTTTGCCTCGGGAAAGATTCTTGGTTTTGTTTGTTTTTAAAGCTTTGACAGTTGATGATTTTCTCCAAAAAGAAACAATAGGGTGAGCTCCCAATTCCTTTACTAAAGTGAATTCTATTCTCTAGCCTATTATAATTAAGCTGCAGTTTTAGGGCAGTGTTTGACTGCTGTTACCTCTTCCATGCTTTGTATGGATCACCTAAAAGAAAGTTTAGGAATCTTGCATAGAAAAATTGAAGTACTCTTTTTTTATTTTTTGCTTATACACTTAAATAATAAGTATTGGCAAATCTCCGGCTAAGGCTTGTGTGTGTGATGGCACAAGATTGAGGTTGGTAATAAACTAAGATTTGATGAACTAATGGGTCCAAAAATTTATGGTTATTGTATAGTCTATAGTAAATATGAACTATAACTTAATATTCAGTGAGAAGTTTTATTTAACTTGGCTTCAAAATTAGGTGAAGATGACTTGGAAAAACGATTTTAAAATTAAAAAGATTTTTGTTTTTTAGGAGGAGGAAGGCATTAAATACGTGTTTCCCACTTAATCAATTTCAAAGTAATAATGCTTTTTAAAAATAAATTCCAGATCTGACAATATTCCTTCAGAGCCTTCTCTCTGAAACAGTTAACTATCTACTAAATTCCAAGTTTAGCTGTAGCTAAAATAAGTTTTTAACAAGTCCTTCCAAAATGGTTTCTTCTACTTTATCTTGCCTTAATCTTTTCTGTCTGCCTCATTAACACTTAATAACCTATTCATTTCACAGATTAAGCCCCCTCCCTTTGAAGAACCACTGTTTTTTCTTTTTGCTTATTTTTTTACTATTACAATTAGCTTTTTTACCATCTGAAAATATTGCCCCTTTATCTCTGAAGTAGCTTTTGTATTTACATTCTATTAACCCTTTTCCATTCTTCCATCACTAGTTTATAATTTTCTAGTGTAAAAATTTATTCCTAAAGACTTATTCAGAAGTCAGAATTATTTCTTAGGAGACTCAGCAGCAATTGAGCATTGACTTGAAAGTGAGTCAGTTGGGTAACAGCAAATGATGACTTTAATATATTTGTGGAAGATGGAGTATGGAGCATAGTTGATAAAGAACAGTGTTCTTTAGTTTTAAAGAATGTTAAAGTCATGGTTAACTGCCTTATGACTAATCTACTTCCAATAAATGGATACTTGTCACATTATGAAAAGAGTAACATAATGAAAGTTCATCTGAGTGTACATTAACTATGTTACTTAGGAATCTGACACTTAATATGTTAGTTTTCTGAGTCATAATACTTTCATTTCTGACTAGGTTATTGGTGCTAACAGTTCAGTTAGGTTAGCTTTAGAAAAGCATGGAGAGAGATAACTTATTTACTAGCAGAAATAGATATTTTTTACAGAAATGGTATCTTCTCTTGCATACCCACCACGCTAGATGAGGCCTAGAACTATTGTGGTGACCTCTTAATTGGTCTGTATCCCTCAAGCCTAGCTCTTCTCCACTGCTAATTGGTTGAACTATTTACTTAGTTATTTATGGATTGTTACCTTCATGTACCTGCTAGTGTGATTCTCCTAAAGCCCAGGTCATTTCCTTTATCAAGAAACTTCAGTGACTTCTTTATTATTTCTAAGATCAGATACAAACCTTTCACAACCTGACTCCAACTTACCTTTCCAGCCTTATACATTATTTCCCTTCACTTGCTGACATCCAGCCGAACTGCCCTTTGTGCTGTTCTCACACATCACCTTCTTGCCTTTGTACTGGCTTTCCCACTTGTTTGGAATGCTCTGCTTGCTCACCTCTCAGTTTCCCTGAAAAACTAAGCTAAAACCCAGCCTTAAATATGAAACAACTCTGTTTCTGTGCCTTCTCCAGCCACCAAATTCTCTCGTTCATTTTGTATATATAATGTATGCAGCTGCCCTTCATAGAATATACCCTCGTGGGGGCACAGAGTTTTATCTTTCTTTTTTTCCTCTTTATCTACAGTGTCTGGCACATAGGTATCTAATGGATGCTAATTGCGTAAACGTTATTTTAAAGTTAGCTTTTATTGTTAAGGACTGTTACCTTTTACCCTATTAATATATTGTATGCACACAGTTGGTTTGTATGTTGTCTTCTTTAGAATGTGAGCTTCTTCAGGAACCTGAGCCATTCCTTTCATTTTCAGCCCTTAGCACAATGCCTGGCACATAGTTAGTACTTAATGCTTATTGACCGTTTGTATTCATGTCTTTCCCACCCTGTAAAATGTAAGTGGATTGACCCTGCTTGTATTTTCCATATGCTGGTGGTAAATGATAATGTATTTCAGCCATATAGTGAAGTGGCTTCTATGTGCAGAAATATATCCACCATCTCATATATGCAGGTAATTCCTGGTGATTCTTGACTGTAAATCTTACATAAATCGTCCATTCAACAAGCTGTAGGTACTGGTTCTTTTAATATTTCTTGGGCCCTAGTTTGGTTCTCATTCTTTCTGTTCTTTTTCATACATATTCTTGATGCCTTTTACATCAGTTCTGGTATATAGTTTATCATCTATGGTAAGGTACCACAACCTACTTAAACCCATCTTGAGTCTTTCCATTGTTCTAAGGATCATTTCCAAATGTCATGTCTTAAGATATTTTATATTTGTTTTTGTGTTGAATTTTGTGATTTACTTTGCATTAGATTATGACATGCTAGTTTTCATTTCATTTTATGAAGTTTTTTGTGTTCACCTGGTACATGCCAGTGGGTTAATGGTGCTGATTAGGACAATAATTTGGGTTTAAACATCTGGTACAAAGAGTTCGAATATTGACAATTTAGTTGCTGCCTGTACAAATTTAGTACAAATGTAGCAAAAGTATTTGTTAAGGTGTAAACATCTACCAGAGAGCAATCGTATACTTAGGAAGTGGATTTTGAGCCTGGTTTTGAAACACTAATGATGTGAACTGATTTGAGGAAGTAGAAATATTCCAAATGAAGGAAAGGGCATGTAAAAAGGTCTCTAGAAAATGAACAGAATTTATGTAGCATTTAGCAAATGTATTGGCTTGACTTGTATTGGTCTTTGTTGTTGTTGTTGTTGTTGTTTTTTTTGTAAGGATGTAATCAGAAAATTAGGTTGATAACATGACTTGAAAGACCTTAAATGCTAGGCAAAGGAATTTGTTCATTTAGCAAACACTGTTTTAAATGCCTACTTTATAAAAACGTACTAAGTTCTTTGGAAGATGTAAAATGTGACTCCTATTCTCTAAAATGTTATAATGTAGGTTTGAGAACACTTAGTGGCTAACTGTAGATTTCTGAGCCCAGGAACGAAGCCTGTTTATAGGGAGCATCGGTGCAAGATTATTCTAGCAGTAGAATGAAGTGAAAACGAAAGTCTGGTGTAGAGAAAAGAGCTGTGATTTGGGGTCAGAGGATTTAGGTTTGTATAACTTCACTGCAGCTTACCTATGGGGTCACAGGCTGGTCATTTAAATCCCTCTAGACTTATTTTTCTTCCCTGTAAAACGTGTTAGCTTTAGGTAGAGGAGAAAAACTTAGTCTATAGGAGAGTGTTTGTGATTATAGGAATTCATGAAACAGATTTTTCCCTTATCTGTAACTAGGATTCCTGAAGGTTCACTTGTTTCCCATTTTTGTTTTTGTTTTATTTTTGAGTGAACCTGATCAGTAAGTTATCAAAAAGCAGTGGGACTATCTAGTGCAGGGGTTCTTTCATGGGGTCCTGTGAAATTTTAAAAAATCTATTTGTGTGTGTGTTTTTATATTTTAGGTTGCCAAAAGTTTCCATGGCATCAAAAAAATCTCTAATATAGAGAAGCCTAAGATGGGAGCAAATGCTTAAAATATTGCAGAGCTAGATTAGCATAATTAGGTAAAGATGAAACTATTGTATATAATGTTATGAGGTAAATTTTGTGATTAGCTGTAAACCATCTTATGTTTACTAGTATATGTGACTCACTAGTCAAGAATTAGAGTACAGAAAATGGTATTTACAGATCCTTATACATTTTAATTATAATTTAGATTCTAGTTAAATGGAAGTTTTAGTATATATGATTTGGACTAGTTAAGTGAATAATTGCTACTGAAAATCAAGGGGTAGATTTTACAGATCTTTATAATGTGCTTTAATTCCCCAGAATAGTCATCAGACAGACTTGAGGGATAAGAACACAGAACATACACACATTCATATGTGGTGTTGGGAAGCAAAGATTTGAGAAGGTGGGGTGGGGAATGAAATAATTGAGGCAAATATTAATAAAGCATTTTAAAAATGAATAGAAGCTATCCTTGAGACAGTATTTTAAGGAATGGTAAGATATTTTCGATATTCTATAATTGGAATATTCAAAATCAAAGTCCTCCAGAAAAAACTTATGGGAAGAAAGAATTTCTGTTAAGTATATAATTATAGTGTTTTAAAAGCTCACTTATTTGGATACCATATATAATTGTCTATGATGTCTAGAATGCCACCAAATTTTGAATTAAGAAAAGACCATCTCTGACAGTTAAAAGTAAAAAGTTTTATTGATAGGATGTAAATTCTTTGACAGTGTTTCATTTTTACCTTTTATGTCCCCAGCACTTAGCATGTGATGGGTATACATTAAATACTTGTTTGATTGGTAATGATGAACAGCTCTGTTAGCAGCATAGTTTCAAAATAGGTTGAAAGATTATACCTGATGATTGGTTAATTTTTAGGCTATGGAAAGGAACTTTTACAATTCTCAGTTTCTTCTTTAGACTTGGCCACTTGAACTGAAACTTTCTCCCAAGTTACCAGTACAGCAACAGCCAAGTTAATTAATTAATTAATTAATAGCCAAATTCAGTATCTATATCTCAGTTCTCATATTTTTGACCTTTACAGGATTCAACATTGTTAACTACTTACTGTCCCTTCTTACTGCTTTCTCTGGGCCTTCTATCTTCCTTATTGTTCTTTCTCAGTCTCTTTTGCTGGATCATCATATATTCTGTTCTCTGTGGATGTAGCCTAAGACTCTGTCCTCTGTACCTTCATCTGTATTTCAGTAACGGTAGCAACTTTTTGAGTTCATTTATTATCTCTACAAAGGTAATTCTCAAATCTTTATATCTATCTTTAAAATGTCTCCTATTTGTCCCTTTCTTTCCTGACACTACCACCACCCTAATATAGGCTCTCATCACCTCATGCTTGGACTATTGCAATAGCTTTTTGGTTGATCTCCCTGCTTGAAATCTCAATGTTGCAGTCTATCCTCCACTCAGTTGCCAAAATGATCTCTAAAGTAAAGTAAGTTTAACAATGTAGCAACCACAACACAATGCCCTCTTGCCCTCCCCCACTCCAATTCCACTGGCTCCCTAATTTCTCTAGGATCAAATATAAAATTAGCTTTTTGGCTTTTAAAACCCTTCATAATCTGACCCTACAGTCCAGTGATGTTGGCCTTCCTGTTTACCCTTTAAGACACTGTATCTTTCAACTTCTGTATTTTTACCAAGTCTCACATTCCAGCAGTGTTCTCCTTCCTTGTCTCCACCTCCTACTTTCCATGATTTCCTTCAAGTCTCAGTTAAGTTTCCACTTTATGCAGGAAGCCTTTACCAGTCCTTCCCCCTGAGATTATCTCCAAATTCCCCTGCATATATCTTGTTTGTACATGGTTGCTTACTGTCATATTCATGACTATACTATGAGTTTCTATACTATACTATGAGTTTCTTGAGGTCGGGGACAGTAGTTTTTTCCTTTCTTTCTGTTGCTATCACTTAACCTAAGAGCTTAATAAATAGATATTGGCTTAACTAGACCTAGTTACTCCTGTTCTTGTATTAGTAACTACCTGTTACTAATGCCAACTGGATGTCTGGAAGACATCTAATTGTTTTCAGTCTGATTTGCTGTGACCCCATTTGGGGTCTTCTGGGAAAAGATCCTGGAATGGTTTGCCATTTCCTTCTCCAGCTCATTTTACAGATAAGGAAACTGAGGCAAACAAGGTCACACAATTAGTAAATTTCTGAAGCTGGATTTGAACTCAGGAAGATAAGTTTTTCTGACTCCAGGCCCAGTGCACTATCCCCTGCATCACCTAGCTGCCCTTATTTAGTAGGCATTTCCAAAATAGAGCTCATTACCTTTCCCCAAAATACTTAACCCCTCTTCCTAATTTCCCTCTTTCTGTCATCATTCTTTTCAGTCCTTCAGATTCACAACTAAATCATCCTTGACTCACTCTCCCTTATCCCACATTCCAATCCACTCAGTTACTAAAATTACCCCCCAAACATAAAATAAATAGCAGACTTTTTAAAGTGCCCATTATAATGGATTAGCTTCATGTTAGAAAACATGAGATAGGGGCAGCTAGGTGGTGCAGTGAGTAGAGCGCCGGCCCTGGAGTCAGAAGGACCTGAGTTCGGATGTGGCTTCAGACACTTCACACACACACACACACACACACACACACACACACACACACACACACACACACACACACACACACACACACACACACCCCCACCCTAGCCGTGTGACCTTGGGCAAATTACTTAACCCCGATTGCCCTCCAAAAAGGGGGGAAAAAAAGCAAACATGAGATAGCTTTCTCCCCCCCCTTTTTTTTTTCTTTTTGGAATGGGAGGACTTGGCAGAGCCAGAGCAATTTGGGTTAAGTGACTTGCCCAAGGTCACAAGGCTAGGAAGTGTTAAGTGTCTGAGTCCTGCTCTGAACTCAGGTCCTCCTGACTCCAGGGACTCTGCACCACCTAGTACCCCCAGTAGCTCACTTTCCATGGAGGTTTTTCCTCTCCAACAACCCTGTGATTGAAAGTTCAAGTATTCTCATTTTACAATTGAGGAAACTGAGGCGCATGTATAATAAATGATCCTTTTCTTGCTGAGTAGCAACACAAGGAACTGAGGCAGACAGGTGTTGTAATTTATGGAGTGTTGGACTTGGAAGTCATGAAAACCTTAGTTTGAATCAGATGAGCTATATGATATCTAATTTCTTTCATCCAGTTTCTTTGGTTGTAAAATGGGCATAATGAGACCTGACCTCAAGATTGTTGTGAGGATAAAATGCAATGTGCTTTTCAAGTTTTATATAAATATTAATAATTAGTCCAGGTGTAAAAATTCTAAGTTCAGTCCTCACTACATCAAGCTAAGCAGATGTTTGCTTATTGGTGCTACTGTCATAGCTGAAGAATTTTAAAGATATCCTGGGTTTTATTGTTTGTTTTTGCTTTTTGGAGGGCAGTTGGTTAAGTAACTTTCCCAAGGTCACACGGCTAGGTTTTTGTCTGTGTGTGTGTTAAGTGTCTGAGGCCAGATCTGAACTCAGGTCCTTCTGACTCCAGGGCCAGCGCTCTGCTCGCCCCCTGGTTTTCTTTTTGAATATAGAAAGAATTGTAGAAATGAAAATTCAGCAAAATGAAAATGTCTTCAGTATATTTTAATAGGATATCAATATGTTTTAAAAGTCAAAATGGCGTATAACTTGAAATATTTTTATAAACTAATAGTTTTGATAAAATACTTAATGACTTGGTGAGTAAACATGAATTACAAAAAGCTTGAATTTTCAGAAGAGTAATTTTTTCTTTTGGGGTTTTTTAAATTGTTTTATTTTTAGTTTACAAGATTCAGTTCCACGTTCCCTTGAGTTTCAGATTTTTTTTCTCCCCCTCCCCCACCATAGTGGCAGGCAATCTAATATAGGATCTATAAATACCTTCACATTAAACAGTAAGTTGTAGAGAAGGATTATAACCAATGAAGTGAACTGTGGGAAAGAGGAAACAAAAACAAAGCAAGAAAAACAGAGCAAGTAGTTTGCTTCATTCTGCATTCAGACTCTGTAGCTCTTTCTCTGGATGTGGATATCTCTTTCCATCATGAGTCTTTTGGAGTTGTCCTATGTTGCTGAGAGGAGCCCAGTCTATCAAAATGAGTCGTCACAAATACTTTGTGTCTGTAATTGTGTACAATTTCTCCCGGTTCTTCCAGAAGAGTAATTTTTAGTGCAAAGTAACTTAAAGCTCTTTTGTTTAGGTCTTCCTTCTGTTTCAAGAATTTAATTTGTATGTGTCAGTTTCAAAGAACAGCCTGACTGTTTCTACCTTTATGATTAGTACACTTAAGCAGATTTATTTATTTTACACTTTGTCAAAAGTAAATGACTATACTTGTGCTTTCTAGGTCCAATATTTGTTTTTAGTTAAGGCATTCAACATATGGCAACAACCTTTTTAATTTTAATAACAGGATACAATTAATTAAAGAGCAGCCATTATATATTATCCTGTCTTTAGAAAGTCTGATGGATTGTAACAACTTCATAGAATTATAGAGTTTTATGATTATGTTAATGGTATATTAGAGATATTCACATTCTACATTCCCTTGAGTTTCACATTTTTTCTCCCCCTCCCCCACCATAGTGGCAGGCAGTCTACAAATACCTTCACATTAAACAGTGGGTTTTTTAACCCCACTTCTTCTGAAAAGAAAAATCTTCTAGAACACTTCAAAATAGTTAATGATCCAACCTCTTAATGAATAGTGAGTTCTCTACTTTGGGAGGCTGCCCATTTTGTTACATAATTTCCTTAACTGAACTGAAAAATGTATCTACAATTTCTTTATTTCAGTCTTAATTTTCCCAGTGTCACAATGGATGTTAAATTTAATTATTCTGTCACTTAAATGACAGTATTTCAAATCAGGTATCATGGCCTTCCCAAGGTCTTCAGGCTTAAGATAACAATCTCCAGGGGCTTTTTTTAGACATTTCCATTTTGACATGGTTCCCAATATGTTTTTATCTGGGTTCTTCTTTACCAGGCTTCGAAGTCAGTGTCTCTCTTAATTTGTGATATCAAAATGAAATTCGATATATATTCCTGCTAGTACAGAGTACACATATCCTCCCTTGATGTGACTTTTTTGGCTTAATATGTAGCCTAATATTTATTTTTATTTGTTTATTTTTAGCATCAGTGTTGTACTTTTGGTTTCTCATACTTATGGTCAACTTAAACCTTTTTAAAAAAATTTCCATTAAACTAAATTGTTTTTAGGTTACAGTTGTATAGTTAGCCTTTGTAACCTCATTACCTTGATCCCTGTTAAACTTTATCTCCATGGGTTTGACTTGCCGGAGAGTCTTGTTCATCTTTTTTGAATCTTGATTCAGTCATCCAGTGAATAACTTTTCTCAGTTTTTGTTATTTGTAGATTTTATGTCTGCCTTTTGTGTATTTGTCTGCAGTACTAATTTGGGAAAAAAAAAACAAAACAAAAACCTGCTGTATGGCGTGGGACCAAATATTAGAATCGCTGAAGCACTCCAGTGGAGACCTTCCTAGGATTAGTCAACATTCTGAGTACAGTTGTTCAGTAAGCAATTACATTTATCTAACTGCACTCTCACCCAGTCCACAGTTCTTAGTCTTTTTACATTATTAATCTCTTACAGTTTAACATAACTGTTTAAAACAGAAAGCTCATAATTTACGAAGATAGGTAATGAGGACCTGGAGTATGAGGGGAGACTATATCAGTTCTTCAACTTGACCAGTATTAACATTTGGGAGTCAGGGTTAAGCCAAGGCTTCTATGCTCTCTGGCCCAATTTTCAGGTAGTAAACAATTATCAAGCACCTAGTATGTGCCAAATATTGTGCTAAGCACTAAACATACAAATAAAACAATCCCTACTCTTAAATTCCTAAAAGGAATTTAAGTTTCATATGGAGAGACAACTTGTGTGTATATGCATATAACTTCTATATAATACTGTATAAATATGTTTAAACAGTTTAGAAGAAATACTAACAGCTTGGATTAGAAGTGGCCTCATGTTGCAGATGTTGGCAGGTCAGTTGAATTATAAAAATAAATATGCAATTTATGTGTGTGTTTTATATACATAATTGGGGAGGCAAAGTTAGAGGGAGGAGTGGGGTGCATTTGCATGCATATACATGCATGACTTGTACAAAGTACAAGTACAGACTTGTACAAAGGAGATAGGAGATGAAATATGGTATGTAAGGAACAGTATGGAGGTCAGTTTGACTGCAAAGAAGTATTCCTCAAAGGAAAGTAACATGTAAGCCTGGAAAAGTAGGTTGGTATCGAATTTTGATTTTGAAGGGCTTTAAAGGCCAAATGGTTTTTGTATTTGATTCCAGAGGTAATGGGGCATGCCTTGGTCAAGACCTATGCTTTAAATGTATCACTATGGTGAGAATGTATTAGAAAGAGAAGAGACTTAAGGCAGGGAGGCCAACTGGGCGTCTATTTTAAATACTCTAAATAATCCCACTTTTTAAGTTCAGGCTTTTCATGCCTCCACTGATTGGTGATGCTTCTCAGAAACAGATACCTAGATGTTTATCATAAATCCTAAACAAACCTGCAGGCTCATTGCCTGAATCCATTAACAAGCTATGTTGGCTACTTTTTCTGTATTAGTGTGCAGGTTAAATCATTCAGGAAGTGGAAGCCTAACCCTGTTTCCACTGTTGGGTTAGAGGGAGCAGCTTGATTGTTATTGCCTTTGTAACTTATAAGGATTATTCTGTTGTATTATATTCAGATAGTATACTAATGCATTAAAAAAAATAAAGCAGTCTTTTAAAGATGACTGTATGTTGGGGAGGAGAAGCTAGGAAGCAGTGATGTCATTTAAGGTTGTGTACGTGCGCGCGCACACTTTTAAAAAGACAAGTACTTTTAGAGTTGGAATACAGGGTAAGCCAGTCCAGTAGTAATTATTATAATCAATAATGTTTATTTTCTCATTGGAAAGAAGTTTTCTGTGTCTCTCATTGAAGGTCACCTAGCCTTAGCTTTTAACGCTCTTAACATGAAGCTCACCATTTTGAACCAACTATTGTTTATATAGAGTCACAGTTTGGTATTGTGGGTATAATGGAAATAATACTGCATCAACAGTGACAGAACTGGGATTTTAATCCAAGTTCATTAATACATGTTTGGTCTGGCGGGGGGGGGGGGTGCTTCCTCCCCTTGGCAAGTCAGGTTCAAAAGCATGCTTGCTGTCGTGCCAGGCACTGTACTAAAGGGCTGAGGATACAAAGAAAGGCAAAAAAAAATTAGTCTTCTACCCTCAAGGAGCCCATAATCTAAGGGGGAAGACAACAAGGAAACAACTACATGCAAACAAAATATATATAGGACAAATTAGAGATAATCAAGAGGGAAAGTACTAGAATTAAGGGGGACCTATAAAGCCTTTTTATACAAGTTGAGAATTTAGCTGAGATTTGAAGGCAACCAAGAAGAAAGGGAAGATAAGAGAGAACATTTAAAGTCTGGAGGGGAGAAGCAGCCAGAGTCTGAGCAGGGGGGGGGGAGATGGGGGGGCGGCGCGACAGCATGGAGTCAGGAGATGACAGTGTCTTGTGTAAAGAGTGTCACTGGATGACAGTTTGTGAGGATGAGCAAGGTAAAAGAAGACTGGAAAGATAGGCAGGAGCCAGGTCACAAAGGGCTTTAAAAGCCAAACAGAGGACATGTAGGAGAATTGTTGCAGTGGTAGACATAAAGTTTTTGGAGTGATCTATTTGGAAATAATTGGCTGAAAGCCAGTGGCTAGGAGAATGGTGGTGCCCTTGACAGATTTAATAGGGAAGTGGGAGAAGGGTTAGGCTAGAAGATAATATGTTGAATTTAAGTTGACTATAAAACATGTAATTTGAGATATCCAATAAGGCATTTGGGGAGATACAAGGTTGGAAGTCTGGAGAGAAGTTAGGGTTGGATAAATTAGAGAATCATTTGCATAGAAATGAGTTGAATTAATGAGAGTTCTAAGATTACCAGAGTAGGGTAGAGGAAGAAGAGAAGAGAGCTTGGTAAGGAGCCTTACCAACACTCATGTTTAGGGAGTACAGCCAGGACAAAGACCGAGCAAAAGGAAGAGAAACAAGAGAGCAGTGCCATGAAAACACAGAGTAGAGAATAATCAGGATAAGAGAAGTACTTGATAATCAAAGGCTATAGAAAAGTCAAGAAGAACAAAGATTGAGAAAAGGGTATTAGATTTGGAGAGAGCAAGTTCCTTTGAGTGGGTTGGAGGTCTGACTGAAGAGTTAAGAGGAATGAGATGAAAGGAAGTGGAGGCACTAATTGTCAGTCAGGGTCTCAATTTCCTTATTAAAATTAGAGAGGTAAAAAAGGGTGATTTCTAAGGTTCTTTCCTTTTCTGAATCCATGATCTTATGAATCATTCAAAATTCATAGGGAAGACAAATAACTGTCTTCCTGCATTGCCAAATTAATGAATTTAGCTATAAAATTTTAAGTGTTAAAATAGGACATGACCTCAAAGGCTATCTAATTCAATCCACACCTGAGTCATTCCCTGCATATGACCTTTGACAAGTCACTCTGATCTTATCAATCACATGGTTATTGTTGAGAATCAAATGAAAATATATAAAGAGGGTTTTTTTGTACACTGTAAAATTCTGCACAAGCACTGTCCTTTTAGACAGCATTCTTCCAATCAGTTGACTAACTCAAGGCCTCACTCTTACATGATACATTCACATACTCCTAAGTGAACATTTTCAAATAATTGATAAAGAAAAAGAATCCTTTTCTTGTGAGAGTAATTGGCACCTAATTACTAACCAATACTCAGCATATGGCCCTCTACATGACTTTTTTTCATCCAGTTACTATTTGAACACTTAGAGTTTATGCAACTTTTGGCTCTTTGAAGATATGTAGTTTTTGTTTAAAAAGTTTTGGATTCTGCCAGACTCAGTAGTCTTATGTATGCCTTATTTTTAATGTGTTAATATATGATTTTGGAGGGTAAGCAATTAGCCATTTAGTTTGTCATATTTATTCTTAAGAAATCAGGTGGTGGGTAATGCTTTCTTTAGGAATTTTACTGAGTTTCATTTACTTCTTTAGAATAGTATCTATTTAAAGCTTAAGCCATCTTAATGCTCTTCATTAGGTTGTCCTTTGTTATTCCACCATTCCCTAAAGTATTCCCACATTACAGTGTCTCTTCTACTTCTTGTATTCTACAAGAATGTTTACATGCCTGTTTATCAGAGAATATGATTTAGTAGATAAGGAACTCCGATAAGAATTAGAAATTGTTAGGTTGAAACTGTAAGTCTCCATTTCACACCACTTTGTTTTTCTTTTAAAAGTTTCTGTTAAATTCTCCATGTTACTTTTTTTTTTTTTAAGCAATTGGGGTTAAGTAACTTGCTCAGGGTTACAAGGATAGTCATTATTTATGTGTGGGTGCTCATTTTCTGAGGCCGGATTTGATCTCGGGTCATCCCAACTCCGAGGCCAGCTCTCTAACCACTGCGCCACCTAGCCACCCCTTTTAGGGCAATTGGGGTTAAGTAACTTGCCCAAGGTCACACGGCTAGGTTTTTGTTTGTGTGGGTTAAGTGTCTGAGGCCGGATCCGAACTCAGGTCCTTCTGACTCCAGGGTCAGCGCTCTACTCACTGCGCCACCTAGCAGCCCCCTCCATGTTACTTTTACATCTGTAATCTAAGTTTCTTGTTTGTTGTGCATTTTTTTTAAGTTAGTTATCCTTTGAAAAAAAATAAGGCATACAAAGTCATCTACACTAATAGAGAACTACAGTTGTTATCTTAGTTTGAAGAGTACATTATTATATATACTGTTTTGGCTACTCTAGTATCACAAATCTGCCACTGTTAATTAATGATTTAACCTAGGGGCAGGCTGCAATGGATAGAGGGATTGCCAAGCCTAGAGTCAGGAAGGCTTCTCCTGAGTTCAGATCTAGCCTCAGACATTGCCTGTATCATCTGGGCAAGTCATTTAACTTTGTTTACCTCAGTTTCCTTCATCTGTAAAATGAACTTAGAGAAGGAAGTGGCAAACCACTCTAGTATCTTTGCCAAAAAAAAAAAAAAACAACCAAGAGTCATGAAGCTCAAAATCTATGATTTTTTTTGCTTTTTAATAGTGAGCATTTGTATTGTAGTTGTTCCAACTTTTACATATTCCAACTAAGTTATATCTTAGAAGACCCATTTTCAGTCAGCAAAGATTAAGCACCTCTAGTGCCTTATATAACAAGGTAGATGAGTTTTTTTGGTTTGTTTTTGTATGCTCATTTTGCAGATAGGAAATTGAACCTCAGAGAAGTTGTTACTTCAGACACATCCAGGACTCTTAAGTACTACTTACCACATTTCATATATATTCCAAAGTTATTTATTTCTTCATATGGTAAAGTTGCGTTTCTGTTATCGTTATCATTGCTCTAATTTGTATCTTCATTACTTCTTATCTGGCTGGACTATTCTAATAGCTTTTTAATATTGGTCATTCTGCTCTTAACCCCATTTCTTCATCTAATCTATCTATATCCACAAATACCAGATTTAATCTTGCTCGTGTAGAGCTCCAATCCCTGTGCAAGCCTGTGCCTGCTATAATTAATGATCTATGTGTGTGTGTATATACTTGCCTCCTTTTTTTTCCTTTTTGGAGGGCAGTTGGGGTTAAGTGACTTGCCCAAGGTCACACGGCTAGTTTTTGTGTTGTTCTGAGGCCGGATTTGAGCTCAGGTCCTCCTGACTCCAGGGCCGGTGCTCTATTCACTGTGCCACCTAGCTGCCCCATTACCTCCTCTTTCTTGACATTTGAGGCCCTGAATGGGGTTTCACCTTGTCTTTTCAGTTTTCATCTACTATCCTAGTCTTTATCTGAACTAAGGGTTTTCAGATTTTGGCCCCAGAACCCTTTCACTCTTTTTAAAAAATTACTTTTGTTCAGTATTTTCCAATTACATGTAAAAAAGTTAATAAAAATTTTTTGAATTCCAAATTCTCTCCCTTCCCCCCTCCTTGAAAAGGCAGGCATTGTATTTTGATTATACATGTGAAGTCATGCCAAACATTTCCATATTAGCCATGTTGCAAAAGATAACACAAACAACATAAAATGACAAAAATGAAGTTTTTTTTTAAAGTGCTTCAATTGTCATTCAGAATTCATGAGTTCAGAACTCAAGTTTTGAGTTCCAAATTCTATCCCTCCCTTCTCCTCTCCCTCCTTGAGAAGGTAAGCAATCAGATGTAGGTTATACATGTACAATTATGTGAAACATTTCCATATTAGTCATTTTGTACAAGAAAACTTGAATAAAATAAAAATGACAGAATGTGAAAGATGAGCATGCTTCTGTTTGTTCAGTCAATATTACTTCTTTCTCTGGAGGCATAGTATGCTTTGTCATTAGTCCTTTGGAATTATCTTGGATTATATTGCTGTGAATAGATAAATTACAATTCTTCATCAGACATCAGAAAAATTGGTTCTATTATGTACACCATTTTCCTGGTTCTGTTCATATCAATATGCATCAGTTTACATAAGTCAGGATTTTTCTGAAATAATCTTGCTTGTCATTTTTTATAGCACAATAACATTCCATTACAATCATATACCACAGCTTGTTTAGCCATTCCCCAGTTGATGGAAATCCCATTGATTTCTAGTTCTTAGATAATCACAAAAAGAGTTACTATGAATATTTTTATACAGATAGATCCTTTCCCTCCTTTTTTTGGATGTCTTTGGGATATAGACCTAGCAGCAGTATTGCTGGATCAAAGGGTACATCCAGTTTTATAGCCCTTTTGGGCATAGAGGTAGGTAGTATTTTCATTGTGGGTCCTTTGAAATCATCTCAGATCGTTGTCTTGATCAGAGTAGCTAAGTCTTTCACAGTTGATCATCCTCATAATATAACTTGTTACTGTGTCTGGTTCTGCTCACTTAACTTATCTTGAGTTCATAAAAGTCTTTCCAGGTTTCTCAGAAGCCATCTTGTTTGTCATTTGCTTGTATTCTTGTCACTATAGTATTCTGTCATGACTTGTTCAACCTTTCCCCCTCAATTTTGAATTCTTTCCCACCACAAAAAGAGCTGCTGTAAATACTTTTGTACATATAGGTTCTTTCCCCATTTCTTTGATCTCCTTGAGAAACAGACCTGGTATTGATGTTGCTGGGCCATAGAGTATGCACATTTTTCTAGCTTCTTGGGCATAGTTCTAAATTATTTTCCAGCATAGTTGGACTGGAAATACCCCCAGAGTGTGCAACTCAAAAAGCGAATTAGTGTCCCAATTTTTCTGCATCCCCTCGAGTATTATTCATTTTCCTTTTCTGTTATGTTAGCAGAATCCCTCACTCTTAAAATGTATTGAGGACCTCTTCTTGATAGATTAATTGTGGGTTACACCTAGCCATATTAGAAATTTAAATGTCTTGTTATCAAAGTATCTTTTACTGAGAAAGTCCCCAGAAAAAAAATCTTATATAGATCCCCAGGATTCCCTGAATTATACTTTGAGAACTGCTAGTCTAAGTTAACTAGACTACTTAATATTTCTTCTTTATTCTTTCTTGACTACACATCTTTTTCTCATACTTCCCATTCAGTTCAACAAGCATTGATATTAAATAATGATTATGTTAGTAATATGTGCCAGGAATATAGTGGGTGCTTTATAAGTGCTTGCTAAAGAGATTCAAAGACAAAAATGAACCAGTCCCTGCTCTCAAGGAGCTCACATTCAGTTGGGGAGAAACAACATTCACATAGAAAACTAAATTCAAAATAATTTCATCTGGAAAAAAGGAAGAGAGAATAGGGAGATAGTGGATATCAAATGGAATAGGAAACACATAATTGTCCCTTGGGGGGGGGAAGGGTGTTTTCAATTCCAAAATGGGTTTTTATAGCCTTTTATCGCATAATTATCGAATGGTATAATTCTGTTAAGTGTCAAGCCACTTGAAAAAGTAAACAACAGCAAGGTGGCATATGGATACACATTTATCACTATCTCTTGAATTCTCAATAGGGAATTGTCAATATTCAGTTTTAACATATTCATGAGTGTTCTGTGAATCCTAATCTTGCACCAAAGACAGTTCAGTAATAAATGATTTTTAAGTAATAAGAACACATGGGGAGTGGAGCCTCACACAATGGTTGCATTCCACTTTTTTGTTTTACAAAAGTTTTGACCTAAATCTGCAATGATTATGTGGTGAAATACAGTAAGAGAATGCATTGATCAGCACCTATTTATTGACCTCTCAAGGGCCTGATAATTTGGGCCTGTGCTAAGGAGAAAAGGAAACATTCCCTGCCCTCAAGGAATGCACATTCTCTACTTAGAGATATACACAGAGAAATAAATACAAGATACTTGCAAAGTAATTTCTGAGGAGAAGGCACAAGTTAACCAGGTCACTTCTACCTTAGGATTCAAATTTTTGAATATATTAACTCCCCTAGGGTCGTGATCTTTACCATCAAAATCTTGGCTGAGAACACTTTCAGATGACCACTTCATATAACTTTATAGACCTTCAGAAAATAGAACAGAAAATAGATGGTGAGGGTTAAGTGTCCTCTTCTACTCTTTTTCTTTTCTTCAAATAATTTAGCATTTAAATCACTCCTAAGGCCACCCTACCTTATTCACCTTCAGTAATTTAGAAACTCTTAGACAGCAGTGACCGGCTTAATCCTTTTGTTTCCCTTGTAGGCACTTGAATGCCCTTTTTTGGTCAGAATTTTCAGTTATCAGAATTATTAGGTGCCTAGGAAGAGCAATTCATTGTTGAATGTCCTATAGCTGTCACCAGCTGTTCACCCAAAGTATAACAAACCTGCCATAAACTCAGGTCAAGAACAGTCCCTGCCAGATTAATTTCATCTTCCTGCTCCCATACTTTCCCTCACCTCCTTACCCTTAAACTAAACTGGTAGCTCAGGGAAATGCTATGAATATCATTCACCTAGATTTTTTTTAAAAGTATTAATAGGGATATTATTAAGGACAAGATGAGCTATAGGTTAGACAGGAATGCAGTTAGATATATTCAGAAGTGACTGAATACCTTTACCCAAAGAGTTCCATGTCAGTTCCATGTCAGACTGGAAGCATATCGCTAGTATGTTAGGATTCTCTCCTTGGGTCTTATGCTATTTAACATCAGTGACCAGTCCGTGAGCCACCATTTATTAAGTGCCAAGTGAGTTCCAGAAACTGTGGGAGGTGGAGATTTAAGTATGATTGCCCTTCCTTCAAGGAGCTTACAACTCTAAAGGGAGAAAAACGAGGGCTTATACTTTCTTAGCATCTCCAGTGATCTGCAAGGTCTCTTATATAGTATGTTTGGTGAATGGAATTGAATGGAAAATTAAGGCCACTTAAAACAACATTTAAATTACATTATTAGTATTATTATTACTTTATTATTAACCAATTAAGCTTTTAAGTGTAATTTTTGACTCAGATTTAAACCTGGAACTTCAGAAGTCATCTACTCCAACTTCCTCTTTTATAGATAGGGAAACTGAGGTCTAGAAGAGTGGTTACTTGTTCAAAGTCCCACAACATCAACATACTTTGAAATCAAGACCTCTGTTCACTTGCACTGCTTCTATTACAAAATATCCTCATTAGAAATGAAAATTTTTAAAGTTTTATTTCATCTGAAACATCCTATGATGTTTAGATTTTTTTAGCCTGTTTGGTCTTTTGCTTTCTATACAGATTTTAAAGAAAATAGTTTTTTTTTCCTGATTCAATTGCTTAGTGTAGGATGTGTTCATTAAGGGGTTCTTTTGCTCATATGTAGAATTTGTCATTGACATAAGGGTTATTTTGGCCTCTGATAAAGCTAAGGTATTTATTGTGACTTATAATCTTGTCTTTAAATTTTTTGGCCTAATTTATTTTTTTCCGTTTTTTATATGTTGAAGATTGGTTTTAAGGGGTGAGGCAAGAGGTTCTGGACTCGATGAGTTTCCACCGAAATGTCGGAGAAGTCAGGCCAGAGCACAAAAGCAAAGGATGGGAAAACAAAATATACAACACTCAGTCTATTTAACACTTACAAGGGAAAATCACTAGAAACTCAGAAAACTACAGGTAAGTGAAATGCCTTCCATATGTGTGTGTGCATTTTTATTATAGCTAACTGTATATAGTTATAAACTCTGTTACACGCCCCCTTGTGTACACATATGGTTTGCCCAGTGTTTGTTTTAGATTCCTTATAAATCAAATGAGACATTAAAACTCATTTAATGTAAATATCATGATTTATATACAAGATCATAAAGTGTGAAAGAAAAGTTCACCTCAGAAGAGGGACCAAGACAGGAAAGTCTTGCTGGAAATGAAGTTTTAAGAAGGGGGCAGTGAGGACATTCTAAGCAGGACAAGCCATTGTGAAGGCACTGAGGAATATCTGGAGAAAAAAAGAAGGCAGAAGACTACAAAGATAAGAAGGAACTAGGTTGTAAAGGACCTTAAAAGCCAAAAAAGAATATTTTATAATTTATATGTGAAGGTAATAGGAAATCTCTGGAGTTTATAAGCAGGGACATGACATAGTCAGAATTGTGCTTCAGGAAAATTTTGATTGGCATCAAAATGCAGGATAGCTTGGAGTGGGGAGACAGCTGAGAAAGATCAACCTGATTGCTGTTGTAATTGTGAACTTATTTTGGCATATCAGCTCTCTTGGATTCAATTATCATATCTATACAAATGAGTCTCAGATGAATTTACACAGTCCTAAGCTTTCTCCTGACCTTCAGTCTTGTATCTCAAATTAGATGTTCCACAAGTATCTTAAACTCACCATGGACAAAAATGAATCAGTATTTTCTTCCTCCTCCCCCAACCTTTCCTTCTTAACTTTTCTATTGTCAAGAGAACAACCATCTTGCAAGTTAACCTGCCATATAGCCTAGATATCATCTTTCTCACTCACTCTGACTCTATATTCAGTCAGTTGTCAAGTCCTGTTGATTCCACCTTTTCAGTATCTTTCCATATATTGTCCACTTTCTTTCCTTTGACCATGCCACCACACTAATACAGCCCCTTATCATTTTAGACCTCCAAATGTGCAGTATACTATACTAGTAGACCTCCCAACTCTGCAGAAAGATGGTGGTATCTTCTTGAATCTTTGAAGACATTCTTATTCTTTGTTATTTTGTAGTATTCACTTTGTTTTTGTGTTCTTTTTTCTTTACATTGCATCTATTGTTTCTTGGCTCTTTATTTCAATGTGTATTGATAAAGGTTTTTCCATGGGTCTGTACTTGCCATATTTGACCCTACTTTTTCCATTATTTTTCTTGCTATCCTATATTCAATATCTTCAAATGAATTTTGTTGAGTTCTATAGAGTATTTTTTTTATAATTTGATTGGATAGCATAAAAACTATAAATTTTGTATTATTGACATTTTTATTATATTGGAATGGTCATCCATAAACATTGACTATTCCTCCAGAAAATTACATATGTTGTCCTTTTTTTCTTTAAGGAACAATTTTATGGCTGATTTATGCAAATGTTTTGGTAGACCCTGAGATATTCTAGGTATTTTGGAATTGAGTTTCCATTTCTATTATTGCGTCTTAGATTTTGTTGTTATTATATAGAAATGCTGTTGATTTTGCAGGTTTGTTTTGTAGCCTACAACTTTGTTGAAGCTGTTAATCATCTCAGTTAGTGTCTTTGTTTATTCCATATGATTTTCTAAGCATACCATATCATCAGTAAATAGGGATAGCTTTATCTTCTTTACTTGTCTTTATGCCTTTAAGTTCTTTTTTATTATCATTTTGTTAGCATTTCCAGAACTATGTCATATAATAGGGGGGAAAGTGGGCATCCTTCCTTTACTCCTGTATTTATTGGGATGTTTATAAACACTATGTTTATATGATGTATCCTCATGGCAGGTAATGCTTGCTATTTAGATGAGGGCTATATTTTGGCAAAGAGGAAGAGAGGTAATGGGAATAGGTTTGCCTTAAAGTAGACTAAACTAAAATAACTGAAAAGACAAAGTTCTATTTTTATAGAGGAAGAAGGGGGGGGGGGAACACCTAATTAAGGATGAAAAGCAAGTATTAGAGACAAACCGAGGAAATTATAAAGCTATCATAACTTTAGATGTGCATGGACTAAACAATCCAATAAAACGAAAAGAGCAACAGTTTGTATTGGAAAACAAAACTCCACGGTTTTTTTTTTGCTGAAAAGAAACACAACTTGAAAACAATGATATACAAAGAATAAAAATGAGAGTCTGGGGTGGAGGGTGGGGAATTACTATTTTGTTAGGTGATTCCAGAAAAGCAAGCATTGCAATCATACAACCAGACAAAGCAAAAAGAAAAATTCACAACCTAGAGAAAAATAAAAAAACTAAGTTATGCTAGAAAGAACTGTGGAAAAGAAACTGATAAGCAATATTAAATTTATCTGCTCTGAATGCTTTAATATCTAATTTTTTAAAGGCAAAATATTAACTAAATTCTAAGAAGACATAGATAGTAATATAATAATAGCAGGAGATTTTCATGTCCCTCACTCAGTTTTGAACAAGTCTAACACAAAAGGAAAAATACAGAATTGAACAAATTACTGGGAAAACTGGAGCAAAAAGACTTAATGTTGTCAATGGAACTGCTAAATAACATGGATTTTTCAGCACTATATGGAACTTTTACAAAACTGGACCACATTTAGACACAGAGACAGCAAGCAAATGTAAAAAGGCACAAATAGTAAACACATCCTTTATAAATCATAACACAATAAAAATAATGATCAGTGCAGTGAGCACAAAGACACAAATCCAAATGGAGACTTAATGAAATCCCAAATGAGTAATCAGCTATAATTATGTGAAAGAAAAGGATAACAATGAAACTGTGTACCAGAACTTTGGGTATGAAACAATGCAGTCTTCAGGAGAAAAATTATATCCCCAACAACATACATTAACGAAATAGAAAAGGAGAGTATTAATGAATTGAATATGCATTTTTAAAATTATGTGGCTAGCAAGCTAGCACAGAGGATATATTGAAAGAAGAAAAATAGATAAGTCAAAAAGCAAAGAACTGTAGGAATCGTAACACCAAAACCTACTTTTTTGAAAAAGATAAAATGAAAAAAAAAAAAGATAAACCTTTTGCCATCCTAATTAAAATGAAGAGAGCAGAAAATTAGCAAAATGGCAAACTAGGTGAAATTACAACCAAACCACAAGAAGTGTAAAGAAAATTTGCCAGAATCTACTACGTGCAGTTATATACTACCAAAACTGGGAGTAGTACTTTGAAAAATATAAATACCCAAACTAACAAAACACCACATTGGTATCTAGAAAAAGAAACAATGAACTATAGATATCAAAGAAAATAAAAACCTCTTGATCCTGATGGGTTCACAGGAGAATTTTATTAAGCTTTTAAAGAATAATATCAATACTACACAGATGCAAGAATGGTTCAACATTAGAAAAGCATTTGCTGTAGTCATAACTAAAAAAATATTCACAACCACATCTCACCAAATCCTTTGACAAAGTATAGTGCTCATTTATGCTTTAAAAAGACTTTTGAGTCTTAACTTTTCTCATTTCCATGTACTGTGACACTAGTTGACTCTCATACATGGAATGAGGTATTTAAATTTACCTGATTTTTTAGTCTGTCCCTTAGTTTTTCGGATTTCCCTCAAGTCTCAGCTAAAATCCTACCCGATGCAAAATCTTTCCTGAACTCCCAATTTATACTCTGTATCTTGTATATAGTTATGTGCATGTTGTCCAGTTAGACTGTGAACTCCTTGAACAGGAACTGTTTGGATTTCTTAGAGCTTCACATGGTACTTGAACACATAATAAATACTTCTTGAGAATGCAAGGATAATAGCTGTCTCAGTAGAGAAAATGGGACATATACAAGAGATGTTATGGAACACTAGGTTTTTATAAATAGATTTGGTGATCATCTAGAGAGTAGGGTCCTAGACAGATTCTTGGAGGCCATCCAAGATTAGGGGGCATGACCTGAATGAAAATCCAGCAAAGGAGACTGAGAAAGACAAGTCAGACAGGAGAGGGAACCAGGAAGAGAGTTGTATCGTGAAAACCTAAGGAGGAGAGAATAATCAGAAAGAAAGAGTACTTGACAGTATCCAAGGATGTAAAGAGGTTAAAAAAAGATGAGGATTGACATTTGGCAATTAAGAATTCATTAGATTTTGGAATTGAACATCATTTGAATGAGATGAGGTTGTAAACCAGATTACAGTTTGGTAGTGAATGAATGGATGGAAGTGGGGACAGCTATAGTATAGGCAACCTCCAAGGAGTTTATCCAAGAAAGAGAGAGAGAGATAAGAGGATGGTTAGATCACGTGAGGGTTTCTGAAGGATGGGGCGTACTTTGTAGGGAATAGAGAAAATAATAGGAAAGAGAGAGAGTGAAGGTAATAATGGGGCTGTTTATTAGAGACGAAAGGATGGGATGGAATCGGGTACATAGAGGAAAGGGATTTGCTTTGGCAAGGAGCCTGTTTCTTGTGAGAACCATGGCAAAGGAAGGAGGAAGTAGTAGGCAAAGATAAAAATCTGAGTATTGTACAATAAGGAGGGCATACAAAGAAGCTCTTGGCTAATGACCTCAGTTTTTTCATTGAAGTAGGAGGTAAAGGCCTTAGATGACATAGAGTGAGTAGAAGAAGGAGCTGCATTGGGAGGCCTGAAGAAGGAAGGAAAAGGTTTGGAATAGCTGGGGCTGGGAGAATTGGGTTTGTGAGTGAGTTTTTTGTTTGTGAGTACAATAGCAGATCAGTTATAGAAACATAGAGGTGTTATCTCACCCTAGTGAGGGCCCAGTTGAGATTACGTGAGATAAATTTGTAGTGAAACAAATTTACCTGATTTTGAGATCTCTCCAGGAGCAAAAGACACATGTGATAGGAGAAGTCCAAGGTATGGGTTTGGCGGGGCTTGATCAGCCATGGGAAAGGGGGGCAGATTTAAGAGGAGGATATCGAATTGACTTGAAATGATTCATTGAGTGGGTAAAGATGGGGAAGAAAAAGTATCATGGAGTGATTGGAGGTCACTTCAGGGAAGATCAGGGTTAGAGGTTATGTGTAGCAAAAGTTTGAATAGTAAAGGATTGTGATAAAGGACATTTCAGAGTTTATCAACATGGAAGTGGAATGCTTATGAATGAAGGCCAGGATCATTTCTGTGTGTGAAATGGAATAGAGGAGTAGGTCATAGGAATTGAGTAGTTAGGTTGGGATATTTGATCATTTGGGAATGGGAATGTCAGTTGTTGATTGCTACCATTTTTTTTTTAAAGCAATTGGGGTTAAGTAACTTGCTCAAGGTTACACGTCTAGTCATTATTTGTGTGTGGGTGCTCATTTTTTGAGGCCGGATTTGATCTCGGGTCATCCCAACTCCGAGGCCGGTGCTGTTACTCACTGCGCCAGCTAGCCGCCCCTTTAGGGCAATTGGGGTTAAGTAACTTGCTCAAGGTTACACGTCTAGTCATTATTTGTGTGTGGGTGCTCATTTTTTGAGGCCGGATCTGATCTCGGGTCATCCAAACTCCGAGGCCGGCGCTCTTACTCACTGCGCCAGCTAGCCGCCCCTTTAGGGCAATTGGGGTTAAGTAACTTGCCCAAGGTTACACAACTAGGTTTTTGTTTGTGTGGATTAAGTGTTGGAGGCCGGCTCTGAACTCAGGTCCTTCTGACCCCAGGGCCGGTGCTCTATTCACTGCGCCACCTAGCCGCCTCGCTACCATTTTTCTTATTAATCAGTCAGCAATCATTGCCATGTACTGTGCTAAGTGCTAGAAGAAGGAAAAAATCCCTTCTCTCCCCTTCCCCCCAGCTTTTAAGAGGTGTCATGAACATCAGTGGTTTAAAAACCCAACTTATCCAGCATTATTTGCAAGTACTTTATTCAGATCTCACTTATTCCAATAATATTTGGAAAGTAAAACAAATAGAGTGGAAATGTAAAAACTAATCCAATTTTGTTGATCTTATAGTTGCTGCCCGTCATGGATTGCAAAGTCTGGGAAAAGTTGCTATTTCTCGGCGCATGCCCCCACCTGCCAACCTGCCCAGTCTCAAGGCAGAGAACAAAGGCAATGATCCTAATGTGAACATTGTGCCTAAAGATGGTACAGGGTGGGCATCTAAACAGGAACAACATGAAGAAGAAAAGTGAGTTTACAATAATATACTTTTTAGGAAGAAACATGGATTCTTAAAGTTTAGGAACACTTTCTGACAATTTTTGCTTATTCCTATGAATTAGATTTTAAAAGATTTAATATTTCCTTTTGCACAGAAATATTATTTGTGTATTGAATTATACTGATTGAGTCATTAAGTAAATGGTGTTAATTTTCTTATGGCCTTTGACATTGAATACTTACATTTCCTGGCTTTGCCCTTGGAGTAGTGTTTTTTATCAGGCTCTGGCACCTTAGAGTACCATATATTGTAAATTTGACTATTTTCCCAAATACTATCAAAGACTTACTGTTTATACTCCTTAGTCATAGTGGATTAATTGTTTTAAAAAATAATTGGGTTAGTAATGGCACTTATCTGATAGGACCGTAGGATGAGATTTTTTTTTTCTTGGTCTTTTGTTACATCTTAAATATGCATTATAACCTTTCTTTACTCTTTGATATTAATTGTACCTAGACATTAATGCTTATGAATGTGTTGTCCTTCACAATGCCATTACTGCTTAACCAAGAACTTGCAGGAAATGATCAAATAGCCTTGTTCACCTCATTTTATGTCCTCTTAGGCTATTTAAACAGTGGTTTTCTTTAAAATGGTTATCCATAACAAACGATATCTCTCCTTGTGGTTGTTGTGCAAGGTAAAGTAGAAGGTAAGGTGTTTAAGGCTTTGCTTGATCTGTGATAAGTAACTTTTTGAATTAAGGTGACATTACCACTTGGAATCAGCACCACATCTGAACATTTCTGGTTAATGTATATGACCTCAAACTTGTTCTCTTGTTTCTGAAATAGGTTTTCTCCCCCCCTCCACACACACCCCTATTCCTTTTTTTTTTTTTTTTAAAGACCACCAGAAATCCCACCAGCACAGCCAAAATCAGGAGTTACTGTTCCGCCTGAAGTTCCTCCAGTTGCCAAATCATGGGCCAGTAACAAGCAAGGTGGGCAAGGAGATGGTAAGTGGAAACTAGCTGGGAAAATTAGTTGGACTTCATAGTAACAGAACAGCCATACAGGAAATGGGTTTGCTTTACATGATCATTTGAGAATTGTCGGTCCCTGAGAAATAAACAGTTTTATATCTCTTTTGTCAGTTAAGCAGATGTTAGGTGACTGAGAAGTTAGTCATTCCTCCCAGTATGATAAAGAAAGTAAACATGTATTTTCAGGCTTGAACTTTTGAAACAGAGTAAGTTTTTTTAAAACAATAGACTAGACCTTTGAATGATTTATCTTTGTGTCCCATGTTATCTGTCTTTCCCTTCTATCCCTTATTTCACTGTCTCTTACGCTTAGGAATAGAACAATAGTCAAACTTCAGTGTTTTCAGATCTGTCACTTGCTGTTCTTGAAAAAAGATGAGAATGGAGCCATTGGGCTTTTGTATTTTTCTGGAATGTAGCATTCCTTGTAGTAAAACTCCCTGGCATTATGCAGTGTTTAGTTTTGAGAATTAAATGAATGAACATGTCCTTTAGTTATAAGAACCTCAGTATCATCTGGTCAGTTCAGTATATATTTTCAGTCATTTGCTATCTTCTAGATCCCTGTACTATCATTCTTAACCATTGAAAGTTTTTCTCTGAAACCCAAATCTAGGCATTACTGGCTTCATTAATAAAGTAAGATCTAACTTTAATATTCCTGCCTCCTCCCCACCCCCAAAAGGTATAGCACTTTTGTAGCTTTACCATAAATAATCCTTTCTCAGAATTAAGGGGAAGGATAAGTCATGATTGGAAATCAGTGAGTTGTGTCCAAATTAAGGATTTTCATAACATTTGTTTAAATAAGATAATGCCCATTAAATTTCTTTATAATTTATAATAAATAAAGTTCTTATTATCAAATCATGTATTTCAAATTAGCCATCAAGATTCCAGTTCACAGAAAGAGTCTAGTTTTTTGTTTTTTTGGTTTTTTTGAAAAGGGATTTGACCTGTATAGACAACATAAAGTAGTCTGGACAGTTTATTTACTTCATTGTGTCTGTAATCTCATCCATGTGCGTACTTTCTCCAGTCACAGATCACAGACTACCCATACCCTTTTCTTTTGCTTTGGGAATCTTGGCTAGAAATCTTCATAGACATTTTCAGGAATAAACAATGTGTACTGGCCAACTTCTTCTGATCACCTCTTTTTATATCCTTTATACTGCTTATCTGCAATTTGTAATAATAGGTAGTGTGCTGCAGCCTATATATGTGAACCGTATTTCCATTGTCTTTTCATTGATTTGAATACTGCTGTTCAAAATGCTGTTTTGAGGGAGAAACTTGGGGACACTAAAAGTTCCATACAGGTTAGCCAATGCCATCTAGTTCTTTCCTCCTATTTTATTCTGAGCACCATCTCATTGACCGTCTGCTGTGTCTCTCCAAGATCTATGTGTTCATGAAACAGCTGCCCATTCCAACCACCTAGTGAAGTTCATAAACTTGATACTAGGTAATCTTCCTCCATTTGATTTATCTTTTGTAGATTGTTACCCTAAATAATTTGTGATGGTCAGGAATGTAGTTCAGGAACTTAGTGTGATAGAAGCCTGGTGTATTAAGCAAGTTATCTATGTTTAAAAAAAACTTGGAGGAATTCACTGTGTAGAGACAATCTTTATGGACTTTTTACTTTAGACATTCTCCATGATGGTGGCAAGCATCACTGTCAAGATTGTTACATTTGTAATAAGCATATTTTTAAAAAGTTTATCTCTGTCTAATAATGGTTTTTTACATGGAAACCTTATTGGAGACAGCCTTAAATTCTTCACCTTTTTTCTTTCCTCTCTTGATCTTTTATTTTGTAGAGGCAAAAAAGGAGGGGTACAGATAGATGGTTTTTGATGTCCTTTAACTTAATGTTCTTTTTTCAATGGAGGTACTCTCTAGGATTTTTTGTAACTTATAAGGAGCTTTCCTCTCTTTTTAGATAACTTGACAGTCTGTAATATAAACAACCTGTTTGTACACTTAGTGTGTTCTTCCTGTCTTTGTTTTCCTTATTTTTACTTTCTCATGCAGAGTATAAAGGATCATGATGATTGATTCCCTGTAGTAGCTCTACTCTTAATGAAGCTTTTCATTTTTCATGTGTTTGCAAGTTTATTTTTAAAATACTCTTGGGATGATCTGATTTAACTGATCTCACACTAAGCTTTCTGCAAAAATCACTCCTTTTTGCTTTTTTAATAAAGAGATAATGCATATAGGCTTCCATTCTTTCCCATAAGTTTATATTAAGATATGATCAGTTTCAATTTTTTTTTCTGATCAGTTTCAATTTTTATGGTCTTTGGTGCTTATCAAATCTGGAATAATTCTATTTTCTTGAGCAAACTATTTGTGTGTATGTGTATATATCAATCTTAATTGTATTGTCTAAAAATCATTGTTCTTCTTCGATCCCAAACTATATATAGTTTAACCTTTTTTAAAACTGTTTTCCTTTATATTCCTAGTGTGCCACAAATATATTCTTCTTCCTCCTCCCCCCTTCCCTTCCTTTCCCCATCCCCCTTTCCAGGGTAGTCAGATTATTAAAGTATATATTGATTGGATTTAAAAGAGCTACCACATTTTCCATGAATTACTGTATCTCCATCTTCTGGAAGATGTTGGCATAGTCTTACCATTATCTTGCTCGTGATCTTTTTGCCTTTGCTCCCCATGAACTATCCATTCCCATGAAATTATTTCCATGGAAAGAGGGGGGGGAAAGTTATAGCTCTTATTCTAATCTAAACACCCTGTACTCTAGAAAAGTAGCTGATACGTCTGTTCTCTTGCTATGTATTCACAACTGTCCCTTAGTTTTTCAAGGAATTGTAGCTAAATATAAACTCTTAAAGACTGAGACAACATTTTCCATCAGTACTAAATTTCATCAGAAAGCTAATAGTGATTCACGTAGAAAATGGAAAACAGGAGAGGGTGCCGAACTACAAATTAACGTTTCATGGTTACATATTTATATTTAATATTTTAAAAATTCTTTAGGTGTTCAAGTAAACAGTCATTTCCAGCAGGAGTTTCCTAGTCTGCAAGCAGCTGGCGATCAGGAAAAAAAAGAAAAAGATGCAAATGATGATGCCTATGGACCTGGACCCAGCTTACGACCACCAAGTAAGAGAGCATTTTACTTTGGATAAATTAGTTTTTAAAATAAAATGCAATTGATATTTTGTACTTTGTTACTTTTGTGTTATTATTTAGGCAGTCAAGCAACTTTTATTAATCCCTATCACATGCTCAAAACTGGGGTAAAAAGAAAAATCAGTTCTTACCCTCAACGAGCTTCCTTCTATCAAGAAAACAACATACACATATAAATATAAACAACATAAATATGGTTCATTTTATGTGGGAAGAAGCTAGTAGATGGAGGAATCTTTATGTAGAGGTCATGTGTGAGCTGAGTTTTGAAGAAAGCTATGCTTTTTTGAGAGTCAGCTGAAGAGAGGGGGTCCATTCCAAGTATTAGGGGTAGAATAGGTAAAAACTCAATGGTAGAAGGTATAATATAGTGTGAAGAGCAGGAAGAGGGCCAGATAGAAGAAGGCATGAAGTGGAGATTAAAAAAAAAAACAAAACTGGGGAGGTAGGTTTGATCTGTTTGTGAAAAGCTTTAACTGCCAAAGTAGAGTTGTATTTGATTGACAGGTGATAGGGAGCCAGTGAAGTTTCTAGAGCTCAGTGACATTAGTCCTTTGCTTGAAGATAATCACTATTGTGGCTTTGTGGAGGATGGATTACAATGTGAGGGAGATGTGAGAGTAGGAGACTAATTTTGATGCTATTGAAACAGTCTAAGGGAAAGAAGATGAGGACCTGAAGTAAAATGGTGGCTGTGTTAGTAGAGAGAAGGGGATTGATGCAGATGTTGCAGAGGCATAATTGACAGAAGTGATTGTTGGGATGTGTGAAGCAACAGAACTTGAGTAATCAAAGGCTGACGCAGGTTGCATACCTGATCAAATGTAGAAAATGATAAAGGTCTTTTTGGTATTATCTTCTTTACTTCTAGTGAGGGCTTTGTTACATTAGTTTCATAATCTTCCTACCTCACAGAATCTCAGTAGGAAGGGATCTTAGAGACTATTGACCCGTAAGTGAAGGGAAAGCCCATCCAGTTCCCAGTGCATTCCATGCCACTTCAGGATAGTTGTAATTGCTAGAATGACTTTCTTTAAATCAATTGAAATTTGTCTCTCTGCAACTTCTACCCATTTTTCCTCATTCCTTCCTCTGAATTCAAGTAGAACCAGTCTAATCCCTCTTCCCCATGGGACAATCCTCTCCCCAACCCCACACCACCCACAAAGTCTTCTTTCCTTCATCCAATCCTCATTACATGATCTCAAGACTTTTTACCACCCTTGTTGCCTTCCTCTGGATAGCCTCCAGCTTTTCACTGACCTTCCTAAACTGTAGTGCCACTCACTCACTGTCCGAGCACAATACTCTAAAAGTGGTGTGACCAGGATAGAATGCTATGGCACATAATCACCTCCAACATGTTTGATACTCTGCCTCTAAGGATGCTTTAGGCTGTCTTAAGCTTTTTTGCCTTCATATCATTGATTCATATTGAACTTGCTGTCCACTAAAAACCCACATCTTTTTCAGTCTACTGTATAAGAAGAATCATAAAAAAGGATCCTAAATTTAGATGGTGCTTCCCCAAATCTTGTACTTAAGAAGTTGGATGTTTGAACCTGAGTCTAAGATTTCTGTGTTTATCCCTTTTAAATTTCATCACTTTTTTAGATTCAGTGCAATAATCTAACCTCTCAAAACCCTTTTGGACACTGACTGTAATTTAATGTTAGTTATCCCTCTTAGGCATGCCTTCTCTGCTTTTATCCAGATAATTGACAAAAATGGTAAAGAATATAGGGCCCATCACAGATCCTTGGGGGCACTGTACTTAACCTCATTTTAAAATTACTCTTGGATTGTAAATTGTTTTTGGGCTCCTCTCATTCAGCCACTTCCCAAATAAACTTGATTATACTACCATCTAGGGCACATCTCTTGACCTTTTTCAGTGAACTGCACGATTGATTTGTTAGGCCTTAAACCTCAGATCAGATTTTTATCATCTCCATCAAAAAATTATAGTTGACTTTGCCTCCTAAGTTGTGTAAAAGCCAATTTTTGCTTTTTTTATCCATTTCATTCTTAGTGCTTTGCATGTTTAATCCCTCTTCCTACCAGATGTTGCTAGTTGGAGAGAAGGTGGTAAATCTGCTGGCCCATCTTCTCCATCTGATCAAGAAGATAAACTCCCTGGTCAAGATGATGGTGCAAATGGACCAGTAGAGCAAAACGATTCTCATAAAACAACAGAAAAGAGGTTACCTGGTGTTCCGCCTCAGATACCTCAGCCTAAACTGAATGGACAACAGCAGCCTGCTCTTGCCTCTCAGTACAGAGCAATGATGCCCCCTTATGTAAGTACTGTTAAGTGGATGAGGTCTAAAATCTGCATACCAATTCAGCTAAAAAAAAAAATTTAGCATTTACTAAGTGTAAGACATTTTTTTTGGGGATTTGTGAAGACAAAACCAAAAATGACCCCTGCTTTCAAGAAGTGTCTGACACCTTTCTGAAATATGGTGTTATACAATTTTAATATTATGCAATTTAATAATAAATAATGGTTATATGAGTTTAAAAAGATATGCCTTTAAGTCATCTTCCTTCCTGGAAGAGGCAAGCTATAACTCTCAAAAATATTTTCATTTTCGTCTTCCATTTATTTTTATTTATGTTTAAGCCCTGAATATCAAGGCCTGTCTTTGGGCTATTTCCCTGTTTCTTTATTAGTAACTTATTCCCCTAGGAAATTTAAGTTAAGACAGCAGTCTAAAAATGTGTTTGGAAGTAAAATAGTAAAAAGTGTGTTTTTAAATTTATCAATAGCTCTTAATTATTTGTGGCAACATGCCTTGGGAGTTTAAAGTGATCAGCTTGGGAATCAATAAGACCTGCATTCAGATTCTTCCAAGATACTAGCTTTTTAACCCAAAGAGAAAGTCTTTACACTAAGACTTTACCTACTTAGAGAACAATTGCAGTTTATGTTGATAGAGAAAATTAAACCACACTGGTGAAATAAAATCACTATTTATTTGTGTATTCATTTTTAGTTTTATTCTCCCTGTCTAATTTGACCATAGATAAATTGAAATTTAAAAAACAAAACAAAACACTATTGTATCTAAACTCTTTTGGAGTACCATGTAGTTTAAATATATGCCTCATAAACTTTACATGGTATAACTAGTAGACTGAGTATTAAATCAGTATTAGACATATAGGGTATTATCTTTTATCATTCTTTCCAGACCATAGGATCATTGTCTCCTTCAAATCCTTGAGTTAATTTGCTAGTCTGTTTTTTAATTTTCTCAAGCTGAGTTTGGAAATAAGTCCCCCTTGGTTTTTCTATTTTTAAAAAATTTAATAAACATGAACATTCTACAAAGGGCACCAAGGAAAGTTTCATATGAAAGGAAACTTTGGTTACATCCAGTTTGTTTTTTAAAGTATAAATTAAATTTAATATCAGAGTAACAGATTTTCTCTTATCTCTGCCGTCTTGAATTTTCTTCTCTTTTTGATATATTTTTAAAATAAAATTTTCTTGATATCTTGTATTTTTAACATTTCCTAGATTTCTCCCTATATCCCTCCTCCTTCCCATTCTTTTTAACAGATATTTTTAAGAGGAAGAAAAAAAAATCAGCAAAACAGATAAACATGGAAAAAAATCTGATGCAGTGTTCCACATGTTGCTCATATAGGCTCCTTGGAGAAAAGAAAAAATTTTTAAACATAGAGAAATATTCAGTACTTATGGCTAGATATTGTCAATATAGTAAAAAATGATACTGTTGGGGTTACTTATAGATTTAATGCTACACCAAAGGGCTAACAGCTAGACAAAATTGGAAGAAAATTCATTTAGAAAAACAAAAAACTAAACTATGAAGAGAAATAATGAAAATGGTGGGATTAAAAGGGGAATAGCACTTCTTTATCCTCAGACTATGTTAAGAAGTCATCAAAATCATATCTCTTTTTTAAAAAAAAATAGAAAACTAAATTACCAGAACAGACTAGACTAGACAAAAAAAGAACATAAATAATGGAACTTAATAACTTAGTGCTTAATAAACCCCCAGTTTAAATTGCTGGGAAAACTGGAAAGCAGTTTGGTAGAAATTAGGGTTGGACCAGAAGTTTGCAGCAAGTCCCACAAATAAATATGATATATAACCTAATAAATATTATATATGGCCTGACCTGAATATTTAATCTTATACCATAAAAAAGTCAGAATAGGAAATTATATAGAAGCAGTTCCAAAAGATAAAATAATTTTGACTGTGAAATTGAAAAGCTTTGTATTTATTTTTAACTTAGTTGAGTTTGTTTTTTCTTTTTCTCTGTCACTACCCACCAACTATTTTCTTCACTAAAATTTTTTTGCTAGTAACAAATAAGTAAAGAAAAATTAATTTCCTATATCTGAAAATGTGTATCTCACTCTGCATCTTTTGTTCACCCTTTTACCATGAGACCAGAAGCATTCTTTTATCACTTTTCTGAAGTCATAATTTATCATTACATTGATCAGTGTTCTGAAGTATTTCAAACCTGTTTTCCTTTATATTATTTTGGTTATCACATAAATTATTCTTCTGGTTCTATTCACTTTACTCTGTATCAGTCCATATATAATTCTTCACAGATTTCTTTAAATGTGCGATACTCATCATTTCTTATGGTAATTTATTCAGACATTCCCCAATTATCTTACCTTTCCCCCTGTTTATCAGGTCTGTTGTTATTGATAGTTATCTCTCATGTTCCTCTAAGTTTTCAGTCTTCTGACCCTGTTCTAATATTTGTTGTTTTCTCATTGAATCACTGAGTTCTTTGTGTTCTGTTTTTCAGCGTGTCCACAACTTGGGTAAAGTTTCCATCTCCTGATCTTAAAGTTTTTAGTTTTCTTTCCAAGTGCTCTAATTGTATTCCTTACCTCTTTAGTTTCATTTCCTTGATCTACTCTTGGAGTCCTTTGGCCTAAATCTGTTCTTTCTGGTGCTCTACTTGGACTTGTTAAAGAATAAGATGTTAGCAGACTATTAACCCTATGTTGGATATAATTCATCCTGTAATTCTTGAACTGAGCCATATTTAAAATTCTTTGAGTCACCACTTGACTTTGCTTTAAAAAGTAATATTCCCCATGGTTCAACCTTGAGGACCCTTTTCCCCACTGAGCATAAGTCACCATATCCTTCAGACATACATACCATCTTGCTTTGTACTATCTTTTCTACTAGGTTAATCAGCTTCCAAGTTAAAACTTTATTAACCAGAAAATATAAAGCCCAATAGTTAAAGTAAACTCTAATTGAGTTTTTATAAAAGTAACTCTTGTACTAACTTTGACCTGTGTTTCACTTATTATGCTAAAAACAAGGTATACAAAGTTGAAAATAGCCCTTTCTCTAAAAGAGCTTGCAGTTCAACTTATGAAACTGTAAATTTTAGAACAAGATAATTCAAGTTTTTATAATATATTCTTGGATAGATCAGAATCCTGTTTGATCCTTGCACCTTCTCTGCAAAGTAGGTTCTATCCCTATTTGACAGATGGAATTTCACTTCAAGTGGCTTGGTTATAGTCATATAAGTCCTTTTGACACATGACACTGGCCATGGACAGGTCAATTAACTTCAGTGACTGTAATTTACAGCTGAATTGTCCATCCTCATTAGTGGTACACATTTGCACATGGGGAATTCCCTTTACCTCATGAAATCACAGCTTTGATGTATGAAGGGACCAGTTCTGTGATAGTTGGCTTTAATTCTTTTTCAGACTATTATCTTACATTATTTGAAGTCAGTTAATATTCCTGGTGAAATGTTGTCTTTTGTTTCAAAGAGAAGTCTGGGGTTATTAAAAGCACTGTGCAACCCAGCCTGTTCACTATTCAGTTCTAGTCCCTCTTTACATTACTGTCCATCTGTAGAGCTTGTTCAAGATCGGTATCTTATTGGATTCTCCTTCCAGCTGGTAGTATGATCAAGATTATAGTTATTTCTAATCTCTTTTCTTATGTGGATAGTTGGGCCACTGTTTTGAGTGGTGGTGAATCTCATTTCTAAAATTGTCTGGTGCTGTGCAATTTGATGCTGTCAGTACAAGAGTGGGTCTCATCAGCAGGCATGGCCTGGGGCAAGTTGTTTGCCTTTTCTCAACACTGGTTTTCCCACCTGTAATATGAAAGGTGTAAAAGTCCCTTTCAATAGAATAATGACTCAAAATGAATACAATTTCTTTTAGGTAAGTAGCAGTAATGTTTATTTTAACATTTTGTGCATATATACCTTTTTAGGGATAAAACAGATTTTTTAAGTTTTAAATTAGTTTTTGGGTTAGATATATGGCTTTTTCTTCCAGATGTTTCAGCAGTATCCTAGGATGGCATATCCTCCATTACATGGCCCTATCAGATTCCCACCTTCCTTATCAGAAGCTAACAAGTAAGAATTTTAAGTTATTAAAGTGTATTAGATTATGTATTCTGTATTCATAATCTCTGATGGTTATGAAATGCAGACATTTAATAATATATAAATCTGATTTTTTAAATATGATCATTTTTTAAGTCAGAAAAAAGAATGAATTTAAGTTTTCCAATGATTTAATGAGTTTAAAATTTTAAGAAAGCAAGAGTCAACAGACTCTTAAAGTAATTTTTGCTTCTTGAAAAAACAGATTAAGATCTGTTTCATCCCTTGGTTTTCTTCCTGATTTATTCTTGATTTGTCCATTTTGAATTGTGTATCTTCTTGTTATTATATTATATACTATTATAAATGTAAAAAAGGGAAAGAAGCTTTTTTTAAAAAAGCAATTGGGGTTAAGTAACTTGCTCAAGGTTACACGGCTAGTTATTTTTATGTGTGAGTGCTAATTTTCTGTGGCTGGAACCAATCCCGGGTCCTCCCGACTCCGGGCCCAGCACTCTTACTCACTGTGCCACCTAGCTGCCACAAGAAACTTTTTTAAGAAAGCTTTTTGCTTTTTGGAGGGCAGTTCGGGTTAAGTGACTTGCCCAGGGTCACACCTTAGACATTAAGGTCCTCATGATTCCAGGGCCAGTGCTCTATTCACTGTGCCACCTAGCCGCCCCAACCAAGAAACTTTTTTAATTGTATATTTTGTAATTGTTAGGGACTTTTACACTCTTATTTTAAAATATTACAAATTTAAATTTTAGTTTAATTTTCCATGGATTAAGTTTTGGTTCTCTTAAGTATTAAATCCATTGTTCATTCTTAAAAGAGCTTGTTTTATTTTGGAAATTGAACCAGAAAATTTCAGTCTTCAGTTTTCTGCCAGTTCAGTATTTTGTTCTATTATGGAGTTCGGTGTTTTAACCCTTACATTTATTTTTCATCTAGAGGTCTTAGAGGAAGAGGCCCACCCCCCACTTGGGCCCCTGAACCTGAGCGCCCCTCTATTCTTAGTGCAACAGAACTCAAGGAGCTAGATAAGTTTGATAACCTAGATGCTGAAGCTGATGAAGGCTGGGCAGGTAAGAATTGAAATTGACTTCTTAAGTTTTACTGCCCTCATCTTAAGGAATTACTCTGAATTTCCCTTTATATTTATATTTAATAGGAGCTCAAATGGAAGTAGATTATACAGAACAACTCAATTTTAGTGATGATGATGAACAAGGTGGTAGTCAGAAAGACAGCAAAGATAATGGGTAAGTCATTAAACCGTATCTTCCAATTTTAGTGGGTTACTGTTGGTTACACAGCATTAAACTTTCACCACTTTGCTTCATTATTAAAAATACCAGTCCCAGTCTATTATTTTATCCCAGTTTATTAACAAAACATTTGTAAAGCCTTTGGGCTAGTCATTGTTCAGGATTCTGGAAATGTAAATTCAGTAATCAAACCGTCCCTGCCTTCCATGAGCTTATATTCTAAATGGGGAACAACATGTACCGGATAGAAGTATTTATGAAGTGAATGTAAGGCAATTTGGGTGGAGAAAGTAGTAACAGCTAAGAGTATCAGGAAAGGCCTTCTGTAGGAGGTGTTTGAGTTGAGCTTGAACTGAAACCTCAGCTTCAACTCAAACCTCAGGGATTCTAAGATGGATAGATAAGGAGGCAAGTGCATTTTGCAGATACCGAGGTAGGAGAGTAACGTGGGCATAGGTTTGGTGATTAGAAGTTGTAGAAGAGTGCATGAAGAGTATAGAGTAGACCAGAAAGTTTAGGGTAGGACAGGTTATTAAACTGGCACTATATGAAATACTTAAAATGGCAATGTATTTGTTCTTAGAAGCAATTATTAGCCAGTGAGTTAATAGAAAGTAACATGGTCAGTATGGTGCTTTAGGAATATCATTGACTTTTGTATGGAAGATACAAATGTTGCAAACTTGGTTCACTATAAAACTGCTCCTGTTCTGAACTGAATGAAGCAGGGAGGGAGTGTGGGGGCATCTAGGGAAAATATCTTGAGTTCTGTTTTGTATATGTTAAATATGGCACACTTATAAAACATGTGCGTTTGAAGCATCCAATAGGCGATTGGGACTAGAACTTAGAAGAACCACTAGTGTAGAGAGAAGAAAAAGGGCTCAGCATTTCAGGGTCTACCTACATTTAGTGAACATTGGCAAGGAAGATGCTAATCTAGCAAAGAAAACTAGGAAGAAATCCAAACAGGTAGTAGGAGAACCAGTAGAACAGTTTGCAACCTGCTTATTTCTTTTTCAGGGAACTTAGTGTATTTTCTTTTGAAAAAGTTGATCGTAGTGCCTTAAAGGAGTCCTGACTCCTGTGACTATCTCAAACATTGTCTGCTAATTTTCATCTCCATTTCACTACCTCTCTTGGAAATCTGTAGAAAGAAATGGGGGCATTCCACAAACCGCAATTTAGAAACACTGTTAGAGAAAATAGAGTGGATAAAATAGATAATGATAATGAATAATATTTTTTTCTCCATTCTTGTTATGCCTTTTGTTCTTCAGTGAAGAAGAAGCACCAAAGACTTCTGAAAGTGCTGAAAACCGAAAAGAAGATGATGAAGGTTCTAGCAGCAAATCTCAGTTGCATCCACATTCAACAGTATCAAAGGGTCCCTTTGGAAAAGGACCTCCTTTTAATCAGGTTTGTTTAACTGGGTGTATAAACATTCTTATTGAATTTTAAGAAAGGGACAGGCTATTTAGGCCAAACTATTTATTACTTTTCTAAATCCTTCTTTTAAAAATGTCTTAGAACCCCAATATTTTGTTATCTGGTTTCTGCTTAAAGATTTCTAGTGAACAAGTATGACTAGTTGAGTGGTTTTGCTTTTGGATGATTTGAATGTTAGTTTATAGGAACCTGAAATCGTTCCCTGTTAGGTTCATTCATGTATTTTTCTTCCATTCATTGAATTCTTAATGAAGCCGTTATGTAGGTCTTGTCTGATTTTTTTTCCAGTGAGAAGGAATCATAGTATGTGATATCTCCAGAGGCAGCTTACTCTATTTTTAGATAATTAAATTGTTAAGAGTTTTCTTTGTAGAATGCCAATTCACTTCAAATCTATCATTGATCCTCTGCAGTTGTAGTTGATCAGAGTTGTTGATTTTTTCAGAGTTGTCTTTGTAGTGTTATTAATATAAAAGTTGTTTTCACGTTCTGTTCATTACACATTTTCCAGGGTTTTTCTGAAAGTCTCTTTTGCTATTTTTTAGGTCACAGTATTCTAATTCATACATCACAATTTGTTCATACACACTCGACCAGATAGGTACTTCTCTTAGCTTTCACTTCCCTTCTGTGACAAAAAGAGCTGCTTTAAATATTTTTGTGCATCTGGGCCCTTTCTTTCTTTGATCTCCAGTAGTTTTAGTAGTGTTATCACTCAGTCATAACAAAGTTTATGCCTTTTGGAGCATATTATACCGTACTTTAAAAAAATATGGTCTAGGATAATAACATTAAATTTTTAGTGGCCATGCAACTCATACTTAGCTTGTAGTCAAAATCTTCAGGTGGTTTTCACAAAAACTTGTCTAGCAGTATTTTCACCATCTTATTCTTGTGCTGGTCATATTTTTATCCCAAGCACAAGGCTTTATTATTAAGTTACATTTTATTTGTTTTGGCCTATTGTTCGATACTGTTGATATTGCTGGAGCCTTGTTACTGTCTTCAAATTTGACAACTACATTATCTATGTCTTTATCTAAATTACTAATGAAAATGTGTTAATAATGGAGGACTAAAGGCAATTCCCTTCCTCCAAATTAACACTTAACTAATTATTGAGTATTCTTAGGTTTCTGGAAATCACCTCTTTTTTAAATGTACCTATCTTAACTATATCACATTATCATAGAATTCTCTATTTCTACTCTAATCCTCAAGCATAATATGAAAGACTTTGTGTCAAGTATTTATCTCTATAGATTTTCCTTGATCTAACAGTCTAGCTTCCCTGTAAAAAAGTGAAATGGTAACCTTGCACCCTTTTTAAAATGAAACCATACTGACTCTTAGTTTCCATAGCTTCTCTAAGTGTTCCCAAATATCTACATTAGTCCCTACAAGAATTTCCCTCTTTTTCTTATAATCTTTTTCTCCAAATTTTCATTCTTAAGTTGCTAATTCCATTTGCATTGACATTCTCCTCAATATGTTAGACTATTGCATCCTAACTCAGTCTCCTAGCTACTTTTTATCCTTTGAAATCTCGGATTAATTTCAGATTCTATGACTTCTGTCATACAGTTCTGTCAAACTGTAATTTTTCCACTTTTTGAGGGTGTTCACTTATAAAAACTGACCATTTTTGATCATCTATCTTTATTTAGCCCTAATCCCTCAACTTTATTGAGCTTCGTAATCTTCAGAAATAATGATCTTCAAGTTGAACAGTTCTCAGATAGTTCTTAATCAGTTATTTATCAGGTCAATACAGAGAGAGACAGAGCTTCCTTGGTTCCCCTTAGCTGGGAGTCACCAACCATTACTGCTCTTGAGTTTTGTTTTGTTTTGTTTTTTTTGATGACTGTCTGTCACCTGCTAACTCTGGGGAATCCCTGTCTTCTTGAATGCAGGAAACTGCTTTTTCCAGAATTGATTCAGTACCCTTTCTGTTTTAAAAACTTCATTCTTATTATGTAGCTCTAAATATTCAATGTGTCTCTTTTTGCTTTATCATAGTATTAGAACTTTAGGGCACGTTGGCAACAGGGCAGACACCTTTGAATGTTCTTAGGTAATGATCATCAATAATAACTCTTGCCTGGTTAGACCAGTTGTGGAATATTTTCAAGATAGCAAATGTTAAGTGTTAGGTTTTACTATAGTCTAGTTCCTAGCTGAATATAACAACTTAAAGTAGCTTGATTTCCCTTATATATAGTAAATTTATCATTTTTCAATATAGTCTAATCATGATAAAGATAAGGAAATTTACAAAATAAAATTTTATGACAAGCTCAATTCTTAGATCATATTTGGTGCCATTGTTTAAGAGTTGAATAAAATTTTTAGCATGAGATTCTTTTAAAAGATTTAGAATTTTAATTTAGAATATTAAATGTATTTATTTGTCAGGATGACTCATATTTTACATTTTTTACATTTTGTAAATCTTTTCCTCTTTATTAATTAGGATCGGGGACCTCCCACAGCGCAGTCCTTAGTGCATGAAAAGAACAGTTCTGCCCACTTGCCACTTCAGCCAAAGTCACTTGTTCAGCAGGTATGATGCCACTGGTTACTGGTTAAAGTGCTTGAATTTTTGAGTGAAAAGACATGTGCAAATGTTTCTCACTTATGAGGTGTTGAAGTATGTTTTTCTGCTTCAAGAACCTAATGAAATATCTGAAAATCCATACTTAAAATTCTTCTTTGAAGTCTTGACTTTATTGAGTCATTAAAATTTATTGTAGTGGTCTTTAAGGTTTTTGGTTTTTTTTGTTTGTTTGGTTGGTTTTTTTTATGAATTCAAAATTGTGAGGGTTTGGAGGGTTTGGGGTTGGGGTTTTGTTTTTGGTAAACTCTTAAGGTCTATCTTTAGGAAGAACTTGAATTTTAGATTTCTCTCTTATCCTTAGGATACTTAAAATTAATGAAAAATTGGGTTTTATCTTGAATAAAATTAAGTGGCAGGTGAACTGAAACAGACTTGTAAGTGATAGGTGTATATTCATGTTTATTGAATTATGAATTATCCTAATATACTCTCTAATTGCACACTTTCTGTTCTTCATAGATGTTCAGTTCTTCCCTTCATCTTATTTGACTAGCTATAAACTACCTCTCTCACTTAATGATCTTTTTCCTAACCTCTGGTCACACATCATCCCACAATATTAACTGCTAATTGGACATTCCTCTGGACCCCTCAAACTTAGCTCTCTTTTGACTCTTATTATTATTGAGGGCTCTATTGTCGTATAGTTCACAACTTTGCCATCATCTTCAATTCCTCACTCTCCTTTATCCCATATACCCTACTCAGTCTTGTTTGTATCTCTTAAGGATTCCTCAAATTAGACCCCCTTGTCTCCATTCAAACAATCTACATTTCAGTCCTTCATAATGCTTCCTTGGAAGATTGTAATAGCATGCCTTCTAATTTATTTTCTTGTCTGGTCTTTGCTTCTTCTGTTCTTTCTCCCACATAGCCACCAAATTGATTCTTCTGAAGTGTGGTCCTGACCATGTCACCCTGTTATTCAGTAAACTATATTTCCTTATTATCTCTAGGACCAAATGTAAATTCTTCTGTTTGAAATTTAAATCTTTTTCACCCCCTTTTATCCTTCTAAGCTTTTAACCTTCTTACACATTACCTTACCTCCATCTGTGGTCCAGCCATGCTGGGTTACTGAGTTCCTCACATATAATGTTCTTTCCCTTCCTGTGTCCATGCCTTTTCACTTCAGTACACAGCCTAAGCAACCACACTTGGTAAGCAAGCAGCTTTTCTTTATCCCCAAAGTTACAAGTGCCTCCCCTTGTAAGAAAGACTCTTCCATTTACTCTGTAATTACATTCTGTCTTGTTCTTTCTAATGCTTCTTGAAGAAAAGGGACTTGTTTGGGGGAAGAAGGGATATACTTGGCATTTAACATAGTACCTGGCACATAATACTAATGAATGTTTGTTGATTGAGATAGTTAAGCCATTTAATTGACAAAATTTTTGAATGATTTAATCTTGTGCACTACTTTGTTTTGTAAAGAAATAAGTTGTGGGGCAGTTAGGTGAATAGAGTGCCAACTTAACTTAACACTTACTAGCTGTGTGACCTTGGGCAAGTCACTTAACCCCAATTGCCCTGCCTTCCCCCCTACAAAAAAGAAAAAGAAAAAAAATGGTATGCTATAAAAATAGAAACCTTGATAACTCACCTCAGTTTTTTTATTTGCACACTTAATTGTTTTTGTTTTTGTTTTTTTTTTTTTTTAACATGACCCTGTTTTATTCTTATTTTACATTCAGCCTTTGTCTCACAAGGAAGTAAAAATAATTGAGATTCTGTTCAGCCCACAAATTTCATTGTAGGGTTGAACTAGAATAACAAATGACAGCTTTTTGTAAACCGATAATATGCATTGATCTGAAAAACATGCTATTGTCCGTTATCAGTAAGACATTGTTGTTTGTTTGTATAGTGAATACTTGCAATAGTATCCACATCTGTATAATTGAATTTAAATACAAAATGAACTCTCATTTAAACCATTTGTGATCTTCAGACTACTATAAGATAATAAAACTTTCTATATTTACAATATTAAAGTATTTAGGCATTATTAGAAAATGGTTTGTAACATTGAATATACACAAACTTGGTTTTGGTGCACATGGAACCTTTAATATGTTGTAACTGAGGTAAGTCTGTTGCAAAGCCAAACCAAAATTTTTTTCCTGTTCTTTTACTTTTATTTTAGCCCGCCAGATGATATTTGTATTCATGAAGGAATATGAGATAGTCCTGGCAGAGAGTTTAGTTGGGATTTCCAATTACTTGTATTTTAGAGTGCATTATTAAACCTTAGGTTTGTATCACCTTGGAATAATTGATACCTTTAAAGTTACTTTTTAAAGTTACTTTTAAAGTTAAAGATAGCAAAGTAAATACAAAGAATCTTCAAATATCACAAATCATTATTAAAAATTATACCAGAAAATATATATTGAATATCTACCATAGAAAAGTTTCTTTACTTTTCAAAAACAAATTCAGTACACTTATTTCCCTTTACAGGCATTCTTGTATAGTAGAGTATACAAATGGGAGTTAGTATATGAGTCCCAGTTCTACAATTTTGTATTTCTGTGACCATCTCAGGTTTCCTTTTTTCCCCCATATGAATCCTGCTTGTTGAATGAAAAATAATTTTAATTCCTACCCGTGTGTCTCGTATTTTGCTACACGAATCAAAATAATGAACACTTTGGTGATATATATACAGAACTTTGAAATATATTTACACATCAACTTATTTATCATTTTGACCCCACACTCTTAAATTGCTGTGACTAACTTTAATTTGGAGGTTGAGTTTTCTCAGCTTTCCACTTTAGTGCCATACCTTAATTTTTTTATGTTGTCAACATCATTCATAGTCTGAAGTCTCTATGAACCTCTGCCTCCAAGTATTGTTTTTAAATGCATAAAATACATAGGATTTACAAAGGAAATCAATTATATTGAAATACAACTATCAAAATTTTAAAAACCTATTCATAGATTCTGGTTTAAAAACTTGCTATAAAACAGTATAGGTCAGTATTGAAGTCTTTTCTGTAGTGAAACTTTTAAGCTCTTTTTAAGGATAAGCAGGATTGTCATGCCAATGTCTGACTGTAGTTGGTCTAGAAGAAGCAATATTGATAATCTTATTTATTTCCTGGTATATAGAATCAAGTTATGTTACAAGGTAACATGGTATAACGGAATACCAAAGTGTCATTCAGTCCACCAAGTATTTATTAAGCAACTACATTGTATCAGACACTAGGTTTGGCCTGGGTAGACAAACTCAAAAGTGAAACAATCTCTAACCTGAAGGAGATTACAGTATAGACAAGAGAGACAACATGTATATATGTATATAAGAAGATTAAAAAAAAGTTTCAACCTTTTCAGAGAGTAGAGACAGAATCAATAAAGCTTTTATATAGAAGCTAATGTTTAAGCTGAACCTTGAAGAAAACTAGGAATCTAAGCAACATTGTAGCCATTGGAAAGATACAGAGACTCAACTTGAAGTGCCAGGTATGAGGGGCAGTTATGGATCCAGGATCATAGTATACTATGAAGGAGAGTAATTAGTCTGGAAAGATAGATTGAGGCCAGATTATGAAGGGCAAATATATATATATATGTCAGAGGAGAATTAATAGGGAGTCATTAGAATGATCTTCTCCCATCAGATCTTGGATAATTATGCTCCTTTGTGTGTATCATGGTTAATTGGAGCTCTTTATCTTAATATTTCAGCATCCGCTTCCTGATCGGCAGGCAGGACCTGGAAGATCAGTTCCCTTTCCTCCCAAACAAGTTCCTGATGAAGATGAAGCTTGGAAGCAGCGCCGAAGGCAGCCATCAGAACTTTCTGCTGCAGTAGAACGAGCTCGAAAGAGGCGTGAAGAGGAAGAAAGGAGGATGGAAGAGCAGAGAAAGGCTGCATGTGCAGAAAAGCTGAAGCAGTTAAACGAGAAATATGGCATTGTAGAAAAGCAGCCATCTCCTGAAGAAATGAGGGAACGGGAGCGTGAAAAGGAAAGGGAAAGAGAGAGGGAAAAGGAAAGGGAAAGAGAAAGGATAAGGGAGCGAGAGCGAGAAAGGGAAAAGGAGAGGGAACGAGAAAGGGAAAAAGAGAGAGAACTGGAGCGCGAACGGGAAAAGGAGAGAGAACTGGAACGAGAACGAGAAAAGGAGAGAGAACGGGAAAGAGAGCAAGAAAAAGAACGGGAACTAAAACGGCAACAAGAAGCAGAAAAAGAACTGGAAAAAGAGAGAGAGAGAGAAAAGGAGCGTGAAAAAGAACAGCAGAAGGAGAAAGAGAGAGAGAAGGAGGAAAAATTGGAAAGGGAAGAACCTACATTGCAACCTATGTTAGACAAACAAGAAAGTGAAACCTGTAATAAAGAAAACATAGGTTTGTGTATTTTTTAATGTCGTATTTTAGTTCTTTAATATCTTAAGTAAAACTTTAACATTGTAATATTTTCAATAAGCTAGTAGATATTTTTTTCCTGTGGTTTATTGGTGTGAATAGATCTTCCCTTCACAAAACAAGTTCTATTCTTGTCACTTAACATTCTTGTGATGACTTCTGAATTTAGAATCCTTCACTAAAAGAATTACCAGCTTAGTAGAATCTCCCATGTCTTTTACTCTCCTGATCCGAGCCTCTGAAAATCCAGCATCACCTCTTTGCCACAATGAAGCATCAGAAGAACACCTCAATAGAGACCTCAATTAGAAAAAAACAAGCAATATTTTTAATATGAATTCTCTACTATGTAGAGTGATTAAATTCAGGGACCACTTTTACCAAGACTTCATTACTGCTCTTCTTAGGGTTTTGAAGACTTGGTCATACCAAAGCAGAAGACTTTCTCAGAATACTACCACATATCCTTCCCCATCTTAGACATGAACATTTTTCCCTGCTTCCAGTAAATGTAGCCAGGCATTTTTCTAAAGAAAAAGCTCATTAAGAATGAACTACAAAGGTTAAGTAGCTTTGTGGAAATGCTGGTTTTTGTAGGCCCTACCAGGCAATTTCAGTTCTTTTATATTGCCCTCTAGTACTGGGGCACAGGGGAGAGATAGGACAGTGTAATTGGAGTTGTTTTGTATTTCAAATGGGAATTCTGGTTATCTTTTAGATGAAACTACTTGAAGTAATGTCAGGTTTTTGTTTTGTTTTGTTTTCAATTAAATAGCATTAATACAACAGAAGTAAAGCCATTTTCATATTATCACTACGACAAAGCATGATCCTGTAAGCAGTGTGATGTGATAAGCACATGGACTAAGTTGCTAGAAACGTGTGTTAACAGTTTTGACTTTGTTGTTGTTTAATCTCCTTTTACTTCTCTATAAAATGAGACCTTTATAGTGGAATTAGTATTTTCTCACATTTTATAATCATCAGTTTTAAATCCCAGCCCTAATACATTCTAATAACATTTTTGCCCTAAATACTGTGACTGCAGCAGAATTTTGTTTTAATTTATGAGTTTGGATTTATTGGTTTGGTTTGATTTGGTGTTTTTTTAAGCACACCTCAAGATGCGTGCTTTTTTTTTTTTAATCACACATCTCAACTAAATCTGATGATATAGCCATTCCATTTGCCACCATTAGCTTTCACAGTGGCAATTAACCTATTTACAATTTGTATGTATTTATAATTTAAAAATCTATTATTTTGCCTTTTTAATTTTATCTTTGCCCCCTACCACATCCCCCTGCAATTTGTGGGGAACCTAGGGTTGTGGATAATTTTATAGAATTTCTTGATCATCCACTAGAATCTCAGTGATTTTTTTTAGGTCAGCATCTATTAGAACAGAAAATATCTTCTCAGAAGTGTTACAGTTATCTTCCTTTGGAAAATGTTATTAAGTTGAGGCCATTTTAATTAGCATGTGTACAGTAAAAGACAGATAATACCATATTTATTGCATGTTTGTAGAGTGCAATATACGAAGTCATTTGATCGAGTATATGGAAAAACTTCACAGAGATGGGTATAAAAATTAATTGTCAGTTTTCATTTGTCAGAGGAACAGCTGGTTTTCGCTAGACAAGATAGCAACCGTAGTGAAAAAGAAACCCCACAGGTGGCTCATGAAATAGAACCGGATTCAGGGTCTCAGCCTCGACCTGCTGTTTCATCAGGCTATTCCAAACAGTTTCAAAAGTCACTGCCACCACGGTTCCAAAGACAACAGGTAAGAAGAAAAATTATTTTGGATTAGATATTTAATAAACACCTATTGTATGCAAAACATGGTGGTAATGGATTGGGATACAAAAATTTTAAATGTATAATTGTACCCAAATGTCTGGTGTTGGGTAGCCTTTTGGAGTCAGGAGGACCTGTATTTAAAGGCTTCTTGTGACACACTTATCTTTGTGACCATGGATACTAGTTATTTGACTTCTTGGTACCACAGGATGCTCTCTATGCATTGCAGATGAGATGCCTATCTCTAGTAGAATGTCTACTCTAGTAATTTCTCAGATCAATAAACTTAAATCTGTCTCTCCCTACCAATATGTCTGTATGAATGCATGCATTATGTGCCTGCATGTGACTAATATGTATTTACATGTAAAATTATGTAATGTGCATATATTTATCAATTTTGGGGGAGAGAGATCAAGTAGATTGTACTTGATTTGTACTCAGTTCTGAAAGCTACCCTCTTAATTGAAGACTTGCGTTTTGATAACTAGATAATTTATTTTCTCTGGTCTCCCACCACTCTCCTTTCCTGACCCTTTATATAATTTTATTCCTGATTTAGCACATGCTGTCCCTTTCTTGGCTTCCATTTCTTTTAATATAGCATGTGGTACAATGGATAACTTTTTTATTGGTAATGTTTTCAAGTTCCACATGAGAATGCACTGTCATTTTCATATGAAAAGAACTAGATGATGTCTTAAGGTTGGTGCAACCTGTGTTCAAAGGCAGTCTGTCTCCTAATGTATTATTTGTCACTGTGGACAAATGACTTAAAATTTTGAGCCTTAGTTTCCTTTTTTAAATGGTCACAGTATTTGTACTACCTGTTTCATAGGGTTGTTGTGACAAAAGAGCTTTTATACACCCCAATTGCTTTTAAAAAAAAAAAAGAAAGAAAAAAAATTTCTGTGGCACTCATACTCTCTCTGTGGTTCTCCATGCCTGGAATGCTCTCCCTCCTCATCTGGAATTTTCCCTCTTTTCTGTAAGTCCCAGCTAAATTCTCACCTTTTCCAGCAAGCTTTTCCCAGTCTCTCTCTCTCTCTCTCTTTTTTTGGTGGGGGGGGGGCAATTGGGGTTAAGTAACTTGCCCGAGGTTACAGGGCTAGGTTTTTGTTTGTGTGTGTTAAGTGTCTGAGGCCGGATCCAAACTCAGGTCCTTCTGACTCTAGGGCCGGCGCTTTACTCACTGCGCCATCTAGGGCCCCCTTTGCTCAGTTCTTGATTCCATTACCTTACCTTGGTCTATATAGTTGTTTGCATGTGGTTCTATCATGAGCTTGTTGAGAGCAGGAACTTTTACTTTCCTTGGATTCCTAGCTTAGCACAGCACCTGGCACATACTGACATTTTAAAATAAATATTTATGGAATTATTTAGCTTTAATATTCCACGAAATATGTTGTAAAAGGTTAGAATTTTATTACTAAGTCTTAAATATTCATATTAGTTAGCCCTATAATTGAAGTCATAATTCTTTCATTACAAATTTAAATTCTAAAGACTGGTTTATTCCCACTCATGTTGGTCTTGCATTGCTTTTCAGGAACAAATGAAACAACAGCAGTGGCAGCAACAGCAACAACAAGGTGTCCTTCCACAGTCTGCTCCTTCTCAACCTTCCAGTGGTGCTGTCCCTCCTCCTCCACATAGAGCTCTTTACCAGCCCATGCAGCCTCACCCTCAACATTTAGCTTCCATGGGTTTTGATCCACGCTGGCTTATGGTACAATCTTATATGGATCCCCGAATGATGTCAGGAAGGCCCACTATGGATATGCCTCCTATACATCCTGGTATGTTGAAGTTGTCATTGTTGTGGTTTACATCATTCATTTCCACCAGATTTTGAGTTACAATTTTTCTCCCTGTTTTTCCCCTACCCATCAACCCAGAATAGCAGTCCCACAGGATATCCCCCTCCTCCAGTCTGCTCTCTCCCCTATCTTCCCCCATATCCCCTTCGACTTTTCTAGTAGGGCATGGTGGATCTCCATGCCCCAGTGCCTGTATATCTTATTTCCCAATTACATGTAAAATAGTATGAATAATAGTATATGTATATGTTTATATGTGTGTGTGTGTGTGTGTGTGTGTGTGTGTGTGTGTATTAAAACATTCACTTTTAAAACTTTGAATTCCAGATTCATCCCTTTTCACCATGTAGGAATGTAAATACTTCAACTTTGATAAGTTCCTTATGATTTCTTTTCCCTGTTTACCTTCTCATGCTTCTCTTGCTTCTTGTATCTGAATGTCAAATTTTCTATTCAACTCTGGTTTTTTTCTTCAAGAATACTTGAAAGTCCTCTATTCCACTGAATGAACATATTTTCCCCTGAAACATGATACTCAGTTTTGCTGGGTAGGTGATTCTTGGTTTTAATCCCAGCTCCTTTGACCTGCAGAACATCATATTCCAGGCCCTTTGATCCCTCAGTGTAGAAGCTGCCAGATTCTGTGTTATCCTGATTGTGTTTCCACAGTATTAGAATTGTTTCTTCCTGGCTGCCTGTAATATATTCTCCTTGATCTGGGAACTACAGAACCTGGCTATAATAATCCTAGGAGTTTTCTTTTTGGGATCTTTTTCAGGAGGTTATTTTCTTTCAACCTCTATTTCCCCCTCTGACTCTAAAACATCAGGGCAGTTTTCCTTGAAAATTTCTTGAAGGATGATTTCTAGGTTCTTTCTTTGATCATGGCTTTCAAGTAGTCCAATAATTTTTAAATTATCTCTCCTGGATCTGCTTTCTAGGTCAGTGGTTTTTCCCATGAGATATATTCTTTCATTTGTTTGGATCTGTTTAATAGCATCTTGATTTCTCATAAAGTCACTAGCTTCTATTTGTTCCAATATAATTCTGAAGGAATGATTCTCCTCAGTGAGCTTTTGACATTCTTTTTCCATCTGGCAAATTTGGCTTTTTAAGGCTTCTTCTCCTCATTGCCTTTTTGAGCCTCTTTTGCCATTTGAGTTAGTCTATTTTTTAAGGTGTTATTTTCCTCTGTCAGGCTGTTGACTGTCATTTCATACTTTTCTTGCATCATTCTCATTTCTCTTCCCAATTTTTCCCCCACTTCTCTTATCTGCTTCTTAAGGTCCTCTATGGCCTGTAACCAGCTTGTATTTTCCTTTGAAGCTTTTGGTGCAGGAGTTCTGACTTCACTGTCTTCCTCCTGTTCCATGCTTTGATCTTATTTGTCCCCAAAATAGGAGTCTAATGTTGGATTCTTCTGTTTGTTTTGCTTCCTTTGCCTGATCATGCCACTCAGTTACTTGACTTTTTGCCACAGTAGGACTCTGCCACCAGACAGGGGAGCTTCAGTCCCAAACGCTGGGGTTTTCTCAGCTGCCAGAGGTATTAGTTGGGTGCCCCTCTGAAGCCTCCACACTCTCTGGCAAGCTGGTCACACATGCCAAGACCTCCACCCCAGACCACAATCCACATCCAAGAAGGTTAAAGCAAGAGTGATTACCCCTCAGACTGGTTACTTGGTCCCCCTACAGTCTGCAGGCCAAGAGCAGGGCTGCGGTATCTCAACTGCTTCTTGCCCCAGGGGGCAAAAGCTGATGCACTCCCAGTTACTGGATCCCAAGTCCACACTTCACTGATCTCTCACTTTGTCCTTGGAATCTATGTGTTGATAGTTGATAGCTGCTGGTGATCTGAAGTCCCTCCAGCCGGCTGTTGGTCAGGCCTCCCTGGGGCTAAAACCTCTCCCTCTTGTGGGGGCTCCCAGAGTTTTCGCTGGCTGCTCTGTGCTGGGCTTAGTTTTCGCTGGCACCTCCCTGCTGGGCTGTCCTCAGTGGGAGGTTAGTTTCTCTGTCATTTTGTGGTTCTGTAGCTCCAAAGTTTGTTCAACAGGGTTCCCTTTTGCATGAATTGGGGAAGGTGGAAGCCAGAGCCCCTCAGAAGTCCTGTTTCTACTCCATCATCTTGGCCCCACCTTTCACAGTTCTTTAAGCTCTTCAGGGTCGGCTTCATTTTCACTTCCTTAACTGACTTTTGCCAGAGAGTAGCTAAAGAGAGGAGGACGTAATGGAGTAGTGTCCTACTTCATTTCAGTTTAAATACCAGTTATTAAATGCTATCACCACCTTACCTTGCAGTTGTTGGGGGACAAAAGAAGAAGAGCCTAAAAACCAGCAGTTGATGCTTTCTAGGGCTTGGAATGTTTTATACATCTATACAGACTTTTCTTATAAAGTCCTTTGAATATGGTGACAGTCAATATGGTCATTTAAATATTATCTACATTTTACAAGGGTTAGGTAATGAGTGCTATGTGCCAGGCACTGTGCTGTGCACTTTACAGATATTATTTCATTTGATAATTCATAATAACCTTGAGAGGTAAGTGCTGATTATCCCCATTTTACAGTTGAGGAAACTGTGGGAGCCAGAGGTTAAGTGACTTGCCCAGGTTTCCACAGCTAGTAAATGTCTAAGGATGGATTAGAACTCAAGTGTTCACTGCACCATCTGTTTGTCTATGTTTTTTAAGCTATTATCATATCTCAGTGTTTGATCTTGCTTTCCTTTAACCCTTTTCATGAAGCTTTCTCATAATCCAGCACTGGAGTTCTTTTGTTTTTGTTTGTTTTACCCCTCTTAGGCTTATAGGTTCCTTGTGGACAGAAAGTATGACATATCTTTGTATTGCTTTTAGTACCTACCACAATACTTTGCATATAAAGTAAAAAAAATTTACTTTCTATATTTCTGTCTTTTTTTCTCTAAAAATGTACTCATTTCTTGTAAAAAAAAAATTGACACCCTCTCCAAATATAAAATTACAATATTCTATAGTCTCTGCTTATATATTGTTTGTGTTTATTCTTGTTTAGCTTAGCTTTACATTTCATTTGTTTCTTAACTTTTATGATAGGAATGATTCCTCCTAAGCCACTGATGAGAAGAGACCAAATAGAAGGTTCTACAACCAGTGCTGAGTCATTTGAACATATTGCTCGATCAGCAAGAGACCATGCTGTTTCCCTCACTGAGCCTCGTATGATGTGGGGGTCAGAGCCCTATCCCCAAGTAGAACCTCAGCAGGCAAGTTCTCCCCCCAAGCTGGCTGAAGAACCCAAGGACCTAAGGTAATCATTGTGTTACGCAGTCATTACAAGTCAAAGCAGAAAAATAGTCTGCTTAATCTATATTGCTGTGGTCCTGAAGTGTTGTACTTCAGATCACACTAAACTCAAAATCCCTTTTCTATTCTCTGACATACTTTGATTTTGTTGTCTCTGAATTGAATTTTGAAATAACACCTGGATTTTTCCCTCATCTTAAATGATTGTCAGGTAGTCGAATGAAATGAAAACTACCATGTTTCATTTCTATGTCACTTTTTAGATGTGCACTCAAGAAGTGTTCAAATAGTTTTCCTTTGATGGCGGGTAATGATACATCTTTCTCATCTTTTTATCAGATGTCAAAATTATGAAGAAAAATGCTTGTTTTGAAATTATTCCATTCAGAATGCTAATTTCTGAAATTTTAAAATAATTTACAACAAGCTGCTTGTAATTTATGTTCCTACAGCTGGGATTGGGAATCTTGTCTTTTGATGATGAATCATAATTTTTGGTAATTCAGTGGCTGTTTTCTAAAGAATACTTTCTCAACAATTTTTATTTCTTTTTAACATAGGCCTGAAGCCCCATTGGAACAAGAACTGATGGTTGCTTCCTACCCAGCTGAACACAGTCAATTGGACACTCATCCCAAGGCAGAATTTTTCAGGGATAATGGTGAGGCAGAGGTGCCGAAATTCCCTAACAAGTCTTTGGAAGATACAAGACCTCCTCCCACTGACACAAACAGCCAAGCAACTTGTTTTGAATTAGCTGATCAAAATGTTGTTCCCACCCCTCAGGATGATCAGGGTCCAGTTGGAGAAAGTCAGACTGTCAGGAAACACAGTGTGTCCCATGGATCCAATCATTCTCAAAAACCAGAGGAGCCAAGGAATGAGGCACCTGCAAACATTCCTAAAATAACTAACAGGTGCACTGATACAAAAGAACCCTCAGAAAGGCTTGATGATAAACCAAAAAAGGAAGGTTTTATAAGGCCTTCTGAAGGACCAAAACTTGAAAAGTTGTACAAATCTAAGTCAGAAACACGATGGGGTCCAAGGCCTGGCTCTAGTAGAAGGGATGAAGGTGGTGACAGGCCTGTGAGAAGATCAGGACCTATTAAAAAACCAATACTCCGAGATATGAAAGAAGAGCGGGAACAAAGAAAGGAAAAAGAGAGTGAAAAGGTAGAAAAACCACCAGAAAAAGTTGTGAAACCTGAAAAGCCTGAAAAGAAGGATCCTCTTCCACCCCCTGCAGCTCAGGTTCAACCACAACCACTTCCACCACCTCCACAACAAGAGCCAGAGAAGCTTCCTGCTGAGACTTCATCTTTGGCTAAAAAGCTGTCCCAAGATCCTGTGAAGCCATCAGAAACAGTAGATAATGTTCACATAGAACCTGCCATTAAAACATCAAATCAGCAGACTGTTCCCCTTCATGTAACCAAGGAAGAAAAACAACCTGAAAGAATTATTAGCAAAGAACAGGGAGTAGAAAGACCACGAATAGATTCAAGGCCAATTAAAAAAGAGCCAACATTACCCCCTCGAACTTACTGGAAGGAGGCTCGAGATAGAGATTGGTTCCCAGATCAAGGCTATAGAGGTCGAGGACGTGGGGAATATTACTCCAGGGGTAGAAGCTACAGAGGTTCTTATGGTGGACGTGGTCGAGGAGGCCGAGGACACAGTAGAGATTATCCTCACTCTTATAGAGAGACAAAGCCAAGAACAGAGCATGTACCCTCTGGATCTCTGAGGCATCGAGAAGAAAGTGAAACTCGAAGTGAGAGCTCTGATTTTGAAATAGTCCCCAAACGCAGAAGGCAGCGGGGTTCAGAAACTGACTCAGATAGTGAAGTTCATGAAAGTGCAAGTGATACTCTTCCCTCAGATAAAGATAGTTTAAGCAAAGGCAAGCATCCAAAAAGGGAAGACCGCCCCGAAAACAAAAAACCTTTGAAGCCTCTGCTTTCTTTCAAACCTGAAAATAATGTTCGAGTAGATAACAACAGACCAATGGAAAAAATGTATGTAAGGGATGATGAGAATAAGACCAAACCTGGCTTCCTTCCTAAAGGAGAACCTACTAGAAGAGGAAGGGGGGGAATGTTCAGACGTGGTGGAAGGGATCCTGGAGGCCGTCCACCACGCCCTTCTACATTACGAAGGCCAACATATCGTGACAATCAGTGGAATCCAAGGCAAGCAGAAGCCTCCAAAACAGATGATGGAGAACCACCAAGAAGGCATGACCAGTTTATACCTATACCAGCAGATAAAAGACCCCCAAAATTTGAACGGAAATTTGATCCAACAAGAGAGAGACCTCGAAGGCAACGACCAGCACGACCACCAAGGCAGGATAAACCTCCACGATTTAGACGGCTAAAGGAAAGGGAAGCTGCTTCAAAAATCAGTGATGTGGCAGCTACTTCTGTCACAAATAGTACAATTAATAATGTGGTTCAGGAACCAGTTAGTGCTACTGGGGATATTTCTGGGAATAAGACACCAGATTTATCCAATCAGAACTCTTCAGATCAAGCAAATGAAGAGTGGGAAACTGCTTCTGAAAGTAGTGATTTCAATGAGAGACGTGAGAGGGATGAAAAGAAAACAGCTGATTTGAGTGCACAGGCAGCTGCAAAAGCAGGGGAGAATGTATTGCCTCCAAAAAGGGAAATAGCAAAAAGAAGCTTTTCCAGTCAGCGACCTGGAATTGATCGCCAGAATAGACGAGGCAACAGTGGACCCCCTAAGTCAGGAAGGAATTTCTCTGGTCCTAGGAATGAAAGAAGAAGTGGTCCTTCATCAAAAAGTGGGAAAAGAGGGTGAGTATAAGAGGATGTGAGTGAGAAGGGTCAAGAGGGAATTGGTGAAGGAATTATTCATACATTTATGAATTATTCTTGGAAGTTGCAAAATGATATAACATGTGATCCCCACTCTCAGGGGTGGGAGAGAGACAGTTTAACTCATGAAAATGAGTTGTTAATATCTAATTAGTACTGTGGAAGTTCAAAGGAAAGGGAGATTAGTGAGAACTCAAAGAGTCAGGGAATGGTATGTGTAATGATTGCCATTCAATTACCAGCTAGTCTTTAATGATTGTGTATATTATAGTCAAGATTTTATGTTAGTAAAGTGGTTTTAAAAAATAAATAAAAATATAAGTTCCTGACCTTTATAACAGTGTAATAGTAGAGTCTTTTGCATCTATAGTGTTATTCCTATTCAAATATTGACCTTGAGAAAATTATAGTTAAATTATCAAGAACAGTGGTTAGCACATAGCTTTAGAATTGCTATACACACACACATTTAATTTTTTTTTTTTTTTTGGAGGGGGAGGTCAGGGCAGTTGGGGTTAAGTCAGATTGACTTGCCTAAGGTCACATGGCTAGTAAGTAAGTGTTAAGTGTCTAAGGCAGGATTTAAACTCAGGTTCTCCTGACTCCAGGGCTGGTACTCTATTCACTGCACCACATAGCCACCCCACGTTTAACTCTTCAGTGGAGCTAAATTTTGGATCTTATGTAAGATAATCAAAAATCTCAGTGGCCTTAGGTGTTTAATCCATCTAGTCATTTTGAACTTCAGAAAAATCTGTGGATTTGGAAAATTTTTTTGACAGCAGTACATTTAATGACATTAATAAACATTAATATCTTGATCATTACAGTTTATTACGATGTTTACTTGTCTATAGCCTGCTTTGTTTTGTCCAGGCTAATTTTTTGAGACACAAAAAGCCCCCAGGCTGATTTGAATTATCTTTCTCAGACTTCATTATTTTCATTGTGCTTGAGTGTGTTATCCAGGACTATAAATGAGATGATTTAACTTTTATCTATCTTATTGAGCTTTATAAAATATATTTCAGCACTTCCACATTTCTCTGTCTTAACCTGCGAGCAGATTGGCAAGAGTTAAATTTAAAGAACAAACAGCTCCCAGTTTTTCTGAGTAGAAGGAATACTTTCAGTGTATTACCTCTGCCTCTTACACTGACCGTACTCTGTTCTTTTGGACCTGCTTATTATATAAGGTTTCATATACCTCCCTATCCATTCTTGATTCTGGAACCAAACATTTCCATGGGCTTGTTTTGACCTTCCTCAGTCCCTTGAAATTTTGCTGTTCTTACCTTAAAAACTCCATCTATTTTATCTCTTTGTACTCACCAGCTGCCATGCACTACCAAAATAAATAAATTATACTAAGATGAAGTATATGATAGGTAATAAATAAAAGATCATGTTAAATATAAGTCACTACAGCCTGCTTCATTTCTAGGACCCACTGTCAGATAGAAATAGACACCTTTGCTTCTTTAAAGATTGTTTATAACACATTAAGCATATGTCTTCATATATCCCTTAAAACAGTAAGACATTTCAGATTAAAATATGGTATTTTGAATAACAATACTTAATTGCTATTTTAATAGGAAATCTTTTTTTTTTCTTTAAATGAATGACTTCTAAATGATTTATCTTCTTAAAATAGTAAATCAGGCATTCCAGGGCCAATTTACCTGCCATATTTTCAGAAAGATGTCTTAAGTTTCCTTTCCAGGTTAAAGAAATATGGGATATGAGTGGTTGTGGTAATTGATTATTACTGCTTTATATTATGTTATTGTGATTACAGTAATTACAGGTTATATACTGCTTTAAAGTTTGTTGGGTACCTTATAACCGTTGATTAAAGATTATCCTGTTGTTGTTGTTGTTGCTTTTTTGGAGGGTGCAGGGCAGGGCATTTGGGGTTAAGTGACTTGCCCAAGGTCACATTTTGAACTCAGGTCCTCCTGACTCCAGGGCCAGTGCTCTGTTTACTGTGCCACCTAGCCACCCCGAGATTGTCTTTTTAACACGGTCTAGTACACTAGAAAAGTACAGGATTTAAGAGTCAAGAGACCTGGATTCCAGTGGGCAGGTAACTAAATGCTCTCAGGTCTCATCAGTTTCCTTAAATATAAAATTGCAGAGTTTAGATCTATGACCCTATCAGATCCATCTTATAGAAGAGGAGAATGAGCTATAGAAAGATTAAAACTTATCTTAAACTTATGAGTCCATCAGTTTTTACTCTACACTATACTCTCCTAGGAGTTTAATAAATGCTAATAGTAAAGAAAAAATTAGGGGGCATATCAGATTTTCTGTTTTACATAGAATACCAAAAACAAGGCACGTAAACACAGCATTTCTGAGGATTAGCTTGTTTTGGAAGAAGAAATAATATTTTTTCAGCTTGGAGGAAAAGCATTTTAAAAGCAGATTTGCCTAAAATGATCATAGTAGCAGTTCCCTAAGAAGTAGCGGCATGAAACATAGACTTAAAACTAAAACATCATCAGGTACTGCCTCGTCATGTCACAGATGAGGAAACTGAAACACAGACAGTATAGGGTTTGAATGCAGAACTTTCTGATTTCTGGGCCTAGTATTCTTATCTACTAAGCCATGCCACCTGCCTAGAAAGCTGACCTTGGAATCCAAGTAATGTTTCTGAGACATACTGGCTATGTGAGTTTGGACAGGTCACTTGAACTCTCAGTGCTTCTAGGCAGTTTTCTAAGACAGTTGTTGAGAGTTGCAATAGTGGAGGGAATTACTACTTGGGAGCTCCCTATATCATTCAAATCACAGATCCAGATATTCTTTCGTATGTCTGGTTTTGTAATCTAAGGAAATTAAAGCTGCAACCTTAGTTACCCTTAATTTTACAGGTGAAGGAACTATGGACATTTAAACGGTTGTGGGTTTTCAGAGTGCTAGTTTATTATGACTAAAATTGTAACTTGGGATTTTTGACTCCTGGCTAAATTTATATAAACTTTTTTCTTTTGCAGTCCATTTGATGACCAGTCTATAGGCATGGCTGGAGTTGATCCTGCCAATGGCAGCTCAGTGCATCATCAGGATGGAGGTCCAAATGGCATTGGGCAAAAGAACTCCAAAGATGCCAGTGGGAAAAAAAGAGAAGAACCTAAACCAGGTCCAAAGAAACCCAAAGAGAAAGTAGATGCCCTATCTCAGTTTGACCTCAACAACTATGCAAGTATGTCTACAACTTTTTAAAATTATACTTCCATAGGAAAGAGTAGTAACTTCACAGTTAGCAATACAATACAGTAAATCACACTTAACTCTGATGATATTCTACTTTTCATTGCCTTCTACAAATAGGAGGAAACTTATGGTTACAGGTCAGGTAGAAACTTCACTGCTTGACCGCCACATGAATCAAATGATACCTTACTGCCCACAGAATTTTAATTTTAATTTAAAAATTAATGGAATTTCATTTTAGTAGTTTTAAGTTCAGGAAAAGCAGATGAGTAATTATCAAAACCCTGGCATAGCTGAAAGTCATTGTACAAATGTACAAGCAGAAAGACAGTATCAGCTCTCAAGGAGCTTAAATTCTAATAAGGGAAGGTAACCTGGGGGAGGCAGGTAGAGAGCAATGGTAGAAAAAGTCTGGAGTGCAATGTGGAGAGAAAAAAAGACATGGCTGGTCTGGGCTCCCTTCTTAGATTGTGATTCTTCTGATAAGAGTTGTGCAGTAAGACGGATAGAGGCCTCTGGGGACTGAGAGCCCTTTACTTCCCATCTGTGAATTCCATGGCTGAAGGGGGCTTCCAAGATGAAGTTTCTGAGGTGTGGTAGAGAAAAACTAGAGTACAGCCTGAAGAGGAATGAAGAATTATTAGGCATTGGGAAACTAAAAGAGAAGAAATTAGGATCCGATAAAGGAATTTGGTTGTTGAAATGTAGCAATTAGGGTGTGGGTGATAACGAGATCAAGGATGCAGTTATCCCCATATATGACTATTGACTTGGAGGGTTCACAAAGCAACGAAGAAATTCAGTGAATGCTTTATCTTTAACTGAAGAAAAGGTTAAGGGAATTAAGCACTTTGGAAGCAAAAAGGTCCATCCTATGAGGGCTTATTCTACTTCTGTAGTTATAGTGGCATTGGGGCAGAAAGAGGTCGAATCAATTTTAGGCTATATAAATCTGAATAGACAACAAAGGAAAATAAAAAAAATCTTTCAAAACTTCTCTCTTCATCATTGGAACCATCACACTTGGTAGAAATGACGCTAAACACCTAGACAGAGCAACTGAACCTTGAGTAAATGTATCTAGAGCAGGTAAACATCAAGTGCCAGTAGTTATGAGAATATTGAGGGAGTGAATAAGAACTTTCCACTCAAAGGCAATTGGGAATTTCAATTTCTCTGACTACTTTCCAAGCTCTTTAAGAACTTTAACAATAATGTACATACACGTAATGAATACATCCTCAGTGGAGATGGGAAAAGGGAACGGGTCATCTTTCACAAAAGTACATTCTATAGCAAAGCACAATGGACTGGAGGTTGTTGAAAGGTCTTGTCGTTACTTGGTGTTTTATTTTCGTTGTTTTTAAATACTTGAATCTGTAGAGGAAAATAAGTACTGACTGTACGATTCTTTTAAAATGGAATAACTGATAACTTTGAAACTTCTCATAATTATCAAAACTAGGGTGTGCCTCCTTTTAGTCTGAACCAATTTTAGCTGTTGGTTTTTTGTGGTGGGTAATAATCTCTTAGTGGAAATTATTGCCCCATAGACTTAAAATACTAGTTCATTGAAGACTTTGATAAGTTCAATAATGGATCTTCTAAGGGAAATAATGCTTTGGAAACAGCTTTGGTCATTTGTAGTGATAATATGTATAGGTTACCACATATTCTTCCCAGACTTTCTTCGGAACCACTCAGAAGATTATAAATTATTGAACTAACCTGTTATATTTTCATGCCAAGAAGATTCCCATCTTAATTTGATCTCTAAGTCACTATTTGACTTAACAAGTCTTATCTTATTCATATTTTCTTTAAATATTTACTAATATCTTTTTATATCCACTCATTAGTCTTGAAGTTCCCTCTATCTTTATAGTTCTGACCTCATTCTTATAGGTCTCATCCTATAGACCTCTTCTCCATGCCTTCTCACAAACTTACTGGTTTAATGGTGAGGGGGGGTGGTCCACCCATTGTGCTGAAGACCTTCTTTAAGTTGTAACACCAAGCATTCTTGATCCATTTGGTTTTTTTCCTTTGTGGGTGGTCAGATCAAAATCCTTTGAATGATTAAAAATCTCTATCAGAAAACATTTCAGTATTTGATGTCATCTGAAGAACTTTGCTATCCACAGCAAATCCTCTTCAGTTTTATCTCTGAGCTGAAGGCAGGTATCATTGGAGAAGAGATTTGTCCCTGTTTTCTGTTTCAATTTCAGTGATTTTATGTATGGATGAAAAGAAGAGACCTCTCTTTGATTAACCTTCTGTAAGATAGCATTTTGTTCAGTCAATAGGCATTTGTTAAACACTTACTATTTACCAGGCACTTTGCTAAGCCCAAATACGAGGAAAAAGAAAGGTGTCTATTGCTCTAGAGTCAGCTTAGTCCTCCAGTAGATAAGAGTACTAGGCCTAGAGTCAGGAGGATCTAAATTCAGATCCAGTCTGCACACTTACCTGGTTCTGGTTCTGTAACACTGGGCAAGTCACCCCCTGTCTGCCTCAATTTCCTCATCTGTAAAATGGAACTGATAATAGCATCTACCTCCCAACATTGTTGTGAGGATCAAAAGAGGTAATAATTGTTAATGCTTAGCACATTGCCTGGCACACATAGTAGTCATTTAATACATGGTTGTTCCCTCTCTGAAGAGGGAACAACATTTTATGGCATATGAGTACACAGAAAAGGAAGTTGAAAAACTAGGGGACTAGTTAAACAAAGGTTCTGGGAGGAGCCTTCCAATCAGAAGGAAAGGCTGGAGAGGGGAAGATATTTTTAATTTGTGATTTTTCTGAACTGGAGTGAGAGTCCAGGTTTTTAAGGTATGGTATAAACAACCCATAGTGCAGCCTTAGAAGCACTATTCTACCAAATTAAGTGCTTTTTCACAACCAACCACCATGTGCAGTAAAATCCTCTTCAGTTATTTTACATCTTTCTGGTAGTAGTAAAAATGTATGTGGTCCATTGTTGGGAAAAGTGGCTCATTCCTTACTTTATTTATCAGTGCCTCAACACCCTCACATCGTTACTTCTAGCATAACTCCTTCCTATATTTGTTGTTGCTCAGTTGTGTTCAACTCTTTATGACCCTATTTGAGTTTTTCTTGGCCTTCTCTAGCTCATTTTACAGATCAGGAACTGAAGCAGACAAGGTTAAGTGACTAGGTCTAATCTAGCTGATTTGTCCCATCTTTGTTCTCATTAATGCTATATGCATTTTAGGATTGTTGTTGGGATCTAGGTGTGATAGAATGGGTGTGTCACTGGAGGAGGGAGATTTTTTTCCCGTTTCTTTTCCTTTTGTATTTATCCTTACATGCCCCTGGGATGACTTTGTTTAGATGGATTTCTTGCATTTGATACTCAAGTCCTGATAAGAATTAAAGTGACTCATCCAAAGCAAATATTTGGGGGGGGGGTAGGGGGGTTGTCCTTGGTAGGAAATTCTCACAAATATTTTAAGTAAATAGTAAACTGTTTAAGGAACAATCTATAATAGAGGCAGTTTCCTTATTGGACGTTCCCAATACTAATAAAATAGCAGGTCTGATCCAAAAACTTTAATCTTGTGGTATACTGATTCACAATGGAAATTATGGGGAAGTAGGGAAGTGGGCATCAAAGCATATTAGGTCTTTGGTCTTGCTTGAATGAAGAATTCTTAAACACATAAGGTAAATCTAAAGCACCATCTTCTTTAAATTACAGGTGTTGTGATAATTGATGACCATCCTGAAGTGACTGTTGTTGAAGACCCCCAGTCAAATTTAAATGATGATGGTTTCACTGAAGTGGTTTCAAAAAAACAACAAAAACGCTTACAGGATGAAGAACGTAGAAAGAAAGAAGAACAAACTATACAGGTTTGAAACTAAAAATTTGGAATAAAAATTTTACAATTTTACCCAAAGTATCTTATAATTGTGTACATAGTGTTTGGTAAAAGATAGTGATGTAGAAAATCAAGTTCATTACAATTGCACAGTTTCTTCAAGTAGTAAGACATATTTGCTATTGTCTTTTTAGCTCATAAAATAATCCTATCAGAGATTAAATTGTAAATTAAAGGGATAACATGTTGAGTTTCAAGTACTAATAGGATTCACGTGGTTCATTTTGGAGTTGTGTTCAGGAAAGAGATGGAGACTACAGAAGTCATCTCTACTAGTGGGAGTAACAGATTTTTATAGTCTAGTAAAAGATGCTTTGTAATAATGAGAACCTAAATAATCAACATACCTGAAATTTTTTATATAGATAAGGCCTTTTTTTTCCTTTTTATCCCATCTTTTTTACTTAATCCTAAAATGGAAGTTTTCAGAACATACTGGCTAAATAATGTGTTTCAGAACGACTGGAGTGCCTTGTGTCTTGAATGGATAATTTAATTTAAATTGTGTTTTATTGAATGATTATATTTTATGAATTGCTGCCCATAACTACATTATTAAAACTTCATATTTTTTTAAAGGTGTGGAACAAAAAGTCTTCAAATGAAAAGGGAAGAAATCAGAATTCTAAGCTTCCTCCAAGGTTTGCTAAAAAACAGCAACAGGCTACAGTAGGCCAACAACCACAGACTGCAACCCCAACTCCTATGCAGAGTCTAGCACAGACTCAAGTCTCTGTTCAGGCTCAGCCACCTACAACACAGACTGCTAATCAGTCACCACCATCAGTCCAGCCACAAGTCCAAACAACAAATGCAACCAATGGCACAGACTATGGAACAACAGGAAAATCTCTCCAGCATGCACAGTCTCATGGGCCTTTAGGATCAGAGTTATGGGAGAGCAAAGTAGCCCCTACAGCTGTTCTCAGTGATATTTCTAAGAAATGTAAGTGTGACACTGATTCTTAACTATTTCAGGGCAGACAGGACTGGAACACTTTCTATACAGCAACATTAATGGTTTTGGTTTTCTTATTGGGAAAGACCTTTTTATTTTTAATTCCTTTTCCAAGATTATGATTCTCTTCATCAGCTAAAGGGAAAGGGAAATCAGAAATATTTTTCCCAAACCCAAAAATGTATTAAATTGTCATGTGCCAGCATCTGTTTTGATATAAGTATAGTTTTATGGACTGGCATGCTTAAAATAACCATCTTTGTCCTGGTATTAAGTTCTCTCTTGCAACATTGTCTAATAGTGAAATGTGTAAGTTATTTTAATGAACTGACCTTAAGAAAAAATTTTTAGTGAGAATTAAAATTCACACTTTCTGGGTTCTGATTTTCAGTGGGACCCATTAGTCCACCACAGCCACCTTCAGTCAGTGCATGGAATAAGCCTTTAACATCTTTTGGATCAACTACATCACCAGAGGTAAAAATTATTTCAAATAATAAAATGCCATGACATGTTTCAATCCTATGATTTTCTCCAGAGAGCACTAGTTTTATATTTTGCCTGTGTGATTCCTTTTAAAATCTTGGATATATATATATATATATATATATGTGTATATGTATATAATACATTTAATATTCTCTCAGGCACATGTATGAAGATTGGTATTATAGAATCATTGTGACTAACTCATCTATCAACCAAATTTAACTTGAATTTGGTGGTAGATTAAACATACAGAAGTCTAATGTAGATTTTTGATAAACTTTACACAATATTATAGGGATGGGTTTTCTGTGTATGCATGAATCTGGTTTATGCATTCATTATGGGATTTCACAGAAACAGCCACGTTTGAATTCATCCTTTCACTTTAGATCATCTATTCATTAATGTTTGCCATAGCAGATACCACAACATACTTTCATCAGGATCTGTACCAGTTTTCCCAAATAGGAAATAATTTGTTGAGGTTCTTAATTTAAGTCATTTATGTGGATTCTGAGTCCAGTTTTCTTCCCAACACATGCCGCCATGTAATCAGAATGTGTACTTATACCCAGAACAGTTGAGCATGGCTTCTTTAGTAGACAGGAATCTTTCTGATCTTGATTCTCATTCATACCAGTGTGCTGGAGAGAAAGGGAGAGGGATCAATTGCTAAACCTTTCCACTTGGACAGTTCACAGCCTAGTTCAAGCCTTATCACCTCATCCATTTCAGCAGTCTCCTGTTTGGTCTTCATTTCTCCCCTCTGCAGTTATTCTTAGCACATGGGATCAGTATTCCTAAAGGATAGGTCTAACCATGTCATTCTGCGCAAGAAGCTTCAGTGGCTTCCCAGTGCCATTAGAGATAAGCCTCTTGGCTTGGCATTTTGAACTTGACTCCAGACTACTTAGAGAGTAACACTTCCCACCTAAGCATCCCTGCCCCAAACACACATACACCACACACAGATTTGGCCTATGTCTGTGCTGTGGCATAGATTATCCCTTGGTATTGAAAATTCTTCCCCTGCTCACTTCCACTTTAAATGCCACCTCTTCCAAAAAGCTTTCATGATTCCCCTAGTTGTTAAGTTTGCCATCCCACTCCCACTATATTTGCATGTAAGGCATATTTTTCTTTTTCTTTTTTTCTTTTTATTTTAGACTCAGACACCAGAACAGAAATACAGAATAGAGAAAAGAAACAAAGACATCATAAACTTAAATATTGGAACTTAAATACAAAGTGGGGCGGGGGGAGCATGGCATGTGCACAGCAGAACACAAGAGGATTCAAATTATGTAAAGGATATTCAAGAAAACCTATATGATAAATACTATAAGTTGTGTTGAGCTGTCCATCTTTTCTTTGTAACCTATATTTATCCAAAACAAATCTCTGTGTGTGTGTTTGTTCCAGTATAAATTCTTCGAGAACAGAACTATCTCACTTTTGTATTATATATTCAGGGCTTGGCCTATAATTGGTTGTTGATTGACTGGCAGCTTTGATAACTTATGTTTGTTTGTTTCTTTCTTTTTTGGTAGCTAATGTGTTTGTACCTTTTCCAGGGATCAAAGAATGGTCAAGAAAGTGGAGTTGAAATTGGAATTGAAACCATTCAGTTTGGTGCTCCAGCTTCAAATGGCAATGAAAATGAAGTTGTTCCAGTATTAACTGAAAAGCCCCCTGACAAATTACCTGAACCCAAAGAACAACGGCAAAAACAGCCTCGGGCAGGGCCGATCAAAGCCCAGAAGGTGAAAATGTTCACTCCCAATTCCTATAGTTCATTTTATTGCCAAGTTTTTGGGGAAATTACAAAACTAATTCCTTTTGGAAATGAATGCAGGTGGACTTTAAATTATATGCTTGTTAGTATGTTGAAAAGAAGCATTTTTCTGAAGGCCCTTAAGCAGAATATTTACTTGTCCCAAAATGTTGAATTCAGCTTCCAGATTTGAGTCCAGTAGAGAACAAAGAACACAAACCCGGTCCCATTGGAAAGGAACGTTCTTTAAAAAATAGAAAAGTCAAGGATGTTCAACAAGCAGAACCTGAAGGACAGGAAAAATCCAACCCACCTTCAGTCCGAAACCCTGATGCTGTTACCACAAAGGAAACCAAAACCGTTACAGAAATGAGTTCTGAAATAGGCACAATGATCTCTGTTTCTGCCCCAGAATTTGGTGCTAATACAAAGGTAAGCAAAATACAGTATTTAGAACTTCAGTCAGCAGATTTATGTAATGGGGATCACAAATACAACGAATTTTGTATTTAACTCAGGATTTCTATATGTTTTAACAGATATTTAGTACCTTAAATATATGCTAAGACACAGCAAAATTTCCTATTGTTATATGATCTGCAATCAAGACTCAGACCTAAGCCATTAAGTTATTTACTTTTGCATAAAAATCTGAAAAGAATATTTCTTAATCTGTTTCATATTATTACTAGAAGTACATAATATATAAAGAGAAATGCAGGGGAAAGTGTTAGCAATTGCTCTTAATGTGCCTGATTATTTGTAGGTGATTGCAATGAGGACCTACAGTTATTCTTTTTGGTCAGCCATACAATTCTGCTTATGAAAGGGCTCATGGTTAACATTGTAATGTCTAATGGATTGTATAAAAATACGTAATTATTTCATTGAATTATAAATTTTGTCAGTCCTACTTGACAGTCTCTTAGCATGTTGTCAGTTCTTCTTTTCTGTTTTAGCAGTTGCCATTATTCTACTATTAGAAGGACCATTTTAGACCTTTTGGGTTTCTTGGTATATTTGCCTATGGGTAATTCACATTAAAATATTAAAATTCTTTTTGCCCTGGTTTTTCCAAAATTAACTTTAGTACTAGAACTAGCATGTTCTAGCACTAAATGTTTTTAGGAAAAAACATGTTTTTAGCAAAAAACATAGTAATATAGTGGGGGTGAGGGGAGTGTTTCAGAATATATTTTTTTTTTCTATCACGTATTCTTCATAGGAGTCCGTAACAGACTACACCACACCTTCTTCTTCTCTGCCTAACACTGTGGCTACTAGCAATACCAAGATGGAAGAGACATTGGTTACTAATGTAAGTAATTAATTCTGTATATGGCAGCTTTGGAAACTGTTACATTACGCAATTCCCCAATTTTGTTATTCTTACATGTCCTTATAATCACAGTAGACAATAGCTGACACTTTCTCTGGGAAGGGGAAAGAAATATTACCTTGTCAAGGATTATAGGTTTTCACAAAAACTTTTCGATGTTGCTCTCAAGCTAATTGTTGAATTACCACATTAAAAGCAGAATAAGCAGGGTTGTTTTTTTTGTTTGTTTGTTTGTTTTGTTTTGTTTTTTCTGGTATTCATGATAACAAGTTCACTTTAAAAGTTCTAAGGTACATCTACCTTAAAAGTTTATCCCTGTAGTGGATGTTAACATGATCTCCATTGACAGTCATGAAAAACTATCAGATGAAGGGTTTTGGCAGATAAGCTGAATGCTCAAAGAGCTCTCTACCTCATATTTGAGTTTATGGTACCTTATTTTGATAAGTGTTGATCACAGAATTATCTGTCTGATTAAACCTGAAAAAAGTTTACTCATTTCCAGGTACCATCTAATACTGGAATTGCAGAAATCTCTTTAATTTAAAACAGTTGGAGAGGAGGGAAGACCTTAATAATTGTACTAAGTTCCCACATTTTATATTCCTGTTGTGAAAGTCAAATGAGGTGGTCAGTTTTACGTATGTTATGTTGAATGACTATTTGGTGAATTTATAGCATCTGTCAAAGTGCTTGAAAAGTGTTTAGAGTCTTATATTTGTGAGGAATTATTAGAGGATCTCAGAATCAGAAGGGGCTTCCAGAGCCATCTACTTCAACCTATACCCAAACAGTCCCTCTTTATTACACCTAGCTGTAATAAGTCATCATAAAGTGTCTGCTTCGGTAAGGTGGAAACTCTTACATCCCAACTCATTTCTCCTTTACAGTAGTTCTTTTTTTGTTTGTTTGTTTGTTTGTTTTTTTAAAGCAATTGGGGTTAAGTAACTTGCTCAAGGTTACACGGCTAGTCATTATTTATGCGTGGGTGCTCATTTTCTGAGGCCGGATCTGATCTCGGGTCATCCCAACTCCGACGCCGGCGCTCTTACTCACTGCACCACCTAGCCGCCCTACAGCAGTTCTTGTTAAGAAGTTCAGCTTTCCTGAGCCTAAATCTGCCTGTTAATTTCCAGCCATTGCTCTAATTTTGTCCTCTGGCTGATAGGTAGTATTTATCTAGCCCTTCATCTTTTTCCAGGTTAAATAAATAATTATTTCCTTCAAGCAAGTATCCTTTTTTTTTTCCTAATCTTTAAAACATCCTCATCCCTCCTGTCTTCTTTCTGGTGTCATCTTCTGACTTGTCAGTTTCCTTGCTTAAAATGTGTCAGCAAGAATGGAATGAAATACTTCCGATACAGTCTAACTAGGACAGAATTACCCTCCTTGTTCTGGACACACTACTAACTTATTGGGCTTATAGTTCACTTAGATCTCCCAGATCTTTTCACAAAAGCTATTTTCTATCCATGCCTTCCCCAACCTGCAGCCTGTTTTTCTGAATGAGAATTTTGAACTAAATAGTTTGGTTTTTGTTTGTTTTTTTTGTTTGTTTTTTGTTTGTTTTTGTTTTTTGGAGGGCAATTAGGGTTAAGTAACTTGCCCAGGTTCACACGGCTAGGTTTTTGTTTTGTGTGTGTTAAGTGTCTGAGGCCAGATCTGAATTCAGGTCCTCCTGACTCCAGGGCTGGTGCTCTACTCACTGCGCCACCTAGCTGCTCCAGAACTAAATAGTTTCTGACAATCTCTATTAAATTTCATTTTCTTAAATTTTGTTCATCATTCTTGAATTACATTATTACTATTAATAGAATACTTAGGAGAATATAATAAAACAGTAAAGAAATTGTCATCAAATAATTCATAATTCTGGCTAGCAATATTAAAACTACGTATATAAATTTGTTTCATCATTTAAGGTAATAATCCAGTAGTATTTTAGAATTGGGAGGTACTTTAGAGATCATCTTGTTTAATTTCTCCCTTTTAGAGATGGGGAAACTTAGGTCTGTGGAGGTTTAATTTGTCCAATGTAGATATAAAGAAGGTTGGGTCAAATTATAGAGTGATTTGAATGCCAGGGAATTTGGGTGTCTTAAAAATAAATGTATTGTTGTAAAACTATAGTATTTGGTGTAGAGACAACTTTTTATGATAGTGCTAAGATTAGAGCCTTTATCTCACAATTGACAATCTACTACTCTGACACAGCTTTTTTTTTCCTTTTTTTTTTTTTTTTTGAGGGAAATTGGGGTTAAGTAACTTGCCCAAGGTCACAGGGCTAGGTTTTTGTTTGCATGTGCATTGTGTCTGAGGCCGGATCTGAACTCAGGTCCTCCTGACTCCAGGGCCATCGCTCTACTCACTGTGCCACCGAGCCACCCCAGACACAGCTTTTCTAATGAAAGTTCTATGAAATGAGTATAAATTTACTCTACATCCTGTACAAAGGACTATGCTCATATGAGTGACTCTATTAAATAAAATTACTTATTTTAGCATATAAATATTTAATGACTTATAGACGAACTGTTAAAATTTGGTAATAGGGAAGATTTCTAATCTGGTTTAACCTTATTTGTACTTTGCTTCAAAACAATAACAGAAGTGACAGTATCATTGAAAATGAGTTTTAGAACTAGAGTGGATCTTTAAGGTCTAAGTTTAGTCCTGTCTCCCCACTCAAACCTTCCTTCAACTTCTCCCTCCTCTGCCTTAGGGTGACAGATGTCTAGGGATTCTGTTTACTTATCAGTAGGAACACAGACAAATGGGGGGATGAGGGACGATGACATTTAAATATTGCTTGATTCCATTGCTGCTGTCCCTTTGAATCATTACCCACATTGGATGTTAGGCTTTTGAAACTGATTAATGAATAAATTAAATTATTAAGTAGTTTAAATTGGCTTCAAGTGTATAAATTAACTTGAACTGAGCCAGCAAAATTGTTTGAATTTTGGTGCCTTTTGTATTCAAATATGAAATGTGTTTTAAGGTATGGTATTTGTATTTATATGATGCTTTCTGTTGGACCTTCCTCTTGAAAACTGAGATAAAATGTTTTGAGAATAGGGATAGTAGAACCCAAGGCTCCCTGTTTTAATGATGTCTACATTGCTGCCTACCAGGAGATGAAACTCAGAAACTCTGGTTGCTTGTTAAGCTTACGTGTTCATATAGGTTCCAGGTTCTGTGTGACAATGGCAAGCTCAGTCTTTTGGGAGTATTGTAAATGATAACTAGGTTGAAATAATATGACAGGCTGTACATTGACTTCAGGGATTTTATTAAGGTCTTTTGACAATTATGGAGTAGTGTTGGGATGAGGGGTTTTTTTTGTGTGTGTGTGGGAACTTTTTTTAATACATGGTTTTATTTTTTTCAATTGATCTACTAGCCTTACTACTTTTTGGTTCTGTTTTATTTGTAGTTAGAACAAGTCTTCACAGAATTAAGGATTGTCACATTTTTAAATGTCAGAATTTTAGCACTGGTTTTTGTAGTTTTAAACAATCACTAGTGTTTCATCTCAATTAAAAATGAAAGAATACATGTGATATTTTGACAAAAGGATTGTTTCATGACATTTTTTCCAAATCTTCCTACATAGTCCATACATTAATATTTTGTTTCCTATGGTTTTGAAATGTGATATAAAAACCCTTTCGTGAAGCAAGTTACCTATGATTTGTTTATAGCACACGCATCAACCCAAATTGTTCACCAGAAAACAATACGAATGAGCTTGGGGGAGGAAAGATGAACACATGTCATGTCCTTCTTCCTCCATTGGGCTTCTTTTTATTTCTCAGTATATAAAGGAAAGATTAAATATCATTTTTCATATCATTTTCCCCTTCTAGTGGGAATTTAATTTCTGGCATTGTGCTCAATTTCCACTACCACAAAACAGTAGGAAGGAATGTGGGGCAATCCTGTGAGTTTCACTTTTACTAAAATTTCTGTCTTCACGGTATCTTTAATACATGTTTCCATCTGACTGGAACTACTTTTTGAAAGTAAATATAAGAAAATTGACTGTAAAGACATAACCAGAATTTAATTTTTGCTGTTTCTGACCCATAATTTTGGGCATGATCAACATATGTAAAAATCCACTGTAGTATTTCAGGTAGCTAGGATTTTGGGGGGGAAAGCTTTTGTGAATGTCGTATGTCTTCAGGGCTTAACTTCACCATTGATTTTCTTATTAAAAGGCAGATAGTACTTAGTCTTCCATAGAACTATCCAGAGTTGTGTGGAATACCTATGGATATGTAATGTTACACAAATCAATCGTTTATGGTCAGCCCTAAGAAAAGAACTTAAATCCTTAGCACCACTTGAGCATATTTCTTTAATGGGGCTTTTATGGTAGACTTAGTTAGATTGTGATGTATGTTGCCTGCCTTTTCAGGTGCCCCTGCCCAACACCCTTCCCCTCCCTAAGAGGGAGACTTTACAACAGAGCTCCAGCCTAAGTCCAGCTCCTCCCACTACTTTCAACCTCACCTTTAAGGTATGTACAATGTCCATCTAAAGGGTCCTTATTTCTTGCATGCAGGGGGAAGGACGTTGATGGTGTTTCTCTTGGTGCATTTAGAGCCTTTGTGTTTGGTGTCCAAGAATAATAAAGCACAAGAAAGAAGAGGGGAAGAAGATTCAGGCACTGATTATTCTAGTTTCCATTACCACTTTCTTAGTATTGCCCATTAGTCCTCATTTTTGGAGTCAAGCTTTAGAGCTTCAGGACTAAAGGATTGCATTTGTGCCATAGGTTCTTTTTTTAAAAAATTATTAACTTGGATTCATTAAGTATATGCAACAGAAATGAATAGTTATTCAAATGAGCAGTTTAGAAGGGTGTTCATTACTAGTTGTCTTTCTGTAGCGTTATCATTGGTGTGCATTGTGTTAAAAAAAAAGTTGCTCAGTTACTTTTTTTTTCTTTTAGGTAGAACAGTAGTAGATTTAAGATTGAGCTTTACTATTTGGTTCTACTATAATTCTTTGATTAAGAATAGTCAGCCTAGTGAGTGAAACAGTTGTGATGCCAATAGATTAGGGCTTGGTAAGCGTTAGTGTTATGAAGTAGGCTAAAAACTTGTGGCAGTATGATTTGTTAATGCTTTTGGATGATTAGATTAATGAGAGGACATTAAAAGGAGATGATTACCTTAGGATCCATTTACAGAAAAGAAGCAAACAAGGTATGAGATGCTGGACTTTTTTCACATTGCATTTGTCTTCAGGTTATTTTTTTACTCTTCACAAGAAATTGTAGTATTAATAATGCTTCCTAATGTCATTGATGGTTGATAGTGAATGTTTTGGTTTTTATTTTACTTTGAGAAAAGGCCATGGTTAAGAAGTCTGTATGTAGATACAATGTATGTATTGAATAATAGACTGCTTTACTGGGGATAAATGGTACCTATTTAATAAGAAATTACATAGGAATGAGACAATATCACTAAAGCTACATTATAACACAGGAGTCATTAGAACCAAATGGTGTTGGTTATAACATATGGCGGTAGCAATGGAACAGACAGACAAGGGGGAATCAGAGGCAGTGGAACTCAATAACCCAGTATTCGATAAGCTAGAAAACAAATTACTTAGGAAAGAATTCCCTTTTGACTAAAAATTACTGGAAAAACAGTGAACAATCAGAAATTAGGCTTAGACTAACACCTTACTTCATATTCCATAATAAATGGATGCATGACATCATACCATAAAAAAAAATTAGAAACTGAGCTCTGGATAGGAAAAATCTTCTCAAAAAGAGAATAGATAACTTTGAGTATATAAGAGTATATATTCTATACAAACAAAGTGAATGGACCTAGGATAAAAGTGGAACCAATTAAATGAGAAAAAAATTTTTTTATGAATTAGGTTCTCAGAAGGAGATTTGTAAGCTATTAACTATATGAAAGAATGCTTCAAATTAACTAAAAATAGAAATGTAAATTAAAATCTATTTTTTTCCTGGCATACAGCAGAATTGGAAAAGATGACAGAAGATTAGAGGGTAGTGTGTTGTTGGTAGAATTATGAATCAGTACCACAATATTGGAAAGCAATTCGGAATTATGCAAATAAAATGACTAAAATGTTCACACCTTTTGATCCAGAGGTTACACTGCTACTGGATTTTTACAAACCCAAGGTGGTCATCAATAAGAAAAGTCCAGTCTACAACAAACTTTTTAAAGTTGGTGGCTTTTTTGTGTGATAGCAAAAAATTGGAAACAGAATAGAGACCTGTCATTTGGAAAATAACTGAACAAATTGTTTATCTGTGAGTTTTAGGAATATTACTGTGCTGTCAAACACTATATGCAGTGATGACAACAATGTAAATGGGAGGAACAGCAGCCACGAAAAAATCAAAAGTGAATGTTGAAAATTACAGAGAATAAACAGAACCCCAAAGAAGAGACGTGAAAAGATAAACTTTCTCCCTCTCTCTCCGTGTGTGTGTGTGTGCAGAACATTGCATATAAAATATCAGAATTTTTTTTAATACATTGATCAGTTTTGCTGATTTCTTTTTACAATATTGGATAATATATTCTCTTCCCTCTCAAACAGTGGGGAGTAATAGAGTGGGAAATTTAGGTGATAGATATATCTAAAAGATCCTGGTCAAAAATTTCTAGCAGTCTTCAAGTACTAGTCCTTAGACTTTGTTCCCTGTTTTTCTGAATATGTTAGTAATGATCCTGTAATTCCACAAATTAACTCTTAAAATAATTTCTGTTGAGGAATGTGAGGCTTTTATATTGTATTTTGTAACCCCATAGATTTTTTTTTTACGCTTCTGTCCTGCCTCAGTACTGTTTTAGTATCACAGTATTGCCTGCTTGTAATTCCCATCAGCTCTCCTTTCTTCTACTTTCTTCTTCCCTCAGAATATTGATGAACTCCCATAGTAACTAATACATGAAAATGTCTGTCTTCACATTTAGTTTTGCATTTGTTAAACTCATTGTTATCAACTGAATCTGTTTTTCAGAAAGGACCTTGCTTCTTTACTTTTGGTTTAGTCCACTTCTATTCTAAACTAAGAGGGTTAATATTAAAAGAAATAGCAATTGAAATCAAGGGTTATCCTGTAACTTTGGCAGTGCCCTTTGTCTTTGCTTGTATTGCTCTGTGTATGGTAATTATTTTGCATCCTTTAATGCCAAGTTTCAGTAATTATTAGTTTTGTACATTATTGATAACATCTGGCATAAGGACAGTCTAGAGGTCAATTTGATCATTGTGAATATATTACTTGTGCTATTTTGAGGACTTAACTATCACTCAACGACTTTTTGGTTCTAATCATTTTGAGTAAGCACATTTAGTTCATGTTACACTGTGTACAAGGAATGAAACAATAAGTAATATTTTTAGGAATAAATACTTTCTCAGTAAATACACATTTATAGGCCTTAAAGTCATATGCATCAGATAATTTAAATCATACTAAAACAAGTAAAAAGCTAAAGCCCCTTTAGAGCTAATTTCTGGGATGGGGAGAGAAATGGTACTTGTTTTTATTAAAGAAGGATTTTGTATTGATTTCAACATTGCCTATAGATGGATAGCTTTTCTCTTAATATCTCTATATTATATCCACTTATATCTTGTAACTCTATATTATATCTCTATATTATATCCACTTATATCTTGTAACTCTGTGGTTACAAGACACTGTCCTGTTATCTTATTTGCTCTTTTTAACAACCTTGTGATGTAAGCATGACAATTGTTGTCCCATTTTGTAGATGACTGGTTTAGAGGGGCTAAATAGTTTCTCCTCTACCACATATATTAAATCATGAACCCAAGCCTTCTCCAAAATTAGTAATTTTTCCACTACATCAAGCTGCCTTGTAAAACATCTTTATACTAAGTGAGGAATATGTGATCTCTCTTAGAACTGTGTCCGTTGGGAGTTATTCAAATAAATAATAGTGGTGTCATTGGCTTTTTACTTAGCCCTGTTAGCAAATTAAATGGAATCGTTTTACGTTGAATCTAGAGTCTAATTAATGGTATATATTAGATCTCCATTTCCTTAGTTTCAGGCCATTAGGAGCATTAAGTCCAGTTGCTAACCTAGCCACACTATTTAATGACAGTGATGTTGGGGCCAGGGAACATCTTGCAGCTTTTATAGGGAGGATGGCTTGACAGAGTCCAGTGGAGGGAGTTCTGTTTTTGCCATCTTCCTTTCCCAGGTGATTACAAAGAACCTGTGATTCTTTGTAAATAGGTATCTTACTGCTCTGCAAAACAGATCAAAAGCTCTTTCTGAAACTTTCAACAGGGTGAGAAACAAGGGAGGGGGGGAGGAGGATAAGGTCTTTCCTGGAAAATGCATTTGCATATGCTCTGTACATAAATCTTTATATTTTAGAATATTAATAAAAGTATCCCGTTTAATTATAGATGGAGTCTGCACGCAAAGCATGGGAAAATTCACCAAATGTGAGAGAAAAAGGTTCACCAGCAACTTCCACAGCAGCTTCAATTGCAAGTGGAGGAAGCAGCAGTGCCAGTGTACCAAGCACTGGTAATTACAACTCCTTCTCAAGTGCATCGATGCCTCCTATTCCTGTTGCGTCCGTCACTCCTACAACTTCATTATCAGGTAGAAGATTCTTGGTTTTGTTTTTATCTAAAAAATTTCCCCTGGTTTTTGATCCTTTATATAGTAGGGATGGGGGTTACTTCTGAAAACGTAAAGATGGGTTGTTGCATTAACTGACAGTACACTTGAGATTTTTTTTTTTGTCTATTTTATGTGAGTTGCATTGTGTGTATTTGTAGCGCCAATGCAATATTCACAGCACCAACAGTGACTGTGAATGTGTTGGCATAGCTCTGAATTGCAAAATATAACAGACTTTCCATATAGAAGACAGAAGCAAAACATTTATTCTGACACCAGAAAGCCAAATCCCAATTCAGGAAACTGAATCCATCATAGCAACAAAATAGTTAATACCCCATAGCATAGCAGGGAGCCACACCATCATTAACCTTCCTACAAACAAACACTCAGAAGCCTAGCGCTCTCCTTGGCTTCATCCTCTCTTCCCTCCAGCTTCCTCTTGGGCCCTGCTCCACCCTTCAGCAAACTCCTCCCACCACAGGCTCCATGTGATTGCATTCAGCCTATTAGGGAGCAGGGAGGATCTTCAAATTACCATTACAGTAGTTTAATGAAAATTTTTTTAGTTATTATATTCCTGTGGTTAATAATTTTTCTGTCAAGGTTACCTTATCATAGAATACAATAAATGACAGCTCTATAAGACTTGTTTGGGCTTCTACATCTAACCTAGGCAACTATTTTAAGTTGGCCTAGGTGACCGACACTGGTAGACAATGTCTGATCCATGCCATTTAATCATCTAGGATCAGTTAAAATGACTAGAGTCCCTACATTAAACATAGATAAGTATTTTTACTGCATTCTGATATGTATCCATTTGAAGCATTGGAGGGGTATTTTGTTAAGTCAGAGGTAAAGGAATCCCATATAGCTATTGCCACCTGAAAAGTGACCATTTAAACTATGGGACAAATTCCTGTGCTCCCTCCTAGTTATCAAATCTAAAATTATCTGTTAATTTCTTGCCATATATTTCCTTCATGTTTCAGCTTGAAGTTTTTATGATTCAGTTCAATTTTCAGGGACTTCTTCAGTGATTATGATATTCATGGGCAGTTGTCTCTCTACCCCTAAAGTGACAGAGATGAGACTGGAAGCCCCTTCAGTAGTGGCCAGTTCTTGAAGGTTCATCACTGACCAGACATTCTTTTCTTTGTGTTTTATTGAACCTTCCAACTTCAGTCAAGAGTGTTGTTCTTCATTTTCTGTTGGTCCATATGGAGAATGATGTGAAAAACCACTTACCTTGGTTTGTTACTGAATAACTTTGTTTTTAATGTTTTCTCCAAAGTTTGTGTTTTACTGAGAGTTGTCTTTGTAAAATGAATCCTTCATCCTTGTTTTCCCATTTTCCACTCCCTCCCTTAGGAGCTGGTACATACACTACCTCTTCTTTGAGTACTAAATCTACAACCACCTCAGACCCTCCCAACATCTGCAAAGTGAAGCCTCAACAGCTACAGACCAGCAGCCTGCCTTCTGCCAGTCATTTCTCTCAGCTGAGCTGCATGCCTTCCCTTATTGCCCAGCAGCAGCAGAGCCCACAAGTCTATGTGTCACAGTCTGCAGCAGGTAATACCTATAGGATTGAATTTAATCAGTAAAGGTGTATAAGGTATTTATTTTCCTTTGGGAAAAAAAGGTTTATTCACTAAATGATGCCAGTTTTATCAAACATCAAATTTTGTCTTAGATGGAGTGATAACTGCATATATACATATATGCGTGCATGTTTTCTCTTTATTGTTTGTTTTTGCCAAAATACAAGTTTCTGGCAGATGACCTATGGTGGTGATTGTAATAAGCCATCCACTCATTTAGTGTCAATAAAGCAAGAAATTCAAGACTCTTAACAATAATAGTACCTAGTTACAGATGAATGACTTTTGGTATTTATATTTTATAAGCCACATGGAAGATGATCATATGTATCATTTCTTAGTACATGGTTACATCATTTTAGAATAGAGTAGGGTTGAAAATCCAACCTTTGAAAGGCTTTAAAAATATTTTTCCAAAGATCTCTTATTAACCATATTATTGAGGCTATCATACTATCTTATTCTTATAGTTGGGGTGTGTGTGTGTGTCTTTGTGTCTTCTATGCCTGGTACATAGTAGGTATCTGGTAAATGTTTGTTGATTGATTTTGTCCTAAAAGGAATAATTGTAGGTTCAGGCAACTTTTTTTTGAATTTTGCTTCTTGTGTTTTGCAAAAGAATTTGCAAAATTAGTTTTCATTATTTATTTGGGATTAACTTCCAAAAACCTAGTAATTCTGTCTATATTTTTCAATCCTTACCATCAAAAATAGTATTTTTATATAGCAGTCCCTTAATAAATACTTGATTGTTTAATTGCTCTAAGGACTTGGGAATACCTTTTTGAATATTAAATAGTGTGGTACAACCAAGTGAAAATTAGGCTGGGAGTCATGGAAACTGAAATCTATTAGTCCTGGGTCTGTCGTAGCTTTTGTGACCTTCAGCAAATTTACTTGTCTGTATCTCCAGTTCCCCTCAACGATCAGATGAGACTTAGGACCAGATGGTTTTTGAGGTCCTTTTTCAGCCCTGACGTTTTTTAGTTATGAAACTGTGTAGGAAAAAACCCAAAACTAATTATATTATCTTATCTTATCTTTTTCCTGGGGACCTGCAGCACAGATCCCAGCTTTTTATATGGACACAAGTCATTTATTCAATACCCAACATGCAAGGTTGGCTCCAGCATCCTTGGCTCAGCAACAAGGATTTCAACCAGGACTTTCTCAGGTAATTTGGAATACATTTTGAGAGGCATGTGCGCTTTTTTTACTTTGCCACATTCTGTACTTGGTAGCTAGCATTTAGCTATGTTGTTATATCTTTTTTTTCCTCATTGATTATAGTAGTCATAGAATAAATATTTTACTTCATTGAATCCACAAACTCACTGATATCAGGACTCAGTATGAATCATCTATCCTCACCTCTTCCTGTGTGTTTCATACCCGTGTCTTAAAATAAATACACCATATAGACACCCACCCTCCTTTAGATTGTTTTTTGGGTTTTTTTGTTTGTTTGTTTGTTTGTTTTTTGCTTTTTGGAGGGCAATTGGGGTTAAGTAACTTACCCAAGGTTACACGGCTAGGGTTTTTTGTGTGTGTGCATTAAGTGTCTGAGGCCGGATCCGAACTCAGGTCCTTCTGACTCCAGGGCCAACACTCTACTCACTGAGCCACCTAGACGCCCCTAGGTATTTTTTAAAAAACATTCTGTGCATACCAGTGTAGTCCTTGGGCTGGCTGCCTGTTAGCCAGTCAATGTTGCTGTATTTCTTCAAAATAAAAGTGCATTGAGGGGTGGCTATGTGGCGCAGTGAGTAAGAGCGCCGGCCTCGGAGTTGTGGTGACCCAGGTTCGAATCCGGCCCCAGAAAATGAGCACCCACACATAAATAATGACTGGCCGTGTAACCTTGAGCAAATCACTTAACCCCAGTTGCTTTTTTTAAAAAAGTGCATTGAGTTAATTACCAAGTTTTTAGTATGTCTTGCTTGCTCACCTTGAAGGGTTTATGTTCAAAAGAACAGTTGGTTGAAGTGTAAGTTTTAATTTAATTTTAAACAGTTTTCTTTAGGATTACATCTGCATTTATAAAATTTTGTTTCATTTTTAAATGGAGATTTGTAATCTTTTATAATTTGATAATTGCTAGATTATTTTTTATCTATTGCTGGTTTGCATAATTTTTTCTTCTTGGTTTTTTAACTAAACTGGTTTTTTATTTCATAAAAGATTTTGCTTTCCTATTTCTATAGGTGTGTGGGGGAGTGCACATGTGAGTATGCACACGCAAGCATACATATAAGTGTTTCTGTTTTATTGCAGCCCACTTCAGTTCAACAGATTCCAATTCCTATCTATGCACCTCTGCAAGGACAACATCAAGCCCAGTTGAGTTTGGGGGCAGGACCTGCTGTTTCACAAGCTCAGGAATTATTTAATTCTCCCCTGCAACCATATAGGTAAAAGTGTTTTAAATGGCTTTAAAAATATCAAACATAATTCTTTCAACTTCCTATCAGCAACAAATAATACAGCTAAAACACTTAATTCACTTTTCAAGAGTCTTTTCCGGTTTACACAGTGTTGTCCTTAAAACAGCCATGTGAAGTAGGCAGTTAGATGGGGAAAATGAGGCTCATTTCTGCCACAGTAGTGTCAGTGCCAAGAAAGTGTGTACTAGGCTTGGAAATACAAAGAAAAAAAAAATAAAAGAATCCCTGCAAGACATAGTGTCTGTCTACCCAGATAAGTAAAATAAGAAATGGGGGGAAGATAAACAATATGTGGGTGTCAAAGGAAGACTAGGAAGGCTTCATGAAGAAGTGGCAGAGTGGTTAAAAGAAAATTAGTGACAGTCCTTTTGTGCTCTATCTCACTGGGTTGTTACATAAGAAAATATATAAAAATTTGAGATATTAGAAGCAGTGTTTATTTTATTTATTCATTCATTTAGTTACTTAGTTATTTTGCTTTTTGGAGGGCAGTTAGGGTTAAGTGACTTGCCCACGGTCACACAGCTAGTTTTTGTGTTGAGTGTCTGAGGCCGGATTTGAACTCAGGTCCTCCTGACTCCAGGGCCGGTGCTGTATTCACTGTGCCATCTAGCCACCCCTAGAAGCAATATTAAACCCGGAACAATCATGTCAATTTGCATTTGCCACCTTGGGCTTGAGTGTTATGGTTAAACCCTAAAGTTGTGTCATAACTTTTTTTCTTGCCTTTGAAGATCATTATTATTCTCAAGATTGTTTGCATTCCATTTTTATCTGGTATTTTTTAAGGCAGTTGATTTTTCTCATTCATCTGTAGGTCATTGGTATCTCTACAGCCTCTATAATTTTTGTTGAAATTTAAAATGACAGACATTTAAGTTAAAGGAAAAGATTACTTGATTTTTTATTTTTGTGGGTTTTTTCTCCAGTCCACATAGGTTTTATTTGTATATGGGTGAGATTCACTGCAGTGCTTCCACTTAATTCCTGTTTTATATTTGGGGAACTAAAACTAATGAAGTATTTTTAATTCTGTGCTAAATTTGTTCTTTCAGTCCAATGTTGTCTTCCTCTTCTTTCTTATAGCTGATCTTAGGAGGTAGATTGACTTTACGATGTTAAATTTAGATCTTTGTGTTTTGTTTCCTACTTGCCTTAGATGAAATGTCTGTTCTCCATTTCCCACGTGTTTTGTTTTTTGTTTTTTTGTTTTTTTGGTTTTTTTTAATCATCATGACAATCGTTTGAGGTAGTAATCCATGCAGGTAAAAAAGAAGAAACAATACTAATGCAAACACTTTCTCTCCAATACTGTTATAGGTCTCAGCAAGCCTTTATGCAAAGCAGTCTGTCTCAGCCATCACCAGTGGTTCTTTCTGGCACAACCTTACACAATTTTCCAGCAGTACAACACCAAGAACTTGCGAAGGCCCAATCAGGCATTGCCTTTCAACAGACTTCTAATGCTCAACCCATTCCTATTTTGTATGAGCATCAGCTAGGCCAAGCATCAGGAATAGGAGGTTCCCAGTTGATTGACACACATCTGCTTCAGGTAAGAGAGTGTAGTCAACATCATTTCTTGAACACTAAGAGTCAAGCATTTATTCATTTACTGTGTGTCAGACACTGTTCTTTGCACTGGGGATACAAAGAAAAACAGTTCCTTCACAGTCTTAATGAGGAAACAAAATGACAACAGCAATATACAGACAAGATATATACTATAGGATAATCAATAGAAGAAGATACTAGCATTAAGGGAGAATATTGTAGATGGGATTTTAGTTGGGACTTGGGGAAAAATAGGGAGGTCAGAAATGAGGAGAAAGAGAATTCCATAGCAAACAACTAAATGAAAATGCACAGAGTTGGAAGATGGTCTTTTGAAGGCCAATGTCACTGGTGAGTAGAGTATAAGAGAGGAGAAGGGGAAAAGGTGTAAAAAGACTCAAAAGGTAGAAAGGGGCCAGGTTTCAAAAGACTTTGAAAGCCCGGCTTTTAAATCTTCTGATTTTATATTTGATCTGAGAGGTAATAGGGAGCCACTCTAGTTGATTGAATAATTGGGGATGGTAGCATGGTCAGACCCACATTCTTAGAAGATCTGGAATGAGAAGAGACCTAAGGTGATGAGATAAACCAAAAGGCTGTTGCAGTAGCCTAGGCATTAGGTGATGAGGTCCTGCACCAGGCTGGTAGCAGCATAAAGAAGAGAAAAGGGAAGGTAGAATCTGTAAGACTTGGTAATAGATTGGATAGGGGGGTGAGAAAGAGTTGTGGAGTCAAGATTGATGGCTATGTTGTGAGGGTGGGTGATGCCTTAGTAATAGGGACAGGGCCTTGGCAGGACACCCATCATGGTAGATGTTACCTGGATGAAGGTAGAAGAGACTGTAAAGTGGTCATACAGGTAGGAAGAGAGCCAAGAAAGAACCTAAAGGAAAGAATATAAAGGTGAAGAGGATCATGGGTGTCAGAGGTTATGGAGAGGTTAAGAAGAACAAGGATTGAGAAAAGCAATTCGATTTGGCAATTAAAAGATTTTTGGTAACTTTGCAGAAAGCAGTTTTCAGTTGATGATGAGGTTGGAAACCAGACTGCAGAGAGGTAAGAGGAAGGGAAGTAGGGGTATGAGGTATCAATTGTAGAAGGCTCTCGAGGAGTTTAGCCGTGAAGGGGAAGAAAGTGGGGGTGAACAGTTCGAGTGAGAGAGTTTTGTTTTTAAAGATGGGGAGAGATAGACGTGTTTATATGAAGGAGGGAAGCAGCCAGTAAACTGGGAGAGGTTGCAGATAAGTGAAAAGAGCAGGAATGATAGAGGAGGGATAGTGTCAGGTCACTTGGGCTAGATATGTAGAAGGCTTTACCTTGACAAGGAGAAGGACCACCTAACTCATGTGACACAATGTGAATGAGGTAGTCTGTGACATGAAAGGAGGGAACTCTCAGAAAAGGGCTTAGCCATTTTCACTTTGTTTTGTTGCTTTTTTATAGGACAAAAGGGTTTAAAATTATATTTATATCACATTTTTACAATTTTCTTCCCTAATTTATTAAACTCTCCTTCCAGGCTAGAGCAAGTCTTACCCAGGCTTCAAATCTTTATTCTGGACAAGTACAACAGCCGGGTCAGAGCAGTTTCTATAATACTGCTCAGTCACCCAGTGCTCTCCAGCAGGTAAACTATGGCATGGTAAATTTCCACAATCTTCTTTTTATTTATTTTTTTCTTTTCATTTTATGTATAAAAATAAGTTTAAAATATTAGACCCTGATATAGTGTGGGTAGGGAGGTTACCATGGAGCAGAAAGGCACGGGCAGGTAGGTCCCATCACCTCTCAGTTTCGGGCAGCTTTCTGCTACTCTGTTAGAGGGATCGTGGCCTGCCGTAGCAGAGTGAAACCGTCCCATGCTGGCACAGTCACGGCTCCTATCCTGATAACTGTCATGGTGCCGAGGCAGGGTGTGGGGCAGAGACAGGAGAGCACTTGGGGTACACGTTGTGGTAAACGTGTGATTAAGTGTGTCAGGCAGGTATTTGGTGTTTTAAATGGCAACAGCGTGCCCCAAACCAAACTTACGGAGGGGACAGTGGGGGCAGCGCCCCAGTGTGGCTTTAAAGGGGCACATTGAGATAAAGGTATTTTATAAAACTGTAATTCTCTGGCGTTGCTTATTAATTAGCTTCCTACTTAGAGTGTGGGGCAGTTAGATGGTGCAGTGGCTAGAGCACCACGCCTGGAGTCAGGAAGTCTCCTGTTTCTGAGTTCAAATCTGAACTCAGACACTTACTATTAGCTGTGTGACCTTAAGCAAGTTAGTTTACCCTGCTTGCCTCAGTTTCCTCATCTGTAAAATGAGAAGGAAATGTCAAACTATGCCCAGTATCTTTGCCAGGAGAATCCCAGATGGGGTTACAAAGAGTCAGACATAGCTGAACTGCAACATTTAGGGGATATTTTTCATAAATACTTTTCTTGTCCCTCACATTAAATTCCACTTGGAAACAAAGGATTTTTATCCTTTGAAAATGAAGTAGAAGATATGCTTGACAATTCTCATCGTTCTTGATAATGTTTTATTAAGTTCTAATGCTTTTACAAAGTTGAGATGAAATGCCTGTTCAGAAATCCCTGTATTGTAAAAGCCAAACATTGCAGCAAAAAGTTGCTGCTTATTTAGATCTTAATATTTTATCATCTTGTTCCTGAAAATAATTTTGCTTTTTAGTATTTGCCTTCACCCTGTGATCATTGTGAATGGCTCGACTCTGTGGCTTTTCCCTTCCTTCACATACACTTGTGACCTCATTAACTTGCTACTTTGCTTTTAGGTTCTTTGGATTTTTCAGTAGAGATGGGGCAAGAGTGCAGTTACACAGTCCATTGCATTCATGACATTTCTTACATTTGAGAAACTTGAAGCAGTTTGCAAACACTATCAGCTGGCTAGCACTTTATTGCTAAATAAAGTCCATTTAGTTTCAGAAGGGACATGAGAAAATAAAACCTATGTGACCTGTTCATGGTCAACTCAGAAGTTGAATTCAAGAAATCTGTATTTCTGAACCCACTAACTGTATTTAGTGAAATCTAGTCACTAGTTATTATTTGAATAGAAGATAGAAGTTATATGGGTTGAATAGAGGTTATGTGGGTTAAGGGTGTAGGTAGAGAATGATATAAAACATGTGCTTACATTGTTGAGTTGTCTCCTCTCTTTTCTCTCTCCTTCCCCAGGTAACTGTACCTTTGCCAGCTTCACAGCTTTCCTTGCCTAACTTTGGATCTACTGGACAACCTTTAATTGCTTTACCCCAGACATTGCAGCCCCCATTACAGCATACCCCACCACAGGCTCAGGCCCAAGGCCTGAGTAGACCCACACAAGTAAACCCGCCTTTCAGAGGATTAATTCCTGCAGGAACTCAGCACAGTATGATTGCAGCCACTGGAAAGGTTAGTGAAGAGAATTCTTTATACTGTTGATAGATGCCTGAAAGTTGAGACTATCTAGCTAGCTATAGTTACTGTATTATTTCCTACACAACACAAGTGTAACCTTTTAATTTTGTGAATCTGCCTCTATGCAAGTAATTCTTAATTAGCATTTTGAAAGCTTTTTTGTTAAAGAAATATAGGACACCTAGCCACTACTTGTCATGTAAAATTACTTTTCAAATATCCATTATGCCACCATCTTTCTTCCTCCATTACCATTTAATCAATCGGGTTTTGATGTTGTGATTAAATTTTCTGGGATGAGTTCATAAATGAGTAGAGCATTCTATTTGGACAGACTTTATAGGTACAAATATGAGCTTAGAATTCTGTTGTGTGAAGCCACCTTAAAGAAGTTTTGTATGTCATCCCTTTGTTACTTTTAGATGGATTACTCTATTAGATAATGATTCAAAGAATTACACAACTACTTTCTATTTTATTTTATTTTTACTTTTGGTGGGGGGGTGGAAGGCAGGGCAGCTGGGGTTCAGTGACTTGGCCAAGGTCACATGGCTAGTAAGTGTGTCAAGTGTCTGAGGCTGGATTTGAACTCAGGTCCTTCTGACTTCAGGGCCGGTGCTCTGTTCACTGCGCCACCTAGCCACCCCAATTTTATAACTCTTAAGGAACCTTTGCCTGTGTGGAAAGAAGGATTTTTTTTTTTTAATTATTCAAGGGGCTATCAGTGTGACCAAATTACTTCACCTCTCAATCAGTTCTTATAAAATAAGGAAATTAGACTAAGTAGGCTCTAATATCCCTTCCAGGCCTCAGTCTCTTATTTTATTTATTTATTTTTTTGGAGGGCATGGGGTTAAGTAACTTGCCCAAGGTCACATGGCTAGGTTTTTGTTTGTGTGTGCTTTAAGTGTCTGAGGTCTGATCCGAACTCAAGTCCTTCTGACTCCAGGGCTGACACTCTACTCACTGCGCCACCTAGCTGCCGCCGCCCCCCCCCCCCCCAGTCTCTTTTCTTATAATAGAACTTTGAATAAACATCACCTGCAGACCTTAGAATTTGTTAAAATCAGTTGCATTCTTGTCTTGTTGTCCAGATGTCAGAAATGGATTTGAAAGCTTTTGGAAGTGGCATTGATGTAAAGCCAGGTACTCCTCCAATTGGTGGTAGAAGCACCACACCAACATCCAGTCCTTTCCGGTAAATGAGAATTTTAAACTTGCTGCTTATGAAACCTAATAATTCCCTCCACCTCCCTCAGTATTAATTACTGTCTAGTATTTTGTATTCATACGTAAATTGAAATGCAATCCATTACATTGTATTAAAGATATAAGTGGCTATAGGAAAATATTAGATGTTGCAGCTTAATATCTTTGATTCTCTATCCTACTTGAAAAAGATACTGAAAGTAAAATGTTTCCTGAATTCATTGAATTGACATTGATTCAAAAATAGGTTCTTCTAATTTTAAGAACCAGGTTTGACTCTGGAGTAGACTTCAGAAAAATATCCCTTTCTCCCTTCATTGCAAAGGTTGGTGTTTCTGGATCTAGAGTGTTTCTTATATGTAGATATAGTTGGTGAATTGGTTGTTTTTTTTAATTGAACTGCTTTTTCTTGTTTCTTTGTTAGAAGGAGTTGCTTAAATGGTTGTGGTAGAGAGGGGTATATTTTGAAAACAAATGTGATTCTATTAATTTTATGTTGCTCAAGATTAAAGACCTAGTGAAAATAAACCTGATAAAAATTTGCCCACAAAAGAAGGCAGGGCAATTAAGTGACTTGCCCAAGGTCACACAGCTTCTAAGTGTTAAGTGTCTGAGGCTGGATTTGAATTCAGGTCCTCCTGACTCTAGGGCCAGCGTGCTCGTGCCCCTATGAACCATTTAGTTTTAAAGTCAGTTTAATTAGGGATATGGATGGAACCTGTGTTTTCATTGATATTAGGAGCTCCCTTTACCAATACAGATGGACACATATTGACTTAGAAAACTATATTTTATCATTACCTGTGTTTTATTGTATTTTTTATTTTTTTAAATATTTCCCAATCACATTTTAATCTGGTTCAGACCACACTTGACTTTGATAACTGTGGTCTAGATTGTTGTCTTGGGCCATGGAGCAATTCAATGACTTGCCCATAGGTGTCAGAGCCAGGCCAGTTCACTTTGATCTTCACACCTCTGGGTTTCAAGTACCATCATCCCATCCAGTGGCTCCTTGGTAACAGAAATGTATATGGAAGTCTATTACAATTTTTGCATTAAAAAGTAATCTCATAATGGAACCATAATGTTTGTGGCAACAAGACTGCTATGGGCATAAGTCTCACCACACCCTGTGTGATCCTGCGTGTGTTGCTTTAACTCTTCTGGTCTTCAGTTTCATCATCTCTAAGATGGGAAAAATTAGACTCCACCAGCCTTAAAGGGAAGTTATGAACCCCAAAAGTGTTATATAAATGGGTTATTAATGTTTTAGGGTTATATACTTAGAGCAGATGCTAACTACTGGTGACTTCTTCCTAAGGGCCAGTTCCACAAGTCCCAACAGCCAGTCCAGCAAAATGAACAGCATCGTCTACCAGAAGCAATTCCAGTCCGCAGCTGCAACTGTGAGAATGACACAACCGTTCCCTGCACAGTTTGCACCCCAGGTGGGCAGACATGGACAAGAGTGTTTCCTTCCATGTTCTCGGACTTGTTAATCCTAACTTGTGTTAACAGATTGAGAAGCCCAAGGCTTTAAGGCAATAGTTTCTTTTCTTAACAGTGATGTTTTATGTAAATGCCAGTTTAGATTTTACTGCTGGCAATTGTCTGTTCCTAAAAGGAAGGGTTAAAAGCAGCTGGGAGAGCCAAGTCCTTGAAAATTCCCCACACAGCTCTGACAGTACACTTCAGTCCTGTATGTTGCCTTGGGAAAAGATGAGTCTAAAAAGAAGGGTCCCAGTGCTTGGGGTTTTCTGAGGTTTACAGGTTTACACCTAAAGATATTTGAATATCTTATATATACAGCTTGGTTGTCCTGTAGTATAACTGTCTTGGCTGGACAAACCCAAGTTAAATTCTCCCCAAGTAGATTTGACTTCTGAGAAAGGATTCATGATCCCTAGAGGTGAAGAGCACTTCCCCTTGTTTTCATATTGCATTCCATCTCGGTGTATGCTACATGCCTCTCTGAAGATGTCCTCATTTATAATAGCATCACTATTTTTTCCATCACTATTTTTCTTCAGAATTTCCAGCTGAGATGATAGAGACAAGTAATACACCATCATATGACCTTGGCTCAAGTTTTCTGGGCTAGACTCTCCAGGCATTGATGTGTTTCATCTTGGCCCCTGTTAATGAAACCCTACAGCCCACATATTTCCTTTCAGTGGCACAATGGGCATTAACTAGATTTATCCCAGGATAAGCCAACTTGTGATCTAGTTGGCAATTTTTTTTTTAACAGTTCATTGTATTATGTTTTGTGTTTTTCACTCAGATCCTCTCTCAGCCTAACCTGGTCCCTCCATTGGTAAGAGCCCCACATACTAAAACCTTCCCAGCGCCTATTCAGAGGCCACCAATGGCACTGGCCAGTCAGATGCCTCCTCCGATGACCACAGGCCTCATGAGCCACTCTCGTTTGCCACATGTGGCCAGGGGTCCTTGTGGATCACTATCTGGAGTCAGAGGTAATCAGGCCCAGGCTGCGTTGAAGGCTGAACAAGATATGAAGGTTAGTACAGTGTTAACAGCTGATAGGGCAAGATTGTGTCTCTTGAACCATGTCTTAAGATGCCTTGGGACCCTTAACACAAATCCAGGCATTTGTTGTCTTAGTGAATTTACCCAGAACTAGCTGCTTTTTTCCCTTTTTTTTCCTTCCATTGCAATTGCAATTGGTAACAAACCAGCATTTTTATACCTGTGGCCAAGTAAATTGCTAATAAAATAGAGGGAGATCTGAGTTTAGCCTTGAGGCACAGCTATATCTTTTGAAGGAAGAACAGAAAACTATTCAGGGGTTACTAAAAAACCCCCCTGCTCCCCATTGAATTAATGATATTACTGGTGTCCTTTCAAAATTCCATTTGGATAAAATACTCTTTCTTATTAACTTTCTCCCCTTCCTTCAAAGGGGTGCTGCTTTTCTGTGTTAAACTATTCCTATGCACTTTTATACCTGTTTCCTCTCCATCTCTCTCTCAACACACATACATATATACATACATGCATGCGTGTGTGTGTACACACAAAGTGTCTTGTCAAAGGCTCGGGTTACTTTAGGTAAAGAGAGTTTGGAAAGCACTTTGGGATCCTTCCAGATGAAATCTATTGTAAAAAGACAAAATTTCTTAATAGAGCAATACCTAGGAGTCTGTGTGGGGACAACATTATGTTATTAGTCTGCTACCTCTGCAGGCAGCAGAATCCTGTCTTATTATCTCCTGTGTCCTTAGACTTGGCTTTAGGGATCTAAGAAATCCTGCCATTTCTTTCCCTGGGCAGGAGAGATGTTAACTCTTTTTTTTTTTTTTTTTAAAGGAAGTAAAATCATCCGTTTTGATGTTTTGATGAAGATGTATTGAGTCTCACTTCCTAGGAATTGTCTTAAATGTTGAGTTCTCTGAGTTTAAGATTTCTAAAAGTTTGTCATCTACTGTATTTCTGGAAAAGTAAATTAAAAGCCCCCTAAAAAGCAAAAGCAATTCTGATTTGAATCACATACCTTTTTTGTAAGGCTAATTTGCTTTTAAAAATAATAATATGAATAAGAATTTCCAAAATTTGAGCATAGGCATAAAAAGCCCTTCTTAACATTGTTTTCTGCTGTCATTTTGATTACTTCCCTTTAATTAACATTAGAATAAATGTTCACAATCTCTTTTTGGTAGTATAATACTTTTGTGCATATTGCTTTCAGCATCTTGGATGGTAGGTGTTTTTTAACTTACTGTATGGTAGTTTTCATGATACATATAAAACCAACCTGTATTGGTTTTATGTGGTTCGTTGGTGTCATTTGTGGATTAACATAAGTATGTTCTTTGGGCTACATTGCCAATGAGATTAAATTATCTTTCTGTCACCCCAGTAAGGCAGTAGAAATTATCAGAATTTAGTGGTTAAATACCGATTTCTGAATGCTATTCAGAGTGCTATGAGAGTGGTGGGAAAAGGACTGACTCAGTGCCAAGACATTTGATTCTGGGTGTTGTTGGGAAAGCTTCAATATCACTGTTTCTTTATAGTCTAGTTACTGAATAACTAGACATTTTGAGTTTTCATATTTGCCTTCAGGTTTTCAATACAGTTCTTTGTAGGGATAAGAAAATTCCATTTTACCTTTCAAAAGAGTGCTCTTAGACATGATCCTACAAGATAGTACTTGACACTCTCGATGTGGGTGATGGTTATACTTGGTCTGATCTTTGTGTATCTTATTGACAACTTTTACAATGTTACTGCCTTTTCAGCCTAGTTGTTTCTCCTTTTTTAAGGCAAAGCAGAGAGCAGAGGTTCTTCAGTCCACTCAACGGTTCTTCTCCGAACAACAGCAGAGCAAACAGATAGGAGGCAAGGCACAGAAAGTGGACAGTGATTCAAACAAAACTCCTGAAACTCTGACTGACCCCCCTGGAGTTTGTCAGGACAGAGTAGAGGACAAGCCTCCCCCTACACCCACCACAGCATCCAAACCTGTTAGAACCGGACCAATCAAACCCCAGGCGATCAAAACTGAAGAAACCAAATCCTAAAGGCTGTGGTTTATAATTGGGGGTGGGAAGGGGGGGCCAGGCAGGGTTCAGGGGGGTTGGAGAACAAGTTCAGCTAATGCCAGCAAGATTCCATAGCTGGGGGAAGGGAAAAGGTAAAATGATCATTCTCCTGTCAGGCTCAGGAGGACACACAGGGACATAAGAAGATATTGACAGTGTTGCACAGACAGCTGCAATACCAGGGAAAGCTTGAGGCTCTGTAGACCAGCAGCTGCTCTGTATAACCCAGCTAGAGGCTGGTCTGCACTGATGGTAATGCATTTTTGTAGTCAGGATGGAGATGCCCATGTATGAACAAACAGGCCTGTGTACATCTAAAGCAGAATCTTCACGGTTACCTGCAGAAGCATGAAGACAAGACAGCACAGCAGAGTCAGAATATGACTTGAGCAGCATGTTCCCAGCTCCTGAGCAGAGTTGATTTCTTATTGCTCCTTTATGTTCCTTGGCTGCTATTTCCGTTTTTATAGGCTCCGTGTGTAAGAGCTGCAGATGGATGGTGCTGGACAGAGTAGCCTCATTTTTTATTATGACAGCTTGCTTTTGTTTTGTAACATGGAAGCTGAGTTAAATGAACATAATCAAAGGACAGTAACTGATCTTCTCCCTTCCCTTGACCAGTAAACAGATGGATGAATATTCATGTCAGCATCCTTTAAAAAAAATTTTTTTCCAAATGGCCAGTGTTTGGCTACTACTTCTGTTTGAAATGATGCTATATTTAAATTGTGGCCTAAAGCGTGAAGTACTACTTGGCCTCCTCTTCCTTCCTTGAAAGCATCCACTCCCTTGACATGGCAGGCTTGTTGCATTAATAAGTCAAACAAGTCCTTCTTGCCTCTGCTCAGCCATCTTTGTAGGAAGCCAGTGGTTTTCTAAACGGTTTTCAGCTAATATTCATGTAGAGCAACAAGCACTTAGACCTGTGCGGCTAGTTAATGGAAATCCTATCTAAGGAGGTACATTTCTGTATAAGAGCTATGTCACACTACCCTTCCTGCCCACTCTGTGCTGGGAAAGTAGAATCAAGTCAAATAATGCCTTTTTAATTGTATCCTCTAGTATTATAGCTGTAGGACAGTACTGTATTATACTTCTGTGAATGTAAAATATCCTGTACCTGCTTATGATACGTAGTAGTGACCGTGCTATACCAGAGCTGTTTTTTAATGACGTTATTCTAGATAGACTTTTGTTTTTTCCAGATGATGATTGAGAAGCTAATAAAAGGCACCAGGTACCACATCAGTAACAGAATGCTGTTTTTCTGGGATTTTTAAAAACAAAAAACAAAAAAACTTCTTTGTGGGGGGAGGGGGATGTTTTCAGGGGTTTTTGTTTTGTTTTTGTTTTGGAAACAGTGAGCTGAAAGTCTAATGTGTATAATTTTGTTGACTGCAGAACCTGGAAAGGCTGTTGCTGCTATTGATGCCTAGCAAATTGCTATTGGTTATCTTTTTATATAAATATATATATATATACATATATATATAATTTGAATTTTTGGAAACTTTAGCTGTGATGTCAACTTTGGAAAAAGTATCCCACTTGTACTGTGTTGAGTTGGCATTGTACAGAAATTAACAGCCATATTGGTCTAGAAACGTTAAACTTAATTTTTTTTTCCATTTGTACAGGGGTAACACACTGTATTAAATATGTAAGGTCTTATTTACATGGGTTTGATTACAGAAACTAATAAAATATTCTCTAAATAATGTATCCTGTAGCTTTCTAATCCTTTCCTAGAAGGTACAGCAAATGGCATGTCAGATAACAACCCAAGATGTCAGCCAGCAGAAGAATGATCCTACAAAGTCAGCACATTTCTGTGGTGCACCTGTACTGAGCAGAGCACCGTGGCAGGAGTGGCTGGGTGGGGATCCAAGCAAACCTTGTATAACAGTAACTGACTCCACAAAATAATCTCAAAAAAAGATTTGGGGGGGGGGATGTACCGGTAGTCAGATTTGCTCTCCCAGGATTGCCCTAATGTGGTTGCCAGTTGGAATATTGTGGTTGTGTTATAAAAACATGATAAAGTGATAGGCTCTTGGATTATTATACTGAGGACACTATGGTCCCTGTACTTAGTGTGATTGTGCTTCATCTAAGTCAATATGTTTGATTCTTCAGTCAAGCAAATTTGGGGAAGAGACACATGGAAAGAAGCCTGAATTCCTTGGATTTTTATAGAGTTTTATACTTTTCAAAGGAGCTCACATAAATTCTTTGGATACTTATTTTTAACCAAAAGTGGGAGGGGGAGGAAAAAAAGAAAACACGCACATACCTACATACATGAGTTCATTAATTTCTTGATTTGCCTGAGGTCATACCACCAGATAAGGGGCAGAGCCAGGACTTGGTCTCCAGATTAGCCCTAGGATAATTTGGGGAATAGGTTGTCAAGATTAAGTATCTCCTCTTTTCAGAAGAATTAAAAAGGAATGTCCTTTATTTCAGATATTTCTGAATAAGGTGTACATGTTTTAGCATAAATCTAACCTGGAATTGGGTGAGGTAAAGAGATCCCTTCCTTTATTTTGGCCCTGGAGAGAGAGTGTATTTTATAAACTATTCTGAAGTCAGAATACTGGCCTTACTCATTACCCACTTGATGACCTTGGGTAAAGTTACAACCTTCCCAGACTCAATCTTTTCATCTGTAAAATTTCTTTAGTTTAACCCAGGGCAAAATTTCTATTTCTAGAAAATGATAGGGTTAAAAATTGTGATGAAAATGTTAAGCTAAATTAAGGTCCTTAAACTCTGAATCTTATAATCTGCCTTTCTGTCATGTGTTCCCTAAGTATCTACCTGCCTACCCCTGCTCTTCACGTGCTCTTAGTTGTGGATTCCTTGTAAAGGTAGTTTAGATGCCTCTCTTGGGAAAAGGAGCACAATCCAAGCATCTGCTCTGTCAGACTCTGTTCTCAGTGCTCTACAAATCTCATGTGATCCTCACAATGCCCCTGTGAGGTGGGTGCTGTTATGCCCATTTTACAGTGGAGGAAAATGAGGCATATTAAGTGACTTGCCAGCCTCATATCCTTGGGTCTTCCTTATGCCAAGCCCAGCTTTGTACCCACTCCATTATTCAGCTTCCTTTAACTTCCCTCCTAGGGGCATGGTAGTGATTTACAAGTCAGGAAGGAGGGGGGGGAAAGGTATTTAATCCCTTGCCATGGACCTGAACAGTGTTATCTTAGTCATCATGATTCTTCAAAGGAGAACATGCCCCCTAAGTTTTAAGAAGGAACCCTTGAGAGAAACCCTGCCTACCCTATTGAGTTCTGTAGTCTTGCACTGTTGTCTTTGCTGATGTGTGTATGAACTATTCCATGTAAGACTGGTGTTGGAGTAGATGAGCTTAATCTTGGTGACTAATTCATGTCTAAATTTATCATGGGCTTGCATGTTTCCCAACTGGCCAGCAGAGGTTACTCATGCACCACATCAATTGATAGAATCAACCAAAACTTGAAGCCAAGTGTTTTGTACTTTTCAAGTATACATTCCATTTTGAGAAGGCATCACATAGAAGATAGAAAGCTGGCCTTGGCACCAGCAAGACCTGGGTTCAAATTGTGTTTGGACATATACTAGCTGTGTGACCATGAGCAAGTGACAGCTTTAGGTGGGATGCTTTTAGAGGGATTTCCCACATTATAAATTGGACCAAAATAATTTCCCTTGTAGGCCTGTTATTCTTCATTGCCTTGTAGAGGTGACCTTGAAGACTGTGCTTTAATAAGTACATCCTGTATCATTGTAGCCATAAAATCACCTGGGAGCTAGGAAGCAGGTTCTAGGCCTTGTTGTGTGAGGGGGAAATAACAGTTTAAATGACTTGCCATGTTACTCAATGATAAGAACCAGGACTAAAAGTCAAGACTCAACACCTAGTCCAGTGCCACTTCGGTATCTTTTGCTAAAAAAACAAACCCAAGTGGGGTCATGGTGAGCCAGACATGAGCTGAAAATGCCAGAACAAGCAAGTGGGAGCTTAAATGTTGATTGGTAACTGAGGTAGATTTCCCCCACCCACCACTCACATTAACCCTACCACCTGTCATTTGGGATAACTTATGTTTCAAACAGAACTGAAAATTCAGATAAGCTGTCTGGAGTTTGCATCTATTCAGACTAAAATCTATTTAGTAAAATAGCACTATTAGGTTAAATGTCTTTGAAAAGCCCTCTGTTATTTAACCTGTATCCAAGGAATAACTAATAGTTCTGGATTTGGACAAGACATCACAATTTCGGAGCTGGATAACTTGGGTAGGCTTTGTATTTATGGTCTTTGAGTTATGGGATTATTTTCCTATATATAGAACTAGTTGCTATAGTCAGGACAATAAGAACCAACACTAAGTTCCTGCTCTGTACCAAGCACTGTGCTAAGAGCTGGTGATGCAAAGAAAGGCAAAAACAACAGAAAAACCAGCCCCTGCAATTGGGAAAGGCATTTTGTAGAAGGGAGGATCTTAACTGTAAGCCAAGAAAGCTGGGTGGCATAGATGAGGGACACGGTTCCAGGCACCCAGTGAAAATCTATAGATTTTGAGAAATGGGAGTGTCTTGTAAGGAACAACAAGGAAACCAGTATTGTTAAATGGGAGATTTGAAGGAAAGGAAAGTGTTAGGACTAGAAAAAGAGGAAGGGGCTAGGTTACAATAGAGGTTTTTATTTGATCCTGGAGGTCATGGGGAGCCACTAGAGTTTATTGAAAGGACATAGTGACACGGTCAGACCTGTGTTTCTGGTGGATAAGTTTGACAACTGAGGAAAGGATATGATGGGATGGAGACCAATCAGGAGGTTATTGCAGGAGTCCAGGAATGAGGTGATGAGTGTGTGTACCAGACTAATGTCAGTGAAAGGAGAGAAGATAGATGTGCCAGGACTTGGCAACCGATTGAATGGTCGAAGGGTGAGAGAATGACATGTAGGTTCTAAACCTGGATGAATTGAAGGATAGTGGTACCTTAATAATAAGGAAATGAAGGGAAGGTTTGGGAAAAATTATAACGAGTTCAGTTTTGGATATGTTGAAGATGTAGACAGGACACAGTCTGAGATGTATAGTGGACAATTGGAGAACGGTTAGGCTGGTAAAATAAGTCGATCTGAGAATCATCAGCATAGAGAAGGTAATTGATATAAAAAGATAATCATTGATCATTGCATTGGACCTGATGAGATTACCAAGCAAAATTGTATAGAAGAGATAAAGTCTTGGGGGCAGTCTGGATGACTGTCCAACAAAGGAGGTTTAGAAGTGGTCAGACAGGGGAGAATATCAAAAGGAAGTGCTGGACTGCCCAAGGCTGCTGTGAAGTCAGGGATAGGAACTGATAAAAACCTGTAAGACTTGGCCATTACGGGATCATCGGTATCTTTGGAGAGTTGTTTTGGTTGAATGATGAGGTCATAAGTCACTGCAAAATGTTAAGAAAGTGAGAGGAAGAGAAGGCATCTGTTGTAGGGGGCCTTTCTTCAGGAGTTTAACCACAAGAGGGAGAAGAGGTGCAGCTAGCAAGGACAGACACATCAAGAGAGGACTTTTTTTTTTTTTCAGGAGAATAGCAGGCAAGGTTCTTAGGTAAAGGAAGAAGGAGCCATGGCATGGAAGTTTGGGGTTTGTTTGGGGTGGGGGTGCGGTGGAAAAGATGCTGTGGTGAGTAGGATAGTGAATCATTTAGGAACTTTTAGGATTGAAGTGACCCAGCACACTGATATAAAATAACAAGTAACTTCTTGGGTCGCCTAGTCCATTTTCCATTTGAGGAAAATGGGGCTCAGTGATCAAGCTAGGCAGAAGGCATACTGAAGATTAAAAAATGCATTTCCAACTATGCTTTTCGTCTTATTTCTGCTACCAACTAGTGGTTTGAGCTGGGGCAAATTGCTTCCTCTATGTGGGTTTAATTTTCCTCATCAACCAAATGGGAGAATTGGGCTGACGACTTCAAAGGCCACTTTTGGCTCTAAAAGGCTATGATATCTAAAGGTTCAGTTGCTGTTAGCTGAAATGGTGCCACCCTTCAGGAATCCTCCTCCATGCCCCATCAATGTTAGGACTTTACCTCCAGCTTTTCTCGTATTATCTTCTTTGCACATAATTGTTTGCATGGTGCCTCCTCCTTTCAACTGCAAGCTCCTCTAGAAGAGGAACTGGTCTTTGCCTTTCTTTATATCCCCAGCGCTTAGCTCAATGGGAATGGTGAATATTGGAGGTGCTGTTAGAAGTTAGGCAGACTGGTGCATGATGGTGGCAGCTATGAATCAATATGATCATTTTGAAAGGAATTTGGAATTAGGTAAATAAAGTAACTAAAAAGTATATACCCTTTGACCCAGAGAGTCCATTATGAGGCTCATACCAAGGGAGTCATGGATAATAAGAAAGTCCCCATTTAAACCAAAATATAGCAACTGCATGTGTGTGTGTGTGTGTGTGTGACCAAAAAAATGAATTGGAAACAAAGGAGATGCCCATCAATTGGGAAATGGCCAAATAATGAACCTAATGGAATTTTACTGAACTCTTAAGAAATGACAAATGTGGTAGAGAGAACCATGAGATGACAAAGTGGATAGAGTGCTAGACCTGGAGTTAAGAAGACCCAAGTTCAAATCCAGCTCAGACCCTTTTCTTAGCTGAATGACCCTGGATACTCTAAGTACCAGGCCTGGGGTCAGGAAAACTCATCTTACTGAATTCAAATCTGGCCTCAAATAGGTCCTAGCTGTGTGACCCTGGACAAGTCACTTTTTCTTGTTTGCCTCAGTTTCCTCATTTGTAAAATGACATAGAGAAGGAAATGGGGTCATGAAGAATCAGACACAAATGAAAAATGACAAAACAGCAACAAGAAAGTAGGGATGATAATAGCACCAACATCCTCAGGTTGTTGGCATGACCTAGCATTTGTAAAGTGCTTTATAAACCTTAAAAGAGCTCTACAAATGCAAGCCTGGGAAGCTCAACAGAAATTGATGCAGTGCAAAGTAAATAAAGTCAAGCAAACAGTGAGTATAGAATGTTAGTGAGGGGTGGCTAGGTGACAGTGAATAGAGCACCAGCCCTGGAGTCAGGAAGACCTGAGTTCAAATCCAGCCTCAGATACTTTAACACTTAATAGCCATGTGACCTTGGGCAAGTCACTTAACCCCAATTGCCCTCCTCCCACCAAAAAAAAAAGCAAAAAAAAAAGTTAGTGAAAAGAACAACTACCAAAAAAATCAAAAATAAAGCATGACAAGTGTGACTCAAGAGGAGATATGAGAAGACACCCAACCCTGCCCCTTTGCAGAGGTGGGAGGTCCACGAGTGTGCTTCATCACTTTACATTTTCAGACTTTTTTTTTTTTTGATGTGTTCAGTTATGCTGATTTTTTCTTATTCGTGTGTGTGTGTGTGTGTGTGTGTGTGAGAGAGAATATTTGTGATCTGGGATGGAAGAGGGAAAGAATACTGGGGGAAATTATTGATTAGAAAACACAAGACATCAATAAAAATTTATTTTAAAAAATAAATTCTTGTTGACTTGAAATTTTTAAAACAGGTAAAATTGAGACTGGGAAGGTAACAAAACTTTTATTAAATACCTTCTTAGTGCCAGGAACTGTGCTAAGCACCCTACAAATATTCTGTCACTTGGTCTTTACAGCACAACTGGGAGGTAGGTGCCACCGTTATCCCCATTTTAGAGATTAAGTGGCCTGGCCAGGGTCACACACACAGGTAGTAAAGTGTCTTAAACTGAATTGGAACTTGGGTCTTCCTGACTCCAGGAAGATGACTGCTTTATCTAAAGCACCACCTCAAGTCCCCAAGGGAAAGAGACACAGACAGATACACACACACACACACACACACACACACACACACACACACACACACAGATTTAGAGCTGAAAGGACCCTTAGAAATCATGTAGTTCAGGGGCGGCTAGGTGGCGCAGTGAATAGAGCGCCGGCCCTGGAATCAGAAGGACCTGAGTTCGGAGCCGGCCTCCGACACTTAATCCGCACAAACAAAAACCTAGCCGTGTAACCTTGGGCAAGTTACTTAACCCCAATTGCCCTAAAGGGGCGGCTAGGTGGCGCAGTGAGTAAGAGCGCCGGCCTCGGAGTTCGGATGACCCGAGATCAGATCCGGCCTCAGAAAATGAGCACCCACGCATAAATCAAATGACTAGCCGTGTAACCTTGAGCAAGTTACTTAGCCCCAATTGCTTTAAAAAAAAAAAAAAAAAAAGAAATCATGTAGTTCATTCTTCCCATTTTACAGATGAGTAAACTAAGACCCAGAAAGATTCAATTGTTGTAACATGGAATTGGGAGTGGAGACCATTAGTCATTTTAAGGAATTTATTGTGAAGCATAATTAACCTGGGGACTGCTGGGGATCATATATCCAAATCAGGCAGCCCCAAGCATATATACATCTCAGGGTTTATATAGACAAAACCCACAACATAAATGTCGCCAAGGGGAGTAAGCAGGGAAAATACAGAAGCCAAAGGATAGCATTGCTTGATGATTACTGTCAAGGAATCAGTTTGTTAAACAACTGGAAAGTTCTCAAATCTATTTCGAGAACTGGACAGAAGTGGGGAGGGGGTGACTATGGGCTTCAGGTAACAGGCTTGGGTAGGTTTACTTGGCATGTTTGCTGCCTGGCCCGGCTTTGTTGGGTTTTGGTTAGGTTTCCTAGGCAGCTCTCCTATTATGGGGAGAGATGGGGGATGTTCACAAAATGGGGGGTTACAACAAAATGACCAACCCAGAAATACACAGGTAAGATATTTGAAAAAGGTTCTCTGTATCGAAATCCAGGGTGCTTTCCACTGCCTTGTAGTAATCCAGGTTAAGAAGGGAGGGGCCTGTTTGGAAACTTGTTGGGATGCCTCTTTCAGGGCAGAAGATAAGGCCTAACTGGAGGTGATCTGTAATAAAGTAAAAGCCAAGTAGCATTGTTTTATCTTGGAAATTACATCAGACCCAGAAATTGTTTGTTTGTAGATGTGTAGGGAACTGGGGTTTACAAAGAACAGCTCTTCTACTAAAACAGGTCAGCAGCTGTTCTCTTTCTAACTCACAGTTTTAGTAAGCTGCATGAGCTACCAAGAACCTAGGGAACTTACCCAGGGTCCTAATGCTAGCAGAAAGCACTGTTACTGGAATCAAGAGACCAGGGTTCAAGAGTCCTTGCTCTATTTCTTACTAGCTGTGTGACCTTGGGTGAATCACTCAACCTGAGCCTCAGTTTCCCATCTGTTAAATGTGGATAATAATATACATGTCCTTCTATAAAACTCACAGGGCTTTAGTGATAATGAAATGAGAAAGAAGGCCTGCTAAGTGAGCCCAGCTGTAGGCACTCACTATCACCTGACCAGTCAAACCTTTCCTTCTTCAGGCTGAAATAAGGGAGGAGAGTTAAAGTAAGGGGGCTTAGGCTGGCTGTGTTTGAGAGAGTTTAAGCAGTCCAAGTCGGAAGCCCCCTGCTTGCTTACTAAGCATTCCTTTGACAAGCAAGAAGATTGAGAACCCTACCAGAAAAAAAAAAAAGCAGTACATTTGGAATCAGGAACTCAAAAGTTATTGCCTGAAGAAGTGTCTGCATCTCTGCCCAATGAAAACTCATCCAGGTGTATGGTGTGTGTGTGTGGTGTAGGTATGGTTCTGGGTGTGGGTGTGGTATGTGTTTAAGTATAAAAGGTGGAGGGATGGTCTAATTCTTTGTCTCCACATCTTACAAAAAAGCTTTGAATAAACTGAGTAATATCCTGTTGAGAATAACTAAAATAGGTCCGTTCCATAAGAAAGGACAAGGGAATTGTGACTAACTGGAAAAAAGGGAAGAACTGGGGTGTGACTTTTCAGGCATATAGGACTTCCATTCTTAATCTTTTTGCCTGTTCGTTTGTTTCAAATAATTGAAAGAAATGCTAGATTTCAGTCAGAGGTCAGTGAAAATAAAGACATAGTTTTCCCCCATCCAAGTTTATAAACTTGAAATCACAGGTCCCAGACTGAGAACCTCTGATCTAGGAGGACACTGAGTAGCTTTGCTTGGGGAAACTTAGGTGTCTAATATAGAAGGGGTTCCCAAGAACTAAATCCCAAGGTGAGAGATTTAGTCCATTTGGTAAACAATGGAGCATTTTTCTGTCAAAATGCATCTTAAGTTTAACAATGGGAGGACAGGGGAGGATCCTTTCTGTAAGTGGACCTGAGACAACAAAGGTAAGGATTGAACTTCCCACCAGAGCCTTGGCTATCTTGATAGAAGAATGAGGACTTAAAAAAAAATCTTTGCTGGTTCTCTGTGATCTGGAGTTAACTGACTTCCTAATATACAAATGTGATCCTATCACTCCCCCGGGCAAACACCTTCAGGGATTCATCATTGCCTGTAGACCCCTTGGCCTAGCTTCTAAGCTCTTCTACAGTCTAGCTCCATACACCTTTCCAGCCTTCTTTCATTCAATTCCTTTTGTACATTCTGCCATTTCAGTTAAATTGATCCCCGACCTTGTTCTGCCCTCTGCCTCCCTACATTTCCACAGAGAGTGCTTTCTTTCCACATCTCTGATATTGAAATCCTTCTCTTTCTTGAAGGATTGGTTCAGAGGTGCCTCCTCCATGAAGCCTTCCTCAATTTGACTCCCAGCCCCAAACCTCAGCTGAAAGGTAGGTCTGGAAACAGATCTTAGAAAGTTTTAAGTTCTAGGTTCTCTTCTCAATTTTTCTAAAGCACTTTGGTTCTCTCCCTTCTTTGCTCCAGTACTATCTTACCTTGAATAGTACTAATTTGGGCAGTGTTATTTATTTATTTATTTATTGTGCTTTTTGGAGGGCAATTGGGAGGTTAAATGACTTGCCCAAGATCACACAGCTAATTTTTGTGTTAAGTGTCTGAGGCTGGATTTGAACTCAGGTCCTCCTGACTCCAGGGCCAGTGCTCTATTCACTGCACCACCTAGCCACCCCTGGCAATGTCATTTCTAACCTGCTAGATTCTAAGCTACTTGAGGGCAGGGATTGCCCCCTTTTGTATTCCTAACTTTTTAACACAGAGCCTTGTATATAGTAAGCAGTAATATTTGTTCTGATGCACTCTAAATAGTTGGTGTTTCCTTGGGTACCTGAGATTTTACTCCCCAAAGGGAAAATAGGAAAGAGGTAACTTTAGTTCTTTAATTATCATCCTTTATTCCCTGTGAAGTCTGTAGGCCAAACTCCTTTGAGAGTATGTCCAATATGGAGAAGTTGGGAGGAGAGTGGGCTACTACTCAGATGCTATCAGAGGCAACAGTGTAGGTTACTAAGAACCCCAGTAAGCTCCATTCATGCATCAAGATTATTCTCTTTCCTGCCCACGGGATGATAATATTCCTGGCAAGAAGTGTCTGTACTAGTTGAGATTGACTGGTCTCCAGCTCTGTAAGAGAACCCTAATGAATCGCCATTCCATGCTGTGTTTTAGATTCAGCGATGACAGTCATCAGAGCACTACAGGAGGTGGAAGGCCCTCATCCTTCCTTGGCATTCCAAGCAGGAGCTCAGGACATCCCCATGGTCAAAAGCATTACCATCCCTTACAAAGACTTGACCACCGAGGTGTTCAAGTGATGGGTTGCCATGAGTCAGAGGTACTCAAAATCTCTTAGTTGACTTGCTATGATTGGAAGCTGAGGAAGGGAAATGTGTTCCCCAACATACTTTGCTGGGAACATCTTTCCCATGGAATTCTTTGGGGTAATATTCTCTCGGAAACATTCTGCTGGCAACACGATGGTCTCAGACACAAGGATTCTTAAACTGGAGTGCATGAACTTAATTTTGTGATATGTTGATACCTGTCTTTCAAAATAATTTATTTCCTTTGAACGTATTTTATGCATTTAAAAACATTTTGAGGAGATGCCCTTAGACTTAGATTGTCAAAGTCCATGACACAAAAAAAATCTTAGGAACTCCTGCTCCAGCAGGTCAAGGACTTGAAGCATCTGACTATGGAGGAGAGAGAAGAGCCCTCAGTAGGCTTTCCATGTATAGAGCAGGGGTTCATCTGTATTACTTGGGGAGCCTGCTAGAGCTATTCCCCTGTTCCCCACTATGGTCCTGTCTACCTTAGCTACCTTAGCTGAAGTCTAGTCCTTCAGTTATTCCACTGGTAGTAATAATGATGAGTAATTATATATACATATATATGGAGAGAGAATATTATATATATAATTAATAAATATAATATATAACATTGATATAACATATTATTACTATACAATATATTATTAACATGTAATAATATATTGTATATTATTAATATGTAATAATATGTTATATATTATTAATATATGATTATATATATATATATATATATATATATATATATGGATAGAGACAGAGAGAGGACAGAGAAAGAGAACGGAAGGAGGGTATGGGAAATGGACTTTTTCTTTGGTTTTCTATGGTGCGGATTAGAACCTTTAGAAGGCAGTGGCCATTGGACCCTTAAGGAAATAAATTACAGCAAAACTGTATTTTGATGGCGATGAGAAATAAGGGATTAAGAGCATGGCTATGCCATCCCCCGATATGCAGCTTCTCCTTCCTAGAAGAACATTGGGCAGGTCCCTTTTTGTCTCTCACTTCTCCAGGTCTTCATCAGATGCCCTCAAAAGTCCCTTCCGACAGATATAAAGATCTTGAGGTTGGATGCTGGGATTGTTTGAGTGGAAGGGACTTGGTGTCCATCCCACCAGCAGACTACTCTAGAAGATGTTAGAGTAAGTGTTTGGTCTGGGTCTGACTCCACAAACAGGCAAATAAAGACACCTTCTCACCTTCCTATAGAAGGACTTTCATATTCAAGGCCTCATTTAATCCTTCTGGCAACCTTTGAGGGATATAGGGCATGTTTTATGTTGTCCATTATACATTATTTATTATATCTATTTTATGGATGAAGCTAAATCTTAGAGGAAGGGAGAAAATACTTATTAAACACCTTGTTCTGTGTTAAGTGATGTACAAATATCACCTCAACAACTGGAAAATGAAGCAGACATAGATTAAGTGCCTTTCCCAGGATCACATAGCTGCTAAGTGTCTGAGTCTGGGAGGGCAAAATAATTCCATCCTAGATGGTAGAACCACTCCCAGTGGGGATCAGTGAAGCTTACAAGGAGTCAGACTTCAGCTCCATCTAAGGAATTTCTAAGAATTGAAGTTATCTAATAACAAAATGGGTTATGAAATGCCCTCAACGCCTACCTGCTCCAACCTGTGCTTGAACAAAGAATCCCACCTCTAACACGCTCAAGTGGGGATCTCCAACCTCTTGACTGAAGACCTCTAGGGAGGGCCAGGCAGCCCTTTCTCCTTGTAGATGACCCTTAATTGTTAGGAAGTTTTTTTTTTTTTTAAGCCTAAACCCTACTCTTGGAAACTGCCACACTTTGCTCCTAGTAAACCTCTAGGATCCACCAGAACAAGTCTGATGCGTCAAACAATTAATAAATTTTCAAATAGTTGGAGAGTGCCAAAGTGAGGGATGTTAATCCCTCAGTCTGTGTTGTTAGGTGGTGAATCCCCTGTTACTAGAAGGGTTCAAGAATTAACTAGATCTGTTGGGATTATTTTTAAGGGTACTACTGGACTGAATGGAGGGTTAGACAAGATCCCTTCCAACTCTTAGAGTCACTGCTTTTATGATCTGCCAAGGTCAGGTTTCCATGTATGAAATTGAGAGGCAGAGTATGGTAGAAAGAACAGTGGATTGGGAGACAATCTCTGAGTTCAACTCATAGAGCTTCTCCTTCCACTGGCAGGGTGATATAGGTGATATCCCTTCCCTTCTGGGAGTTCATTCTCTTATTTATAAGATGAGGATGGCCTAGATCAGGGGTAGGGAACCCGTGGCATCAAGGCCTCATGTGGCCCTCTAGTTCCTCAAGTGTGGCCCTTTGACTAAATCCAAAAGAACAACTCTTGTTCTTGATCACTTGAGGCTCTATAGGACCTAGAGGGCCACATGTGGCCTTGAGGCTGCAGGTTCCACACCTCTGGCCTACATGGTCTCTAAGATCCTGTCCAGCTATCTCATATAGGACTAGATTTCATGGACTGATGAATTAGATAGCTATGGAATGTTATTATTTTCTAAGTAAGTTGTTATTGCTGCCTTTTTACATCATTATAGTTATCTCCAATGTCCTTCCTCCTCTCAGAGAGTCACCTCTATAACAAATAGTATTTTTTAGAGACAAAAAAAAAAAGAAAAATTCAGGACAACTGATTAATACGTTGAAAAAGTCTGAAAAACAGGTGCAACACAACATCTGTGGATCTCCCACAGCCACAAAAGGGTGGGTTGGGGGTGTCCTCTCATATCTCTTCAATTGAATCATGCTTGATCTATATAATTTTGTTACATTCAATTTTGATGTGTGTGTGTGCAAGTGCATGCATTCATTCCATTTACAGTGTTGTCTTTGCTGTGTATATTGTTTTCTTGGCTGAGCTTATTTCACTCTTCATCAGTTCATGTAGATTTTTCCATGCTTCTCTGAATTCATAACACATTGTTTCTCACAGCACAGTGCTATTCCATTTCATTCGGGTATCAGAATGTGTTTGGCCATCCCCCAGTTAATGGGCATCTATCTACTTTGTCTCCAATTCTTAGCTACCACAAAAAAAAAAAAACTGGTATGAATATTTTGATGTGTATAGGGACAGTATATTATTTTTAATTAGCTAATATTGCTAGTATCCCTTCTGACTTTAATCAATCAAAGAAATATTTGCTGAATACTTCGTAGGTCCCTCAAGAAAATGAGTACAACATTCAAAAAGAGTAGGGGGTTGAGAATGATAATGCCAGATTTAACTGTCCTTGGCATTACAAGGGGTGTTTGATCAAGTCTCCTCACTTTTCAATATGCTTCTCAACATGTCTAAAATTTCACAATTAAGGATTCATTTCTGCTTTTCTTTCCAGAACAATGAAGCTGGGATGCTCTTCTCCCCTGGGCACAACTTCTATAATTCTTGCCCCTCCCCCTATTCCTCCATCTCCTGCCAAAGGCTATGGAGGCCCTTGCCTGCTTCTTTAAGGCTGATCTGAAACCTCTGATTGAAGTAACACATGCTGAGTTCTCTGTCATGTGTCTCCAAGGGCTTTCCATACTATGGGAAATGAGCAGCTTCAGAAGCATCCTCTGCTTTGCACCCATTTTTCAATGTGAGTGAGACTTTTGTTCCCTTGACCTCAATTACTATTCCTTAGCTTAGGTGTTTTTAAAAATTCTTTTTAAACCAAAGCTTTGAAATGAAGTAGGTGTAGTTTTTGATGTCTTTGATGTTATGCTGTAGAATATTTGTTGTCTTTTGTAATTGGTGAAAGTAATAAAATCCTGGAAGTGTGAGACTTCAGTCACTGCTTTTCACAGAAGTTGAACAAAAAAAAAAACCAAAGGTAGTGGGACAGAAAAGGTTGGGCAAGGCTGGTGAAAAGCAGGATAAACCTTAGTAGTGTGTAGATACAGTGTGATTAGAACAAATTATTTCATGGTCCCTCCAGCTCCAACCCATCTCTCTTCCTCTTCCTTCACAAAACCTTGTCAACATGTCTAAAATTGCATCATCAGGGCGGCTCGGTGGCACAGTAAGTAGAGCGTCGGCCCTGGAGTCAGAAGGACCTGAGTTTGGATCCGGCCTCAGACACTTAACGCACACACGAACAAAAACCTAGCCGTGTGACCTTGGGCAAGTTACTTAACCCCAATTGCCCTCCAAAAAGCATTAAAAAATTAATTAATTAATTAAATTGTACCATCAAAGATTTATTTCTTTGGGTCCTAATGACTTTTCACTTTTGTGTCTCCTATTAAAATGCAAATACCCCAGGAGACCTTAGGCGGTGACTCAGTGGATAGACCACTGGACCTGGAAACAGGGAGCCCTGAGTTCAAATCTAGCCTCAGACACTTAGTGGTTGTGACCCAGGGAAAATAATTTAACCTCTGAGGATCAAAATATGTATATGGTTCTTTGCAAATCCTAAAGTGCTAGCTATTATTATATTAAAATTAGATATAAATTATATTAAAATGATAAGTACGATTATAGATCCAGACATGGAAGAACACTTAGAGTTCATTTAGACACACAATTCCCATTTTACAGAGGAGGAAACTGAGGGCAGAGATATGAAATGGTTTGCCCAAGGTTGTACAGCCATGGCACAGGTAGGATTCTAACCTGGATTCTCTGACTCTGAGAGGAATTGTGGCACAGTGGCTAGAGGGCTTTCCTTGAAATCAGGAGGACTTGTGTTCAAACATATTAGTTGTGTGACCTTGGTCCTTGTGGGCCCTATATTGACTTAAAAAACCATTTATTAGCAATGTCTATGTTCTATTGTATTTTTTGTTATTCAATATTTCCCAAGTATATTGTGGGCTGTGTTTAATACCTCTGATCTAGGCATCTCTCTAAGACTCCAAGTTGCTGAGAGGGTACCAACCTGCATTTGTAGAGGGAGTTTCTCACTGGGAGTTCCCCCTACCAGTGAAATCACAAGTGCAGCCCCTATCCCCACTCCTATTCTAGCTGCTTCCCTCAGGTCAGCTGATACTTTACTGGGGATTAACTGGGAACAAAATGAGGGTAGAAGGCAGAATCAGGGCAATAGTGGAGGAGAGGGAAGAAGAGAGGGGGAGAAGAAGGGGAGGGAGAGAGAGAAACAGAGGAGGGAAAGAAAGAAAAAGGGGAGAGGAGAGAGAAAGGGGGTACTCATGGAGGATGTGAGGTAATGGAGTAAGTTAGAAAGACTGGGCTGAGATCTTGAATCTGCCTTGTATTACCTGAAGAAGAAGGAAGAGAAACAGGTATTTATTTAAGTACCTAGGTTACTTAGCACTAAGCATTTTAAACCTTAAGTTCCAGGTGCTATGCTAAGCACTTTTAAAATATTCTCATTCTCTGTAAGGTAGGTGCCATTATTACCCCCATTTTAAAACTAAGGAAACTTGACAGGGACAGAAGGTAAGTGACTTGCCCAGGGTCACCCAGCTAGGAAGTGTCTGATTCAGCATATTGACCACAGATCTTCATGACTTCAGGGCCATTGCTCTATCCCTTCTACTATGTAGCTGCCTAAGTGACAAAGTTTTTTTAACCTCTGTTTCTCAGTGCCCTCACCTGTAAATGAAGAGGTTGAGCATGACCTCTAAAGTCCCTTCTTGTTCTGGATCCACGATTCTAAGATAATACATAAATGCTGCTGACTCCTTATTTTGCTGGAGGCTGGAGGTGTAAACCACACCAGCTTCTTCTGAGGTGGTTGGGCTTAAATGTCCTTTGGCCCCTTTCAGCTCTATGTCTGCGGTCCTTTTGGTCCCTTTCTTCAAGCCCTGTTCTTCATACTAGTTTTTGAAAGCTAATACCTTTCCCCTGATCTCAAATGCAAGTATTCTTAGGGATCTGGAGGAAACAAATAATGTCCTTTATCAGGAGTGGGGAACCTGCAGTCTCAGGGCTACATGTGACCCTCTAGGTCTTTGGATTCAGTCAAAGGGACACACTTGAGGACCACAGGTTCCCCACCCCTGCCCTTGATGAACACAAGTATGTATTAAATGCACAGTAATATAGTCACACCAAATTTAAATGTGAACATTTTGCAACATGTTTATTTGAAAAGGCACCAGTAGGCACAATCAGAGACAGTAGGAACTAACTCTTGTGAATACATTGTCTCTGAATCAAAGCCCAGCATAGGCACTAGGATGCTTCTCTTCACTCTGAGTTGCTGGCGTCATGTTATATATTACAGTTCTACAAGCCCCGAGAAACTAAAATAACAGTGGAACATTCCCTCCCCCACCCCTCCAGGCCCCAGCAAGTTGGGCAGGTCTTTGGTGATAATTGTATGGGAAGATATGAATGAGAATCAAGCAGGATGAGAAGGTATGGGGGAGTGGTGTAATCCATGCTGATGAACTCACAAAGCCACCCCCCAAAGCAGTGGGGTGGCCCATCTTGGCTAAAACACTCATCAAATAATTGGCTTCTTCCCTGATTACTTTCCTCAGGAAGCCATCTCAAGGTATGATTCTTCAGCTATTTGGTATTCTTCATAAAGGTGTGGCTAGTTTTGAGCAGAACCTATCTGTATTCAATCAACACTTGTGACTGTACCCAACTTCCCACATTTCCTTCCTTCTCTCCCTCCATTCCCCCTACCCAAAAAAAATTATTATTTCAGAGCCAAGTGTTATGAAAAGGTGAATTCTTCTGAGTTTATGAAAACAGAAAGCACAATAAACCAAGATGAGCATGGGATAGCTTGCTTCTCCCTCTGCCTCCTTCCCTGTTCTTGAGTTCCTAGTTGGTACTAAGGATTATGTCTTCCTTTCATTCCTAGAGTGGCTCTGATGTGCTTCACATCTGAGAGAGCCTTATGTCATATTCCACCATATTGAAGTTATCCCATGAAAAGATCTTCTTTTCAGCAGGATTATAATCAACCATGCTATTGTATTTATACCGGTTCTTGAATGGGATGCTCAAGGCCTTGCTGCTTCTGGCACTGGTGTCATAAGCCAGATTAATGGTAGCATCAGCCGTTGAGTAGCTGCTGACAGCATACAGGGTGCCACAGATTATGAATGAGTTGGCCACCGATTGCTTTCGAATGTTGGTCTCCCAAGTTTCCTTGAGTTCTAGTGTGTCTGGATTCATTTTGGAAAGGACAATAGCTCCCTTGGCTTCTTCTGTGCTATAGATGACCCATAGTCCTGTTTCGTCCACTGCCAAGTCAATGTCTGTATAGCCACCCCAAGAATAAGGAAACTGTCCGTGATAACCAGCACTGGGAATCTCCTTTTGAGCCTTCACGCTTTGAGTCTTCAGGTCATATTTGATCACTGTTCTAGATGTATATTTCTGATAATAGAGGGCTCCACGGTAAACCACAGCCCCTGTGCTCTCCATTGGGATTGGCAGCACATGAACTTTGGAAGGATAGCCCTGTTTGAACTGGCTGATTTGGTCATATTGAAAGACCTGACGAACATCTGTGCCCACTGTGTCAACTCTCCAGGTGGTCTCCCGAGTATAGGGGAACATAGGCTCAGGGTCTCTCATCCACACACCATACTTGCCCGCAATTGTCTCTGCCTTTCTCAAGGTGACAGGTTCACTTACCCAGATGAGTTCTCCACATCCTGTTGAATAAACAGAAAAATAAACCTACTTACCACAGACCTTTCAGAATGTAAATGCTGATTATAAAGACAGGAAATAAGTCATCACCACAGCATTGTTAATTCAGTTTTCTTGGGTGAATCCTACTAGTGTTCATCCTAAAAATCAATAGCACTAACCCAAAGAGAACTCCTAACAGAAAATGGTTGTTGCCAAGACAACCCTTTGAACCAAGGCTTGAAAACAAAACAGAACTGTCCTACTGGAGCTCTAAACACATCACTACACCTTGGCTGGTTCTAATAGAAACATAGTGTGGGGAAGGGGACAAGCATTTATTAAATACCTACTATATTCCAGGCACTTTGCTATAGAGTTTTTACAAATATTGGCTCATTTGATCCTAAGGACAACCTTGTGAGACCTGTGTTATTATTAGCCCCCTTTTTCAGTTGAGGAAACCAAGGCAGGAAATCACACATCTAGTAAGTGTCTAAGGCTATATTTGAACTTGGGACTTTCTGACTCCGGGCCCAGTGGTCTCTCCACCAGGCTACCTGGCTGCCAGTGTAGTGGAAAGGAAGCCTGACTTGAACCTGAAGCTGTGGATTCAAACCACCTTCTGGTTGTATGATCCTTGGCCAAATAATGTTACATCTTGAGTTTTAGTTTCTCCGTCCATAAAATGGACAATACTTATCACTGTGACTCTCACAGAGTTGTGAGGAGAGCCCCTTTAAAGCGGCACAGCTTAGGGATAAGGGAGAGAATCACCTTCTTTTATTGCTTTGATAATACGTGATTCTTATTTATTTCATGAGCCATATTCTCAGACATTTGTCAAGTCTCTAATACAATTGTCAAGGAATGATATGTTTTAGAGCTAGTTACATTTGTGTCTTAGCCCTCCCCAAAGACTAAACTGTAAAGCTCTATAAGGACTGGGTTCACCTCTTGTCCAAACTTTGTTTCCTCCCCAGTCACTAGAGTAGCATTATGCATACAATAGGAACCTAATAAATGTTTGCTGAGTAAATGGGGAAAATACCTTGATAGACATAGAGTGATATATAAATCATCAGCTAAAGGATACAGACAAAAAATAGATTTCAATAAATCCTAGTCACCGGATTAATCAGGCTTATTGAAGATGGGGTCTATTTTCTCTAGCTTCTCATAATTTGACTATTTCTCAAAACTTTAACATATGATCATCCCTGGGAAGGGAAGCTAGTATATACCCAGTAGGTGCCAAGAAGCACTGAAAATATCTTTGATATTAATAGTAGTAGTCAAAATTTTTAAAATTTATGATCTGAGTCTCATAGAACATTGAATCTGAGTCAGAAGAAAGTTCAGAAGTCATGCAATCTGACCTATACTCGAACAAGAATTCTCTCTACATCATATATTATAAGTGGTCTTTGCTTAAAGATCCCCAGCGAAGGGGAACCATGTCCCAAGGCAATCATTTCACTTTTGGATAGTTGTAACATACACAAAGTTCATTTTGTAGTTCCTTTTTTTTTTACCGCAAGTCTCTATTTGCCTCCTTGAAACTAACCATTGCCCCAAATCCTACCCTTTACAGCCAAGCAAAACAAGTCTGATCCTACTTCCACAGTGATGGTGGCTGGTCAGCCACTGGATGGTCACTATCCTGTCCCTTCTCAGTCTTCTCAAGGCTAAGCTTCCTCAATTGGTTTCAGCTGAGCATAATATTTTGAGGAAAAAATTTTGGAGAAAATGTTCGTGGAATTTTTTTCCTATCACAATGGAAGAAATCTAGCAAAGGAAATATTAGAAATAAATTATAAACACCTTAAGATTCACGGCCATGTCTTAATGATCTTTGTGTTCTCCTTATGGGTCAGCACACTACTCTGCACGCAATGGATGGATGGATTTAAGTATAAAACAAAATTCTGGAAGGCATTATTAAAGATAATCTATAAGTAGATAGAAAGGGAAAATTTGATAACTATGCATGCCTTCAAGTAGATTCATTTGCTTTTTATGGCCAGGTTATCAGACTAAATTGATGAGGAGGAATGATGTAGATAGAGAATACCTGAATTGCAACAAAGATTTGACAAGATCTCCTATATTGTCCTATTGGAAAGGATGGAGAAGTATGAGCAAGAGGATGTTGGATCTTAAACCAATAACATGACTGGATATAAGGAATAGTCATTAATAGACAGATGATAACATGGAAGGAGGTCTCCAGGATAATTTCCTAGGAGTCTGTTATTGGCTCTGGGATGTTCAATGTGTTTATCTGTAACAAAACTGAAAACATAGATGGTGTGCTTATCAAGTCTGCAGATGCCACACAGTTGGCAGGGATAACAAACACATTGTAGGACAAAGGCAAGCATCTAAAAATATCTCCATTGGCTAATAGGATGGGTCAAATGTAAGGTGCCTCAAGTCTTAAGACAGTTTTAGGTTTCAATGGCTTAATATTGCACTTATAATTTTGAGACATCCTGTATAATAAAATGAAATATAAGAGAAAAATGTAAAGTCTTATATTTGTGTTTCAAAAATCAACTGTACAAGAAGAGGATGGAGGAAGCAAAGTTAGACAATGCTTCGTTTGGAAAAAAAAACATCTAGGTAGTTTTAGCAAACCACACAATATCAATCAGTAGTGACATAACTGCCCAAATGGAAAGTGATCTTAGGTTGCAAAGAGAGACTTAGTGACTAGACCCTATGATGATAACTTTGTTGTACCCTGCCCCATGTAAACCACATCTACAGTATTGTATTGATTTCTGGGCACCACATTTTAGGAAGGATTACTAGCAAATGTGAATGAGTCCAGATGAGGGTAACCAGGATGGGAAGAATGGAGACCATGCTATTTGAGGACTGATTGGAGGAATTAGGGATATTTGTCCTGGAGAAGAGAACACTTGGGGAATGTGATGGCCGTCTTCAAGTGTCTGAAGGACCATCATTTGGAAGAGCCATTAGATTTGCTTTCCTTGGCCCATGGGTAGGATAGGGAACAACATATGCATGTTGAAAAAACCCAAAACTTGATGTCAGAAGAATTCTTCAAATAAACAGAGCTGTCCAAAAGCATCATGGGCTGCTTCAGGCTGCCATCCTTGGAATACTTAAATTGTAGGCTTGATGACTCTTTGGGGATGCCATAAAGGGAATTGCTCTTCAGGTACAGGCTAGATTCTGTGACCTATGGGGTGCCTTACAGCACTGAGAGTCTGTGAGTCAAACACATTTGGAAAGATTCCACAAAATAAGTAGGGCAAGTTCCTATAATGTTCACAAGGGCAGCAGGCCCCTGTTCATGCCTACCTTCCTTTCTCCTTCCTAGGAAAATCACAGAAAAAGGAAAATCACCTCACAATTCACAAAGGAAATCCTCATTTTTTCCTTAGGGCAGGCTGATATTGAGAAGTCAAAGGGGTATGGTGACAAATTAGAAAAAAGAAAAATGAAGAAATGTAAAGTTAATACCATTGCCCACATCCTTATTACCAGAATGATTGGTTGAACTCTCTTTGAAGATGTGAGAAGCAGGAACCTCAGTTAATTCAGACTTCAACTCTTGGTAGTCTGAATTTTGCACACCCCATTTAGAAACTGTAATGAAAGAACAAGATAAATGAAGCTGTGAGGACAGACCTAGATATTAATATACAACTAAAATGTAAATTAAATTGTTTAGGCTTTCCATACAATTCAACTAACATTTATTTTTAAAAATAAGTCTATTGATATTTTTTCTTTTTACATTACCCATAGTTCATAATGCAACCCTCCCCTTCTCTCCCAGAGAACCATGTTTTGTAACAAAGAATTTTTTAAAAGATTTTTTTAAATTAGTTTAAAAAAACCAACCAGTACATCAAAAAAAATCTGCAATGCTCCATGCCCATAATTCCCCACCTCTACAAAGAAGATACCTTATCCTGTCTTTACTGTAGGCCAAGCTTAATCTTTTTAATTTCATACCATTCAATCTGAATTGTCTTATTTTTCACAAACATTTGTTAAGTACTTTCCCTGTGCTAAAGTGAAATAGCCCTTGCCTTCAAGAAGTTTATATTCTATAGAGGGAGATAACATGTATGCATATTAGTAAATACAAAATAAGTATATGCAAAAGAGAGAAAATAAATACAATTTATAAATTAAATTAAAATTAAATATAGGGTAATTGGGTGGATAAGGCACTAGGAACCAGGGGAATTAGATAAAGTATCATGTGGGAGGGATATTTGATTAACACAGGTGCTTTATCATCAGGTTAATTTTGATTTCAGGGGTGTGGGTCCATGGTGTAGCATAGGACTTGGAATCAGGAAAACCAGGGTTCTAATAATGCCCTAGACACTTACTAGCTACATGACCCAGGGGAAGTCATGCTCTCTGAGCCCCAGTTTTCTCATCAACAAAATGGAGATAATAATAATTATAATATCTACCTCACCTGGTCATTTTTGAAAACTAAATCAAATGAGACAAGGTATGAGAAACCCAAGGAGCTATGTAAGTGCAAGCTATCATCACCATCACCATCACCAACACCATCAACATCACCAACACCAACACCACCATCACTGTCACTATCACAATCACCAACACCAGCACCAGCACCAGCACCAGCACCATCACCAACACCAGCACCATCACCAACACCAACATCACCATCACCTTCATCATCACCACCATCACCATCACCATCACCATCACCACCAACACTAACACCACATCACCATCACCAACACCACCATCACCATCACCATAACCATCACTATCACCATCACTGCTATCAATTAGCTTTGTCCAGCTATTAAAATGCAAGTGTCCCTGGGAGCAGTGATATCTCAACAATGGTAACTAACATTTATTTGATACCTACTATGTGCCAGGCATTGTGTTAAGCACTTCACAATTGTCATTTCATTTAATCCTCACAACTACTCTGGGAGATAGTTGCTAGTCAAACAACAGTTAAGTGACATTCCCAGGGTGACAGGATTGGTAAGTGTTGAGGCTAGATTTGAATTCAGGACTTCTCAACTCCAGGCCTGGAACTCTATCCAATGTACCAACTGGTTGCCCCTCAGGAGTAGTGTGACTGGGTTTATTAGACTTTTCCCTTGATAACTGACCTGATAAGCAGATGAGTAGAGAGAATATGAGGCTAGAGTGTCTAAGGGAATTTGGGGGAAGCAGCTGTGTCCCCAGGGGCAGCTAGGTGGCACAGTGGATAGAGTGCCAGAACAGGAATCAGGAGGACCTAAGTTCAAATCTGCCCTCAGACACTACCTGGGTGACCCTGGGCAAATTACTTAACCCTGTTTGTCTCAGTTTCCTGATCTATAAAATGAACTGGAGAAGGAAATGGCAAAACCCCTCCAATATCTTTGCCAAGAAAATCACAAATGGGGTCATGAAGAGTCAGACATGGCTGAAAATGACTGAACAACAAAGCTTGTGCCCTAGACTGTGTGTGTCAGGGGTGAGGGGAGGGAGGTGGAGATTGGGGTAAAAAGGGGGAAGCCATGATAGCCAAAGACAATATTGGACAGTTCATATTTTTATCCAAAGTCAATTCTGCTACAGATTATTCCAGATTCCTGTTTTTGCTCAGGAATCTACTCTAGTGATACTTGGATCCAAGCGTAAGGATGGATAACTCTGGTTGAGCTATTTCTCTTGCTGAATTTCCCAGTCAGCTCCATTCTCTCTTGATTTGTTATGCCAACAAGGACTTGGATGACCCTCTCCACAGTCCTATGTATCACCAGCGTTGTAGTGAGGGTAAAGAAGTTATCACAAAGTGAGGGAATGATTGCATCATCTAAGTCATTTCATCCAAAAAAGCATCTTCTAAGTGTTTTTCCCCCTTGCTCAATCTCCCTAAGTTTCCAAGTCATCCTGGACATTGCAAATGTTGACTTTTAGCACCATCCAAGAAAACCATTTTTTCACTCTTACCTACACTGGTATACAAAATTAAGATGTGGCATTTGAGGTAGGGCCTGGAAACCCTTGACATACATCATAGAGAAGACAAGTAGAGGCACCTTGCCTAATTTACTGTCTCTGGCCCTATTCATAGTCTTCTCCCACACACCCACCCTCTGACTCAGTGTTGATGCAGCTGGTGGCCTTGACTTAGTCTGATCCTGTAACGAGTTGCAGAACTTTTCATTGGTATCCAATGTCCTGGTATATATTACAACACAGTATGTGTTGATCAAACATGGGCACCTAGAGTATTTTATGGCCAAATGCCTAAATCAATCAATAGGCATTTTATTAAGTGCCTACTATGGATTAGGATCCTAGGAGGTAGAAAAATGAAATAGTCCCTGTCCTCAAGAAATTTAAATTCTCCCAGGGGAAACAATATCTGTGTACAAAATCTGACTTTAGAGGAAGAGAACTAAGTAGCTGAGAGAACCAAGAAAAATACTTCATGTGAAAGATGATTCTTGAGCAGAATTTTGAAGGAAACAAGAGATTCTAAGAGGCAGAAATGAGGTGGGAATACATCCCAGGCATGGGGGACTGCCAGTGCAAAGGCAGATTAGATAGGAATGAGGTATCATCTGTGAGGAACAGCTAGAAGACCAATTTGCCTGGAATATAGATCATAGAAAGGGGAGTAATAGATAAGGAGGTTGAAAAGGTTGGATGCCCCATGCCAGAATGGCTGTGGAGCACTCCCCCTATATCACATCCCAAGGGAATCTTGGGAAGTGCTACTTGTTGTTGAGTAATTTTTCAATCTGACTCTTTGTGATCCCATATGGGGTTTTCTTGGCAAAGATACTAGAGTGGTTTGCCATTTCCTTCTCCAGATCATTTTATAGATGAGGAAACCAAGGCAAACAGGGTTAAGTGATTTGCCCGGGGTCACACAGTTAATAAGTGTCTGAGGCTGGATTTGAACTCAGGAAGATGAGTCTTTCTGATTCCAGATCTGGCATTCTATACACTGTGCCAACCTGCTGCCATTTACAGTGCTTACTAAGAGGTGGATTTGAACGAGGGCCATCAGAATGAGCTTCTTCTATTTTCTTCAGATATAGGAAAAAAAATCAGTAGTTGATTCAGCATACCTTGTTGAGACATGAGACAGTCTCAATTAGGTAAATTATGAAATACAAATCTCTGTGAACATCCATGGTACTATTACTGCTATCATTTTTTGTCCCCTGAAGGTATCAGAGACCCTCAGTCCACTAGCCCATTACCCACCATATTTCGCTGTGTACCCACTGAAATCCCAGCTCAGTGCTGCCTGACTAGCATGCCAAATGCTGTGTTTGTGGGTAAGGATAAAGGAGAGAAAGCAAAGAAATGATTATAGTTTAGCCATACAGAATGAGATATTGGTGTGTGCTTGGCAAAGTTTGTACATGGTGGCCCCTCCATGCCTGTCATCAGGAGGCTTTGAGCTCTAATATAAGCTACTTTACTAATTATTTCAATGTTTTACTAATTGCTTTGCATTAAATATCAATCTAATCAAAACTGATTAGTAACAACTTAGATTTAAGTTAGATAGTTTTAGTACAAAAAAGTATTATAGTCATTTTCAATCACTACTTCTAAGTTTCCATCAGGATTCAGTTAGTAGTGATGTGCCCTTGGATGAGTAATTTAGCTTCTTTGGGACTCAGTTTCCCCATCTGTAAAATGAGGTTTGGCCAGATGCCCTCTAAGATTCCTTGGAGCTCTGAATCCATGATTCTCTCTTTGTCCATTCACTGTCAGTCTGCTATTCAGCTCTTAAGAAATGAAATATCTATGCACTGGAAAGAGTGAGATTTTCTCACTTTAAAAATATGAGGATTTAGATAATGTCACATTTAAAAGTGCCTTCACTTGTACCTGGCCCCCTTTTATGATGTGACCTAGATTGACCACCTACCTTTCTTTCTCTAGTCCTGGCTCTGTCTTCAAACCAGCCTTAGTGCCAGGGTAGGTTCTCAGTATACAGTACCTCTGTTCATGTGTGGACATCACATGGTTCTTTTCCTTTCACTCATTCCTTTCTTCCAATGCCTTGGATTGAATCCCATGAAAATCAAACCATGCTTTCTCTAACTTCAAAAATGTGCTGGATGCTGTGCATAGTACCAGGCAGTGTAAGCGTGGAGAGTTAGAAGGAAAATCTAAAGTTGCATCTCTCAAAGAAAGTCTGCAGTCCCTCAGCATGGGCACACAAGCTCTCTAAGCAGAAGGCTGGCAAGCCAGTGTCAACCCAGGCCTCCTTCCTCTCTCTTTAGAATAAAGTAATTCAACCTGTGAATACAGCTAAGGTTGTTAATGAGATAAAGATTAAATAGAATCCATGCCAAGAAGTTCTGCCAGCACCAAGGGTAGTGGGGGGGACCGTGGCACAGTGGAATGAGTTCTAGATTTAGGATTGGAGGATGTAGGTTAAAATCCCAATTCTGCTACCTGTGTGTAGCCTTAAGCAAGTCACTCTAATCCTCTGGGCCTTAATTTCCCTATCTGTAAAATGAGGGGCATGGGTTAGATGTTCTCCAAGGCCCCTTCCAGTTCTAAATCTATAGTCTAACAAATAATAAATATAATATAATTAACATAATAATAACTAATAAATAAAATCCATTCATCTAGCAGAGAAGTTAAAATAAGGGCCAATGTGTGATGGTCTGAATTTTGTGGAAATGGGGTTCTGAATTTATAGCCAAATATACCTCAAACACTTAAAATCAGATGTTTGGACTCATTGACCTCTAAAGTCCCTGGAGGATAGAGCCATAAACTGCTCTATTTAAGGAGGGGAATAAGGTTGACTTCTCCTCAGATATCTCATTTCCCACCCACCTGCACTCATTTCGGAGCTTCATGAGTATCTTTCCCTCACCCCACCTCTTTTCAGCTTCCTGTTGTGTGTTGTCTTCACCGTTGGATTGTAAGTTCCTTGAGGGCAGGAACTGTCTTTTTCATATTTGTATTCCAAGGGCTTAGCCCAATGCCTGCCATATAATAAGCATTTTAATAAATGTTGATTGACTGATCCTAGCTCTACATTTATGATGCTATGAACTATTGATTAGATTTGAAAAAGTTTCCTTGAATAAAAGAGGAAGCTAACAGATGTTTGGATGGCTCTTTCAACTTTTCAAGGGATGGTTACATATATTTTCTCATTTGATCCTGTGTCTTCAGAGGGAGATTTTTCTGCCTCTACTAGAAATTGTAATAGTCACTGTTTTCCAAGAGCATTTCTATGGCACTGGATAGAATCAGTGGGCTCTGGGTGCTGAATGGATCACCCTGTACCCCAGATAGCAAAAGAACTCAAAATGTCAGAATTGTAAAGGACCTTAGAACTCATTTAGTCCAATCCCTTATTTTACATATGAGGAAACTGAGGCCTAGAGGCATAAAATGACTTACCTGAGATCATATGGCTAGGACGGTAGCAGAGCCAGAAACTTCAAGTGCAGTGTTCTTTGAGATAGAAAAGCTTAGTACAGACAAAATAGCATAACATGGAAGGCATGCCGAAGGGGAGAGCACCCTATCTGTAACTGTGTGCCTTGCAAATGTTTCATATCTCTACATTTCTGCTCAGAGTTCATGCCCAGTTCTCAGGACACAAGTGAGATTCACAGCAACTCAAATCCTGCAACAGGCAGGGCTGGACAGGACACTAATATTTTTGTTGTTTTTTTTTCCCCCAAGAGAATATAAAGTCCTTGAGGACAGGGACTGTTTTCATTTTGGTGCTTGTATCTGGAGAACAGGGCCTTGTATATAGCAGGTGTTTAACAATTGAATTTAAAGAAAGGCAAGTCAGCAATATATATACACACAATATATATACAGTATATATATACACACACGTATATATGTATGGCATTGGGCTAAGTGCTGGGGCTATAAATATAAGCAAAAAGATCATTCTTGCCCTCTCTCTAAGAGCCAACATTTTATAGGGAAGACAACACACAAGTTGGAGGTGGGGGCGGGGGAGGGGAATGCCCATGAAGGGCATGCAGAAGCAGAGCCAGGAGGGGAAAGTTGGCCTTCATGACATCCCTCCTAAGAATGGAGGGTCTGGGAGGAGTTCAGCATTGGGAGAAGAGAGTCAGAATGGTGGAGGGCTATTCCAGAGTCAGAAGGCTGTTTAATCCCCTTTGTAGTACACAGAGGTATCAAAACTCTAAAAGAAATCCTTTTCATTCAGGGTCCAGGACTCCAGTCCAAAGACTGTAGTTGACACAAAGAAGGCAATGCTCATACCAGTCAAATTCTATCCATATCTGTACCCAGCACTTCTGGTTCCTGGAGCAGATGGCTTTGTAGGCACTTTCAAATCAACTTTGTAATTCATGATGTGAAAAATAATACAAGTAACTAAGATTCAGTCAGTCAACTTGCAGATCAACACTATGCGTAACATAACTAATGCATAACATCTGGTAACTTCCTATTTTAATTTCTTTTCTTTTTTTTTTTTTAAAGCAATTGGGGTTAACTTGCTCAAGGTTACACGGCTAGTCATTATTTATGTGTGGGTGCTCATTTTCTGAGGGTGGATTCGATCTCGGGTCATCCCAACTCCGAGGCCAGCACTCTTACTCACTGCGCCACCTAGCCGCCCCCCCATTTTAATTTCTTACTCATTTTAACTAGGTAATAATTTCAGTTGATCATTTTTATGCCCCCTACATTTTGGTGCCCTAGGGCAAAGTCCACTCCTCCCTCCTGTGGCTCTATCTTAGTCTCCTAAACAAAGGAGGGAGTGAGGTGATTGGACCAAATCACTTTCCTTTTTTGAACCTTAGTTTTTTCACCTGCAGAATGAGGGAGCTGGACAGAAGCACAGAACCTCACCACCCACACATGGAGGAAGAGACCTCCAAGGCCATCTTGTCTAATCCATTCTCCAGCCACAGACAGTCTCTAAGGTCCTTCCCCTCTCTAACCTTGTACAAGTTAATGAATAGACCATCACAGAAAATAAGTTCTGGCTAGCTCTGAGTTGTTTAGCCCAATAAAAGTTCCCCTAGGAACAGAGTTCTGGTGAAGTACTCTGGGTAATAAAGAACCAAGGTATGGCATTCTACTCAGAGGTGAAAAGCTCAGCCACAATGTTTCAGAGCACACAGGACCTAAATAGCATCTTTCTTTCTTTCTTTCTTCCTTTTTATTTCTTCCTTCCTTCCTTCCTTTTTCTTTCTTTCTCTTTCTTCCTTTCTTTTTCTCTCTTTCTTTCTCTCTTCCTCTCTTCCTTTCTTTTTCTTTCCTTCCTCTCTTTCTTCCTTTCTCTCTTTCTTCTTCTTTCTCTCTCTTTCTCTCCTCTCTCTCTCTGTCTCTTTCTTTCCTTCCTTCCTCCCTTCCTTCTTTCTTAATAAAAACCAAGCTAAAATCCAAGTAAAAGGACTTCCAGAAAAACACACAGGTCAATTCTGTACTAGCAAGGAGAATTCTGTTGGCAGGTTGGATAACCTGCTTATGAATTTGCCAGCTTCTTAGTGGTTATGCCAGTCAGAAAAGCCTAGTTCTAGTCAGACTGGCAGGGGCTTAGTTCTCTGGCATGACTTCCAAAACTTGTAGGAGCACCAAATTACAACCAAATGCTAGATTCTCTCTGTCTGTCTTTGTCTCTGTCTTCTCTTCTCCCTCTCTGTCTCTCTTTCTCTTTCTCTGTCTTCCTTTCTCTCCATCTCTGTCTCCGTCTTATTTTCACTATGCCTAATGAATTATGTGGTCCATCTGTATGATGAAGGGAATAGTTCAATAGGAAGATAGTCCAATCCAGGAACCAGAAATTTCCTGTTTTAAAAAACAGTTTTGAGCAACATTTCATTATTCCTCTATCCTAAATTCTGAACCTGATTATCATGGATTTTAACTTGCTCAGACTCACAGAACCATGACAGTCATTGGTGTGGCCAGGTTTGACATCGGAGAATCTGAAGAGACCACTTGGCTGGTGATAAGTATAGCATCACCTGGTAGAAATATCAAATATTACACTCCTTCACTGGATAATTAATATAGTGATAACACTGCCTTTTTGTAGGCTTAAATAAGGTAGCATAATAGTCCATTTGGACTGCAGTGCCCCCAAAGTGTCACTTAGGGGGCATCAAACAAATGTACACAAAGCCTACAGATGTCACATAACTTATTTTCTTTCCTTCTCTCTCACTTATGCTCCAGATTAGATACAGTGTAGAGGTAGTTTGACTTAGAAATTTAAATTATTAATTTATCACCACATATATACATATATATTGGCAAATAGCTTTTGTAATGATTTTTGTTAGTTATATCCTTCAAGGAAGATTTATGGAAGAACATGGACAAAAGTCAAGTTGCCCAAAGGATCAATAAAATCTATCTACAATGTCAGCTACCTATAGCCTGGCTAGTAGTTGTCTTCCAAGTCTTTGAAAGCATGTAAAAACAAAAACATCAGACTTTACTGATAAACTGTTTTTTTTTTCTCACGGAACAATCTATTGCTGAAGTAAGTCTGCCCAAACTTCTAAGACAGGGTGGGAAAACCTGAAGCCTCAAAGCTACTTGTGGCCCTCTAGGTTCTCAAGTGTGACCCTTTGACTGAATCCAAACTTACCAGAACAAATCCCCTTAGTAAAAGGATTTGTTCTGTAAAATTTGGACTCAGTCAAAAGGCTGTACCCAAGGACCTAGAAGACCACGTGTGACCTTGAGGCCGCAGGTTCCCCACTCCTGTTCTAAGAGAAAGCAATTACTATAATTTAGAGTCCTGATTCAGCTGTGCACACAAGCTGGAGATGGGAGCATTGATTTTGATTGTGACAAGCTGTAGTCAGATACTGGAGAAATAAATGCATCAGAATTGTTTTGTAAGGATGGGACTAATATAATTTCTCTTGATTATAGACAGAAGATGAGGATTTGGTTGCTAAAAATAGGCTTAGTGTCTTTGTAGAGAGGACCAAGAGTCTATATTCAGAAAAATAAGAGGAGAAAGGAAGTCTAGTTTCCAAACTATCAACTAAGCTTGAAATTGGAAATAATGGCTACTACAGTTGCCATTGAAGAGTAAGTTCAGGTAAACTGAGGAATAGCTTGGGAGTAAAAATTCAGAAAAGTCACCCAGAATATTAGCTAGTTTGGCTAAAATTTTGTCCTCAGTGAATCAAGTCAAGTACAGCCTGGATCAACTAGGCAATATAGAAGTTACATTAATTACAGGACTTTTATGGACAGTTCCTAAGATAAGAAAAGGCATCAAGTTTAGAGTTCTTGAGTTGTGAGTTACCCCATTCAAATGTTTATTTTCCCCATTCATGTACCTCCTTGGCATAAATGTTTCCATAAATGTGTGTAGTGGTGACAGAGTATGTCCTAATATGTGAACTGTTATACATTTATTATTCTTGATTTTACTTTAAAATGTGAGTACCCGTGACACTTATTTTGCCTTTTTATAAGAAAATGCTTATGTTTAAGATCTATATGTGTCATTATTGTGAGAGACTGGTTTGTGTAAATGGAAATACATTTATGGGGACTCAAGTGCTTAAGTAGTGAGTATGGAAAGCATTCCCTCACAACAGCATTATCCCTGGACCATGCTAGACTTTGAATATAACCCTGAAGTGATAGTCCTAATTTGGGGGCCCTAGACCTGCCAGTATAAGAGCAGGTTGAAGTAATGTATCTAGCAATCTAGATCAGAGGACAAGTAGATATCTACATGACCTATATAAGAGGTGTGTAGAGTACTATACTCTGCATAGCTGTAAACTGATTTTTTTGTTAACAAAAAAAAAAAAGAATTAGATCATAAATGCCCCAAGGAGTTCTCCATTTAAAACAGTTTTTTCAAAATTAATAACCATCCCCAAATTTATCTGTTATGTAAATCCAGATCATCACTGTTTAAAAGGAAATTCATAATATTCTATTACAACAAATTTTATTAGAGGGAGTATATATATTACCAAGTAATCTCCATGTTCTAGGACAGTGGTCTCCTAACTTTCACAATCATGCATACCTATCAGCAATTGGTGGGGAGGGGAATACATGAGGCTGGGGTTGACTTTTTTCAATTGCACTTCTGTGTTGCTGTTGAAAATATCTGATTTAGAATTAGGTTGTAGCCAACCTGGGAAGCCAACTCCTTGCTCAGGAGAAGGCTGGGAGCTTGAGCAGCAGTGGGAGAGGTGGAAAGGTGTTGGGTTGTACTGGGTGAAGGATAAGTGTGATTGGTTGGAGACAAACTTCATGATTCATTGCTGTGAGGAGGGAAGGATGTGACTCATGTTCCCACCCTCCGATTGGTTAATAACATTGCAACTTTTGAGATCAAGTCATGGACCGCTTGGCATCTTGCTATGACCCTGTTTTGGAGACCACTGACTTGGAAGTACAGTGCTTTCTAAGCAATCACAGAACCTCAGAATTAGAAGAAACCTCAGAGGTAATTTAGTTCAGACGTAACTATGTGGTGCAGTGGATAGGGCTTGGGGGTCTAGAGTAAGGAGGACCTGAGTTCAAATCCAGCCTCAGACACTGTGTGACCCTGGACAAATCACTTCACCCTGTTTGCCTCAACTTCCTTATCTGTAAAATGAGTTAGAGAAGGAAATGTCACAACCACTCCAGTATGTCTGCCAAGAACATTTCAGATGGGGTCACAAAGAATTGGACATGGCTGAAATGACTGAACAACAACAATTTAGTCCAATATTGACCCAAGCCATCTATGTCATCTCTAACAATTCATCATGCAGATTCACCTCTAGTGACTTGTCTCCCTCTCTCCCAATGAAGAACATTTTATTTTAGGAGAATTCTATAGGAGCATGTAGTCCTTCTCTATAATAGCTTCCCTCTGTAGTGAAAGTACCGGACTGTGTACTATTTGAATCCTAGGTGGTGAGACAAGAGTGATACAATCCTGACAGTTCATTTGTTCTGTCAACAAGCAGCAATTATCTTTACATTCTCCTTAATCTTTCTCATATCCTCAACTCTGACCTAAAAATCATCATAAAAACAATTCACATTCAAATAGTACTTGAAAGTTTACAATGTAAAGTAGGTTTTTATATATAAAATTATTCCCATTTTACAGGTGAGGAAATTAAAACTCAGAGAAGTAAAGACTTACCCAAGGTCACTCGGTGAGTATCAGAGCCTGTATTTGAATCTGTGTCTTCTGACTCAAGTTCAGTTAGTGTTCCTTTTACTACCCAACAGGGTCCCCCTGGATTTTCAAACCACTAACCCAAAATACTATTGTTTGAAGGTGGGAAAGTATGGCTCTTTACTCTGTTTTGTCCAGGTTACTTCTTTTTATTTACTATTTCACTTTATAAAGACCAGATGACAAGTGCTGAACGCTCTATCTGATCTGAGTTCAAATCCTGCTCCAGATACTTGCTAACTGCCTGATCCTAGGCAAGTTACTTGATTTCATTCAGCATCAATTTCTGCAAGTGTAAAATGGGCAGGGGGGGTTAATAACATTTACCTCCCAGGATTGTTCTAGGATAAAACAAGATAATATTGGTAATTATTTTTTGTAAATCTTAAAGCAGTATACAAATATTTGCTAGCTATTATCATTTAAACTCCAGATCCTGAAGCCTAAGAGATAATAGGGAGCATTATATATAATAAATGTATACATGTGTGTATATAAACCTATTGATATATGTGTATATGTGCATGTATATATTACATTTAAAATGTATGCATATATACTTACATATATGTGTATATATGCATATGTTTATATACATATTTGAATATGTAAAATATATTCAAAATAAAGATAATTGGAGGGCACTAGCAGTTGGAGAGATAAGGAAAGGCTTCATGGAGAAGGCTGTGCTTGAGGTCAGTTTTGAAGGAAAGGAGATTAGGAGAAGTGGAAGTGGGGGGGGATTGCATTCTAGTCATGGAGGATGGCTAGCACAAAGGCACAGACATAGAAGATTCTGTCTAGGACACAGTAATAAGGCCACTTTGCTTGGGTTGTAGAATGTATGGGAGGACCAAACTGTCAGAGGTGAGCTGGGAAAGGCTTTAAATGGCAAACACAGGAATTTGTACATGACTCTAAAGGCAACAGGCAGGCAATAGAGTTCATTGAGTAGGAGAGGAACATTGTCAGAAAATCACTTTGAAAACCATGTGAAGGAGGAATAGAAGAGGGGAGAGACTTCAGTCAGGGAAACCAAGTAGGTCATTTTGCTATAATTCCAGTGAAAAATGATAACCAGGCTTGAACTAGGATGTTGGTCCAGAGAAAGAAAAGAATGAGTGTGAGAGATGTTGTGGAGACAACAGAAATAACTACGCAATTCCTACCTTTGAGGAGTTCAAATTCTATTGGATTAAATTCATTATTATCATCAGATTATACATTGAGATATTTTATAGACCAACTAGTCAGACCCCTTAAAAAGTTAAGGAAGCCGAGGCCCAGAGAAGTTAATTGACTTGCTCAAGGTCATAAATCATACACGGCAATCAGTGTTTAAAATGAGATATTCTGATTCCCAGTCCGACAGCTTCAGACACATCAACATAAATGCATATATATTAGGCTTGGCTGCCAGACATGGATCTAATCAACTGTGTAATTTTCTTTAGTTCAAGTCTTCAGATAGAATTAAAGCTATACTGAGGACCCAGATGAATTGTAAGGTACTGGCTTTCAGGTAGAGAGCATTCTGATGGTGGTTTGGGAGCAGAACTTTAAAATGGCACATTGACTTCACATTAAAGATAAAATGGTGGCAGGAGCAATGAACATGACATTCAGTGAGTCTTTATTAAGGACCTACTGTGCACAAAACACTGAGTGCTTGTCCACTGTGTGGGTGGATGCAAACACACACACACACACACACACACACACACACACACCTTCCAAAGAGGCAAGGTGGAAGTCACCAGACCTGGGTTCAAGAACCAGTTTTATCAATTGCTCGCTGCTGTGACATAGGATGAGTGGCTTGCTTTCTCTGAACTATACTGTCATCATTTGTAAAATAAGGAGATTGGACCAGATCTCTAAGGTGTCTTCCAAGCTCTAAATATCTCTGATCTCTCATATAAAGTCTTTTCCAGCACTAACATTCCATGTATCTGAGCAAAGCAGAAAAAAATAAAAAAAATATTTTTTTAAAAAAACCTGAGCATAGAAACTAGAGGAAAAAAATTAACTCATTAATATTAAGTAAAGTAAAATTGACCAAACCAAAGCATCTTTTCCAAAGTCATTTTCAAGTGTATTGATGGTCATTTGGGCACCATAAGCATTTCTTTAGGAGGAGGGATAGGAATTGGACTAGAGATTTTATTGATGTAGAGAACACCCAGATGAAAAAATATCCTCTACTGATCTTCAGGTCTTCACTTTCTTAGTGGCTTAGAGCTTTCTAAACTACTGAGAGGTTAAGTGATTCTCCCAGGGACACAAAGTATCAGCGTCAGGACTGGCAAGCCTTTCTTTTTGACTCCTAGATCTGTTCCCTATCCAAAACTCTGTGTTACCTCTTTTCTTTAGGGGAGGGTGAGTGAAAAATACCCATGGGGGAATCATTAGGTTCATAGATTTTAAAATAGAAGATAGCTCCAAGGTCATTTAGTCTAACTGTCTTTATTTGACAGATCAGGAAATTGAGGTGCTGAGAAGTTAAGGTCTACTAGACAATAAGGACCAGAGCCAGGGTTGGAACCCAGGCCATCTGGTCGAGGAATGCATAGAGATAGAGCGTAAAGACAACTGGAATTGAATTGAAATCCCAGGACTGCCCCTTACTTACCTGCATGACCTTGTACAAGTTACTTAGCACTGACCCCCAAGCCTAGTGTTTTTTCTACTGCATCATTTTGCCCTCGGAATCTGGGGTCCTGAATTCAAATCATGGTTTGATTCCTTACTGCCTTTGTGACCTTGGATAAGTTTATATAACCTTTTAGGGCCCTAGTTTCCTCATCTAAAAAATAAAGGCATTTGGACCAAATGACCTCTTAGATACTTTCTAGCTCTAAATCTTTGATCTGATGGCTTCAAACCTAGGGCTCTTTCTAATATGGGAGAGATTAAGTGATTTACTCAGCTAAGGGTCTGAGTCAGGATTTGAATTCAAGTCTTCCTGACTCCCAAATCTAACACTGTCTACCATGCCAGCTGAGAGCCTCTTGAAATAATTCAACATTATTTCATGTTATTTAATATCATAGCACAGCTTGTCCATCCCCTGGTCTTACCTTCCTTGGAACCCTGGGGAATGTCAGCTGCTGTTTCTTTGACTTGAGGACACTGGCCCAGTCTTAGCATCTCCATCTCCCGTCGGCTGTTTGCCAGCCTCCTTGCCAGGTTTCGGTTCTCATTCTCTAGCTGCCTTTTCTCCTTCTCCAGGGTAGCTTTTTCCTGGAGGAAGCGGTTCTGGTCAGACTCCAGGCTGGTTTTCTCCCTCCTCAGCTTGTCCAGTTCACTTTGCATCTCCTGTACAGCTGGAGGCATGACACCTGGAGTTTCATCCCCTCTTAGTTGCTTCACGAGGGTCTCCAGGACACTGAGCCGAATTTTTGCAGCTTCTAATTCAGATTGCTGGGCATTGCTATCTCTCTGGAGCTCCTGGATGACTGAATTGGCTTCACCAGATCCTGGACAGCTGGACTCATTGGGGCTAGGCACAGTGAAAGTATAGAGGCATCTGCCATTCCTGTCATTACCCTTTTGGAGATTGGCTGTTCTGCCTATGGTCCCCCATGCCAAGCAACCCAAAAGCAGCAGCTGAGGACCAAGCATGTCTGTGCTAGCTCTTTAAGGAACAGCACAGAAATCCTACAAGGTACTGACCTACAGAGTGTTTCCCTGTGAATGCTCAGTTTCTTAGTGAACTGTCAGAATGAGTGGCCCTGGGAGCTCTCCAGTGACTGAGCTCCAGGAGGAGGTTTCATATATACTGATGGGAGCCAATCTATGGGGGGTGTGGGGGCGGAGGAAGGGAGAGGAGGCGACCAGGATAAGGAGTATGAGAGTGCAAAGTTGGGTGGGGCCATGGGGGAAGGAAAAGAGAGGGGCTGTTTCTCATTGTCAGGAGGGTTTTTGTTTTCTTTTTAAAAAATCTCTGTCTTGAGTTTCTTAAAAGAAGAGTCACATTTCCACATACTACCCACTCCAACCTCCCCAGCCTACTTTGCTCAGGGAATTGTATACACGTAGCAAAATTTTTCCATGGTTTCTTATGTGTGATCCAGCACAAGGTGAACACAGAACATAAACAAAACACACTTAAGTCATTACATCCCCAAAAAGAAAGGATAAAGCCAAATTCTCCCTTGATTCTTTACCAGTTTTTAATTAATATTTGCACATACATTGTGGGGGGACCAGATCTGTGATTTCGTTGGTCCAGGTAACTAGTGATGTAGAGACTCCCTTGCACCAATGCAGTTCAGAACCTACTCTTAAATTTATAGTCTTGGAAAATTACCTGGGATATTGAGAGGAAAAGAGGTCTATCCAAAGTCATACATGTGTCAAAAGTAGTATTTGAACTTGTATCATCTCATCTCTAAGGTTAGCTTTCCCCAATACCACACTGATACTCACACATACCTATAATGAATTTAAAGTAATCCATAGTCATATGATAATAACTCATATTTATGTTAAGATACCCCAGAGAGGCAACATGGCTTAGAGGATTTAACCTCCCAGGGCCCCAGCTACTCTTGTCATTTACATGTAAGATGCTGGTCATTGTCCATGGAGTTCTGCCACATGGATGAAATCACATTTGGACCCAAAAACCCCCACCTCAGAACAAAACCAAAAAAACTCTTCAATGTTCAGATTTAGGTGTGTTAAGGTTTACAAATCTTTTGAGTTAGGTAGTTTAAATATTATTATCTTCATCTGACAGAGAAGGAAACTGAGGTCAGAGAAGCAAACTTACCCAAGGTCACACAACTAATAAGTGGTAGAATCAGGAGGACTTGAACTAAGGTTGTGGTTTTAAACTTTCCACTATGCCGCACTCCCTAAGACTAATTCAATAGAAATGCATGCTTATATATATATATATATATATATGCATATAGATATCTATTTTACAAAGGTGCAAACTTTCAATTAATATACATCTTTGTGGTCCTGGAGTCAGATGTTATTTAGCTTTTTCTCAATGTGAGAAGGAAAAAATAAATCATGAATTATACCTAGAACTTCCAGGAAGTCAAATGAAGCTTGACAATGGCACAGTTTTCATATCTATGATGTGTTTATACTTAAGCAAATGTAACTTATTTGTCATTACCAGAAGCTTCATTTTCTATATCAAATCAACTTTACCACTACCATTGTTCCCCATCCCCATCCTACTCCCCAAAACAAACAAATAAAAAACCAGGCAGGGATAACTCCTACACGGTGCCTCACTCTGGGACTGCTAGCAACCACTATATTCACATGTTTCCTGCATGGCTGTTATCAGCAAATGTGTGGATGCAGAGTTCCCAGGTTAACTTATCTTTCACAGTTTATTTTTGGAGTGCATAATTCCCATGCATTTCTGCAGTTTCACCCTGACATCAGTGGAGGCATGTTTTGCTCATTTATCCTTGCTAAATGCGTTCTAAATTAAGACTTGAACTGGAGACCTTTGGAGGTTGCTATCTATAGCTAATCAAGTGGCACTATTTATTTCCAGGTTCTGATGCAGGCAGTAAACATAACAGAAGCCCCTCTTTGGACTACTTAAAATTATTGAGGCAAGAGCCCTGCCAAGGCACAAGGACAGCTGGATACTTCTTTAGGAAGAAAAGATGAGCACTATACTATGGTGTGTATGAAAAAATGATGCCATATTTCTATGGCCCTTTTTGGTTATGAAGCATTTTGCATATTTTATTCAGATGGACCTTACAACAGTTCTGTAAGAGTGGTTCTACAAGTATACAAATGTTATGCCCATTTGACAGATTAAAGTGAGCACCAGAGACGTTAGGTGGCTTTCCCTAGATTATTACAACAAATAAGTGGTGGAGTTGGGTTCTGAACCCAAGTCCAGGAGTCCTACTATACTGAGCTCTCTAAGAAAAGTCCTTGTTAGACAAGGGTACTACATGTAGTTAGGCAGTGAGGACTTACTAACAGATGACATCAGATGTCTAATCAGTTGGTGAGAGGGTAGAAGAGAAAGGAAGAGCTATGAAGTAGGTAGGAGTTAAATTCCTACAGAAGACTTCCTTACAGATAACAGCTGAGTGCAACTTCTCCCCTTTGGCAGGTAATGCTAGAAGGACAGTTAGGAAAACTTTTAAAACTACACTCAGAAACATTGCCTCCCTTTTCTCCCCTTTCCCTCCCCACAACCTGATCCCATTCCATTCAGAGCACTGATATAGCAGATAGTCACAGTTCATAGGCTTAGAGTTAGAAGGGACCTTAGAGGTCATCCAGCCCAACCTCTTCATTTTACAGATGTGGAAACTGAGGTTTAGAAAGGTTGACTTGTCCAGTTGTAAGTGGCAGAACCAGAATTGGAACCAAGTTTCCCTACTCCAAATGCAACACTCTTTCTACTCAACCCAATTCTGGTTATACATTATAGGACCCAAAGCAGGAAGAGACCAAAGATGCCATCTATTCCAATTCCCTCATTTTACAGATGAAGTGAAATGATTCACTTTTACACAGATAGTAGGGAACAGACCAGAGATTTGACCCCCAGTCCTCCAGATGCTAAATTAATTTCTTTTTCCATCATATTGCAGACAACCAAAGATTCCAATTTTAGTAGGTATAAAGGATGACAAGAATGTTCCAGGAATCTGCAAAGATTTTGTATTTCTTTTCTATGCCAACTAATAATATCTGTATAAAAAGCAAGCTGGTGTCTCCCATAGAGATCAAAGACTGGGAAGAAGAATTCTCACATGGTCTGTGAAAGAAGGGAAGGACTCAAAAGGGAAATGAAGAAAAAGAACCTTTAGAGAGAGAGGAGAAACCTAATCGGCTCCAGGAGTCTAGATAATGGAAGTCCCGCACCCCTACCCCCACTCCCACCATGCCTAGAACACCCTCCCTTCTCTTCTCTGCCTCATTGCTTCCCTGGCTTCCTTTAAGTCCCGGCTAACGTCCCACCTCCTAGAGGAAGACGTTTGTCTCTCCTATTTCTAGTGCCTTTCCTCTGTTGCTTATTTCCTATTTATTCTGTACAAAGCCTGTTTGTACATAGTTGTTTATATGGTGTCTCCCCCATTAGATTGTAAGTTCCTAGAGGGCAGGGATTGTCTTTTGCTGCTCTTTGTATCCCCAAGGCTTAGCATAATATCTGGCACATAAGAGATATTTAACAAATGCTAACTGAATGAATGATTGACATTTATTTATTGGAGGGGAGAGCTGAAGAAGGAAGTAGCTTCCCATACTTCATTGACTGATGGTGAGCAGCTACAAGTTCTGCCAGAAGAGACATTTATTACTGATCTCAGTAAGAAGAGTCAAGTACAGGTGGTCAGTGAGTCCCTGCTGAGGGATGCTGCTGCTACTACTACTATTATTACTACTACTACTACTACTACTATTACTACTACTACTACTACTACTACTACTACTACTACTACAACTACTACTACTACCACTATTACTACCACTACTTACCACTACTCTACTACTATTACTACTACTACTACTATTACTACTACTACTACCACTGATATAATAATAGTAATAATAACTAGCACTTACACAGTGCTTTACGGTTTTCGAAGCACTTTATGTGTGTTAACTCATTTGGACCTCATAATAATCCTGTGAATAGGTTCTATTATTATTTCCATTTTAAACATAAGAAAACTGAGACACAGAAAGGTTTCTTTCTCTTTTTCTCTTTCTCTTTCTCAAAAGCATAGCAGCTAAAATATTTGAATTAATAATAATTTAATTCTTCAAAGGGTGGAGGGAACAATGAAGGGTTCTGATTCTAGCCAATAGAGTAAATTGAAATTATGGGTGCCTTAGGACGACACTCCATCTTAGAATATGTCTTAGAGTGAGTAGTAAATAAGGAAGGTAAAGGCAGGCACAAACCCTAGATTTAGGGAAAGTGGGTTTCTAAAGAGGTCAGAGAAAGACTAGGTAGGATCTCCATGTTTCACGTCCCATGTAGATATCCACTCAGGTCATTTCCCTGGACCATTGTGCACAAGACTCCAGATCCATCTAAGAATACAGTCCTAGAGGAAGTTAATCTAATCATCTTTGGAATTCACACTATTCCCTGCCCCGCACTCCCACCCCTGGAACTGAACCATCTGAAATGAATACAAGCTTGCCTAGTCCGATGTATCTAGCTGGCCTCAAATCAGACCCCGCTTCATACTCCAGCCAGTCAGCCACAAGGCCAATCTTATCTTTTCTGCCACAGTATATGTGCTGCTACCAGCCCATTCCCTCTCCCCATTCTGTTTCCCACCTCCTTCTGCCCTTCCTGCTGTTCCTCAAACAAGATACCCCACCTCTGGTCCCTGGGCATTTTTTCTGGCTGGACCACTAGTCTTGAATGCTCCACCTCCTCTGTCCACTGGCTTTCCTTACTTCCTTTAAGTCCCAATTAAAACCCCATCTTCTCCAGAAAACCTTTCCCAATCTCTTAATTCTAGTGCCTTCCTTCTGCTGATTATTCCATATTCATCCTGTATATAGCTTGTTTGCTTATGTCCTATATTAGATTGTGAGCTCCTTGAAGGCAGGGATTGTCTTTTGCAGGTACTTAATAAATGTTTATTGACTGACTGATTCTGACTATGTAACATGGACCTTTATCTAAAATCTTATCTCAGAGTTGGCCTTCTTGGTTCCAATCAACCATTTCGGTAATTTTGTAGTTGACTTCCCAATATAAGTGACTCAGTGCTGACAGGTTTGCACTTTGAGATGATGAAAAGTCTGCTTATTGGATGTCAAGCAGGAGAGCTTATAATTTGCTGGGTATTTAATGATAAATATCCTCACCCTTAGGGATTTCTCTCTTTCCAGTTGCAAATCATGTCAGGACTGTTTTGAGCTGTTTCCTGAGAAAGGGTTTTGGGAGGAGTGACTTGCCTTATCCCCTATGCCAACCACCATGCGTTTGTGAGTATATCTAAAGTACATGTTGCCAAGGCAAACCTAAGCTTAACTCTAGGCTGCTGCTTTCAGGTTTATTCCTTCCTGATCTTAGGTGAAAGAGGATCTCTGTAGTTGAGAACACACCCACCGTTGGAAGCAACTTGATGAGTTCAAGAGGTTCAGAAGTCCTGGGAACTTTGGGGCAGAACTGACTGGTGTCATGTTTAGAACTTCTCTTCAACCTCTACAGGACTCTAAGACAATGACTAACAAGAAAGTGAGTCCAAGCCTGACTCATTGACACCAAAAGTAATGAACCTGGATTTGTTTGGGCAACATAAAACCAAAGTACAGACATTGAGGTCCTCTCTCGAGCTGAACTGCCAAGCATTCAAACCCTATTACAGAGAGCACAGCTCCAGTGAGTTGGCCACGTTGTTTGAATGCCAAGTGTACATTTACCTAGAAGATTATTTTATGGAGAATTTGCACAATGCAAGTGCTCACATGGAGATCAGAAGAAGTGAAACAGGAACACTCTCAAGGTCTATCCTAAGAATTTTGGAATCTGTTATGAGACATGGGAGACACCGGCACAGGACCATCCAGCATGGTGTGCCTGCATCCAACAAGGCTCTGTGCTTTATGAGCAAAGCAGAATCACAGCAACACAAAGGAAATGTGAGGTGCGCAAATCTAGAGACATTTCGATCCCAGATTTTCAAATGGACTATTTGTGTCTGATCCATGGTAGAACCTTCCGGAGCTCTTATTGGTCTGATCAGCCACAGTCAGACACACTGCACCTTGACCTCAACATAGTAATGTTATTTTGATCCTCTTCCAGTACAAAGGACATGCAACAACAACAACAACATGCTTCTTGGGAGAGTACAACTGTGGTTATAATCTAAATTACCAAATCCTGTTTTAAAAATTTCCATCAGTGTGTAGTGAAATTTTTCTGATGTGTGTGTGTGTGTGTGTGTGTGTGTGTGTGTGTGTGTGTGTGTGTAAGAAATATTTTCCCCGAACTTGATTTGTATTATAGGCAATTCATATGACTTCACTCACAACCTGATGCCCCATGCCCTCCTGGGGACTCACCATATGATTATTAAACAGTGAGAACAGCTGATCACAGCCTGTGACAGCACACAACAAGCTCAGAAACACCATGTCCAAGAAATCTGCTAGCCTAAGTCTCTCTAGCAGCAGAAATTATAGCTATGTGTCCTTATACCTGGTAGCTTTTAATGTTAGAACAGTAATCAAATCAATAGTGAAATTGTTTTTGAAAAGAACATGTGAATTAACTACCCTGTGGATCAGCTTATCATCCCCATGACTCCTCAGACAAATTCATTCTGCTGTTCTCTACTATTTTATGGGTAAATTCATCACATTCACAGTTATGAACACTATCTATTTTTTAAAACTTCTTTGTTATATGGCAGGCTCTCTGGGAGAGGGAAGAATTTGGTGAGAATTCAGGAAGATTCTAGGTTATATAAAAACAAAAATATCAATAAAATACATTTTTTGAAAAAATTCTTTATTTCACTCTATCCTGTTTTCTTATACTCGTCCTTCTCTTTGCCCTCCTCCCACCCCCACTGATCCTTTCTTCACAAAGAAGATGGTGAAATAGGAGTATGCTCAGTATTAGTGATCTATGCTTGATGCACTTTATTTCCACTCCCTTGACCCTCTATTCTTCCTCTCCCCCAAATCCCAGTCACAAAATTTTACCCTTTTTATTCTTTTAAAGCTGTTTCATGATCCATCCTTTTGGCACTGGAGTTTATTTTGCTTTTGATTAACATTCCCCTAAATCTCTCTTCCTTCTTATTCCTACCTTTCCCTTTTCTTAGTTCCCTTATGTTTTCCTGTTGAGTTAAATGTATTTGTATAATCATCTCTGTATGTGTATGTATGTGTATATGTATGCATGAGCATATACCCATGTGTGCATGTGTGTACAATGTTTAAATGATGCTCACTTTCCCCACCCCTTCCTCCTTATTTGTTTAGTCTTGCATATCCTAATTTTGTGAGATGAGATGGGAAGTCTTCCCATCTTCTCCATTTCTTCTTTAGTGTATTCCTTCTTCCTCTTTTTCTTTCATCTTTTAAGATAATCAGAATACAACTAAACCACTCCAAAATCCTCTGTCTTATTTAAATTCCTTTATAACCCTTGATGATATTAGGGTATTAGGGGCGTTTGTTTCTTTTCCCTTGTTAGAATATACATACTTCCTTGTGGAGTATTCCCTTCCAATTACTCAAGTATATTTTACTGCTAAATGTTTCTCTTTATTCCTGTATTTGCATTGCAAAGTTTTTATTCATCTCTAATATTTTTACAAGAAATACTTAGAAGAACCACTAAAAGTTCTTATTTTGTTTTTCTCAATAAGTTATTCTTGTTTATAAACCTCTATCTTTTTTAATATTCTATTCTAAGCTCTCCCTTTGGAGATGTAGTAGTATAGATGTAGCTGTCAAATCTTACATGATCCTGAAGTATGATATCCAGGCTCTTTTTTGATGGAGATAGTACAATGATTATTAGATTTTTTTTCTCATTGACTTGTTTGCCAAGTCAGTGGTTTTTTTATTTGAGATAAATTCATTTTTTAAAAAACATTTCTTGTTTTAGCATTGTCTCATTGAGTCATTAACTTCTATCTCGTTCCATCCATCTTCATTTTCAGAAAGTCTGTTATTTGGGTAAGGTTCTGTAACTTTTGTACTAAGCTATTAATTCTCCTTCCAAGTCTTTCTTCTCTAATCCCTTCTTCAAGCACTCGTTTCATTTATAATATCATTTTTTAAAAATCTTGCTTCACTTATTGCAGGAGTTCTAGTTGACTTTGTGGTTAAGCTATATTTTGCTTCAAGTTTTGCTTACAGATGTTATGAAATTAGTCCTTTCTCTTGGAGTTTGTCTTGGGAGATCCTGGCTCTATATAACTCTTTATCACTGGTGGGGGTTTTGTTAGTTTGTTTACACATTCTTCCAGTCTTATTTCCTGAATTAATATTTTATGTTGGGGCCAGCCTTTGTGCACATTACTGAAAGGAATATTAGGGCCTTGTTTGTTCCTCGATCTATGTTTCTTGAGAACCTGCAACTGCTTTCTATGAGTGTTGAGTACTGTACTCTTCAAGGACTGGGGGTGATTCTAACAAGGGAGCAAACTTTCAATGCATCTAAGTTGTTGCTTCTGTGGGGGATATGGTGAAGACCCCTCATAGAATTCAAAGCTGGGCTTTCAATTCAGTTTTTCTGTGAAAACAAGCTGTTGACTATGAAGTGTTCCAGGAGAAAGAATGGGAACACAAGATATAGACACATCTGCATGTTGACTTAGGTCAAAGTGACCAACAAGGATGGGAGTTGTACCAGAGTTCTTAGAATACTAAATCTGCAGGATAATCATATCTTCTTGTTCTCAAAGAATCTGAGCCCACAAAGGACTACTTGGTTCCTTGCCCAGTTATACTGTAAAGGCAAGCTGACCTTGAAGTATTCCAGGAATAAGGACAAGGACACAGGCTTTGATCACATCTGTACATTAATCTAAAGGAAAGGGGCCCCAAAGAATGTAGTTGTGCCAAAGTCCATGGACTACTAAATTTACAAAATATCTGCACCTGCTTGTTCTATTTTTCATCACTGTTGTTGGGATTGATTCATCGCATTTAGATTGTACCCTCAAAGCTCGTGATAATGAGCTAAGAGGGAGGGAGTTACGGAGGGGTTATTGCGATTAGGAATATAAAAGAATCTATCTTATCTATGTCTAGTGTGGTCTGACACGGAGAAAGTATTGATTATACTTGGTGTGAGTCACCCTTTCTCACGAGATCGTAATAAACTCCTTTCTACTTTCTACCTTGAGAAGCCTCTGAGTGTAATTTGGGTAAGGGTCATTGTTGTCCCATATACTCCCAACCCCATTTTGGGTTTGGATGACACAACTACAATCTTACTCCTAGTTGGAGTTTCAGTAAATAGCTTTTGGCTCCAGTCTGTCAGCTAGCTGGAAGGTTCTGGAAGGATTCAGAGCAACAGATCTGCAGGCTTGCCCCTGGTCACTAATTCCCTGCTGCAGGCCCCAGCTTCCTTCTGTGGTGGGTGGAGGGGTCAGAGATACATAGCTGCAGGCTACTACTAGTCTGTGCTCCCAGCTCCAATACACCTCTGCTCTCTATATTCCCCACTATTGTTCTGCTCAGGAGGACTTGAGGTTCTACTTTAGGGTCAGAATGATATGGCTTCCAGGTGACCCCTATTTCTACTCCCTGCCTTCCCCCCCATATATAACTTTAGACCCATCCTTTGTCTGTGTTGGATCCAGGACCCCACTCTAGGGTCAAAGCAATACCACTAACAGTTCTGCCTTATTACATTCTCCCTTCCCCCATACAGAACCACTGCCACAGCACAATCCCAAGCTCTATGCAGGCCTTCCTTACTGGACCTGCTTCCCAGTGTGGCCATACCTCTGACTGTCTATCTGCTATTATTCTTTTCATTTTTCTCATTCAGTTATTTCCAACTCTTCATGACCCCATATATGGTTTTCTTGACAAAGATATTAGAGTGGATTACCATTTCCTTCTCCAGGTCATTTTACAGATGGGAAAATTGAAGAAAATAGGGCTAAAGACCTGGCCAAGGGTCACACAGCTACTAAGTGTGTGAGACTAGATTTCAATTCAGATCTTCCTTACTCCAGTCTAGCACTTTATTCACTGTCTCACCAGCTGCCTAGGAAAATTAGGAAACATGCCTCACAGGGCTGTCTCAAGATTCAAGATTAAGTAAATAAAATGCTTTACAGACCTTAATGTGTAAGCAATTACTGTTATTATAACAAAAATATTTAATTGAAATCTAAAACATATAAGGACCTATTGAATGATACCATCATTGAGTTCAAGTTACTAGTCTTAGATGAATTATATTATAGGGGTCCCCCAAAATTATGGTAAGGATTGTTGGAGCTTCTCCTTGTGATCTTTAAAATAACTGTAGAGAATAAGGTGCTAAAGGTCTGTGGATGGGCCAATGTCTCGATTTTCACAACAGGGAAGGAAAGGGATTCATCAAACTCTAGGCTGGGGAGCCTGACTCCAATTCTTGGCACAATTCTAGAATGTTTTATTTTAAAGCTTGTTTGTGAGCCCTTTGTTATTATTATTATTATTATTTTTAAGCAATTGGGGTTAAGTAACTTGCTCAAGGTTACATGGCTAGTCATTATTTATGTGTGGGTGCTCATTTTCTGAGGCCGGATTTGATCTCGGGTCATCCCAACTCCGAGGCCAGTGCTCTTACTCACTGCGCCACCTAGCCGCCCCTTTTAGGGCAATTGGGGTTAAGTAACTTGCCCAAGGTCACAGGGCTAGGTTTTTGTTTGTGTGGGTTAAGTGTCTGAGGCCGGATCGGAACCCAGGTCCTTCTGACTCCAGGGCCTTCTGACTCTACTCACTGCGCCACCTAGCCACCCCTTGTGAGCCCTTTGTAACCTCTTGCCTCCTGGGCCACCATGCTGCAAATATTGCCAGAGATAGGTTATACTTAGAAAGTAACAGAGCAGATTCTTACAGAGTTCTTCCGATTGGTGACATAGAACTTTTTTTTTTTTTGAAGAAACTTCTGGGAAGGGGAAGCAGGAAGAGAATCCATCTGGAAAGCTCAGATCTTGGCTAGGACATAAAAGGGCTGTACCCTCCCCTCACCCAGCTCAGCATCCTGAGTATACCATAATACTTGTTGCAAGATCATAGCAAAGGAAAACAGTGGACAAATATTAATGCTTAACTGGTGAGACGTTATCTTGCCAAAGGGTGTTGCATTTCTTTTGTCTGTCAGCTAAAGTGGGGTAGCCAAAAAATCTCTTGATTCCCAACCCAACCATGAGATGTTTGCTTCTCAATGAGCGTAGTGTGGCACAGTGGAAGAATGGCAATCTGGAATCACAGCATCTGAGTTTGAACCTTAACTCCTGAAGCAGGTTATTTTAAATCCTCTGAACCTGATTTTCCTTATCTGTAAAGGGAGGATATTAGACTGATTGACCTTTTAGGCGCTATGTGACTCTTGGATTCTTGTAAGCAATAGAGTATACCACTGTCCCACCCCTAGACTAACACAAGCAACTGACTGAAAAACAAGGTTCATGTGGAGGGAAAGCTGGGGCATTGGAGGCCAGGGACCTGTGTGAGAGCTGTGTGTTGTCATTTTAACCTCTAAGTTTGACTATAGTTTACTATAGAAAGTTCTCCTTACCCTTAACATAGACACTCAGCCCTATATCCATTTACATAGATTCTACTTACCCACACAACCTCACCCAAACTTGTTAGGTTGTCAGGTGAGAAAGGGAAACAGTTATCACAAAGAGCCAGCAGGAATTCATCATGAACTGGCCTCTTTTTTTTTTTTTTTTTTGTACAGGGTTACTAAATTGTTAGATCAGAGGAAGTCCATCAGCATACTTTATCTAGGTATCAAAAACACATTTGACAAAGTCTTACATTCATACTGATTTTTTAATTTAAAATTTTCCCTCAATTTTATTATTGACTATTTGAATGATCAAATGTTCATCTCCTCCTCTCTCACTTCTCCTTGCTGCCTACTGAAAAGAAAGAAGCAAACTCAAAAAGAAATGTAGAATCTCTGTAACATAGACATATTCAACCAAAAGATGTTCATACATTGGACACATCTGAAAATGTATTTCTCATTCTTCGTTTCAGACCTCCATCATTCTGTCATAGCCCTGATAGTGCTCTTCCTTATTCCAGAGTTCCTCTGGAATCATGGTCAATTGCTAAGTTGCTCAAAGCTATTAAATCTTCGTCCAAAATTGTCCTTTCTTATAATATTGATGTTAAAACATGCCGTTCTTCTGGTTTCACTCACTTTATTCTCTTATCAGTTCATGTCAAATCTTTCCACAGCTCTTTGAAACTGTCTTTCCCCTCATTTGTTACAGCACAATAATACTCTATTTTATTCGTAGACTGTACTCTCTTCAGCCATTCCCCAACTGGCAAAAGGATGACAGTCCAAATGGATAGATTTGCTACTTAATGGCTGACTAGTTCTTGGAAATGTTGCGGCTGGATTCCTGGCCAAGTATAAGTTGGACTAAATGATCATTGAAGTCCCTTCTAATTGTGATCTTATGTGATTCTCCAGAGTAAAGCAATGCTGTGCAATCCAGACATAAGCATGGTAGAGTTTTATCATTCACAAAAGACAAAGAGTGGACCTCTGTCTCTTTTTTTCTTCTCTTCTCCAAAATTTTCCCTTTTTATCCCCCTCCTGCCTATCCAACGTGTTTGGCTTGCCTTTGACCATTGCTTCACCCCACTAGCCACGGTCAGGAATGAAAGAGCTTAGGGAGCACTGCTATCACAGCTTGCCCCTTCAGTGTTTGCAGTCATGGAATACACACCTGCAATGTAAATCAGCTGGGTGTTCTCTGAAGTTCTTTCAAGATCTAACATTCTATTTCTAAAGGCAAAAAGAAATACGAATGTTTTTCTGGAGAAGTTTGGGAGTGAAAGGGTTAAAAAAATTTTAAGCTGTTGACCTTGCTACGAGTTTTTCAGTGTTCATTGGGGCTACCCATACATTGAATCTCAATTACTTCTTTTTTTCTTCCCTCCCTGAACCAAACATTTCTTTTTGCCTCTTCCATACCTTAGCTGCTATTTTTCCTCTTCTGTATACTGCTAAATCTTATCCACACTTTGAAAGAAAAACAGGATAACTGACATTGATATGTCTCATCACCTATATCTGGATTTCAATTTCTTCTTTTGTTGATGCCATTTGTCCTTCATCTTTGAAGAGGACCAATGACATCATGGGGTGATGTCTTGACTCATAAGTGAATTAGATTTAAGTGAGGCATAGTTGTACAAAGTTGTCAGCTTTACTCTCTCTTCCAGAGTCATCAAAGTAGCAAGACAAAAGTCAGGATGGTTGGCCATAGCCAGGGATGTAGCAGATGACCTTGGTGTCTTTGGTGTCTGACCAAGCTCTAAGTGTTTCACAGTGCCTGTTTTAGCCGCCTTTATGGGCATTGAAACACATTGTCTTCATCTATCCATTCCACCAGAGGAAGTCTTCATATGCTTGAGACAGGACAGTAATAATAGCAGCAGCTAATATTTAGACGACATTCAAGATTTACAAATTGCTTTCCTCACAACAATCTTGTAATATAGATATTGTCTCTAGGATAAAATAAAAGATCTTCAGGCCAGCATTTAAAGCCTTCCACAATCTGGCTCCCACCTACCAATCCTTTGGCATATTCTTCCCCTTCACACAGTCTCTGTTGAAGTCAAACTGGCTCACTAACTCTTGACTGTAAACAATATTCTCTATCCCAAAGTGGTGCAATCAGTTCCTCATATCAGGAATGTACTCCCTCCTCATATTTACCTAAGAGAAATCATCATTTACTTCACATCACAGCTCAGGTCCCACCTGCTACATGGGATCTTTCCTGATCATCTGCTCCAATCCCCCCAGGTATCAGCACTTTCTCTCTCTCTCTCTCTCTCTCTCTCTCTCTCTCTCTCTCTCTCTCTCTCTCTCTCTCTCTCTCTGTCTCTCTCTCTCTCTCTCTCTCTCTCTCTCTCTCTCTCTCTCTCTCTCTCCCTCCCTCCCTCCCTCCACCTCTTTCAATTACTCTGTATTCACTTATTTGCATATGTGTCATTTCTTCCCCCAATAGAACCTATCCTACTTAAGGGGAAGGACTGTTTCATTTTTGTACTAGTGCATACATTTAAAAAAAAATGCAGAAAGGCAGAAACATTAAACACATTTTTTACAAACCGCAGTGCTATAAAATTAAATTCAGAATTAAAATCAATGAGGGAAATTAGAAGAAATCATTCAGACCTAAATGGAAACTAAATAATATAGTACTGTAGAATAAATGGATCAAACAACAAAAAATAAAAATGATGAATAATGTTATGAAAGAAAATCATGACAGTGAGATGATATAACAACACTTTTGGGATGTAGCCAAAACAGTCATTAGAGAAAAATGTCTATCTGTAAATACTTCTATCAATAAAAGACAGAAATGTCAATGAACTGAGCATACAACTAATAATACCAGAAATCAACAAAAAAATTTAAACCAACAAACACAAAAATATGGATTCTAAAAATCAAACAAAATTTAAAGCAATAAAAATAAATCTTGAATCATCAAATTAAAATTTCTAACATTTATCCATGAGAGACCATGGGCACTTAACATGGGTGGACATCAGTTTCTTAATTTCTGAAATGGGAAGGTTATCAAACTAGATGGCTTCTGAGGTTGCTTCTAGTTATAGATTTATGATCCTAAGAGTTGTTTGTTTTTTTTAAAAAGATGAATAAAAATAGATATTTTCCACTGGCTATCCCCCATGACTGGAGTTCTCTAACTGTTCCTCTCCATTTCCTCGATTCTCTAATTACTTTCCCTTAATTAATCTGATCAAAGAAATTACTGAAATCAAAAGGAATTTACAACAGATGAAGAGGAAATAAAGAAAAGTGTCAAAAGTCTAATTGTACCCAATTAGATGCCAATAAAACTAAAAACATAAGTGAAATGGATAAATACTTACAAAAATATAAAATATCCAGATTGACAGAGCAGGAAGAAAAAAGAATGTAAAGAACACAATCTCCGAAACAGAAATTGAACAAGCCATAAATTCCCAAGCAAATTATATTGGATATTCAAACAAATAATTTGTCATATAAATTATTTGCAAAAATAGAAATGAGGACACCCTACAAATTCCTTCAGTGAGACAAATATGGCCCTGATATACAAACTAGAGAGAGAAAAGCAAAGAAGCAAAACAATAGATCATTGCCGTTTATGAATATGGATGAAAAATATTAGCAAAAAGTCTATAGAAATATATTCAAAAGATTGCTCATTATGACCAGGTTGGATGTGCACCAGAAATACAAGGTGGTTTCATGTTTGAAAAACTATAAACATGATAGACTATTTTTACTTTTGTTATCTCCATCCTCTACCATTTCTCTGCCCATAGGGGGCCATTTCACTGAGAAAGAAACTGAGGTTCAACAAGATTAAGTTACCCAGGATTAGTAAGAATTAGAGAAGAGATTTTCAGCTCTTTTTTGACTCCCTAGTCCTGTTATTTTCAGTCAAGTCAGACATAAGCATTATTAAGCTCCTACTATGCCAGAGGGCAGCTAGTTGGTACAGTTGATAGAGTGGCCTGGAGTCAGGAAGACATGAGTTCAAATCTGGTCTCAGACACTTACTAGCTGTGTGACCCTGGGCAAGTCACTTAACCCTGTTTGCCTCAGTTTCCTCATCTATAAAATAAGCTGGAAAAAGAAATGGCAAACCACTCCAGTATCATTGCCAAAAAAAAAATCAAATGGGGTCTCAAAGAGTCAAACATGACTAAACAATAACAACAATATGTCAGGCACTGTGCTAAGTACTAGTTATATAAAGAATGGCAAAAGACAGTCCCTGCTCTCAAAGATCTTACAATCTAATGGAGAGACAGCATGCAAACAACTATGTACAAAGTGGATATAAGGTAATTTGGAAATAATCTTTTTTTTTTGCTTTTTAGAGGGCAATTGGAGTTAAGCAACTTGCCCAAGGTCACATGGCTAGGTTTTTTTATTTGTTTGTTTGTGTGTGTTAAGTGTCTGAGGCCAGATCCTAACTCAGATCCTTCTGACTACAGGGCGGGTGCACTACTCAGTGCGCCACCTAGCCGCCCCCTGGAAATAATCTTAGAGGAAAGGCATTAAGAGGAATAGGCAAAGTCTTCTAGAGGATGGGATTTTAGTTAGGACTTAAAGGAAGCCAGGAGGTGGAGAAGAGGACTGAGAGCATTTTAAGTTTGGGGAGGTGGGAACAGTCAGTGAAAATGCTGGAGGAATAGCAAAGGAACAAATGTCCCTGGATCACAGATTATGTGGTGGTGAGTAAGGTATTAGATGACTAGAAAGGTAGGAGGGGGCCAGGTTGTGAAGGACTTTGAATGACAAATGATTTTTTTTTCACCTGATCCTGGAGGTGATAGGAAACCATTGGAGTTGGGATGAGGTGTTTGGGGTGGAGGGGGATGAGGTATGGGACATGGTCAGATTTGTGTGTAAGGAGCATCAGTTTGACAGATGAGAGGAGGATGGATAGAGTAGACTAGGGAGAGACTTGAGGCAGGTAGACCAATCAGGTGGCTTATTGCAAAAGCCCAAGGTCTCTTGGCCAGTTGCTGACAAGAACCCTGAAAAAGATCTAGGTCTCCAGATCAGACTCCAGTGCTCTCTAGAACTAGCAAAGTTCACTAGAGACAACTGAATTTTCAGATAATTATGGTAATGACCATTGCTACAGTAATAATAATAACTCACATTCATAAAGCATTTAAGCTTTGCAAACTGCGTATATTACCTCGTTCTACCTAAGCTCACTTTTACTCCCATGACCCACCAGCCCCTCCCTACAATCATGAAAGGCCCTTATTCCAGTAACCTTTTCCATGAATTTATACACCAGGAAATTACCTAATTTCCTAGATCACAGCTAAAGGCATTCAGTAAAAGATAATTAAATGAAAATCTGAGACTTTTATAGTGGGTTTTTATGAAACTGCTTTCCTCCGCCAAATGAATTTTCAACAACTAAGCAGAACAGAAATTGCATGGAAAAAATTAAAAATAACTCTGCCATCATCATTTGGTTAGTATCTGTGTGTCTTTTAAACCTTTTCCCACTCTCCCCTTGCCCCAACCCTGCTTTTGGAAACAAGTCCCTGGAATCCAGACACCTCTCTCTAGCTCTGGCATGCAGAATGAAAAGCGTGTTTCCAGTGCAAACAAGGAAATGGGGGCCTCCAAGAGAGAAAGGTTTTAGAGTTGGAAGAAACCTTAGAGGTCATCTCTTCCAACCCCCTGACTTTACAAAAGAGGAAGTGGACACTCAAGAGAGGTGAGGTGACCTGTGTGAGGTCACACAGGCAGCAGGCTACAAAGGCTTGATTCCAACCTACACCCTAGAAGTCTAAGGCCATTTTAGGGGCACCTTTTTTGCCTGAGATGCTAGAAGAATGAGCACCTTTTCCCCAGTCTAACCAAATGTTTCTACAACTTTTTTTTTCCTGCTAGAGCAACAAAAGATTTAAGGTAAAATAAACAGTCCATTATCCAGAGTGATTCAAACCTTCAAGGAATATTTGTTGAGCAAGTACGTCCTTATCCCTAACTTTATTAGAGTTATTGAACCCTATTCTTGTGTATTTGATGCAGTAAAATTGCAGTCTCTCTTTAAAAGTGCTGGGCAGTTCATTATAAAATTATAAATAATTATAATTATAAACTATAAAAATTAAACTAATTTAGAATTAATTTTATTTTGAGGATTTTTTGATATACCAGGAGAAAATTATGGTGCATATTCAACTCAATTAGGCAAACATTTGTTAATCACACCAAGAGTAGAAATGATAGTCCTTGCTCTCCAGCAGCTTATATTCTATTGGTGCTCAACAATATATATACAAATAAATATCTTATAAGGAAAATAGATTGGGATGGAGAGGTGGGAGAAGAAAATGCTAACAAGGAGGAGAAAGTGAGGATTAGAGAAGGCATCATGGAATAAATGACACCTGTTATGACAGTGATAGTAAGATAAAATTATGTTGACTGAATAGGTTGAAGCCAGGCAGTAGGAGGCCTTAAATACCAGGCTTGAGGGGCTTGGAAATCAAGAGGTAATTGGAAGTCATGGAAGGCTTTTGAGAAGGAAGGAGAAAATGAAGGAAAGGAAGAAGGAAGGAAGGAAGGAAGGAAGGAAGGAAGGAAGGAAGGAAGGAAGGAAGGAAGGAAGGAAGGAAGGAAGCCTTAGACTCAGTTCTTCCTGACTCCAAGAAATGGCCAGGAAATGTACCTTAGCACAGTGCCTGACACATAGTAGGTTCTACATAAATGCTTATTCCCTCATTCTGCTCCCTTCCCCTTCTTTTTCAGTCTGATCTTTTTGGAACAGACTGAAGTGAAGAAATTCAAATGTTAATACTGTTTCCTGAGAAGTTTTCTTTAGTCTACCACTTTTATGTGGTATATTAAATAAATTTGGTGTTTTTTAAGGATTAATTGAGATAACATATGTAAATCACTTCTCAAATCTTACAGAGCAATAAAAATGCTAGTTATTGTTATTATTTTATTAGCTGAATTTCCTTCTAGCTTTATCCTTCTTAATCTCATCCCTGGTGTTTATAACTCAGCTTTATTACCCTGACCTATTTCCTACTTCTTGTGGCTTCCATATTTACCCTTTCATACCACATAGATATTCCTTACTGAAAACCATTTCCATATATAACTCTGGAAACCTCCCCATTTCCAAGCTATTTTTCTTAGTTCAGTAACCTTTAGTTTCTATATTTGTTTCCTGGGCTTTTTTTGTGCTGAAGTTATTTTTCATCAGCATTTGATCCTACGGATTTAGTGCTCCTAAGACAGTCTCATTTCTGTTTATAACTTTTCTCTGGTGCACTTAGTATATGCCATCTCATGGTCTCTGAACTGTAGCCCTAGAGAGGATGATATTAGACACCAAAATAATCATCATTAACAGGAGCATCTTTCCCTGGGGTTTATAAGCCCTGCATAAACATTAATGGTGCAGCAAATACTTCTAAAATGAAGGACTGTATAGAAACTGTTTTAAAATATTACTACTTTCTCCAATTTATTAATAACTGTGTATAGATTGAAGGCTGTTTATGCAAAACTGTGACAGAAAGTAGCTGAGTTACTCTCCCATCAAATTCATTATGCACTTATGCCTCCAGACCTTTGTTTGTGCTTCAATAGTCCCCTCCTTATGCCCTGAAATTCTCCACATTCTTTAAAACCCAACTCAAATGCCACCTCTCTGAGTCCTTTCTTAATCACTGTCCCCACTCTCAAAGCCTATACAACCTTTTCCCTCAGACATTACATAATACTTTGTTTTATAACTTCGGTGTACTTATTACATAATACTGAATATTTTGTCTATTTTAGTTTCTTATTTCCCTGATAAACTGCTAATTCTTGTGAGGAAGGGCTATTGTACCCTTGAACTTGATCCATTGCCTAGAACAGTGTTTGGTATATATTGGGTACTTAGTGCATGTTTGTATTGTTACTTATGCAGGGGTTAGATATCAATGCCTCTTACCTTGTATGGAACAAAGGTAGTACTGACTCTTTTGCCCCCTGTATTCTGGACAAGTTTCTCCTTATATCAAGCAATGCCTGAATGGCCATTCTGATTCATTCATCTCTCCAGAAGTTATCTAGAAGTTGTTGGTTCTCAGAAAGGGAGACTTTCCTAAGGTGAGCATAACTTGAAAACTTTGATAGGAGTGAAAGAGTCCTATTCTTTTCTCTTTTCTTTCCCCTCTTCTCCTTCCCTTCCTTTCTACCTAGAGTGGGCTTACTAGGGCTTTTTCCCCAGGGTGACAAATTCCTGTCTCTTCTCCCCTCCCCCCTCTTTCCTTCTTCCTCTTCTCTATGAATTGGGAAAGTTGGTTCTCAAGGAAAGGAAAAACTATTTGAGCATTACTATCCAGGTATCCAGGTAGATAAATCCATGGTGCCATCTTATCAGGATTGTTACTACAATTTTTTTTGTCTATGGCAACACAAATCAGGCTTCAGGCAAGCAGCAGAAAAGGTGTTCTGAAATCCACCTTTTTATTTGTGTTTGGGGAAATAGAGGGGCATATTTAGTACTACTCTTGAAGGGAACAAGGGAAACTAAAAGAGAGAGCTCAAGAGGGACAGAATTTGAGCCATCATACTTAGACAGTCCGAAGACACTGAGACAAAGATGGTGTGTCCTATGCAAAAAAAACAGCAAGAAGGCCAATATTGTTGGATCCTGCAGTGCATGGAGAGGAATAAAATATAAGAAAACTGGAAAGGTAGGAAGCAGCCAGCTTATAAAAGACTATATATATGGTGGGAGACAAGACCACTTGGTCATGAAATGGTTCATTTCTTCATGGTTGTGTGTGTGTGTGTGTGTGTGTGTGTGTGTGTGTGTGTGGGTGGGTGTGTGTTGTCAGTGTAGTGGGAGAGGGTATCCTCTCAGCCTAGGCTGGTGATGCCATAAGCATAAGGACCTGTTCCTATTACTTTGGGAGAGAATTCTGATCTTTAGCCACCTGCCAGGCTTTAATCAATATTAACATCAAGGAGAGATGGGTACCTGGTTCATGGAAACCACACCAAGAGGTGGAAGGAACAGGCACATAGGGGGATGGGTGGAAGAAGGTGGCCATCCAACCATCCCACAGTACATGGGATTGACTCCATGCAGGTACTTGGCAGTTCTTTGTTTCATCTCTCCAGGAGCAGCAGCTGCCATGGTGGGGTAGGGAGAAGAGGGGAGAACTTGAATATGTAACTGCTGAGGAGGTGGGATGGAGAGGAAGTGTGGTAAGCTCATTGTTTCTGTATTGTAAATAATTATGAATATTTTCAGTGCTCTCTAAATGGCCATCCTGGGCTTTTCATAATTCCACCCTAGTTGCAATTCTGCGTCTTATTGCCCCCTTGCTGCTGGCCTGTTTTGTGGGATGAGACAGAAACATGTTCCAAGTACTACCTATCCCTTTCCCTTTTTTTGCCACATGCCATCAAACACATTTTTACACAAGAAATAAAATTACAAATGATGGTTCTGTAGCTATAGCTCAATTACACTGTGAGTTTAAAGCATCTTTGGGGAACTCTAGGCATTTAGCCATAACTTGTAACATTCTTTCTAAGGGAAAAATGCATTATCTAACATTTAATGAGATGAGAACCTGGAAACACACTCCTTCCAGTGGTGAAGAAAGGGGAATGGTGGGTTGTCTCTGTGAGCACACCTCTCTTTTCTCTCTTCATCCATTCCATTTTCGCTCTTACCTCCAAGCATATGAGGGTAAAGGAACCTGAAGGGTGAGAAAGACTTCTTACTCTCTGAGGTTCTTGGTGGGGTCCCTGCTCCCAGGAGGTCATGAGCTGACCCTTCATTTGTATGGAAAGGTCATAAATCAAGTGGTTTTAAAATATATATGTATATATACTTTTTAATGTTATACTAATCAAATTGCCAACTGAATATGTTACAGGACTTGACAAGATAATATGAAAATTCATTTGATAAAAGAAGAGCTCTATAATATCAAGGGAAATGATAAAGGGAAGTAGGGATTAAGGGAAGGTAGGATTTATGTACTTCAAACTATATTATAAAGCATCAGTCATCAAAACCATCTGGCATTGATTAAAAAATAAGTAGATCAGTGGAATAGATTAGATAAGAGAGAATAAAAAACAATGGAACTCAATAACCCAGTGTTTAATAAAGTGGAAAGGGTAAATTACCCAGGAAATATACTCCTCATTTGATAAAAACTGCTAAGAAAATTGGAAAGCAGTCTGCCAGAAATTAGACTAATGCCTTACATCTTATTCCACAAAGCCTTCTAAATAAATATGCAAACTTTATATTAAAGAGAGTACTATAAAAAAATTAGCAGAGAAACTGATCATATACCTCTCATAGCTATGAGTAGGGGATATATTGTTAATTAAGAGAGGGAGGAAATTACAAAAAATAAAATAGATAACTTTGCATAAAATTGGAAAGCTTCTGCAGACAATATTCATGTATCTAGGATAAGCAAAGAAGTGATTGAATACAAAAAAAATCTTTGTATCAAATTTCTCTGATGAGGGTTTCATATTCAAGATACATAAATAATCACAAATAAGTAAATATGTATATATGAAAGAATGGTCCAAATCACTAATAATAAGAGAAATACAAATAAAAACCTTGAGGTTTCACCTAAACTGCAAATTTGCAAAAATGACCAAAAATATCAATAAGTCAATGTTGGAGGAGTTGTGGAATTATAGGTACAATAATAAAATCAAATGTTTATAACTTGAGGGGTTATTGTAACTAGACCAATTCTGAGTCCAACTGTTGTGATCATATTGGTATGGCCAAAAGCAGTGTTGCCACTAGCCAGATCGACCCTTAATCGACCTTCCTGTTTTTCTCTCTAATTCCAACATTTTGGAACAAAATATCTTTACTTACTTGTAGAATCATAGATTTAGAACTGGAAGGGATATTGAAAGACATCTAGTCCAGTTCCTTCATTTTATAGATAAGGAAACCCAGACCCTTAGAATCACATGATTATTAAATTATGGAAATGAGACTTAAACCTAGAGTTTCTGACTCAAAATTCAACACTTTGTACTATAACATGCTTGTTCAAGGAACTAAGAGAGTTATAGGATTTGGAGCCAGAGAAGACCCTAGAAATCATCTTGTCCAACCCCATCATTTTATAGAAGGGAAAACTGAATCTTAAAGAAATAAAGTGGCAAACCCACTTACATTATACATACATACATATATAATATATATATATATAATTTATGTCATATGTGTACATGTTGCCTCACCCCACAGAATGTGTATATGGTGCTTCACCCCATGGAATGTAAACTTCATGGGGGCAGGGACTGTTTCTTTTTTGTCTTTTTATCTCATGCTCCTAGCACAGTGTTTGGCATATAATAGGCACTTAATGTATATTTGTTGATTGATAGAGATTGCTCCGGATCATACAACTAACTACTAGTCACAGATTTAGGATTAGAAATCCTGGGTTATCTGACTCTAAATCAAGCAGTGTTTATGCTAAATCATGCTGCCTCCCATTCACTATTCAAAACTTAAACAATTGCACTATTTTTCTGTATTTGAAAATAACATGAATTACATAAATAAAGTAAATTCTTTCCTTTTGGTGGGGGTGTGGGGAGTGGCGCACTGGATAGAGGAATAACATGGATCATTAAATGAAAAGATTTAGCTCCCCAGGGCGTCAAAACCCAATAAATATTTGTTGAAAGAATGTTTGTTATATGAACCAGCCAATTCCATCAGAGTCTTCAGAAAAACTTTCACCATGGAACAAGATTTTCTTATTTGAGTCTTATACTCTTTCAAATGCACTGCCAATTGAGAAACAAGGGCATTCAAATTTAGAATTAAAAAACAAAAACAAAAAGAGTGAAATCTACACAGACTGAGCCAGTCATTGAGAACTAACCATACAAACTCAATTTTAGGGCTCAGTTTAAGCATTAATCTCTAATTCCTCCTTTGAGATCTCATTGGAAATTCAATTCAATAAACATTTATTGAGCCCTAACTACATGCAGGGTTCTGTGCTAAATACCAGGGATACAAAGGCAAAAACACCCTCAAAGAACTATATTCTACCTACCAATCAACTTACCAAAAAACTACTTTATAGAGTTAGACAAAATAGTAAAAAAATTTATTTGGAAGAACAGTCTAGAATGTCAAGGGAATTAATGGAAAGAAATGCTAGGGAAGGTGGACTAGCTATACCAGATTTTAATCTGTATTATACAGCAGCAGTCATCAAAACTACTTGATACTGGCTGAGGAATAGAGTAATGGATCAATGGAATAGATTGGGCGCACAAGATCCAGCAATAAAGGAGTATAGTAATCTATTGTTTGATAAACCCTAAGACCCCAGTTTTTGGTATAAGAACACACTATTTGACAAAAACTGCTGGGAAAACTGGAATACAGTATGGCAGAAACTGGGCATAGACCATTATCAACACCATATACCAAAATCAAGTCTAAATAGGTGCATGATCTAGGTATAAAGGTTGATACTATAAGCAATCTGGGAAAGCAAGGAATAGTTTACCTGTCAGATTTGTGGAGAGGGAAAGACTTTATGACCAAACAAGAATTAGAGAGCATTATAAAATGCAAAATGGATAGTTTTGATTATGTTAAATTGAAAAGCTTCTGTACAAACAAAGCCAATGTAACCAAGATCAAGAGGGAGGTGGGAAATTGGGAAAGAATTTTTACAACCTGTCTCTGATAAAGGACTTGTTTCTTTCTTTTCTTTTCTTTTCTTTTTTTTTTTTTTTTGCTTTTTGGAGGGCAATTGGGGTTAAGTAACTTGCCCAACGTCACACAGCTAGGTTTTTATTTGTGTGTGCGTTAAGTGTCTGAGGCCGGATCCGAAGTCAGGTCCTTCTGACTCCAGGGCCGACGCTCACTGTGCCACCTAGCCTCCCAAGGACTCATTTCTAAAATATACAGAGAATTGAGTCAAATCTATAAGAATACAAGTCATTCCCCAATTGATAAATGGTCAAAGGATATGAACAGGCAATTTTCAGAGAAAGAAATTAAAGATATCTATAAGCATATGAAGAAATGCTCTAAATCACTATTGATTAGAGAAATGAAAATCAAAACAACTCTGAGGTACCATATCTCACCAGTCAGATTGGCTAAGATGACAAAACAGGAAAATGACAAATGCTGGAGAGGATGTCAGCAAATTGGAACACTGATGCATTGCTGGTGGAATTGTGAATTATCCAACCATTCTGGAGTTCAATCTGGAATTATGCCCAAAGGGCTATAAATAATTTCATGCTCTTTGATCCAGCAATACCACTTCTAGGGTTATATCCCAAAGAGATCATAGAAATGGGAGGAAGACCCACATGTACAAAAATATTTATAGCAGCTCTTTTTGTGGTTGCAAAGAATTGGAAATTAAGGGGGTGCCCATCAATTGGGGAATGGCTAAACAAGTTGTGGTATATGCATGTAATGGAATACTATTGTGGTATAAGAAACGAGGAGCAGACAGAATTCATATTTACCTGGAGAGGCTTATACAAACTGACGCTGAGTGAGAAGAGTAGAACCAGGAGAAATTTGTATACAATCACAGACACAATCTATGTGTGATGACCAACTATGACAGACTGGACTCTTCTCAGCAACGAAGTGATATAAGTCAATCCCAAAAGACTCATGATGGAGAGAGATGCCTACATCGAGAGAAAGAACTGAGTTTGAATCCTGATGGAAGCAAACTACTTGATCTTTTCCTTTTCATTGATTGGTTTTATTTCCTCTTTACCATTTTTCATTCCATCTAGTACAATCAGCCTTTGTAACCTGACTAATGTCTAATGTGAAAGTATTTGCAGATCCTATTATATGCTGTTGTGGGGGTTGGGGGGAGGGAGGGAAGGAAAATTTGAAACTCAAGGAACTATGGAATTGAATCTTGTAAACTAAAAATAAACAAATTAATTTTTTAAAAAAAGAACTACATTCTTAGTGTTAAGCATTACTTTTTTTGCTCTATTATTAGGTTCAAGTCTGGCCTTTGACCAGACATACTTTCACATACTGGCTGTCCGAGTCTGGGCAAGTCATGTAACACCTTGGTGCTCTAGGAGGCTTTAGAAATTATAGGAAAAGTGCTGACTTGCATGAGTAGAGGGCACTTCCTTATTTGGGAATTTTTTTATACCAATGGATTCATAAGTCTATACACTATCCCTATCTTACTCATCTTAAACCATTATCAAGCATTATAAGACCACACCCTCTCAATATACTACCTCGCAAGTTTGCATGTCTCTCTTTGATATAATATTGTTCTATCTGTTTTTTGGAGATTACTGCTTTCTCCTACTTGTTAACTAAAGTATCAGTGTTTACTGCCCTTTTATAGGTTCGCATTATCCTCTGAGAAAATTGACAACTTGAGTTTCATGGGCCCTTCTACTCCAAAATCCATTATAGTATCACATAGACTGAAATCGGAAGTTGTCTGGTTTTTTTTTTTAATCAGTTGACCAAAAGGTGAGAAAGTAACTCTTGACTATGATGAAATTTAGACACTGAGATGATACAAATATTAATAATAGTCTTCAGCTTCAACCTGAATTAGGCTTATATTATGACTCCCTGTTTTTCCTGGCAGAGAGATCAGCACAACCCTTCCTGCCAGAGGGACATCCAGGGAGTATCCCTAGAAAAATGTAACATTTTCCATCCACACTATTCATATTTGCTAAAATATTCCCTCTGTTTTTATTACCATTATTATGGGATAGTGGAAGAGTAAAACTCCAGCTGAACTTAACATAATAATAGGAATAAGAGCTAATAATAATAGTTAACATTTATATATAATTTACTATATGTTAGGCACTATGCTAAACACTTTATGAATATCTCATTCTATCCTTGCAACAGTCCTGGATGGTAGGTGCTATTATTATACTTATTTTACATATGAGGAAACTGAGGCAAAAAGACATTATGTGACTTGCTGAGAGTCACACAGCTAGGTTAGATTTGGACTCAGGCCTTTCTGACTTCAAACCCAGAATCCCGTCAACTGTTCTACCTTGTCATCTATGAGAATATTACAAAGTAATGTAGGGGGTGGCTAGGCGGTGCAGTGAGTAAGAGCACCGGCCCTGGAGTCGGGATGACCCGGGATCAGTTCCAGCCTCAGTACTTAGCACCCACACATAAATAACTAGCCATGTAACCTTGAGCAAGTTACTTAACCCCAATTGCTTAAAAAAAAAAAGTAATGTAGATTCTCCTAAGCTTCCTTTTCTAAATTTACTATGGGCCAAATACCCATTATCATACCCTGTTACTACACCAACTCAGAGTTAGCAGGGAATTCAGGGACATCTACTTTAGCCCCTGCCTGAACAAGAATTCCCACTACAAAACCACAACTAGCCATCCTCTAGATTCTGCTGGGAAATCTCAAGTGAATAAGTACTCACTGCCTCCCAAGGTGTCCCATTCCACTATTGAACAGCTGTAATTATTAAGAAGTCTTTCCTTACCTCAATCTTACATCTGTTACTCTGCAAATTCTGCTCATTGCTCTAGGAATATGGTGGCAAATATTTAACAACCAGCTCTCTCTCTCTCTCTCTCTCTCTCTCTCTCTCTCTCTCTCTCTCTCTCTCTCTGTATATAACACACTTTAAAGTTTAATCTGTGTTATTAACATCTTTCCCCCACTATATATTGCATAGGAACCTGGAATATAAGATCTATGAACCAAGGTAAGCAGGATGTGGTCAAAGAGGAGATGAAAGGTTTAGACGTTGACATCTTAGGTGTCAGTGACATAATATGAAATGCCAGACTGGACAAATCAAAAGATAGAATTAAGGTTCCCAGGAGAAATATCAGCTATCTCATATATGCAAATGATAGCACTCTGATGGCAGAAAGTGAAGAATTAAGGAACCTCTTGATGAGGGTGAAAAAAGAGAGTAAAAAGGCTAGGTTGAAGCTTAACATTAAAAGAAAAACCAACTAAAGGTTGTGGCATCTTGTCCTATCACTTCCTGCCAAATAGAGGGAAAAATAATGGAAGCAGTGTCAGATTTTATATTCTTAGACTCAAGGATCACTGCAGATTACAACTATAGCCACGAAACTAAAAGATACTTGCTTCTTGGAAAGAAAGCTATGGCAAATCTGGACAGCACACTACAAAGCAGAAACATCATCTCGAAACAAAGTTCTATATAGTAAAAGCTGTGGTTTTCCCCAGTAACAATGTATGACTGTGAGAGTTGAGGTATAAGGAAAAATGAGCACCACAGAATCCAGGCTTTCAAATCATGGTATTGGAGAAAGAATCACTTAGGCAGTAAGGAGAACAAATCAGTCAACACTAAAGAAATTAATTGAGACTATTCACTCGCACATCAAACACTGAAGTTGAAGCCTATATACTCTGGTCACATAATGAGAACACATGACTCATTGGAGAAGACTCTGATGTTGGGAAAGATTAAAACCGAAAGGAGAAGGGGATGGCAGAAGATGAGATGGCTAGATAGCATGATGGGAGTAATGAACATGAGCTCCGACAAACTTCGAGAGATAGCAGAGGATAGAAGGGCCTGATGTGCTATAGCCCTTGAGTCATAAAGAGTTGGACATGACTGAAAAACTGAACAGTAACAACAAAATGTTAAGTCTAGATAATTTTTTTAAAAAATGAATAAACCAATGCCTGATTTGTAACATTTGTTGATTTTAAGGTGTAAATGCTCACACTGAAAATTTAACAATCAGCTCCAGAGCTGATAGGTACTGGATCCACCATACCCCTGAATTGTTCCTATTTCTTTCTAGGGGCTTGACAGCCCTTTAAGAACTTGAAGATTACTCTCATTTCTTTCTCTTCCTTCCAAGACTTCTATTCTCCAGGATAAACATCCCAAATTCCTTCGATTGAATCTTATTTGTCAAGGTTTGTTATCATTGTGTCTCCTCTTCTCTGAAAGTTCTCTAGCTTGTTTGCCAATATCCTTCTTAATATATGGTATCCAGAAGCAAATAAAATGCTATGGATATGAGGGTCACAAAGAGTCAGACACAACTTAAAAATGACTGAACAACAACAGCATTTCTAAAAGCAGACCTAATGATAAGATTTTGACTTGTGTTCGTGTTTATTTAATTATTCAACATATAGAAGAAACAACAAATACCAATAAGAAAGAGCAGGTTGCTGAATTACTAACAAAGGGAACTTTAAGAGAGGGGTCACTCCATTTTAAAGTTGTCAATAAGCAAGAAGGATAAAGCTCAGCACCATCTGATATACAACCTAGATTTAGGAAGTGTGGATTTCAAAAATGAGCTCAGGGAAAAGGAAGCTGTTTTCCATTGTCTAAGAATCTATAGGGGAAATTGGCCAAAGAATAGTTGGGGAGGTCCCAAGAACAAAATTCAATTGTGTTTTGCAAACACAAAGACAAAAATGAATAGGAGGAAAAGTCTAAAAAGATCAATATGGATCCACAAGGAACTCAATGGGTTCATTAAGCACAGGTCATGCCAGACTAGCTTAATTTCCTTTTTCAATTTTAGTTCTTTTTTTTTTTTTTTGCTTTTTTGGAGGGGGGAAGGTAGGGCAATTGGGGTTAAGTGACTTGCCCAAGGTTACACGGCTAGTTGTGTGTGTGTGTGTGTGTGTGTGTGTGTGTGTGTGTGTGTGTGTGTTAAGTGTCTGAGGCCAGATTTGAACTCAGGTCCTCCTGACTCTAAGGCTGGTGCTCTATTCACTGCACCACCTAGCTGTCCCTTCATTTCTTTTTTTGATATGTTACTAAACTGTCTGACTAGGGGATATAGCTGACATATTATGCCTATATTTCAATCTGGCATTTGACAATGGCATAAAAGTAAATGTAAAGTTTGAATTTGGGTTCAAAAAATCAGCTGCAAAAGCACAAAGCAGGAAGGATGGGGGACATAATGATTCATGTAAAAAAAAACCAAGAAGGCTTTAGATCAATATCATGATAATGACAATGATGGTGATGATGAAAATGATACTAATAGCTAGCATTTATATAAGGCTTTAAAGTTTGCAAAAACACTTTACAAACATCCCATTTTATCCTCATCACAACTCTGGGAAGTAGGTGCTGTTATTGCAATTAAATCAATCAGATATTCATCTGCATACATAGGGTCCAGAATGAAGGAGATGAAAGTCCTGTTGCAATATCTTTCAATTAAATCAAATTTATAGCATTGTGTTCACTTCTAGGCACTACTCTTTAGGAGGTGCATTGAAGAATCAGAGCAAAATCCAGAGGAAGGTGATCAATGATGAATGAAAGTGTGACATGTGAAAACTGGTTGAGGGAACCAGAGGTATTTATCTTGGGAAAGAGAAGAATTAAGGGGAACATGATGCTGTCTTCAAGTAGTAGAAGGACTGTCATGTTGAAGAGAGATTAGGTTGTTCTGTTTACTCGTAGAAGGAATTTGAAGGAAGAAAGGAAGAAGGAAACAAACTTTTATTAAGTGTCTAGTATATGCCAGGCACTGTGCTAAACTCTTTGTAAATATTATCACTAGATGATCCTCACAACAACCTTGGGAGACAGCTGCTATTAGAATCCCCATTCTATAGTAGAAGAAACTGAGGCATACAGAGGTTAAGTGACTTGCTCAGGATCACATAGCTAATACGTGTCTGAGGTTAGATTCAACTCCATGTCCAGCATTCTATTCACTTCACCACTTTGCTGTCCCATTTCCCTATTACTAGAGCAATAGGTAGAAGTTGTAGAGAATTCAAGTTTTGAGTTAATGTAAGGGAAAAAAATCCTAACAAGTGGAGCAGTTCAAAATGGAATGAATTGCTTCAAAATAGAGTGAGTCTTCCTGAGGTCCCTTCTGACTATAAGGTTCTATGACTGTGAACTCTGACATTGTTTTCACCACAAGAGCAGTCAGATCTTATTCATTGCCTTTAGGTAAGAAAACTGAGTGTCCAGTGATAGGTGAAGTTTCCCTGAGAGAAAGCATGTTTTTGTGTACTCAGTTATGTTATCATATGTTACCAGGATGCTTCTGATACTCCAAGCCAGGTCGACATCAAAAACTTCTGGACTACTTTAAAAAAGTTGTCATTTCTATTTTGTTCACATTCCTTTCCCTTCCCTTCCCTTCCCTTCCCTTCCCTTCCCTTCCCTTCCCTTCCCTTCCCTTCCGTTTCCTTTCCTTTCCCTTTCCTTTCCCTTTCCTTTCCCTTTCCCCCCTCAGACCTATCCTTTTCCCCTCCTCAACCCAGAAAACTATCTTTTGTAAGAATTTAAAAAGAAAAGGAAATGTAATTCAGCAACATTAACTAACATGTCAACCACATTTTATAGTATATACCCTATTGAACTCCCCTAGTGCTCCCCTCAGCAATGAAAGGAGAATGGTTTATTTTCTTAACTCTTTCCTCTAAGGCTGAGTTTGGCCAATATAATTACACAATATTCATTTTCAATTTTTTGTCCCCTCTATGTTGGTGTATGTAGACATTTCACATATCAGAGTTGCTTTTGTTGTTGTTTTTGCTAATTATATTGAGCATCAATTCATGTCTTTGCACAGCTCTCTGAAATCTTCATATATCTTGTTCCTTATAGCAAAGTAATATACTATTACATTCATTTGTCACAGTTTGTTTGGGTTTTTGTTTTTTTGGTTTTTTTTTTTTTTAGTTATTCCCCAATTAACAGACACCTACTTCATTTCCAATTCTTTGCTTACACAAAATGTGTTTGGTATGAATATCTTGTTGTAGATGAGACCTTTCTTTCTTTTCATCTTAGAGTGTGGATATTTCCATTATTTTGTGGAAATAGTTTCCAATTCTTTTCCAGATTGGTTGGATTAATTCACAACTCCACCAACAGGGTCTTATTGTGTCTGCTTTCACATAGCCCCATGCCATAAAATATCAACTACTTCCCTCTTTTGTCTGAATCTGTTCTCTTTAGTGACTTGGAGTAATATTTTATTTTATTTGGTTGTTTGCAATTCTTCTTTTGAGAATCATTTGTTCATATTCATTGGTCATTTGGTCTTAGGGCTACTTGGACTATTCCTTTACTTTGTTATAACTACAATATGTCTATCTATCAAGTTTGACAGTCAAGGCTAATTAAAGGGATGACCACGTTATTTATTCTCTCTGGTTTTCCTCCTGGTTGCTTCCCAGTAAGGATATATCAGAAAAAGAGAATTTATGACCACATAGGTACATTCCTAGGTCAGTAACATTGAAACATTATAATTGTCTTTTCCTATTAGAAGATTTATATTTCTCAAATACATTTCCTATAAATTTTGAGCTTCTAGGTTGTAGGTGTAGGGTTGGGAGGGGCCTTGGAAATTACCTTGTCCAACCCCTTCATTTTTACAAATAAGGAAACTGAGGTCCAAAGATGCTAAGTTCATTTCGTACAGTCATATATAAGTTGCAATTAGAACTTAAGATTTGTGGCTACAAATCCAATGTTATACAATGTTTCTTTAGCTATCCAGCAACTTGCCTGTGATATAGAGCTTGGAATTATACAAATCTCAATAATATGTTAGAAACTTTGAATGGGTCATTTGATCTTTTATATCTATTCTTAAAATTAAAATATTAACATTTAAAATTAGAAATTCTAATATTATAATATATAAAGATATACTATAATATTATAGTATATAAAGATATACTATAATTTACTAATAAATTCCTTATTATGAATGACCTTCTATATGGATGTACTTTTGCCAGTTTTGGTCCAATGACTCTGAACTTAAACTACTCGAAACCAGAACTCAGTTAACAAGAGATAGTTGCAGTAACTGTATTTGTCTGTTCCTCATATCTCGTTCTTTCATTTGAGTACTTGATCTACACATTTGTATTTTAAACATATTAAGATGACATTATTAAAATGACCAGTTTTTTTAAAAGATAATTTTAAACTATTCACTTGTTCTTTTCCCCATAGGGAACATAGAACCTGTTCTCTGAATTCCTATGAAGTAAGGATTGGTAGATATGACTCAGAGGATTTCAGTGAAGAAAGTGTCACCAAATTTTTATTTTGAAATGTGAGCGAATTCTCTCACTAGGGAAATTAAAGACTGAGAGAATGCCAAGGAGGCAGCGTTTGCTCAAAAAGCCAAGAGGTTTGGCTTTGACAGAGAACAGTTTGTCCTTAAAAATCTAAACCAAGTAGCTCATGTCCAGTTCTTAGAGAAAACATTTTCTCCCAAAAGAAATAACCGCTTGCTTTCAGACCTCTTGGGACTCTATATAAAAGTGAAAATTCACATGTGCATAACTGAGTTGACTACATGTCATTTTGGCTCTTGATCATCCTCTTGTGAATTATCTCATTGTGGATTCTCGCTGGTAAAAACCCAGCCAGAGTGTGATTGGAGACTGCACTGTGATTGTAACATCAGCCTAAGCAAAAATGAATCTGTTAAAATTTAATCAATTCCAAAGTTAAATATAAACTTCTCTAATGTATTGCCATGACTTAGGATCACTCATTACCTATTTATTTAAATTCCAAATAATCTCTGAGGTCTATTCCAGTTCTAAAAACTTCATGAACTTGTGAACTTTTGTTATGTCTCCCACTCTCTGACCACTCCTTTTCTGTCTCCTTTGTTGGCTTCCCTTCCTCACCCTATTCCAATTTAACAAATGTGATAAATGCCTACTGTGTGCATTTATGCTAGTGGTTGGAGATAATATGCACACAACAGATTCCTTGAATGAGAGACTTGGGAGCAAATTTTCTCTACTGAGTCAAATGCTTTTTGTAATCAACAAACAAGTAATACAACAGACTTTTTTTAATCTTTCATTCAATTATATGACTATAAAATTATGTTCCACTGAGTAAAATAATTTCAAAAAAAATGCCTAGTTCTTTCAAAATTTTCATCAAGGATGTCCTCAATATGTGCATAGATCTTTTATTAAAGAGATGAAAATGTAGGTGTATGGACTGATAGATATTGACATCTCAATAGCCTTTAGAGACCTCGTTATAATTTGTGACATCTTTCATCATTTTGAGGGGAATCTTCTTTTCACTAAGATATCCCATTGCTTTTTAGATGGTGTCTTCATATTGGATTTCCTTGGGTATTTGATTTAATTAAGTCTCTTTCTTTGACTTCATTTTAAGTGCTGTCAACTTCTTGTTGTTCTTTGTTCTCTCTCTCTCTCTCTCTCTCTCTCTGAGGTAATAGGGGTTAAATGACTTGCCCAGGGGTTACACGGCTAGTAAGTGACTGAGGCTGGCTTTGAACTTAGATCCTCCTGACTTCAGGACCAGTGCTGCTTTATTCACTGTACCACCTAGCTGCCCCATGCTGTCAACAACTTAAGGACATTAGGTATTGAAGTATTAGAATCCAAATAGAGATACTGACCTGCTTGTTATGGTTTCCATCCATTTGCTGTTCTTTCTGCCAGTTTCATCTCTGAAGGCACTTGGGATGATGCGACTCACTGGGGAATCACAACAAATTTTCTGTTGAATTTTTACTTCAACTTCTTTTTGTTTGTAAAATTCTACCATAATCCTCCTTGGTGTTTTGGAAATGCACTTATATTATAAAATGATGGTGCTCTTGGCTGCCATTTCTCATTCCTTGGCAAAGAGATAAGGCAAAGACATAAGTTTTCTTGGCCTCATATTGAGGCAACTATTTTCTATCAATTAAACTCTTACAGGACATGGTAGCCATCAACATTCTCTGGCTCTCTAGTTATTCATCTGTAACATGAAGGAGTTGAACTAGATGCCCATTAAGGTCCCTTCCAGGTGTCTGTCTATGATCCTAGCCTCTCTGGCATGAGGACTTCAGCTACTTGAAGTGGGCTAGATGCTCACTTGCTGCGTCTACACATGTGTTGGGCTTTATTTCCCTCTTGATCATTTTCATACTATATTTTTTGGTCTGAAGATCATTCTCCACGGCAGAGAAAACATAGGCAAAACTCAAATTCAATAGTTGTGCCTTCTTCTGTTGCCCATTATTGACCAACCCAACCTAAGCTCTTGTCTCATCTCTTTTTTTATCATCTTGCTCCACAAACAGCTGAAAAGGGCCTTTTTGTAACAAGTAGAAGTGATAGTAATTCTAAACTTACATGGACCCTGAACACAAAGATTGAGATTATTTGGACAGAATTGTGCTATTCTCATATCCTTCCTTATTGACCTGGCTAGCTCCATCTTTTGTAGAAGTCTTTTTAAAATCTAAGTCAGTCAGTGAGTTTCCAACATAGCCATATTAGTCTCTTTAGAAAGTCTCCCCATTTCTTCCTTACAGGAATCATTGTGTTTTGTTCATCACTATCTTATTCTTGAGAGCTTCTTGAAACTTCCCCTGTCGAATCTCTGACCTTAGGCAAACTTTTTCTAAATTCTTTGAAGTTCTCTCTCCCCAAAACTAATGTCTACGTAACATTATAACTAATATTTTTCTTTATCTATCACCAAATTTAGGTTGATATGGGTACTTCCTCTAAAGGTTCTCTTCATTTCCATTCTGACAAGCCTGTGAGAAGGGAAAGAGCCCTGAGCCTTGTGTCAGAGAATATGAATTCAATTCCTGATTCTGACACTACTCATATCACCTAGGACAAGTCACTTAAATTCCCTGGGCCTCAGTTTCCTCATCCATAAAATGCAGACAGTAGATTGGATGAGCACTGGGATCCCTTCAGAATTATATCTAATGATCAAAGTCCAAAAAAGTAGTTCTTCTCATTGCTTTCCCAATCTTTTGAAGAGTGAAATCATTATTAAGACAAATTGAAACTTTGATCAGTGGTTGTCAGCAGCAGCTGTCAATTTTGTTTAAGGTCCCCATTAAAACTGTACCATATCTTTCCCCCAGATTGTGATCTGTTTCTGGAATTCATCATCTGTTCTCTTCTTCTGGCCAGGTATACGCATACATACACACGTGTGTGTACATATTTGCATATATAAAACATATATTTGTGTACACACATATATCTTCTTTATAAATGCTATTACTTGGGGCGGCTAGGTGGTGCAGTGAATAGAGCACTGGCCCTGGAGTCAGGAGGACCTGAGTTCAAATCCAGCCTCAGACACTTAACACACACACACACACACACACACACACACACACACACACACACACACACAAAACTAGCCTGTGACCTTGAGCAAGTCACTTAACCCCAACTGCCCCTCCAAAAAGCAAAAAGCAAACAAACAAATGCTAGTACTCTATCACCTAGGTATGTTAGTGGATACTGCACTGGGCCTGGAGTCAGAAAGTCCTGAGTCAAATGACCTCACACATTTAATAGTTGTGTGACCCTGGGCAAGTTGCTTGATTTGTTTGCCTTGGTTTCCCTATCTGTTAAATGGGGATAATAAAAGCATCTGCTTTACAGGATTATTGTACCGATCAAATAGATTATAATTTTAAAGTACTTAGCACAGTGTAGCCACATAGTAAGAGCTATATAAGAGTTAGCTATTATCTAAACATTCACTTCTATGTATCACCCTTTAACCAATTCCCTTTGGATAAAATATACCCTTTTCTATTGCTATCTTTCAATCTTGATCTATATCCCACTAAGTCCCAATGAGAATATTTCCCTGGATTTTGTCTGTCCCTGAAAGGACTTTCAGCTTCCATTCAAGTACTGAGGCTAATAAGACATTGACTATAGAACAAGTTTTACTTATCCCAAAAGATAGTACAAGATATCTTGTACTCCCAAACTGTAGGAAAGAAGATTTACCTCCCTTCTGTAGAGAGTTTCAAGGTCTTGACATTTTTCCTTTTAGTGAGCCACCTTTCCCTGAGACTTATACAGACCACATGATTCATAGAATCAGTGGAACACTAAGCCTGGATTGCTTCTTGGTACAGATGCTTCCCTATAATGTCAATCTTTCCTTCCACTTGGAGCCTCTGTGTCTTTTCCCCTGATCCAAATGAGACTAGATACCTGACTCTTCTTTTGCCTATGAAGGCTCTGAATACCATACTTTTCTCCACTGAGGCTCCTTATTTTTTTTCCACATCTCAGTCTGGTGCTGGCCTCTGCCTGGGATACACAATTAATATGCCATGTGTGTGCATGGGCCTCTCTTGAGATACAAATGTAGAAACCTAGAGTCACTGAATTACAGAATTTCTAGGTTGGAAGAGACCTCAGTGGCCATCTAGTCCAAACTATACCTGAAACATAATCTGGAGTATACCATAGCTGATAGATCTTTTCTTATAAAGGCCTCTCACAAAAAGGAACCCACGACCCTCTAAAGCAGCCTTTGCTATAAATGTGCCTCTCTGCAACCTTCATCTAATGAGAGAAAAAGAAAACCTAATGCCTCTCCATGTGACAGCCCTTAGAATATTTAGACATAGTTATTACATTTCCCTGGAGCATTTTCTTCTCTAGATTAAACCTCCTTTAGCTGAGCATCATATGACATGAACCTGAACCACTTAGCATTCTGGTTGCCCTTCTCTAAACATCTGAAGCTTATTAATGTCATTTCTAAATTGTGGTTTCCAGAATTAAAACAGCACTCCAAATGTGATCTGAGGAGATCAAGGAATAGAAGTACTATCACCTCTTAATTATTGAAGACAATACTCTTCTTTCAAGAAACAGTATATCGGGGGCTCACTTTGGGAAGTGTTGTGTGATTTGACCAGATGAGACTCTGGGCAGCCGTTGAGAGCCCCCCGGCTTTGAAAACCCAGATGTTGATGCTTCCCTCTCTGGTAACTGTGATTTGGTATTGATGTAATGGTTGGACAGTTTGGAAGCCTGTCTGCTTGATCTGTTTGTTTCTCTGTCTTGTAAGTTCTGTCTGTAAACTTTGAAGTTCAGGGTGCTGACCTTTTTCCCCTGAACTAGTTAAATGATATATGTTTGATTGATTAAAGTAAGTTTGTTAACCCAAAAAATAAAAATAAAAAGAAACAGTATAGCAAAGTGGTTAGAGTTCTAGCTTTGAAACTACTAAGATCTGCATTCAAATCCTACGTCTGAAACATACTGGCTAACTGACCCTGGGCAAATCACTTAACTTCTGCATTCTCCACATAAGCTACTATAGGGTTAATGGAATATAACATCTTCCCTGTCCATGAATTGGCCTATGTGACCACATGTGTTTCTTTTTCCCTTGGAACATGGATCTTGTTCCTAGGTCAAAAGGTACACAGGTATTTCAATCATGGATGTCTTGCTGTTTTGAACTTTGGCTCAGTTCACAGCTGTGACATATCCTGAGTCACATAGAGCCCATCAGGTTATTCAGGAAGATTTATATTGCCTTGGAGAAAGAACTTGCCTAAGGAGAAGCTTGCATAAGGGGAAGCTTGCTTACAGGGAGGCTTGCTTGCAGGAAGACTTTCACACCTTTTAGCCCTAAGTCAATTAGGCACTGAATCATATGGGTTGTGATGGCTTCTGACTCTGAGCCTATTAGTTGAAAACCATATATGCTGGGAGGTCAGTACTTTACTTTAGGGCTCACTTATGGGAAGAATGTTTCTTTGTGATTTGATCAAACTGAACTTTGCGTAGCTGTTGTTAAGGCGCCCCCCAGCTTTGTGAACCCAGATCTTGACCCTCCCTGGTCTGCTGAGTGGGTACCTATTACTCTTTTTAGATAGTTGGAGCCCTGTCGATTGGTTGGATTCTTTCTTGGATACTCACTTCCTTCTATGTACCTGTCTGCATTGTTTAACTAATTAAAGTAAGATCACTAGCCCCCTTAAAACTGTCTTTCCTTTAGAAAAGCAGATCAAAGAACCTGTGCTAGCAGCCCACCCTGTGTGCCAGTGTGGTTGCGAACACATCTACTAAGGCTAAGAGTTGCAGAAAAAGTGGTAACTTGTGTTATGGAAGGAATTTCCTCACACAGGAGTTCCTATGAAAATGGACAGAATAGTCCATTTTCAATGCAGCCAAAGATGACCTCAGCTTTTTTGACTGCCACGTCATTTCAATGACGAATATTTTTGCCACAAATGAAAACTCCCAGATTTTTTTTTTTTTGCAAACTGCTACCTATGCCTCCCCCATTCAATTCATTTCCATTCAAAAAGCCTGCTGTGTGCCAGGCAGCATGCTAGGAGCTCATAGTGCAAAGATAAAAACAAGATAGTCGCTCTCCTCAAGGAGCCTTCATTCTACTGAGCAGGGAGGGGGCTAGAGACAACATGGACATGGAGAAGTGAAAAGAAGATACCTACAAAAAGAATAAAAGAGTAAAGGGAGGGGTCACTAATACTGGAGAAATCAGGAAAGGTCTTTTGTAGGAGGTGGCATGGACTGAGCCTTGAAGGGAGCTAGGCAGAAATGAGGAGAGAGAGAATTCCAAACATGGGGAGAAAAGGCATGAAAATAGCACATAGAAACGTGTGTGCAGGAAACTCTAAGTAGTTCATGGGGTTGGTACATGAGGGAGAATGATGTACATCCTGGGAAGAAAGGCTGGCACCAAACCGGGAAGGTCTTTTTTATTTTTTGGAGGGAAATTGGGGTTAAGTTACTTGCCCAAGGTCACATGGCTAGTTTTGTTGGGGTGGCGGGGTTGCGTTAAGTGTCCAAGGTTGTATTTGAACTGGGGTCCTCCTGACTCCAGGGCTGGTGCTCTATTCACTGCACCACCTAGCCACCCCCGGAAAGGTCTTTAAACAACAAGCAGACATGTTTCTATTTTATTGTTTGGCTTGGTTGTTGTCCTTTGTTCTCAAAGAGAACCAAATGACATCACTATGTTAGAATCAGGTTATAATGTGTCCAACTATGACTGATCAGACCAACATGTTAATGCTCTACCACAGGTCAGGCCCAAAGAGTCCATGTGAACATTTGGGTGGATTCTCTAGATTTGTGCATCTCGACTTTCTTTTGAGCTGCTTCAGTTCTGCTTTGCTCATAGAGCACTGAGTCTTTGATGAGGGGCGCCATGATGGGCAGTCCTGTGCCAGTGTCGCCCATGTCACATAATCAATTCCAAGGTTCTTAAGAGACATTTTATGGTGTAGGTAATAGGAAGTTACTGGACTTTCTGCAGCAGGAGAGTGACATAGAGTTGTGTAGGGGACACATTGGAGAGAGGACAGACAGGTGAGGAGGAAATCAATTCAGAGGCTATTAAAGTCACTTTAGCAAGAACTGAGTAGGCCCCAAACTAGGATGGTGGCCATACGAAAAAAAGAGAAGAAGGGAAGGGAAAGAAGGGAGAAGTGAAAGACGCTGGTATAATCAACAAGATTTGGCGACTAAATGGATATGAGGAGGTGAAGGAGAAGAAAGAGTAAAGAATGATGGCCCCCAGCGCTGCAGACATGGGTTATGGGAAAGCCCTCAACAGAAACAGGAAAGTTAAGAGGAGGGGAAGGTTCTGGAGGAAAGATGATGAGTTCTACTTTGGGCATGTTGAGCTTAAGATAAGCTTATTGAACATCAGAGAGGGCATGTCCAGAAGCTGGAGATGTGGGCCTGGTACTTATTTTGTACTTGTGAAAGGGATTTCTTGAAAATAATACATTTTATTTACTTACATTATCTTAATAGATTCAACCTAATTCTCTAGCCTATAAAGAGCTTCTTGGATACTGAATCTGGCCTACCTGGTGTTAGTTATTCCTCCCAACTTTGTGCTATCTACTAATTTGTTAAACATGTCCTCTATGCCTTTATTTAAGTCATTGATGAAAAATTAAGCAATGGCTCAAACACAGATCCTTAGAGCATTCCATTGGAGACTTCCTTAGATTCTTGGAGTCTGGTCATTCCTTCATCTCTTCATCTTATTCAAAAGAATAGCACAAAACACTTTGTGCTTGAATCACAGTAAGACAAGAAAAAGAAATTAAAGACCTAAGTATTGGCATAAATGAAACAAAATTTGTCCGATTTGCTTATAAAATGGTGGTTTAATTAGAAAACCCTTGGGAAATCAACAAAAAAATTTAATTTAGACAGTTAAAAACTCTAGTAACAGGATACAAAAATAAACCAACAAAAACAATTACATTTCTATATAGCAATAACAAAATCCAGGAGGAAATAATAGAAGGGAAAATTCCATTTAAAAGAATTAGAAAATATATAAAATATCCAGAAGATAATCTATAAAGGCAGACTCAAGACTTGTATGAGTGGAATTATAAAATGCTTTTTAAATAAAGAAAGAATGACTTAAATAATTGGAGGTATGCTCACTGCTCATGGTTGCACTATACTAATATAAAAAAAATGATACTACCTTAACTATTTTACAGATTTAGGTTATACCAATCCAACCACCACAGGAATACTTTATATAGTCAGACAAAATAATAATAAAATCTGTGTGGAAGAGTAGGAGGTCTAGAATCTCCAAGAAAATAAGGATTTAGAAAATGAAGGGGGAATAGCATTTGCAGACCTCAAGTTAGATGGGGTGTCCCAAAAGTCATAGTGCAGTTTAACTAAAGCTTAATAATTAAGCTTTAATAGCTAAAAATTGCATTAAGACTTCTGAAGCACTCTGCAATGTGCAGCAGTATCAATATTATTTGGTATTACTTTAAAAGTAGAAAAGTAGACCCATGAACAGACGAAGGAAGAATTATAAATAACTGAACTAACTAGGCCAAACCCAAGAGAATAAATTATTTGTGGGGAGAGGAGCTTCCTAGTTGTCAAAAATTGCTTATAAAACTAGAAAGTAATTATGCTGAAATTAGCTTTAGGCCAACATCTCATACTATATACCATATTAAACTCAAAATAGATATGAGATGTATATTAAAGGTGACAACATAAAAAATAGAAGATAGTGAAATAGGGCACCTTTCACAGATATGTCTACAGGGAGAATTTTTAACCAAACTTAGAGCAATCAAAAAAGATAAAATAAATATTTTTGACTTCACAAAAATGTAAAGCTTTTGTACAAACAAAAAAAATGCACTTTATGTAAGGAAAGAAGTTATTGATTGAAAAAAATACATCAAAGATTGCATCAAATATCTTTGATCTGGGTCTAATGGTCAAGTTATTAATTTTATTAATATTAATTATTAGTTAATTCAAATATATAAAGCTATTCCTCATGGAAAAGTGATCAAAGAAGATGAACAAATATTTCTAAAAAAACCAATCACAAACTATTAACAACCATATCAAAGATTGCTCCAAATAATGACAGAAATGCACATCAGAACAATGCTAGCATTTCTTTTTATGCTTAATAAAGTGTCAAATATGAAAAAAAAGATGGAAGCTGTCAATGTTGGGTGGCCTGCAAGATGGCAGGCACACTAGTTCCTTGTGCAGAGCAATGAATAAAAAATGGAAAATTATGCTAAAGAAATTATGAAAATGTCCATACCTTTGACCCACAGATCTCACTGCTAGTCATATACCCTAAAGGAGACCCAAGGCAGAAAGGTCCTATATACACCAAAAATATTAAGAGTAGTACTTTTTGTGGTAGCAAATAGCTAGAAACAAAATAGGTACCTGAAGGTAGCTAAAAATTAATAAACAGATTGTGGCACATGAGTGAAATGGAATAGTATTAAACTATAACAAACAAAAAATAAGAATTCCAAGTAGCATGGGTAGACATAGGAAATGACACAGAGCAAAATAGATGAAACCAAAAAAGACAATATTCATAGTTGACCACAACAATATTAATGGGCAGAACAAAACAACAAAACTGAATGCAGCATAATGACCAATGTATAATGACCAATGTTGATGCTGGAGAAGAGTTAAGGACATGGCTCTGTCTTTTCATTGCAGGAGTAAGAGACAATGTGTGTGTGTGTGTGTGTGTGTGTGATCTTGCATATACTGTCAGGCATGATTAATATATTGGTTTAGATGAAATGGGGTTTTGTTCTTTTAAAAATTATTTGCTACAGGGAATAGCTATCTGGGTAGGGCTGAGGATTTATATGAAAATGAAAGCAATTTTAAAAGATATTAATGACAATTAAAATGAATAAATTGTTGTTTGTTCTTTGTTTTTGAAGAGGACCAATGACATCAGGGGATGATGTCTTGACTTGCACATAAATTGGATTTCAGTGAGGCACAAAGTCATGAGCCTTACTCCCTCTTCCAGAGTCACTGAAGTCCATGGCAAGGCAGAAGTCAGGATAACTGGCAATGGTTTGGGAATCAGTGAATGCCCTTGGTGTCTTTGATTTCTGACTAAGCTCTAAGCACTCCACAGCACCTATTTCAGCAGCCTTCATGGCTGTTGGAATAATTTTTCTCATCAGTCCATTCCTTGGTGGGGTGTGTGTGTGGTGGGGGGGAAGTCTTCACATACTCAGAGTAGACATTCCCCTAACTCACCTATAGCTGACTCGGTCCCTCTTAACTTTAGACCATCTGCTAAGACAGTTTTACTGGGGTGTGGCCACTGTGCATGCTACAACTTCTTGGAGCCACAGATGAGAGGTGAATGACTAGTTGTTACACCCAAGGAGGATGAGCAGCCCTGAAAAGGGCTCAGCAAACCTTCACATCAGAGGTGCTGCCCCTCCCTTAATACCCCATACACCCTAAAATGAATAAATAAAGTTCTAGGGGAACTCTAACATTCTCTGTTGAGAAAAGAAATGCAGACCTATACTTGCTAAAGCCATACTACTTTGCAATCTCTGTAACTTAAATTCTTTTTTTGTTTGTTTTTTGAGGGGCAATTGGGGTTAAGTAACTTGCCCAAGGTCACATGGCTAGGTTTTTTTGTTTGTGTGTGTTAAGTGTCTGAGGCCGGATCCAAACTCAGGTCCTTCTGACTCTAGGGCTGGCACTCTACTCACTGCACCACCTAGCCATCCCCTGTAACTTAAAATCTTAATGAGTCATCTGGGCATATTGGGAGCTAAGTGACTTACCCAGGGTCACACAGCAATATGTGTTAAAGGTTACAGTAGAACCTAGATCTTACTGACTCCAAGATCAGCCTTCTATTTGCAATGCCACGCCTTCTCTTGTTTGAACAGTTTTACCCTGATTATAGCCATTAGTTGTCTATTGGGATATGAATACATTTTTACAATTCATAACTGCAAATTTGACAGATCTTTTTTTCACCTGAAGCTTAGTCAACACTTTTATGTGTAGTCATCAAGACATAAGGTCTTCCTTAAACAGTCTTGAGAACAGACAAATAAAAAGATAGCTTGTGAATTTGCTAAATATCCCTGATATATTGTTAATCATCTTACACTCTTTAGCTTGTAGTTAAATTACTCACTGACAATATTTCTAAATTATTTCCTAACTTTCCAATTACTGTTGAGGGCACCACCATCTTCCCAGTCACCCGGGCTCCCAACCAAGGTGTCATCTTCTATTCCTCATTCTTTCACGCTCCACATCCAATCAGTTTCCAAGTCTTATTGACTGGTTGATCTCCCCTCTGCCTCATCTTCTCCCCATTCCAGATCTTCCTTAAAAGCAGGTCTGACCTCCATCAATAAAATCCAGTGAGCCCAGATTATCTCCAGGATCAAATATAAACCCCCTGCTTGGCTTTTAAACTCTTTTATAACCTCAACCCTTCCTATATTTTTCCAGTTTTCTTATACCTTATTCCTTTCCATATATTCTATAATACGACACTGGTCTCCTTGGTGTTCTTGAACAAGACTCTTTACTTCTTGGCTCTGGGCATTTTCACTGGCTGCCCGTCATGCCTGGAATGCATTCCCTCCCCATTTCTGCCTCCTGGCTTCCCTGGTTTCCTCCAAGTCTCAGTCAAAATTCCACTTCCTGTGAGAAGTCTTTTCCAAACCCCTTCAATGTTAATGCCTTTCCTTTGAGATGATCTCTAATTTGTCATATATATATATATATATATCCTGTATGTACAGAGCTGTCTGCATGCTGTCTTCCTAATTAGAACTCCTTGGTGAACTCCTTGAGAGCAGGGAATATTTCTGCCTTCCTTTGTATCTTTGGTGCTTATCACAGTGCCCAATAAACACTTGTTAGAGCGATCACTGTAAAAGTAACTTGACAGAGCATAATAGCTTGGATTTTCTGACTCCTAGCCCAACATTTATCTCATTGTACCCCATTGCTCTCTCTTTTTATCCTTACAAGCATAGAGAGTAATTACTATGGGTAGCAGGAAAGTTTCTTTAAAATGTAATTGTTTTTATTTCTAAAAGCTATAATTCACTTCATCAGCATTCTAGTTTTGATTTGCCTTCTGTTATCCACACCAGGCCTCCACAACAGACCCAGGGATCCATCACCTCATTTGGCAATTTCAAAGTATTCAGTGATAGCAGCTATGCCAATGTCTTAGGAGAGAACTAGATCCCATGAACAAAAGTTGGGAGTCTAAGCAGACATAGGATATTACATGAGACAACTATGGCTAATTCTGAAAGCCCCTTAATGGTGTTTGACAACCTGCAAACCATTCATCTTTCCTCATGTTAAAGGAATAGGAAGGAACCTTTTCAAACTTGAAAAAAAGTGGTCATAGGTAGATTTGATATGAATACCTCTGGGGAAGCTGGCAGATTTTTTTTTTCTTCTAAAATGGGTGGGTAGATTGGCCAAAGTCCTTGGATAAACAGGACTTTATGGTTTGGGAGTGCATGCTGTCCTGAAATGAAGATCCTATGTGAAAACAAGGGTGGAGTGAAAGAGGGAGTAGTCTTTGAAAAGAAGAAAAATGGACTTTTCAGAACAAACAATGAGATGAAAAATGCCTAGGAATCCAATGTGAACAAACTAGGGCACTTTTAATATGAGTTGGCGAAACCAAGAGTTGGCTGTTGACCTAAAGTTTTCATTTCTCAAATAAGAAAACCATAAAAGGTGGAGATGACGGTATGTTAACAGAGATGGATACTATAAGACAATAATGAGTTTTTGAGGAAAATAAGACTGAGGGGGTAAAGTACGTTGTGAAGTAGGGGGAGAGGAGCAGGGGCACAAGTACAGTGAAAAGTAAAGGCTAATGGAAGAAATCCATCAAATAAATTAGATACAAGAGAAGGAAGTCCAAAGTCGGTAGTGATCGTGAGCATTAGAAACAAGGGCAAAAATAACACTAGAAGATACTTAAAAAAAAAAAAAGTCAGCTGCAGTCTAGTAGCCCCATTTTCTTCCACTAGAAAGTTCCAGGGCTAGGTTGGCTAACTTGGCTAACTTCTACCTATTTTTCACTGCCACCAATCAATCTCTTACCTTGGGTTTGCTGGAATATCAGCACCGGAAGGCACAAAGGTTCACAGTCATTTAATCCAATCTGCATCTAAACAAAGAGACCCTCTACCACATACCTAATGAGTGTTTATCCTGCATTGGCTTGAATCTCTCTTCTAGGGAGGGCTCACTGCTAATCAAGGCAGCCGAATTCACTTTTAGATAACACTTTTGGCCATGGAGTTTTTCCTTACATATAGCAAAAATTTGCTTCCCTCTTATCAAATTACTTTTAATACATTGTTTCTGGATTTATTCAGAACAAATTTAAAATCTTTTTCAGATGATAGCCCCCAAATACTTAAAGACAGTTCATAATGCCCCACTAAGTCTGTTCTCTAGGTTCCCTACCTCTTAGCTTTTTCTGTAGAGGAGGTAAGTTTCTGATTCTCTCTTGTCCCTAAACAAGTGCCTTTTCCTTCACATTCACCCTTAACCTTTTAAAGGGATTTTTTGGAAAGTGTGATTAATCTTTCTTGGGAAATATAACTGAATACTTCAAGTATCTGCAATTTCATCAGCATGGTACTCACTGAAATGATGGAGATTGCAGGGGGAGTACCAACCCTAGAGTAACATCAAGTACAGTGAACTTATTGGAATGGAAAGAACAATTGTTGACTATTTATGAGTTATGAATTATTTTATGCTTTCTGTTTTTTTTTGTTTAAATTTGGCTTCGGACACTTACTAGCTGTGTAACCCTGCCAAGTCACTTACCCCTGTTTGCCTCAGTTCCTCATCTGTCAAATGAACTGGAGAAGGAACTGGCAAACCATTCCAGTATCTCTTCCAAGAAAACCACAAATGGGGTCACAGAGTCAGACATGACTGAAACAACTCAATAACAACACACTACAAATACATATTTTGCCCTGTTGAGTACTTCATGCGCTAACTTTGTAACTTATGGGTTGAGAGTGATGAGGTTTCATTGAATGGTTTCCTTTTATGGTGGTACAAATGGCCTTGGTCATGCAAAGCTTGAGTTTACTAAAGAATTGAGATAATTTCTATTCCCATGATTCCCTCTGGTTTCCTTAATTTCATCCGCTTTACCTTTCTTTTCAAATGAAACTATTTCTTCTAAGACTATACCTTATGCTGGGCCACAATCTCTGTGATCTATACTTACCCAAGAATTTGTCAATGCCAGGGAAACAATAAGACATTTGTGTACATGTGGTGTTTTCTCACTGAAAAATGTTCCCCACTGGAATAATTTTTCACATATATATTGGGTTTTCATTTTGTCCCTAACACTGTAATAACAGTTAATACTTTGCCCCTTCATTGCTCTCTGGGATCATTCACCAAGATCCAAGAGGCAGTTCCTAAATCTTATTGACAGCTTTCCGAAGCAAAAGTCATTACAACTGACTATAAGTATTCTACAGAGACACAGTTCTAGTTAAACTCTTTCACTGGCTTGGGCCCCCCTTGTGCTATAATATTTACATACTCCCAGAAGGTTGACTGAAGGAAGATCAGTGTTGGTCCCATGATCCTGGTTATACTAGTTCTACCAATACCACCTTGATGCTTCCTTCTCCTTCACCTGTTCATTGACTGGTTACTGATAAACCACCTATGGGTGAAGATTAGTATTTTGAAATCAGAAGTATTATTCCTTCCCCCACTTTTCTAACTTCCTAAATTCTCTCTCCCTCTTTGCCAATCTTTTTTCTATTTATATTAAATATTTATATTTTTTATATTAAAAACACCTGGGCAGAAATCAGCAGATGTCTAAACATCAAAGCAAAGAACAAATTAACTTTGTCTTTAGAATTTTTCATCATTTTATTGTTGACAAAAGACAATGTGAGTTTTCTGGGAACACTTTTTAAAAAAATAAATATCCTGATTACTGTCAAACACCAAAGTGAAGAGAAAAAAGTCATTCTGCTCTTAGTAACATAACACATTTGGTCTTCAAACATCAATTGTAGTAGGCAAACTCCAATATTTATTGTAGGACATAGATGGTAGATACAAAAGAAATGATGAGGTACCTTTCCCAGGGCTAACAAGGTTTCATTCATTCTCTGAATGTGAACTATGATAAATATAATGGGAAACTTACCCTAAATCATTGATACCAATGCATAGACTGGCTATAGTTGTAGGAAAATCAAATACTGACTGCCTCCTACTTTAGGGACAGGAACATACTACTATAGGGTCAGGAATAGATTTTCTCAAGTCAGTAGCTCTAGCAGTTCTTACTTAAATATCCAGGATAAAAATGAGCAAAATATATACAATTTCCATTACTGGGTATACCAGGAGGTCTTTATGCTGCTGCGAAGCTACTTTTTAATTCCCTAACACCTGGAGATTAGAGTGGTGGAGTGGGTGGGCTTCAGGGTATAACAAGATCCCTAAGCATGAGGGAAGGTCTGATGATAAAGTTTCTACTTACTAGAACAAGGGAAGAGCTGATGCTCTGGGCCAGGATTCCCTCCCCTCTCAATCCCTGCAAATCTTAAAGAGAGAGCTCCTGACAGCAACAGCCAGCTTGGAAATCTACCAAATGAGGTTTGAAAGCTACTGGTAGATTCCCATCTACTGGGTGGAGACGCCTGAAGTATGTAAATAAATGTCAAATGAAACTAATACCATTTTTGTTTATTGCCTACTAGACTATGCCAATAGTAACAACTAGTTTCTTAGGTGAAAGCTTTCTTTGTGCTATCTCTGTCAAATCCTAGGTATGACAGCATCTGTTTAGAATTGTTTGTTTTGTTGTATCAAAAGCCTATAAAACCAAGATCATAAATATAATGCGAAACTAATGCTTTAAACACAAATGAGAGAGATTATCAGCAAACCAATGCTCTCACTAAGCCAGGAATTTGTTTTTATAAAGTGCCAATATATCTGCATAGGCAGAGTTGTTGACTTCAGGTTGTCTCAGGTCCAAACCTCAGGGTATGGGTTTAAGTAAATGGCTGTAAAGGACCCGCATAGATTCTTCTGTCCCTCTAAGTGACCTAAAATTCTGGTTTTTCCTCTGGTCCCTTAAGCCTGTATGGATGTCAATGTGTATTCATGTGGAAAATGTTGTGTTAGAAGAAAACTATAGTCCAGAAATAAAGTTTCTGTAGTTACTTCAGCTACCCCTGAAATTGGAGGTTTGGGGGAGAGACATTTACACAATGATTGAACACTCAATTTGCCTCTACTCTGATCCTTATAAAATAAAGGTAAGTAAAAGACCAGATGGTTGGATACCCCAAGGAGCCAACTATTCGCTATCCCTTGTTTAAAAACTATTTAACGAAATCAACTTTGCTAATGCAGTTAAGACTAGGAATTCGAACTAGGAACTTTGACATTTGCCTCCAAGAGGAAATTATTTTGTTATCATTGCACAAATGGCATTTTATCTCAGTATACATGGATGGTGTAAAGTTATGGCTACCACTTTTATTCAGCATAGCAAAAATATTCATCCATGATTTCTCCTTGGACTTTAATGTCTCCTTGGAATTTAAATTTCAATTACATTCAATTCAATGAACACTAAATACCTAGTATGTGCACTGTACTGTACTAGGTTCTAAAAATATATTTTTAAAAAATCATAGTCCTGTCTCTTAGGGAATTAGTTTCCTTGGGAATAAGAAATATGGTAAATACACATGGGTATGATACAATGGAAAATGTGATAGGGACAAGAGAGAGCTCTGAAGTGCTCCAGGAAAGTCTAAGGTGGGAAACCACTTGCCGTTAAAGGATCAGGGCAAATTTCGTGAAGGTGAACATGAGCTGACTTTGAGAGAAATACTTCCTAAATGCCTACTATAAGATAGTTTCTATTTCCCTGGAACTGGGGGGAGGAGGTTTACAATCTAGGGAGATACACAAAAAACTATAATGCAAGAGCCCATGAGAGGTCTAAGGTATAAAGTAAATAAGAGTTATAGGGTAGAAAAATGATTTCCAATCTAGGGAAAGATCCGGAGAAAAGGTAACATTAGAAATGGAATTTAATTTGGCTAGGCAGGGTGGCAAAGGTAACATCTTACACTTCTCTTCTGCATGCAGTTAGTATGATTGTCTCATGTATGACATAGCCCCCTACTATGTCTTATATACTCCTGTGAAGGCAAGGGTGTGCATCATCATATCTTGTACACAGTAGGTACTCAATGTTTGTTGAATTGAATATTTAAACTTTATCCTGACTAGCAATAAAGCGTAGGCTTTCAAACGTCAAAAAAAACCATGCAATACATCTAAACAAAAATGCTTCTTTTCCTTTTGAAATTATTTCACCATTTACTATGAAGAATTTAAAAATGATTCTTACTCCAGCTGAGGACCATGTTTCAAAACACTGTTCTAAAAGCTGCAAATTTTCTCTTCTTCAACTACAATTTAAAACCAAAGGCACTTTTCAAAAGGGCTAAATTTTTAACATACTATATTTAAAAGATGTGTATTTTTATTTAGACATTAATGAAGTACTTGAAATTTCTTATTGCTAACATCTGACTTTGTTTCATTCTTTATCAAAGACACCTCTCAGTAAATGTCTGCAAAATATTAGCTTGTGGCCTCAAAATACTCGGTTAACTTTTGATTTGTAAAGAATGAACACCTTAAAATGGAATTCTCTCATTTTTTTTAAACAAAACAGTCTTTCCTTATAAGCTAAATAATCAATTATATTTTAAAAATAAATAAAGAGGGCTTTGGGCTTCTGCCCTGCTATTGTCTGCCATACTTTGATTTTAAGTCTTTATGATTGAGGAATAGCAGAGGTCTAAAGTTTCCTCCCTTACTGAATATACCACCAAGCTTCATGTAGGATAAATTGGATTAGCCAAGAAACTTAGCTTTGTTTCTGGAGCTTCTTCTAACTAAATGAGCCACCTTAAATGATTCAAACTACCTAGGCCTCTTTTGCTTCATTTGTAAAATGAGGAAGCCAATAATATATGTAATCTTTAAGTCTCCCTCAATTTCTAGCAATCTATAATTCCCAAACTGCGCATACCCTTTTATCCAAAAATACCACTTATGAAGTCTGTATCCCAAAGAGATCATAAAAAGGGGGAAAGGACCTACATGTACAAAAATTATAGTAGCTCTTTTTGTAGTGGCAAAGAATTAGAAATTAAGGGAATAATCAATTGGGGAAGGGGTAAACATGTTGTGGTATATGTTTGTAATGGAATGTTAGTGTGCTATAATGACAAAGGCAGATTTCAGAAAAACCTGGAAAGACTTACATGAACTGATACAAAATAAGGGAGCAAAACTAGGAAAACAGTGTACATAGTAACAGCAATATTGCATAAAGATCAACTATGAATAACTTAGCTCTTCTCAGAAATATAATGAACCAAGACAATTCCAAAGGAAGACAGAAAATGCTATGAAGTCTGAACGAAGATCAAAGCATGCTGTTATCACTTTCTTTATCTTTTTCATGTTTTTTTCCCCCTCCTTTTGGTCTGTTTCGTCTTTCACAACATGACTAATACGGAAATGTTTTGCGCATATATAACCCATTTTAAATCCTTACCTTGTTCAGGAGGGAGGAAAAATGGGAGGCAGGGAGAGAATTTGGAACGCAAATTTTTTTTAAAACATGAATGTTAAAAATTGGCTTTACAAGTAATTGGAAAAAATGAAATACACTTTAAGAATCTATAATTCTAATTCAAGGCAATGTCTAAATGAGACCAATAGCCACCTTAGAAAAAGGGTAAATCAAAACAGGGAAAAAATTTGTAACACAAAAACTGGCGGAAATGAAGGAAACCAGAAGTTAATAAAGCATTTGAAAAAAAGAAAAAGGGTAAATCTACTCAGATACAGTTCAACTTCATTCTAATTCATAAAGCTGTTTATCTGAAGCATGGAAGCATTGGGCAGCCTACAGAAGAGTGAAACTAGGCTTTTCCCCTTTGAGTGTCATTTTGTTTTGTTGCAAATGTAATGTGTTTCTGAAGAATTCATAAAGAAACATATTCACTATTCAAATAGAATAATGCTTTCCAAAAGCAAACAGAAGAGGGATTTTGGGGTCATCTATGCTTCAAACTCGACTCTCCCAGATTTATTATGTTGGGATTTTCCTGACACAAAACACAGATTTAATTCTACTGCAATCTTAATTAAGGGCATTAGCTACATCTGAAATGTATTAATTCAAACAAAAACACTTTCCTATAGATTTTGATCTTGTTGATTGCAACAAGTCAGCACGTGAAAAAGCTCCTGAATACAGTTTAAATATATACCTGCAACAGATTTAGAATGAGCAGCTTCAATGTATTAGGTGCTACCCAGGGTTTTTGCATACCCTTCGCCTTAACTAAGGGTGAAATATGCTAAATATAAAAGGTAGCCAACATTTATCCTTGAAAAACTCAGAACTGCTTAGGGTTAGATGTGGGCAGATTTATGGAGATTCAATTTTTGTGGTGAAATTTAAATAAAAAGAATGAAATCATAGAAGAGGTATTAAGTGGAAATTTAATCTAGGTGCCACAGAAGGAGAAATTTAATGTGGATAGATAGCAAAAAGGAGACTTTAGAGTTCTGAGAAATGACTAAGTTAAAACGGTGGATTAGAAATATTTTCACAAAATGTTTTGCTGACAAGGGCAAGGAAGGAGTGAGCAAAGCACAAGAGTACAGGCAAATAAGAGGCAGATGAAAGATCTGGCTTTCTAAAGAGGTTTGAAGGAGAAGCAGAGTAGGATGTTGGGCAACCCATTCTGTATGGTGGAGAAGGAAATCAAGAGATTTTCTAGGTATAAGATGAAGTTACTCAAATGCCTTTGGTGACTGTTTTCTCATCTCTAAAATGGGGATAATCCTTGCACCACCTTATCACATGTTAGTGCTCTGAAGAAAGCACATAAACCATAAATTGCTATGTAAATGTAAGCTATTATTGCAAAAAGATGAGCTTAAGTTTTATCAGGCTTAGTTTGAACTCTAAGTCATACCCAGTGAGAATATGAACAACTAAAAATAGAACAAAATCAGAGAAGATTTCCAAAGACTTACAAAAAAGTTATTGTCAGATGTTTAACAAAGGCATACTGAAAGTTGTACACAATGTCTTCAAGTTAATTTAACTTCTATATTCAAGGTAATAGTAATGTCTAGTGCCACTAAATGAACTACTTAAATGCACATTACATGTATATATTGCCTTTTCCTCTATCAGATATTTCATAATTTTTCATTTAACATCCTGGTACTAAAAAAAAAAATCTGTTTACACAAAGAACACTATTCAGATAGATATGCTCAGCAGAGAAAAAGGTTATAATACAGCCTGGGTATTATTATTGCAATGAAAAACATGCTAATCAATCTGTTATAAGCATAATGTTCCAGCAGGTTGTTGTGCTTTATACAACCAGAGAATAAATCACTAAGGTCATGCTGGGACCATGGGATCATTTGGAAGAGCCCCTGACTTCAGGGACCATTACTAACCCAGCAGAACTCTTTAATTTTTCTTCCTACTGACCCCCACTGCTCCTGAATATCCCAGATGGTGGTAATGAACCTCCACTGTCATGTTGTAGGACCAGCTGAAATGCTAAATGAGAAAAAGGAGTAGCCAAGGGAAGAAGGGAAGCAACTAATCAGAACCACATTTTTCTTCCTCCCTTTCTTCACTTTTAAGATGGGATATGACTATAAAATTATAACCATAAACATCACAAAATGTGCCATTTAAAAAACATAATGGGCAATCATGAACAGGGAAGTATGAAAGATAAGATGCAAATTAACACCACTGTAAAGTTTAGTGAGATGTAAAGATAGTGAGATTCCTGGCATCAGCCCTGCAATATTTGAAAGTGCAAAATAGAACTACATTTTTAAACTCACAAATATGTCCTTTATTTTTTTCAATAGCAATTTTTAAAAAAGTAGTAACATTCTTTCCATGGAAGTTGACATTGGAAATGTAGATCCTGGATGTAACCTGAAGTACTCTTTGCCTTTACTAATGTAAGTAACGGACAAACCAAACTTCCACACAATTTACTGAAGGTATCCACATGCTGATCATTTGGTTCTCATCTGTTAATTTTTTTTTTTTTTACAGAGTCAGGATTTGCAAATCCACTGAATGATGAACACAAATCATCATTTTGTCCACTTCTTTGTTATTGTAGTATTGGAAGGGACCTCTGAAGTGAACCATCTGAAATAGAAATCCCCTTTTAGCTGTTTCCATGTTAACTGCTGAACCTCTGCTTAGGATTTCTAATGAAGGGAAATCACCCAAGACATCCCCTTCCACTTTTGAAAGTCTGTCAAGAAGTTTTTCCTTACAATGAGACAAAATTGGCTTAAATTAGGCACTGCTGTTGTCTTGGGCAGAGCCATTAGCTGCTTTAGTAAAAATGCTTAATTTCTTGCTTTTAAATGTAAAGGTAAAATAATTTTCTTTTTTCAGCAGAATCCCAATCCAAGTTTCTACTGTTTGTTATCTCAAAAAGATAAGGAAGTCAGGGACCATTCCATAGCACACAGACATTTATCTCTGGAATTAGAAATGGTTCTTAAAAATGCCATTAGCAAATTACAAAATGTAGCAATCATATTTAGTATTTTCATCACTTGCAGGTGTCTTAAATATCACTTAGTCTGCTTCCTCTCTTCATATGTCTCCACTCTAACAGTTCTTCTTAGTACTGACTCCATAGAATCTAATAAAATGAATTCTGTATTTCATATATTTTGTAGCAACAGAATTCCCTAAACAAGTAACCTCTAGACTCATTTTATTAAATATTGTTATTTTCCATCTCATAGCTTACTTTATATTTAAAATTTGTGAAGATGTGCCTTAAAGACACAAAGATGCATGGACAAAGCTGCTGTAAATTAATTTAATTTGCATTGTGGAACTTTGCCATGCTTTTAAATTGATTCTGTATTTTCTTTTCAGCTTGCATGAAGAACACAACTATGTTGGCACAACTTAGATTAAGCTTTAAAAAAAAAAGAATCCTATAACCTGTCTTTAATTATTTATTAAGTGAAAATAGGTCAAGAAAAATGTTAAACTTTCAACATGAGCCAGCATGTACTTTTTCAGGTTCAGATGATCCCATTTGTGGATTACTCAGGCTCCTGGGGGCTTCTCCTAGGTTCTGCTGCCTTTTTGGCCATCTCAGGGCAAATTAGCACATCTACCAGAAAAGAGATGGTGAACAGGCATTGGTAGTAAAATCAAAGCAACTGACTTTTGTTACTTGTTAGCAGCTCTGGAGAGTGGGTTTGGTGAGGGTAAATACTGGAACAAATTGAGTATCTATGGATTTCCTTTACTTATCATCTCTTAAATTCTCTCCAATTATTACTGGAGGGAAATGAAAATTGACTTTTTTTATTGCAATGTGCCCACATGTAGGAGTCAATTATTCCCAAACACTCCACTGATGCTCTCCTTTCCTTCAATCTCATTTCCTGCCTTAATTGTGCCAGACTGTGCTTTAAAACTGATCAGAATATACTACTATAGCCCCAAAGTTAAAAAAAAAAGTTGTCACAAATTCTACATACAGGCAAAATAGGTTTACTGGAATGTCTTTAGTCACAGTTGAAAGTAGCAGTATTGAAAACATTAGTTTCTCCATAAATATATGGAAACCATTTCCAAACCTAATTTTTTTTACATGAGAAAAAGTATACATTTTGTAATCATTAACTAAATGGTTGCCATTCCTTTTTACATAATGTTTCATCTCTTAACCTATCCCTGAACTTGATGCAATAAATCCCAACCTCTCTAGTTTACAGTAGGAAATTGTGTTGAATTATAAATATCATCATCAATGTTTAACTCTATATACAAATAATGTACTGGCAAGTATCTAGTTTCAAATTAGGTTCCTATAACATGGCAAAGTAGATGTTTCTGCTTTAAAATAAATTAATGAGAGCACATTTTGGTGAAGGGCAGGAGGCTAATCTGGAACTTGTCAATGCTCCAATTTGAACTGGACACTTGCCTTTTTACTTCTTGAGAAAAAACACTTTTGAAAGTCATATACATATTTCATTAAATTATGCAGCAATCTTCTTTTTATTTAATTGTCTCAGAACTGTATTACTGAAGATCTCTGGTCACCGAATCAAGTCCGATATTTCAGGACAATAGGAACTATAAGAGAGAAAAGAAAAACCAACAGTATACCAATCAGTTAAGGAGCATTTATTAAGTGCCTACCACGTGCCCAACAACTGCAATACAAAAATAAGAAGTTCCTGCTCTCACAAAGCTTACATTTGATTGCCGGAAGACAATATATAAAACTACAGATGTCTACAAAATGTAGATATATGTAGACATCTGCAAAAAGCACCTAAAACGAGAGGCATGGGGGGAGGGTGGGGAGAAACAAGAGGCCGCTAGGGGAAAGAGGAAAGTTTCATATGCAAGCCAGCACTTGAGCTTAGTTTTGAAGGGAACTAGGGATTCCCAGAATAGTTGATGAGGAGGAAGGCATCTGAGGCAAGGGGTCTGGCTAGTGCAAAGGCCCGGACTTGAGGATGGGAGGCCAGTCTGGCAAGGCCATAAGGTTCATGCAGGGGCTTGAGAGATACATTAGGGCCAAATTACAAAGCACTTTAAATGACAAGTAGAGGAGTTTACAGTTGATCTTAGAAGTAAGAGATAGTCACTTGAGTTTAATGAGTGGAGAAGTAACAAGGTCACACCTATGCTTTATGAAAATCCCTTTAGCAGTTGTGCAGAAGATGGAATTGTGTAGGGAAATGAGGGGAGACTAATCCGATGGCTACAGCCAATTTTCCAGGCAAGAGGCCTGTATTAGGGTAGTTGCTGTGTAAGTGCAGAGAGGTATTCAAAGATGGTGTTGAGGTAGAAATGACATGAGTTGGCAACTGATAAGATATGTGGGACACGTCAGAGTGAATAAAATTTGGCATGTAAATGCCACATTTGCCTGTCTACCTTAGAAAGTGAAATAGAAGGTGTGGCAAAGGTTTGGGGTTGGTTTTTTTTTTTACTTTTGTTTTTGACCTTATCCAGCCAAACAGGAGATGTTATATACTAATAAATAAAAATTCTAAATAAGAATTCTTCAAAAGAAATTTCAAATTCAAAAATATCCACAAAATCCCCATAAAACAGGCATGGACAGCAAAAAATAACCTTATTGAAGATTATGTAAATGGAGAAATGGAAATACATTTAACTTTCTTGTTTAATCTTCAAAAGGACAAAGTCTAGATAAGTAAATACATAAAACCATCAAATTTAAGTATCAACAATGAAATGCCTTGACAATATTTAGTCCATTCTTGAATCAAAGAACATTATTTTCATTGAGGGAACAAATGAAGCTAAGCAGGAGTGTGGAGTTAATGCTTTGGTCTAGAGTACAAGGCTGCAAGTCGTATTTCTAACTGGATAAATGACATTCTTTTAACTTAGTTTTACTACATCAACTGGATAAAAATAAAAAGCAAATTAAACTCAACTCAATAGATATTCTCCAACAAAAGCTACCAATACTCACTGATAATCACCAGCAAAAGGATAACAGCTACCAGAGCCATGATGGCCTTCATCTGCAACACAACAAAAAGCATAAAAAACCATTAATATTTGATAAAAATGTACAGATAAGCTTTAAAAAAAATCACAGTGAAATATCTGTTAACTCGAATGTCCCAGAAACGGGCTGTTTTTACTAAGTAAAACTGATTTCAACCCATGTTGTTGAAAACGTGTGTAAAATGTTTTAATTAGCAAGCATATTCTACTGCCTTAATACAGTACTCTGCACAAGGCTGAATCTTGCAGGTCTGCAGAATCATTATTTTAATTCAAACTCTCCTTGTAGAGAACTGTGAAGACTGAAGATATGATTGATAGGGTAGGGGAATATTTAGTCCTCAGATGAATGAACTTAATCCAGTTCAAAGGAAGTATGAAGAGGAATGATATCTCCATTTGTTTTCATGGTTGTAAAAATGCATCATTTTAAGCTTTTAACCATAATATCTTGAATAGTCCCAACAGTACAAGGGACAGGTGAGAAGGCATAAAGGTCTGTGTCTGGGAATCTTTTTGTCCCCTCACTGTGTGCATTGTTATGTCTCATTCTGAATCTCTACCTTTCTATTAACCTCCTTCTTAGTATTTTACCACTTTCTTTTTTAGGAAAAAATGAAATATATATCTTTCATTATTTGTGGTCATGATTGACAAAAATCTTTTCTTTTTAAAAAATAACATTTTATTTTTCTTAATTGTAAAAACAATTAATATGATCATTTATTATTTGCTGGTGATTATAATTATAATTGGATAATTATAATATGATCATTTATTAATTACTACTAAAGTGTTTTAATTTTAAAGACAGTGGAAAGTGGAAAAGTAATTTATCTTTTTTTTCCATTTTGTTTTTACTCCTCAAATTCTAAAACTAAATTAAGATTTTAAAAAATTTACATGACTTTAGATTAATCCTATTTTTACTCATTTCATTTAAAACATTTCAGATAAGTGGTCTTGGGTAAAAACAGTTTCCTTATCTTTGTCTGAAGAAATTAAGTGAAATCCACACTGACTTCAAAACATTCTGAGGAAACTGATTTTTTTAAAAAAACAGATCTTTGACATGAGTGAGCTTAAGATATTTTACTTCTTCCTCCTAAAGTTGGAGGGACAAATATTTGGATTATAAGCATATCCCCTAGATGGTTTCATGAAAACATGATTTTATGTTTAATGTAGATACAGCAGGAACACTAGAGGAGAAGAAGCACATTCTAGACATTGTAGATGACCACTACAAAGACATGGAAACAGCAAATTGGGTGCTGTGTAATAGTAAGAGCAGGAAGACCAGTTTAGCAGGACCTTCCGTAGAAAGCATAGAGAGTGATGTACAATAAGGCTGGAAAAGTAACACAAGACCAGATTGTAAATAGATTTTAAGTGCCAAAGAAAGTACTTTGACCTAGGAACCACTTAAGTATATTGAGTAAGCACATAACAAGCAGACCTGCTTTAGGAAAACCATTTCTCCTAAATGATTTTGTATAGAGGATGGATAAGGGTGGGGAGCCTAGAGGCAAGGAAACCAAGACCAAGTAGAAGAGTATTGTAGTCATCCAGGTAAGAGATGATGAAGGTCTGAACTAGAGCAGTGGCTGTATGAAGAGAAAGGAGAAGAAATATTTGAGAAATGCTGCAAAGGCGTAATTAGCAAGATTTAGCTGCTGACCAGATACAGGGGGTGAGTGGGAATTGAGTTCAGGATGAACCTGGGTGAATGGAAGGATGGTGGTACACTGGAGAGAAACAGAGGAGTCTGGAGGGGTATGTTAATAGCCTAGGGTATGGTGAGATCCATAGCCTCACACCCCCCTCCATCACATGTGCATTTGAAAATGTCCCACTGATTGTGAAATACTAAAAATGAATTTATAAGCTTATTTTTTATGACTTCAAATAGAAGTCCTTGAGTAAGAATTTCAACTCCCTTCTCCATGCAACTTTTGAGAAAGGCAAACTTTTCCTTAAAGGGTATTGTTGAAACCATCCTTGAGATCTGATTGACTTAGAAGAATGAGGTCTTGAGCAGTTGACATAACTTCCTGGTTAATGTAATCAAAGCAATTCAAACAGCTTTGGTCTAGACTGGAGGCTTGGCTAGCCTACTGTGTGCTGGGAAACACAGAGGCAGGTGCTCTTCAGTCAATTCAATCAACTTGTGGTGTCTTGGATACACACAGGCTCATAGTATAGCCTTCTCCTGCTATGGGTAACTATATCTCCTTCTGCTAACTGCTGAGTATCTCATATTCCAGTATTTTTTAATAGTATTTTATTTTTTCAATTACACGTAATGACAATCTGTAACATTCATTTTTTAAATAAAATTTTGAGTTCCAAATAGTCTTCCTCCCTCCCTTCCCTAAGGTGATAAGCAATTTGATACAGATTATACATCACATTCAAACACTGACAAAACTACTACAGGGGGGACCTAACTGAGTCAGGCCCAGTCTATTACATAGGGTCTCTTTTTATTCATTAGAAAATGTTCCATTGCTTGCTTAATACTGAAAAATGAATTTATAAACTGATTTTTCTCAATGACTTTTTAGAGGTCTTTCAGCAAAAATGTCTGTAAACAATATAGAGTAGTTCACACTGAACAGAACATATATAGCTATAATCAGGAAAAAAAGGCTTTTTGTACAACAAATTGTAAACACTCAGGACCTGACTGAATCTCTGTTAAAGACAAATTCATAGCATTTTAATGGCAATACATTCAACATTCTGTTGTATATATATATGTATATATGTATGTATGTATGTATGTATGATGTATGTATATCCAAAACTAAAATGAATTAGAGTATAGTTCTGCAGATCTTTGATTTGATTTAAATCATTATAACAAAAAAAAATGCAGAAAGCCAAGCCATATGGAAACAACTGCCATGTTTGGGGACTGGGGCTTACACAAAAATACTAACTTAAGTACTTTAACATTTTTTGTCTGAACACTAAGCTAATATGGAACAAAATTCTAAGAGTTTTATAACCTTACCCAAAAGACATATCATAAAGTCCTGTCAAGTTGTGCGAGATTCAAAATTCAGAAGATAGGAAAGGAAATTCTTACATAACTTTTAAAACACTTCAATGAATAGTGTTTTCTTCTTGGAATATACAACTCTGCCAGGGAATGTCTAAATGCAACAATAGTAGTATTGTATCTATGTGTGTGAGAGAAAGCAAAAGGGGCCAATTTAAACTAGGAGTCAAAGTTCAGGGAAATGGAAAAAAAGAAAATTAAAAACTCTGATGGTAATCATTTTTACTTATTTTGTAAAATTATTTCAGATTTATTAAAAAAATCTTTCTGAATCCTTCCTATAATACAATCCAGTGGAATTTGATAAAATACAGACAAATCTTGAACTCTAGGCAAAGGGTTTAGTCACTAGTCCTGGATGGACAGAACTTGCAATAAGGTTTCAGTTAAAATAATCGTATTTAAAGCTAGAAGATTAGAGATCAAAAAGTAAACAGTTTCATTTTCCAGATGAGAAAACGAAGATATAAAGAGTTTGTGTAATCTTCAATGAAACCTTGCTCACTTGAAAAGAACACTGAGCCTTTAGAATCTTATTATAGATACAGAAGCAGTGGTTTAACAGCATAGAATTCTTGTAGTCAGAAAGATATCGGGCTTAGGATACTGGCTCAGACACTTCCTATGTAACTTCATTTCACTAAATCTCAGTTTCCAAATATGTAAAATGATGACATTAATATTTATAAAGCCTACTTTACAGAGTAGTTGTGGGGCTTGAATAGCGACATATATAAAAATGCAACAAAGAGTTAGATGAACATCACTGAAAAAAAAAAGTATTTTCACAAGGTTACAAAGTTAATAAGTAGCAGGCCTGGATTTAAGCCTAAATCCTCTGGTTCTAAACCCCCGATCTTCCTACAACATTATGCTGTCTTTTCTTTACTGAAGCTTTTAACACATGCCTTGACGATTATATCAAGTGAGCTGTATTTCAGAGAAATAACTACATATAAAGACAAGTTTGCCAAATATTCATTTACAAAATGTATGGTAAAAATAATGAAACGGTCTAGCAGAAACATTCCCTTGATTTTCTACGCTTTTTCTTCACTTTTACATCCTGTGTTTTAGGTCTTGATCTGGGTATGTGTAGGGTAGAAGTGACACAAGTTTAACTCTCTTTTTCTACTGATAATCTTCAAACTGTTAACTAAAAAAAAAAGTCCACCTCAATAAATCTTCAAAATTGAAATCTGGTTCCATAGCCTCCTGCCTTTCTTAAGATGAAGGCAGAACTTGTACATACTTCAATATGGATTATCTAAAATGCAGACTAACCACAGAAGCCAGAGCTGCCTTAGGTCTGTAGCTCACACATTACCTTAGGTTGCAGGATTCTCTCCCCAGATGGATCATTCTCCCTGCACCATTAGAGTAGCTAGTTGAAAAAGCAAGAAGGATGGAGAGGCAGCTCTGATGGAAGACTGGCAAAGCAAAATGCCAGTCAGGGAAGCAATGGGCAGAGAAAGCAGAAAAAATATTGCTAATTCCAAAAATGAGATTTGTGTCCCAACAGGCACTAACTACAAAAGGAATGAATATCTCTAAAGTTCTCAACAAAGCCAAGAATGACAAATAGGTCAAGGGGAAAAGTAAGGGATTTGCTACTGTGAAGTTTCAAAGTCATCATTTGAGCATAAAAGAAATATTTTTCCTCTAATGCTTGGTAGTCACGCTAAATTAAAGAGGTATGAATGGTTCACATCAAAATTTCTGCAGGAATGTCTCTGTAAATATACTTTTCCCTGTTAAAAAATTTTTTGAGACTGGCAGAATTGGCTGGAACAATGTTGGATACTTAGATATTTGTTAAAAATGAATTTGTCAAATAATTGATTTCAACATTACCTACTATTTTTCTTCTCTTTTCTGTTTGTTCATTTAAAACAATAGTACCATTTCATCCCATACTTTAATAGAATGCTGCATTTTTAGGTGGGGGACTACAGGTTTGCAATATTGCATATACTGTCAACAAGATCAATGTTGATTTTGCTTAACTTTTTTTTTCTTTTTTGATCACTGATATGAGAGGAGAAATAGATATATTCAGAAATGAAGGTGATATTAAAAGAAAAGGCATCAATTAAAAAAATAGAGGAAGAGGATGAATGGACAAAGAATCCTGATGAAGACTTGTAGAGAATGGCTGAGAATTATGATGATATTTTATGTGCTGAAATTAATTTAAATATAACTAAGGTTCAGTTCATTGTGGGGAAGTTAAGTTGGTGTAGTGGATAAATGCCAGGCCCAGAGTAAGGAAGATTCATCTTCCTGAGTTCAAATCTGACCTGAAACATTTACTAGCTGTGTGACCTGGGTGAGTTAGCCCTGTTTGCCTCAGTTTCCTCATATGTAAAATGAGTTGAAGATGGAAATGGTAAACCACTCCAATATCTCTGTCAAGAAAACCCCATATGGGTTCATGAAGAGTTGGACGTGACTAAAAAATGAACAAAAAACAACTCAGTTCACTCTACTGAAGTTCAATATTAAGTTTTTAATAAAAAGAAAGACCCATTCTTAATTCTGTAACTGGTCTTCAGAGGAAAGGCACAACATAAAAAACCATGAGGGCTACAGCTTTCTAACATGATAAATCTATCTAGAGAGAAGAAGCTATTGAAAAGATATTGTGAATAACATTTTATAAAAGAACTGTGCAGCTCAGCTCTTGAAAGCGTTCTTGAAATAGCTTTGCTTCCCAGTGCTTCAACAGGATTTATCACACCTTTTTTACTGCTTTACTTCACTACACAATGATAATCCACCACCTTCCCAGGTACTCACTTTGCATCCACGCCACCACATTTGTCTGCGAAGCTGTTTAGATCTGTTGCTAAAAGCTGTTGCGTTATCTGATAAGCTTTCTAAATCACAGGGGAGACAGAGAATGATTAAAAGACACAGCAGGATATCCTTATCAGGTCACACAAGGACAAGAAAACATCAATTTCTAGTTCAGCAAACTTACTCCCCTTACTCATAAATGTAATATCATCCCCAAAGAAACACTACAGTATCTATTTCAAATAAGAGAATTTAAAGCGATTATGGTTTGATTATGTTGTTAATTTGCATGAACTAGGGCATAACTTTACAAATAGTAGGGGATTAATAAGTGATTGCTGAATAAATGAATGACTACAAATCATTCCCCACAGGTGCTAACTCTGGGGAGGAAATGTTATTTAAAAGTTAAGTGCCTTAAGTGTTTAAGTGATTAGGAATTTAGACAAGAAAATGATTTAATTTATAAGCTAGAGAATGCCAGGAACTAAACTGAGCCAAACCAATGAATTTTAGAAAAACAAACAAGTTTCTTGTTCAAACAAGTCTATAAAGGTTGGCTTATCTACCAATTATAAAAATAAATACCACATAAGAGGGAAAATTTGTGGGTAAATGAAGGTGACCAAATCAGGACTAGCAAAACAAAGAGCATGAATAGTAGAAAAGCATGACAGATTGTCTTACTAAGAAGTAACTAGTAAGCAGAAGCCTCAGACTCCTTTAATTACCCAAAATAGAAGCCTATTAGAATTCTAGAAGAAAATAAACTCTTAGTTCAAAGATGGTTTTTTCCCTCAGCTTTAATCTCTGCTTTTTTAGAAGGTGATCAAGTAAACACTTAACAGCTGATTTGCATGGAATAATGAAATATGAGGGATCAGTAAAAATGTTTTACTTAAATGTATAAATGCTTTACTTGGAAAATTGTTGGCAATACAAAACCAATTCTTAATTTTTAAGTTATTAATGCTGTTATTAAATCTAAAACACCAAAATAAGAATAAAAGTAGTATTAACTATAAAAAGAAAGTATTTGCACCTGATTTGTCTTGTAGTTCATCCAGTCTCTCTCCTCTTTCAATCACTTTGGTAATATTCTCTTGCATGACATCAATTACTTCATCCACCTGATTCTGTACACTAGATTAAGAAAAAGATATAGAGGACAAAAATGATTTCTCCTAGTAATAGAATTTTTCTAACCACCAACTGATAAAAATACAATAAATGCTCAAAACCCCAATATTATCCATATCGGTAGATTCTAGGATAGAAATGACAAACACTGGGCAAAAGGGATAAAGATTAAAAATATAAGCAAGAAATATTTAACAAAAGAAATAAAAATAAAATACAAAATAGTTGATGTTAATTTATGGTTTTCTAAATCAACATGAAGTGCAGAAATCTGTGTTCATTTACAATTGAGACCGTTGCTCTATCATATTAAGTTATGTACTCTGACATATCTGTGATCTCAGTGACATAGGTACTGCCTCCAATGGTGCCCATTATAACCCATTTGTTACTCTCTGATCTTGTACAATGGTGTCAAACTCAGACAGAAATGGACATATTAATGTAAAAAATGTTAATAGAAATTGATGGAAAACATTGATCTGCAAATTTTAATAATAATGACTTCTATGTGAACAAATAACTGAGTTGAGCATCCACAGGGTTAGTTACTGTAGAAAAGATAAACAGCATAGGATAACTCTAAAGATGAACTCATCCACTCAATAACTGAGTCTTTAAATATTACAATGTATGGTACTAAGCACCACAGGTATGCAGTTGCTGTATCAAATACAGACTTGGTCAATACTGCTCTCTTAAAGATTTAAAAACACTTAAGTTTATGATTAAAATGATATTGCTTGTGATTATAGCAGCTCCATCTAAACCTATTTAAATAAGCTGTCAACTCATCGTCACTATTTCTTACAGAAGATGAAACAATATAAAAGAGTCACTATGATGAAGAGACTAAAAGAATTTATAAACTGGCTTAGCCAGCTGATCTCGGGAAGAGATGGAATCATGGTTTAAAGCATAAGGTAATAAGCAAAATATTATTGGAAAGGATGAAAAATTACAAACAGTACTGCCTCATTAAAACAACAAAAAGTGAATGAGGGGAAGACAAAACTAGTTAGTTCTTAGCATGGGACTCAGCTCATCCCAATAAAAGAAATTGTAAAGAAGCTAACAAATAGACACAAAATGGAATGGTTTGACCAGAATTTCTATAGCAATCTATTCTTAGAGACATAGCAGCTGAGAGTACTACATTTTAACTGTTTCACCTTAGTACCCATGGATCATATAAAGAATTGGCAATGATGCTTAAGATGCGGATATTGTAAGTGGGAAAGACCTGATTAAATATGTACACAGAAAAAAATTCACATGATGGTTATGTAATTCTCCACTCCTCACCCCCACTCCCAACTTCTGAATTCACTGGTGTAGTTTCTCAGGAGGGAAACTCCCCAACCAATACAAAATGGTACCATTTCTGTAATTCATTGTCAGATAATTGTCTTCGGACACATAGGTTAAATGACAGGGTCACACCATCAAGGTCTTCCTGATTCCAAGGCTCTTTCTCTATCCACTATTCTTTACTGCCTCTCAAGATAATACAGTTTTAAAGACATCCACAACAGAGTGGACAAATCTAAAACAAAAAGATCATGGAGAGTACTACTATCCCTCTACTCCCTATCACAGTCAGAATAAAGCAACTAAGAAAACATTAGCAAACAACAATCTACTGGCCACCTTCTTCATCACTATAAAATCTTTGAGAATCATAGAATTATGAAATGGGAACAGGCAAGCTTTTGCAGAGAATTTCTATAGTAGACCACATCTGCAGTCACATCTGGGGGATGGTACTGAGAATGTAAGATCCCACTCTAATTCATCAATTACTAAAAAAAAAATCTGATAACTTACTAGAGCAAAATGTAGCAATAAAGGTTACTTTACCAAATGAAATTAACTTTCATCTTAAGGATATACAAAATTCCATAATGCATAAGACCACAAATAACTTTATTCAACGGTCAAATGAGTCAACATAAAGTGAGGCACTAAATAATAATAAAAGCTAGCATCTATATAGAGCCTTAAGATTTGCAAAGAACTTTAAAGCGATTGTCTCAATTGATCCTCACAACAATTCTGGGAGGTAGGTGTTACTTTTATTCCCATTTTACATATGGGCAAATTGAAGCAGAGGTTAAGTGACTTGCCTAGGGTCATACAGGTAGACAGGATCCATTCTGAGGCAGGATTTGAACAGGTCTTCTTGACTCCAGGTCAAGTACTTTATCTATAGAGTCACCGAAGGCTTTCTTTCAGAGACATGTATCACACTGAAATGTTAAACTCAATAAGCATTTATCAAATGCCTACTATATGCAAAGAAAAAATAAGACCATACAACATGTACTCATGGTCTACCATCATGGAGGATGTAATATATAAAGTCTAAACTGAAGATAATTTAAAAAAAATAAGTCTTATTAACATTTTTTGTTTTTACATCATAGTCATATCAGGAAATACTTCTCTGCCCTCTGCCTCAACTGAATTCTCCTTTGTAACAAATTAAAACAAGCAAAAATATGCATTACAGTGATCTGATCAGCCAGGAATAACTTTATCATAGCAGTCCCTTGTCTCCCTGACATAAAAGGAAGTATGTTTTATCAGTTCTCCAGGACTCAATTACTTGTAATTTGGCTTTCATTTTAATGATCTTTAAAATTTATGTTGTTGTAGTCATTATATACATTTTCTTTTGATTTTGCTTATTCCATTCTGAATCAACAGATTTTAATATTTTCAGGTTTCTCTTAATTCTTGATATTAATAATTTCTTACTACACAATAATTTTACATTATAACAACAGACCACAGTTTTCCTTACTATTCCCCAATTCATGGGTACCCACTTTGTTTCCAATTCTTTGCTACCACAGAGAGTGATGCCACGGGATACTCCAGTATACACTGAACCTTTGTTTCAGTCTTTAATATCCTTTAATTATATACCCCTAGTGGCATTTCTGGATAAGAATATGAACCATTTAATCCCTTTTGTAAAAAATTCATTTTTAATTTGAGTTCCAAGTTCTCTCCCTCTCACTCCTACCCCACCTATTGTAAAGGCAAGCAAGACGATACCCATCATACATGTGAAGTTATATAAAACATATTTCCATATTAGCCATGTTGCAAAAAAAAAAAAAAGAAACCACCAAGAAAAATAAAGTGAAAACAATATGCTCCATTATGTTTTCAGAGTTCATCAGTTCTCTCTCCAGAGAGGGACAGCATTTTTCATCATATGCCTTTTGGAACTGTTGTGGATCACTATATAGAGTAGATCAGTCTTTCGCAGTTGATAATTATTGTTATTGCTATTACTATGTACAGTGTTCTCCTGGCTCTACTCACTTCATTTTGTATCAGTTCATATATGTCTTCTCAGGTCTTTTAATCACTTTTTGATGGTACAATTTCAAACTGCTTCTTCCTGTAGCTTCTCCAAAACTGATTAGTCCCATTTTTTTTGGGGGGGGGGGGTGTTGGGTAATCTTTTCTAATTTTCAGAGTTCAAGGCAAAACTTCAGAATTATTTTAATTTGCACTTTTCTTACTACTAGTGAGTTTGGGCATATTTTCATATTGTCACTTAAGTTTGTGCCACCAGCTGGCAGCTAAGTGGCTAGACATGGGAGTCAGGAAGACCTGAGTTCAACTCCTGCCCTAGACACTTACTAGCTATGTAACCCGGGGTAAGTCATTAAACCTCTCTGCCACAATTTCCTCAAAAATGTGGATAATAATACCTATCTTCCAAGATGGTTGTGAGGATAAAATGAAATATTATTTGTAACACCTTTACAAACCTTTAAAGCACTTTATAAATACTAGCTATTATTACTATTATTATCTATTGAAAATTCTTCATATGCATGATTTGGTCTCTTAGGTAGTGGTCATAAATTTCATGTTACTTCTCTGTTGATAACGAAGTGTTATTCCTCCATTCTACCTATTAAAAAATTTCCCTTGACATCCTAAGATGTCTAGTTTTTTTTTTGTTTTCGTTTTTGCTTTTTGGAGGGGGGAAGGCAGGGCAATTGGGGTTAAGTGACTTGCCCAAGGTCATACAGCTAGTAAGTGTTAAGTGTCTGTCTGACATCGGATTTTAACTCAAGTCCTCCTGACTCCAGGGCCAGTGCTCTTATTCACTGCACCACCTAGCCACCCCAAGATGTCTATTTCTAATAAAGCATTCAGTTTCGTTAATCTGAGTGGTATTTAAATGGAAATGGCAAACCACTCCTCTATCTTTGCCTAGAAAACCCCATGGATGGTATGGTCTACGGGGTGATGAAGAGTAAGACATGACTGAATGACTAAACAACAAAACAGAAAACTATATATTAATGTAAAGCAATATTGTTATTTTATTAGCATCAGCTAATCATTATAACTGAATATTTCTCAATTTTTAAAGTTTTCTATAAAGAGTGTTTTGCAGTTGTATTTATAGGACCATAGACCCAGAGTTAGAAAAGGCTTTCAGAGGCCATCTAGATCCAACTCTTTCATTTTACAAATGAGAAAACTGAGACCAGTGAGATTAAGTAATTTGCCCAAGATCACACACAGAAGTGGGATTTTAACTCAGGTGCTCTGGCTCTAAATCCAGTGCTTTTTCCATTCTGCATTCTATTACTAATTTGATACCCATATATTTTATGCATTTTAGATATTTCAAATGGGATTTCTATGAGCATTTCTTTCTCTATTTGGGGGGGTTTAGTAAAGCCTTTTTTTAAAGATGATGATCTTAATTGGTTTCATCTCTGAATCTGAGATTTTCCAAGTACAGTGCTGTCATCTATAAATAGGCTTAATTTTTGTCTATACTTTGCCAATACTTGCCTTTCATTTTGTTCTAGTCTTACTGATGTGGCTGGCATTTCCATAACTATGCCAAGTTATATTTCTATAACTATGCTAAACTAACTATGGAGAAGAGAAAGCTTTCTTGATTTATACTTTGTACTGAGAAAGTTTCCAGCGTTTATTACAAATAATGTCAACTCTTGATTTTAGATATAGGCTTTTTATCATATTAAAGCATTTCATTCCTGTGCATTTAAGAGTTTCTAACACAAATGAGTGCTATATTTTGCCAAAAGCCCTTTCTATATCTACTAAAGTAACCGTATGGTTATTGTTTATATGATCATGTTAAATATTTTCCAAATCGGAACTGACCCATGCTTACTTCTTTGGCAAGACTCAAAATTCGACTCAACTAAATTATTTTCTTACTATAATGCTGTACTCTCTTTGCAAGGATTTACTTTAAGACTTTATATCAATCGTCATTTGTGAGAGACTGGCCTATAGTTCTCTTTTTCTGCTTTGTCTACCTCCGGTTTGGGTATAAGGATTGTGTTTGTCATCTCAAAGGAGTAAAGGAAAAGAAATTTTGTGAACTGTTTTTTAAATATCTGATAGGATTTGCTTGTAAATATATTGGACCTAAGGGACCCCAATCCCCACCTCTTGGCAGTCCATTTATGGCTTACCTTAATTTTTCTTTCTCTAAGATTAGGTTAAGATCTCTATTTCTCAAAATGCTCTAAATCACTATTGATTAGAAAGATGCAAATCAAAACAGTTCTGAAGTACCACATTACACCTCTCTTCATGGTGGCCAAGAACTAGAAATTGAGGGGATGTCCATCAAATGGGGAATGGCTGAACAAGGTGTGGTATATGAATACTATTGTGCTATAAGATATGATGAATAGGAAGACTTCAGAAAAACCTGGAAAGATTTATGTCAACTGCTGCTGAGTGAAGTGAGCAGAAACAGGAAAATACTGTACACAGTAACAGCCACAGTGTGTGATAACTGATTTTGATAGGCTTAACCCTTCTCAGCAATGCAAGGACCTAAAACAATTCCAAAGGAATCATGATGGAAAATACCATCCACATCCAGAGAAAGAACTATGGAGTTGGAATGCAGAGCAAAGCAGACTATTTTCTTTTGTCTTTTTTTTTTCTTTCTCATGGTTTCTCCTGTTTGTTATAAAACTTATGGAAATATTGAAAACTAAAAATAAATAAATAATAAAAAGATAAGAAAAGTGAAAAAAAAATCTCTATTTCTCAAGGCTTCTAATCAAGATGATCGCCTGACTGTCCAACTCTCACATACCTACTCTTGCAAAACTCTGAATTTTACACCTGACCAAATAATGATCAAGAAATCCAATGAGGAACTACTTCTACCCTAGAATTGCACAAGAGGACAGCCAGAAGACAAACGAAAATAGAAAAGGGAGTCACATATAATGGGACAAGTATAGCCCTGCAAGCCTTCTATTTAGAATTAATTTCTCTCTACACTGTTCTTCATTGCCTTTCAAAATTGTGACTCTGGGAACTCAAAGGCTTTACCAGGAAAGTACAATCTCCAAGTCAAGGAAGACTAGTAGCCCATGGAATCCAAAATGTACCCTCCTTCCTAAGTTACTTTCAAAAGCCAGCTACGTAACCACTAAACTCAGTTCTTGGATATAGCAAAGAAATGTGCTCACTTTAAAAGCTGTAAATAGCAAAGTCATGTAATAATTGTAATAATTTATACAAAAATTCTGAGTTTTATGCTTTATATGACTTAAAAGAGACTCTAAGGAATAACAAAGAAAAATCCAGTAGTTGTAGTTTATGGTTTATGTAACTTTATGTTAGTCATTACCCTCTCCCAAGCAAACTTATTTGTGGCCAATGAACTATTTTTTCCCTTTTTCTTCTGGGAATATTTGGCAAGTTTTAAAGTGGGAAAAAAATTTCATTGCCTACCACAAGATCCAATAAAACTGACCTAAGAAATGACTCTCACATTTCCACTGCAAATACTGAAGTATTTCTAGTTTTAATCATTTCTGGATAGTTAACTCAACCATTCATGCCAAAAGTGGTATAGAAATTCACAGTGGGGAAAAGATCTAAGAAGGATCCTAAGGATTGTCTGGCATTCCTATTTTGCCTACCTGCTCCCTCTCCCTCATCCATACTGGGGGGAAGGGGGGAAAATGTGAGGGGGGAGGGGGATAGGGGGGGTGAAATGAATGAATGATGGAAACTTGATATGCTACTTCTGAAAAGAGAGACCCTTCCCAAATCTAAGCCAAGAACTACAACCAGTAATTCTAGTATTGAGCCAAGCACAAATTGGGGTGGGGGTGGGGAAATGTTGAGACACCACTGTTCAGGAGGCTGCCACTGAGGGAAGATGGGGAAATTACAAGGGGGCTGAGCAGCATAGGGTAGAGAACTCGACTCAGCTTATATTTTAGCTTTCCTTGTTAACTTCTCACTGACCTCAGTCAACACTAAGGCAATAAGCTGTAGAAACTGCCGATCTCCAGTCATAGAAATTCTCTACATTAAGTAAAGGTAATTTCACCAAACAATCAATAAATTCAATCTGCTGCCAATATTTACTGATCTCACTTTTGTGGCATCTCTTAGCTACACCTTCTTATTCATCCACTAAAGTGATTTTCCTGAAGGGTAGATGCCATCATGTCACTTTCCCCCTCCTCAGTAAATTCCACTGGCTCCATATCACTTCTAGGACCAAATACAGAGTCCTTTGACCATTACCCTACACTAATGAAATCATGGGTCCATAAAGCAAACTGGGCACTAATTTTAGCTATTTCTACCTGCTGAAAGAATCTATTTGCTTAATATCCTTTTTCAAACTAGTACAAAGGCCATCACTTCTCTCTAGTTAACAGCTCCTATAAAGCTCACAAGTCAGCCAACAAGCAGTTGCTAATGTTCCAAACTGGCAATGTGCTAAGTGCTGGGGATACAAAAAGAGGCAAAAACAGTCTCTGCCCCCAAGAAGCTTACAGTAATTCTAAAGGGGGAAAGAACAACAATCTTACCAGATTCTTCACAGTGTTCTTCACGTGATCTTTTTTTTTTTTAACATCTTTATGCCCTGCAGTTAGTGTTGCTGAAGAACCCAAGGGGTGGCCTCTTTGCAAATGAGTGTGGTGGCAAAATGATATGATCAATTATCCCAAGAAATTAAGTTTCTTGTTGCCTTTGGCTGCACAAAGAAACCATTTCTGTCAACTTCTCTATTTGCTTTTTCAAGCAATCCTGGGCCATCCCTCTATTCACCTGCATTTATCTTTTGGTTTCATCTAGTAAAATGCAGTACTGATATGGGTCAGTTTGTGCACTGTTATGCCAACTCACTGCTTGTTGGTGTCCAACAGTCTTTATAGATGCCTAAAAAAGGTATGATTCTTAGTATCCTCTGTCTGCTTTTCCACCGTTATCTAATAAATGGAAGGTGTTGGGCATATAGGATAGAGGTCAACTCTGCACTTCTGTTTCATGGGTGGCCATGGCCACAGAATTAATTACTTACTGGCCAGTCTCCTGGCAATGAGCCTCTCCATACTTAGGCTGACCTTGAGGAAGAAAATGGTTACTTACTAGGACTATATTTGAAAACTTTCCAGCTTGGAGGATCCTGGAATAGCCTTCAAGAACTAGGGTCATCTCTATCAAACTATGAAGGCATCATAATAGGACATCTGTGAACTTATCGGTTGAAAAAACTTGTATTAGTTAAAAGAATAAAGGTTTTCTAAAGAGCAACAGAGTTTATGTTCATCAGAACAAAAACCTTAAGAGAACAATAATGTTGTTGTTCAGTCATTTCAGTCGCATCTGATTTTCCATGACCCTATTTGGGATTTTTTGGCAAAGATACTAGAATGGTTTGCCATTTCCTTCTCCAGTTCATCTGACAGATGAGGAAACTGAAGCAAATGGGGTTAAGTCATTTGCCCTGGGTCAAACAACTAGGAAATGTCTGACACCAGATTTGAACTCAGGAAGATGAGTCTTCATGATTCCAAGCCCAGTGCTCTATCTACTATGCCACCCAGCTGTCCCAACAATATTTTAACAACAGTTTGTTAATTATGATATTTCTTTAATATATAAGGCCATTTCATAGGGTGATTTATCACGAGTGCTAATTTTTCTCACTGGGTTCTAGTGACTTTTTTTGAGTTGGATTATACAGTTCAGAGTAAGAAGACAGAAAACTGGTGTCTCCAGAGACAATGACAATCCCCTCATTTTCTTTACCATGTTATATAGCACCATAAGTCATAATCATTTAGGAACTATCATATATGCCATAAAACTTTAATAGGATCATAGATTTATAACTCAAAGAAACCTCCAACTCGTCCAGTCCTCTCATTACAGAGATGAGGAAACTGAAGTTCAGAGGTTAAATGTCTGCCCAAGGTCACGTGGGTCATGTCAGTGGTGGGATCTGAACTTAGCTCCTTTCACTCCAGGGCCAGTGTTTTTCCACTGTAACCCTGTACCCTTTTAGTGTAGATTGCTGTTCCCTGCTAGGCTGAAGCAATAAAGTATAGTAACTTTGCTAATTTCATCTGATTTTTCTCTTCAATTAAGCACTAAACAGAATTTAATTGGCAAAATGGTACTTTTGTATTTTAAGGTAATAATAATAATCAAATTTCCTTTCATTTTATCAAAATTGCCTATGTAGCCTATTTTCTCTTTAGCACAATGTCTGTTGGTATATACCTTTAAAAAAAACCTAACACTTTATCACTGAAGCAACGCTTAACTTCCCAAAATGACATCATCTTAGAACAGCTATCAATAAACATTTATACCGTGTGACCTTGGGCAAGTTACTTAACCCCAATTGCCCTCAAAAAAAAAAAAAAGATTTGCAAAACATTTATAAAAACTTATTGTAGCCTCAATCTAGACACAGAAGGGCTGCATAAGGGGAACGGGAGAGGAAGGGAATAAGTGTTTACATAGTACCTGGTACTGTGCTAAACACTTTACAAATATTATCTCATTTCATCTTCACAAACACTCTAAGAGGTAGGGAGGAAACTGAGGCAAACATAGGTCAAGTGACTTGCTCTGGGTCACACAGTGAGTAAATGTCTGAGACTGGATTTGAACTCAGGTCTTTTTGACTCTGGCATCACCAATCTATCCATTATGCCACTTAGCTGCTCTCAGAACTCCACAAGTAGGGGGAAGTTGTATAAAATTAGACGAGGACAATTCTCATTAAACAATTAGATGACAAAAGTAATAATTAAAATACTGACTGCTAAAACATCAAACATCTGAAGGTGAATAAGTTTTGACCTTTGTAGGTCCTCTTGGCAGAAATTTGGTAAATATGACACCATGCCTTCATTCAAGTATAGATAAAAATGTTAAACACAAAGCCAAAAATAGAGTTCCCTCCCTGGGTCACTCCACTGCAGGAGCCCTTCCAAGGTGAAACCAAATTCCCTAATGGCTACTCTGCAGGTAGGGCAATTCAGCCAATTCCAAATTCATCTTATTGAACTATCATCTTTTCTACAAGAATAGCACAGCAGACTTCATCAAATATTTTGCTAAAATCTACGTATCCTCTATCCTCCGTTCTTGTTGATTCAATAGGCTGTTTCTGAGTATTGTTTCCTTTTTAAGATGATCACTAACCATTACTTTTAATTATACATTCAGTTATTTCACCAGACCAGGCAATCTCATTGGTCTACAGCTGATGGATGTAATTTTCTTCCCTTATTTTTTCACTTGGGCAATTTTTACTAGTAATTATGACCTTTGTATAAATAAAATATTACAAAACAACAGAGCATTTGTAGCATTTTAGAGCTGGAAAGAACCATAAAAATCATTTAGTCCAAGTTCATCACTAAGGAAAATGACACCAAAGTAGCTAAATTATTTTCCATAACATGAAGCAATGTGGCAATGTTAGGAAGCAAACAAGTCCAGACTTTATTGATCTATTTTGTTTTTACATGATTTTTATTTTCCTAATTTATCTTGCCTTCCTCCTCCCAAAAAGTCATCCCTTATATAACAAAGAATAAAAGAGGGGGAAAAAACAGCAATATAATAAATGTATTAAAAAACAACATATCAAAAATGTCTGACTTCATATACAATATTCCATATGCACAGGCCCCACTTTCTGCAGAGAAGCAAGGGGAAGTGCCTTCTCCTGTCTCTTTTTTTGGAACCAAGTTTGGTTACCAATGCCCTATAATTCCAATATGTTGTCTCTTGTTTAGTACAACGCAGTGTCCACATAATCTCCTCTATATTTAAAAAAAATGAGACTTGCTTAATTTCAATAATTTTTCTTCCTTTCCAAATATTTGTTGCCCAGACTTTTACTCACTAACAAAAAATTACTTCTCTTTCCAGTATAACTTTTTAGTATATTACCATCCTTACTAAGAAATAAAAAACTCTGTCATATTATTTAAAAGAAACAACATTCAAAGGGCTAAAAATTAAATGAGTTGGTGTTTGACCTTTTATTAAGTAAATTTTAATCACATAAAGAATCTGGAGTTGAGTTAAACCAAATGTTTAATATTGTTGTAGTTAATATTTTTAAAATCTTCATTGGAGAGTTTATGCTGAATTTTAGTACGATTTTTCAAATGCGAAATTCTGAAAATTACCAAAAGTTTAGAAAAAGTACTAAGTGTGATTTTTGGTTTAAGATATGAATAGCAATTTTAAAATTCATTATACTGTTGGTGGAATTTTAATTATCATAAAGTTACTAATGAAACATTACTTCTGAGCATTACATGAATCAATGTGTATGAAATAGTTCTAAGGTAATAAATTCATTGAGAGTGTGTAGTATAAGAACTGAAATATCACTGAGAAAATTCCAATATAGTAAATACACTGGAACAAAAGAATCATTTATCATCAGTGGGAAAAAGTCTATTATGTATGTCCCTTTTAAAAGACAAAGGATATTTAGAAATAACAGGCTTGTCAATTATAGAAGCCAAATTAGCTATTTTTATTTTATAACTTTTTCCTTTGCTCTCTCTCCTTATTCTGTAAATTGTGTTCTTTTGTATCCAGGAAAATGTTTGAAAAGCAGTCTAATTTAATTGACTCTTAGGTAACCCTTAAGTTATGCCTTCATGTATAATTCAAACACTGGAAAAATTTAGAGTTAGCAGTTATACTGAACTCTTCAGTTGGTTAAAAACCACCTCATAAAGACAGCAGCTTTTCCCTAATTAGTAAATTGTTTAATAAAAGTATGGGCAAGTATAATCTGCCAAAATGAATAAGTAGTTTTAATTTCACAAAACAAATAATTTTTAAAAATCACATAATTAGCTTCCACTGGAAAATGTGGCATGTAAATTTAGGCAATGATGTAATCATTGTGAGATGTAAGAAGGTAACTTTCACTGAAGATAAATGGCAATATAAGCTAATATTTTTTAAAAGTCCAAGCACAGGGGAAAGATCTGAGATTTTCATACAAGGATGTATTTAGTTGGAGCACCCTGGGATCAAATTGTAATTTATACTTCTAAAAAAACAAACTGTGAGGATACTATTGACTACATAATTAGAGTCACAATTTTGCCTAAAGAGAGAACAAAAATTTAGTAGCTAAATATCTCCTTAGGACCATAAAACTTTCCTATAGCTGGAGCAAAAGATAAATCAATCAATAATCATTTATTAAGTATTAAGTACTTCACATGAGCCAGGCCCTGGCCTCAGTGCTGGAGATATAAAAAAATGGCAAAAACACAGTCCTTATTTATTTCCAAGGAACTTAGGTTATAAGGAAAATACCACGTAAATAATAAGATAGATGCAATTATATACAAAGAATACACAGAAGGGACAAATGCTACAGAAGTGAGTGGAGTTGTTGAGATAACGAAGAGAGTTTCTAGTGTTTTCATTTGGTGAGGGGCCATGGTACTGGCCTTTTCAAACTTTTTATTTGACTCAAAACAATTAATCTGGAGAAGAGTGTTTGAGTGAAAAGAGCATTAGACTCCTATAACAAGACCTGGTTTGAGTATAAAGTCCACCATATACTAGCCTGTGATTTTGGGTAAATCATTTAACCTCTGAATCTTGGTGTCCTCATCTATAAAATGGGAATAATAACACTCTCTTAAGGTATTCCTGTCAGGATCAAATGAAATACTTTTTGTAAAGTAGATTTTTATTAAACAAAAAAGTGCTCTTTAACTATAAATAAAGTATTAACATTATCTTAATTGCCTATAATAACTCTATCCTGTCCTCCAAAACACTCTCCCTGGGGGAGCTCTTTAGCTCCCTCCCATGGACTTAATCATCTCTGTGGATAACACTCAAATTGATAGCCATCCCTAATCTCCAACTAACCTCAAGTCCCACATTACCAACTGCATATTAGACATCTTTATTTGCAGCTCCCATAGCCACCTCAAATTCAACATGGCCAAAACAGAACTCTTTGTTCTAGTCACACAAATTCACAACACTGGCATTAAGCCTTGATCCTCTCTTTTTATCCTCTACCCCACATCCAATCAAGTGCCAAATCACATCAAATCTGCATTCAAATTTCTTGCATCTCATGCACTTGTGAAAAAAATATTCAAAACATAGAATATTAACATTGTATTCGATAAACTAGAAAACAAATTATTTAGGAAAAAAGCTATTATTTGATTAAAAAAAAAACGCTGGTAAAGCTACAAAGTATTGTGGCAGAAATTAAGCTTAGATCAACATCATATGCTACATTCCACAATAAATTTAAAATGAGTATGTGACCTTAATATTAAAGAATATACCAGAAAAACATTTAGAAAAAAAGCAAACTATCTATTTTTCATAGTTATGGGTAGAAAATGTATTCTTAACCAAAGAAGGGATAGAGGTAATAATAAAAAATATATAACTGACTAAATGAAACTGAAAAGCTTTTGCAGAAACAAAATTAATGTATCTAAGATAAAAAGAAAAGCAGTCAAATAATAAAAGATTTGTATCAAATTTCTCAGACAAAGGATTAGTATCCAAGATGTAGACAACTAACACACATATAATGTATGTATGTGTACAAATATATAAATGTTTATATATACACAAAAGCATTTTCCAAGAGATAAGTGGTATTCCTAAAATAAGAACTCCAAATTATTAACAACTACAAGAATGTTCCAATTCATTACTAATAAGAGAAATGCAAATCAAAATAGCCTTGAGATCTTTACCTTATACCTAACAAACTGACAAAGATAACAAAAGATGGGAATAGTCAGTATTGGAGAAGATATAGGAAGATAGGCACACTAGTGAACGGTTGGTGGAGCTATAAACCAATTCAACTATTTTGGAAAGCAATTTGGAATTATGCAAATAAATTGCTAAGATATTCATACCCTTTGACCCAGAGATTTCTCTTCTAGGATTATACCACAAAGAAGTCATTTACTAAGAAGAAAGCTCCTATATACATCAAAATATTTACAGCAGCACTCTTTTGTGGTCACAGAGAATTAGAAACAAAGTAGATGCTCATCAGTTGGGGAATGGCGAAACAAACATCACATGAATGTAATGGAATATTACTGCACTGTAAGAAATTAATATAATACAGAGAAGCACAGAAAGACTTACATGTTCTGATGCCAATGATGCAGTCAAGAAAATGATATTCACACAATGTATACAATATTACACAAAATAATATACAGTAAACAGTAACTTCCAAAATGTAAATGGAAAGAACTACAAAACAATCAAAAGCAAATATTGCAAAAGTACAAAGAACAAGCATGGCTCCAAAGAGGAGATATGAGAACATTCCCCCACCCTATTCCTTTGAAGAGGTTAGAGGTGCATAGGAGTATAATACTGCATTATTTTCTGATTATTTCTATGTACTGATTAATTATGCTGACTTTTTTTCTCTCAAGATTTTTTTTTTTTTGGTGACACAGGATGGCTTTCTGGGAACAGGAAGGGGGAAGATACTGGCAGAAGTTGTATTGATGTAAAAAAATATCAATTAAAAATTATTTTTAAGAAAGAAACAAAATATTAACTATGGCTGGAAGGGCCCTTAGAGACAGCCCAACCACTTCATTTCATAAATAAGGAAGATGAAGTTCAGAGAGACTTATTTATCTAAAGTCAAAGAACTAGTTAGTGATGGAGAAATAATTGACTAAAAAAGATTTTAAATGTATAAAATATAAATCCAATATCCTGCTAATGCAATTCTGAAAGGGAGAACTAAGATCTCAGATTTTTAAAGGAATAACGTTTAAAACATCCAAGGAAGTTCTTAAGATGCCTCATCATGGTATAGGAGTAGCTCTGGTTCTCAAATGCTATGCCAGTACAGTGTAAGCTCTAGTAAGATCTTTCAAGTAGAAAGGCTTTGAGTATAAACTCTAGTTCAAGAATTAGCCTAGCTAAATTTGGAAATGCTTAATCAACAGAAGGCTGGCAATCAGATGAGGACTTTTTTTGTTGTTAATTAAGATGTAGCATGTGTAGAGTTATACCAATGGAAGGAATAACCACACGAATGAAATCATGGATCTTTAATGTTTGAGAATACTGTTTAAAAGCAGGCCTTTAACATATTTGTCTGAAAAAAATCATTTGTTTAACCTAGTGATCTTCTAAAAAAAAAATCACACACCTGGAATTTAATTTTTTCAATACTGTAAAATGATAATCAGACAAAACTTTGTGGAAGTACTATTGACTAGACTTATAGCACAAGGATGATTTAAGTCAACATGGTTTCATCATAAACAAATCTACATCATCTTATGGATAAATACTGTAGGAACTTACTGCCTAATTTTGTCATTCCGAGGTCCAAATTTTGGTCCAGATGGGCCCCTTCTGAAATCAAAGTAAAGAGTAGGCGTTAACAATGATTATTATTTTAAAAGACAAAATCTATAAATGAAAGCCTTATTTTAAGTATAGCTAAGTAATTTCATGTAGTGAAATAGCATTTTACTGGTACATCTGGAGTAGTACCACACTTAATTTATTCTTGTACTTCATTCATATTCATTGCTAACCTAATCTCAGACAATTCATATTAATGTTATCATTTCTAGGGAATTAGATGCACATAATTATCATTAATTATTCACTGTTGCTTCTAGTAAATGGATTTCAAAACATCACAAGGAATAAATGAAAGAATATCAGTAACTGCAAAAGAGATAAGCTGAGCAATCAAAAATATGCCCTTAGGAAAAGAAAAATTCACCACTCATTTTTTCAGTCAAAAAATGCTAGATGGAAGGATTGTGTAAAGAAGTAATTCCTTCCAAAGATTAAAAATTTCACAATATGTTATATTTGATAACTAATTAGCATGAAACTTACATGACAGTATGAGAGACACAAATATGGCAATACGTCTCAAGTTATCTCTTTAATATAGTCATAGTGGGGGTGGATAGATGGCACAGTAAATAGAGTACCAGCTCTGGAGTCAGGAGGACCTGACTTCAAATCCAGCCTCAGACACTTAACACAAAAACTAGCTGTGTGACCTTGGGCAAGTCACTTAACCCCAACTGCCCTCAAAAAAAAAAAAAAAAGGCAAAAAAAATCACTCATAATGTATCTCATCTTAACAATTTCTTAACACTGGATATTATAAGTAAATGTAGCAAATTCTAGTGAACATGTGGAATAGGGTGGGTATTACAGGGCTTAAAACACAGTCAAAAGCTCACCTTCATATACCACATGATTTGTACTACTGAGGAAAAAAAATCAGAAATAACTTGGTGATGTACATACCTATATAATCTGTACATACCTATATAATCTCAAAAAAATCATCTTCCATAGCACCTTATCCATTTCACTTCAAACTTAGCCATATCAGATCTATCTTTCTTTAAAACTCCTAGTAAGGCTTCTCTAAACCATGCACTCCTTCCCAAAACAGTCTCCTCAAGACACTTTCAGAAGATGGTAGAATGAGAGTTGCAAGAGTGCAAAGCTTCATCTCTCTCTCAAAAATAACTGAAGCAACAATGAGAAGCAAAAATGCTAAAAATTCAGACAAGACTATCTGAATTTCCCCCAAAATGAGTAAATCAAAGAGTTCCAAAATAAGATAAATAAGTTGCACATCAACTGAAATAAAGGCTTTAAAGCACTAGAAGCAAAGAATAGAGAAAAAGAAAACAACACACAATCATTTCAGATCCTCAAATGGATTTCACACTTAAGGAAGAATTAATATTAGCAGAAAATTACATGTGGAAATAAATGTATAGCAATTTTTTTAAAATCTTGGGAAGAACTGATGCTAGAATTGAATGGTCCTAAAGAAGATCAGAAGGAACTAATTTTAAAAGTTACTGATATGGAGAACAGAATAGAAAATTTGAAAGTATTAACAGATAAAAGCATGAATTGATTGCAAAACACTAATCTTCACATAAACCAAATGTTTTGAACCTAAGGCTACTCCCAAAAAATGAACAACTGAAAAGTACAATGGAAAAATAAAAAAGTTCTAAAGGTGAGAATAGCAAAACTAAAGGAAGTAACTAAAATATGTACTAAAATTAAACAATTTCAGTTTGCCAATTATCCCCAAAATGGGATGGAACAAATTTCATTTCTATATAGCAAGAAACTTACAAAATACTTACAGAAAAAAATCCTCTTCTTCATCTGAATCTTCTTCCAAAAGATTTCTCTGTAAAATAAAGCATATAATAAAATAACTGAGATATGGTACAACTATCTTTCTAGAAAATGCAACTTTATTCTTTAGCCTTCAAACTTTGATATGTCATGCATCACGAGTCTAAAATTTAAACAAATTCTCCTATAGCTCCCTGCACTGAATTAAAAAAAATTAAATATGAGTAAGAAAATAGACTTCAACATATTTCTTTGTCAACAAGATTAATTTTTAGATGCTTGTTTGATTTCTATTGTCAGATTATTCATTTATATGCAAGTATCATTTCTGAAGATTTTATAGAAAACCCTTCTCTCAGTTAACACCCTAGCTTGATATGTTCTAAGAAATAAATTTTCTTCCCTTTCTTGGAACTTCTCTTTTGGAACTGCCTTCAGAGCCTTTAATACATATTTTAGAAAGAAGATCCTTAATGACGAAAAAATTTTATCTTTTGAAGGTTCATTTGATACTTAGAAGCAGCCAAGTTTTCCGAGACAAAATCCAGTGAATGTCATGTATCAGAAAGCTGGATGTTTTTTCTTTGTTTTTAATCTCAAACAAGGTATGACCATAAAATCACAAACTTTATTTTTTAATTCCCTAAACTTACAAGGACAATGTTCCAAGGGAAGAATTCGTAAGTTTCCAGAAGTGTGGGAGGAAGCAGTATTAGAATAAGTCTGTAGCCTCAAAAGATAAACCACTTTAAAGGACAACACTCTTTCATAAAAGCTTCTAGTATACCTGATTAAAGAAAATAAGGCACACTTTTAAGTCACACTTCAAAGAAATGATTTTTTTTTTTTAAGGTAACTGTTAACAACTATTTTCTTGTAAAACTTTATTGCTACTTAGTGTTTGGGTGACATATCTGGACCCAGATGTTTTTTTTTAAAAACAGACAATTTAGGTGGTCACCCCTACGTTATAGGGTTTTCCTTTGCCCTATAACAATAGATAAATTAAGAGTTTAAATGATAAAAACAGCAAATTGTGCACGCATACACTAAAAGCTTCTTTTTAATGTTTACTTGATAACAAAAATTACAAGGGCAGGACAAGGTTTGCTTTGTTGAGCTAAAATCTTTGCATGATAAGGACTTCAATCAGCCGAGTGGATCAATAAAAAGAGGTAAATGAATGCCTTCATTTCCTCAACAGGAATTTAAGTGCCGGCTAAAAAAGTAATCTACTTAACAATCCATTTCAAAATGTCTACTTTTAAAATGCTTCATGATTTTCAGTATTGTTCTCAAAATAGACTAGTAATTTAGGTATTACATAATCTGCTTTTAAAAATTAGGTAATTATATACCTTTTAAAAAAACTAAAAAAGAATATCAGTATGAAATTATGATATGTTAGCATCTCAGTTAAGGAATTCATTGCGCGTGGTAAAACTCTCTTTACATACATGCTTTGTTATGTACACCAATAACAGATTAAAAATTAGTTAGTATAGTTAAATACTTTTAATTTTGTTCCCGAGACCAAATGACTTAGCAAATAGTACCAATAACAACTATTATTTTGATTTACCATTTTTTAAAGCTTCTTGCAAAGAACTTACCCTTTCACTTTTCACGGAACCAGTGACATCATCATCATTTAGGTGGCGCTTGAATTTAGGAGGCATCTTTATTATTCAAAAAGTTGCTTTCCTTTTCCCAACTTTAAGCGGCAGATAAAAACCACCTTAAAGAGAAAAATCAATGTGTGTTGAGTTCAATTGATGTGAAACTTTTAATTGCATCACAGATTTGATAGAGTAAAATCCGAACGTTTAGAAGACATTTTAACATTCACCCGATTCTTCCCTTGTCCACAATTTTTTTTTAAATTTTAATTTTAAATTTAATTTTAAATTTAAATTTAAATTTTAAATTACTCAGCTTTCAAAATTTATCTGGTTCTCTCAGATGACAATTAATCCCAAACTCTCATTTACCACCTCCATCTTATTCTACTGCTTCTCATGTCACTAAAATGAAGACATTAAATTTTAGAGTTGAATGGGACCTTAGGGATCAAGGAGGCCCAGCATTATTATTATTGATTTCAATCAGGAGTTCAGGCTTGATCTAAAATGAGCCTCTTTTCTGCCCTGGGACCCTGTAACAGTCTCATGAAGCCTTTCAGAATCCTGTGCAAACTCTAAAGGGAGAGAGAAATACATATACATATATGTGCATATTTATGTATACATATACACACACCTATACAACGAGTGTACATGCACACACACACATATATATATATTTTTTAAAAATACAGCACAAGATAAAAGAGTAGGAAGTACAGGTGAAAGAGCCAGGGCAGCAGCACAGGAGGTCTCTCAGGAGGCCTACAAGCTACAGGCATCATCAGCAACAGGGGAGGGGAGAAGGGGCTGATCAGATTCGCAGAAAGGGACAGAGCCAACTCCAGGTCTGGAATTGTGCAGCCAGGAATTCCTGAAAAAATGTGAGATGAAGTCTTAAGACACCACATCAAGAATGCGGCCTTCCCACGTCATTCAAGCGTACATGAGGAATCAAAATATGACCTAAGCACAAAATCCCAATCTAAAAGCTAAGGCTGAAAATATGATTAATCAGAAGAGCAAAATAAAGAAGTCCTATGGACTGAAGAGAGCAACTCCACAAGTCCAAGGACAGCTTCAGAGAAAAGACTTTCCTAGCCAAAAGGATAAGAGTACTTCAAAAATACGAAATAAGATACAAAATAAAATGTGAAAGAAAACAACAGGGAAAGAACTAATGGCTTAGAAGAGATGAAAAACTGAACTCATGCTATAAGGGGCCAAGCAGAAAATTTGGCCACAAGACAAAAAGAAATAATGTAATACAATCGAGAGATGAAATAAGTGGTGGTGGTAGTAATAGTAGTAGTAGTAGTAGAAGAAGAAGAAAATAGCTAATATATAGTACTTTAAGTTTTGCAAATCACTTCATAATTATCATCTCATTTAATCCTCCCCAAAACCCTGGGAGGTAGGTTATTGTCCTCATTTCACACATGAGAAAATTGAGGCAGAGAGAAATTAAGTGACTTGTCCTAGGGTACAAACTACTAAGCACCTTGGGTCTTCCTGAATGCAGAGTCCAGGGTTTTATCCACCTGCTACCATTTCTGACTCACCTCCAGCTTTTGCCCCCTCTACCTCTACATCAGCTCTTCACCCTTAGGGGATAACTCCACCCCAAGGCCAACTCAGTCACTCCTTTAGTTCTAGCCTAAAATTCACTGTCTACTCCCCACTCTCTTCAATCCGCTTCACCTATGGATAGGTTCTCTAGACCCTAGTGTATGACTCCACCCAAAGGCCAACTCACGGATCAGTGAATCCCTTTCTGGATCCTCCACTGCCTGAGAAGGCCCAGATGTGCTGCTCACATTCTCTTCAACTCACTCTCCATTCTGCTCCACCTCCCTACACTGGTACCTTCTGCCTCTCCCCTACTCCACCAGCTTTCCAAATCCCCATTAAGTCTGTGTTCCATAATTAGAAGGCAAGTTCTTGGGGCGACTAGGTGTCGCAGTGAGTAGAGCACCAGCCCTGGAGTCAAAAGGACCTGGGTTCGGATCTGGCCTCAAACACTTAACACACACAAATAAAAACCTAGCCCTGTGACCTTGGGCAAGTTACTTAATTCTCTGAAAGTAGGAGCTATGTTGTTTTCGTATCCCTAGCACTTGGCACACTGCCAGACACAAAGTCTAAGTGCTTAAGAAATGTTTTTTTTAAATGACCTAGGAGAAAAGATCAAGGAGAAATAATCTAATAATCATCAGACTCCCTGAAAATTATGACGTGAAGCTTCAAAATGAAAACTCCTAGAACAATGTAGTGAAAATCCAAAGCTTCCAGATCAAAGACAAAAAATGACAAGCAGCAAAAAAAGAAAAATAATTTTAAGTCCCTAAGAGCCAGAGTCTGGATCGTAGCAAATAGAACAGCTGTCATTATAAAGAAGGCAACTTGAAATTCAATATTCCAAAACGCAAAAGATACAGGCTTACAACAAAGAAAACCTATTTGACAAAAACTAAGTATTAATCCTACAAGGGAAAAAACAACTTCCAATCATTCCTGAAGTAAAGGAAGTGTAAATGTAAGTGTAAATGAAGTGTAAACTTTGAAATGCAAACATTGAATCAAGGGAAACATCAAAAGGAAAATTCATTTGATCACTTCCAAAGTACATGATTATAAATTGTTTACATTCTAATAGAGAAAAATAAAATGTGTCCTTTCATAATTCTAATGTCTTTGATTGTCATAATGAAAGGTAAATAGGCAGGCAGAGCCTGGGGGTGGTTCTGTTCTGTTTTGGTGATCTTAGAAGATAAAAAGAGGGACAGGGGAATGTACTGAGGAAAAAAGGGATAGGAACTTATTATCTATCTCACATGATAGGGTACATGAAAGGAAAAACATGGAGAAAAGGATGGGAGGAACATCATACACACAAAGAACATTGATAATAATAATGATGGCTAATAGTTATAAAGAACTATTGCACCAACCACTGCTAAGTGCTTTGCAATTATTCTCTCATTTGATCCTTACAACCCCGCTAGGAGGTAGGTGCTATTTGTATCTCCCTTTTACAGATGAAGAAACTGAGGCAGAGATTAAATAACTTGCCCAGGATCTCACAGCTGGTAAGTATCCTAAGTCTTCCTGACTCCAGGCCCAGAACTCTATCTATTGCCCCCACCGAGCTGTCCAATACAATTCAAAAGAAAGTAACTGAGATGTCACCTTATATCTATCAGATTAGCAAAAATCACAAAATTTAAAACGACAGTTGGTAGAAGGACAGTGGCAAAACGGGAACAATAATAATTCACCACTGGTGGAGCTAATGAATTGATCAAACTATTCTGGGAAATGACTTGGATTTATGACCAAAAAGTTAGGAACCACAAAGAGATCGTAGGAACAGGAATAGGACGGGCGTGTGTGTGTGTGTGTGTGTGTGTGTGTGTGTGTGTGTGTGTGTAGATAAATCAACATATCAGTTCTTTTTGTAGTAAAAAAAAAAAGTGTGTCCATTAGTTGGGGAATAACTGAACAAATTATGGTATGTTAATATAATGGAATACTATTGTGCTGTAAGAAATAATAAAAGGAATGGTTTCAGAGGAACCTGGGAAGATGGTATGAACTGATGACTTGCTAAATAATTTATATAATAACAAAAACATTACAAAGACAAACTCTGAAGGACCTGAGAATTCTAATCAAAGCAATAACTAACTCCAGAGAGCTGATGATGAAGCACGCTACCCACATCCTGACAGATAACAGACTCATGGTAAATCTTTCAGACAGAATCCTCAGGATAAGATGTGTGCATTATCTATTACAGCCAATGTGGGAATTTGTTTTGCTTGGCTACACCTGTAAAGATAGGCTCTGGTTTTAGCTTTCAATTGTGGGGAATAGGAAGGGTAATGGACCTAGGGAGAAGGTACGCAAAATGAAAAGGAAGGAAAGAAGGTCACTGAAGTGTATTTTTAAATATACAGAACAGAATAGCCTGAAGGCCAGTAAGACTCACAGACATGTAGGGTGGCTTTGAAAGTTATATTTTTATTTTAATTTCTATTTAAAAGAAAAGCAGGTTGTACATAATGAGAGATTTGCTGTTTCCTGCACAATTCTTGATTTCTTTTCTATTTTGTACACACATATACACACATACACACACATATGGAGAGATACCCTTTGCATTTGCTGTTTAAGTTCAGAATTTTTTAAAAAATATAAATACAAAAAAATTAAACTTGTGGTTAAGTAATTTTGAATGATGTAGAGAATCTTTTCCTTGAAAGGCAGGCAGGAATGTGATATATTAGAAAGCACACTTGATTTAGACTCAGAAGACTTGGATGTGAATATTGTCACTGATGCTTACTAGCTGTATCCAACTCCCTTAACCTCAATTCAGCAACCATTATTTAAATGCCAGCTATGTGTCAGGCACTAACTGCTGGAGAAAGCACGTGTATATAAGTGAAAGCATTTTGTAAACTGCAAAACTCTGTAAGGGATCAAATGTAATAAAACTTCGAAATATTGTTGGTTTAGGCTGACATGGGTTTGATTATAAAAGTTATATATAATTAGAATTATATAGTTATATATATTTTATTTTATTATTTATATTATAAAATATATAATTTAATATAGAATATATAGAATAATATACATTATGATGTAATATTTTATATATATAATTATAGTTATAAAGAAAGACAAGTCATTGGCAAACCATGAAGTTTAGTCTATTCTATGTACATGCATTTTAAAATCAAAATTCCTATTCTTGCTTAGTGTCCTGTATATAATTCTTTCATATGCAGGACTTCACTTCCACAAAAGGATCTTCTGTATGAATAAATGATCCACAGAAGTCAGAAGAGAGTATGAATCAGGTGACATTTAAAGCCCTCAAATATCTGACTTAAATATGGGACAGATTAAAACATTTTAATCAAAGGCTGGGGGTTGGTTCAGGTTAAAAAATTTAAAAACCTAAATTTCCAGAACTGTTAATCAGTCTCCATGCTATTCCGTCCAATGCCCAAATCACTCTTCAAATTAATATAATTGGTATCTGACTGACAAAGAAGGGTCAAGAATTCCACTGAATGACCTAAATGTCCTGTATCATCAATTAGAACATCACCACCTACCTCTCTAACACATAGAGGGATTTAAGTTTGTTTTGTGGGAAGTTTTTGTTGTCTAAATTAGAACACTCTTTTCATGGAAGCAAATATTTCCCAGGATTAAGTGCCAGTATAACCAGGAAACACTGAATATAACCAACACCTTCAGGTTCCCATTTTTCACAGCCACAATACCTCCCCAAAGCACCATAAAATCCAACTAGTATTATCATATAATATGTCAAAGCTCCTGGGGCAAGGATGAGAGCAGAATTAGGCAAGGTAGGTATATACAGAGAAGAGTAATAAAGGATACTAGTCAAATTGGCCTTTTCTCCATTCTTCAGAGCCTATGCTTCATCTCCTACCTCTATGCCTTTGCAGAAGCCATCCATTAGGCCTGGAATACATTTCTCCCACCCCCCCCATCTCACAGAATCCCTGGTCTTCCAAAGATTCAGTTCCAGCTCCACCTTCTACATGAAGTCTATTCCTGATCCTCCAAAATGCTAGTAACCTCCTTTTTTAAATACCTTGTGTTTATTCTGTACATACATACCTGCATACCTACCTATACATATACATGTATACACTTGTGCTTTGGTTAGAATGTAAAATACTTTAGAGTTGGGATTATTTCATTCTTTGTATTTAAATCTCTAGCACCTATCACAGTTCCTAGTAAATAGTAGGTACTTAATAAACGCTTGATTGGTGGGCTGCCTAACCCAGTGTAAAGGGAAGTGGTTAAAAGGAACAAATTCCATTAGCTTAAATGTTTAATGCTAAGGGAACCCAATGAGGGAAATGATCTTTTACAAAACATTTGGCCTGGGAACACAATATTTAACTGGGAAAATCCCTGCAGCATTCTCATTTCTCTTTCCTTAGTTTAGACTTGTCTGCTAGGATATTAGTTATAATTTCAATATAGCACCCTAATGTTCAGTTGAAATATCAAAAGTGAAAATCATTCCATAAACTGTTTTGTCTACAAATACCAAACAAATGGTTTGAGAGATTTACACAAAAAATGACTATATCTGGGCACTTAGACTGTTGCTATACAACAATTTATCAAACTATAGTTTTTAAGATGTAAACCTCCCAGCATATTGAAAATGCCTTGTATAGGGAAACTGTATTGTTCCTCTCTGAACCCTCAAAGCTCCTGACACATTGCACAGTCACTCAAATGTTTGTTGAATTGACTTCCATTGCCAAAGGGTACCCTGAGTTCCACAAAGGTAAGAAATACTTTGCTTCAACTATAGACTTAGTCCTATTCCCTCCTTCCCTTTCTCAACTTCTTTAACAGCTCTTACAACAGAGCCTGTTGGTATTTAATATTAAAGCCACCACAAACCTAGTTTTATGTGCAGAGAATGTTGTGAGAAGTTTCACTTCCATTCACTGAAAAACCATGATGGCAAATAAACAAGAAATAGTCTCTGCCTTCTGTCGATCAACAAGCACTTATCAAGTGCTCACTATGTATCAGATACTGTGCCAAGCTCCTCAAGGAGTATCAGTCAGTCAGGAAAATAACATGCAAACACAAGTAAACAGAAAACACATACAAAGTACATACAAGGGGATACACTAACAGCTGGGATGAGGGGAGGGGTAGATAAAGGCCTAAGGCTCAGAGAGGGCCCTTGAACTGAAAGCAGAAGAAATCCAGAGATTTTGAGAGGTAGAGAAGGGGCAGAGGCAGGGGAGGGAAGGAGCAGTTAGGGTGTAGGGTATTCCAGGGAGAATGGGCAGGCAGCCTGTTCAAAGGCAGAGCCTGAAGGAATGTGGGGGGATGAGGAACAGAAAGTAGGCCAGTAAGATTGAAATGTAAGGCAGTCAGTTCTGCTACTTAACCACATTTTGTTAAGTCACTCCCCTAGCCTCAGTTTCCTCATTCCTAAAATGAAAATATTAGACTAGAAAGCCACTGAGGTCCCTTCTAGCATGAGATTTATAATCCTATGCCATCTTCCCTGGGCTAAATATATTTTTATAACACTTGTCATTTGTATCAGTAGCATAGCACTACTTCTTGGATAAAGAAATATAGATTAAAAAGCCTAGTATCTGAAAACTTCTTCAAAGGGTAGGCTGGGAGAGGGGGGACTATTAGGTAAGGCTTACCAATTCATAAACATCCAACTTGTCATACTATCTTAAATATGAACATGAACCAAGTTACTATTCATTATGATTCCCCCAGATGCCCTAGAACATAACCCCTAACCCTATAACATTTTTATAAAATTTCACTCTTAATGAGCTAGATTAGGAAGCCATCAGGGTATAGTACAAAGAACATTGGCTATGGAGTCAGACAGCCTGGGTTCAGACCCTGCCTCAGTCCTTCTCTTTGAGCCTTAACTTCCTCATCTGTAAAATAAGGGGGTGGGAAGTGACCAGGTCCAATGTCCCTTCAATCTCTCCTTCAATCCCTTCAATTCTCCTCTAAAATAAGAGCTTGTAAAACATTACCGTGTTTCCTTTAGTTTCTGGTTCACAGAAATCCAATCAAGAAAAAAATGATAGGTGAGTTATTTACAATGCAAGTCAAAGGAGGACACACTCATACCAGAGAGAGGTAGACTAGGGGCTGGCCCACAATGCCTAAGGCAAGCAATGCAGCACTGTGGAATCATAGGGCTGGAATTGGCAAGATCACAGTTCAAATTCTGACCCTGGGCAAATTACTTAACTTCTTTCCGCCTCAGTTTCCTTATCTGAAAACAGGGACAACAATAGCACCTACCTCAGTGACTACTGAATGAGATGTCAGCAATAACGCACTTTGCAAAACTTAAAAGCGCTATATAAATGCTCATTATTAATTTTCCACTGCAATCTAAAAGGCTGCAGAAAGCCTAGGTGAGGGAACTCCCGCTATTCCCAGCAACTTAAGAAAGGTACCAGGGTCACCAAAAGGTTAAGTGACTTGCCCCGGGCTCCACAGCCAGTAGTAAATCAGTCGGGTCTGTCAACAAACGTTAATGAAGAGGCTACTACAGTGCTAAGCGCTCGGGCCAAAGAAACTCACAAAAGGAACTAATGGGGGAGACAACATGCAAACAACTAAGTCCAAACACGCTGCGGACAGGAAAAACTGGAAAGAATCGGGAGTGTCAGAATTCCTTAATTCTCAATAATAATCACAACTAAAAGTTACGTAGGCAAAGAGCTCTGCATGCACCGTGTGCCCCCAAAGTCTTGATGCAGCTTCATTTGTGATCTCTCCTTGGTTTCACTTAATTGGAAGTAAGAGGGAGCGGGGAAGGCTCCCCGAGAGGGGCTAGGATCACATCTGCCTGGGCTCCAGCGCGCTCCCCACGCCCCCGGGCTGCCTCTGTCATTACCTGCCCACTTCATCCTCCCCCCCTCCCCAGCTTTCACGTCTAGCCGGGCTGCGCCCGCCCCCACTGCCCAGCCAAACCCCCCGCCCCCGCGGTCCGGCCACCCCTCGGTGCCCCCCGATCCGGCCCCCGCGCCCGCCCCACCCTCAGCCCGGTCCGTCTCCATCCCAGCTCCGGGCCAGAGGACGGCCGTCCGGGACTGGCCGGACTGGCCGTTGGGGCTGGCGGAGACTCCGTCCGCAGTGACCCTCCCGACCCCGCCAGCCGCGGAGCGAGTCTGGGGCTCCCCCAGTACCTGGGTGTACGCCGGGAGGCTTCTGGTCGCCCCTCGGAGCCAGGCCAGGCCGGGGCCGGGCCCGACCGGGCAGAGCTGGGCGGGGGGAGGGAAAGGGAGGAAGGAAGGAGGAAGGGGAAAGGGGGAGGGGGAAATGGCCGCGGGTGCGGACCCAGCGTCAGGCGCTCGGCTCCTCCGCCGCCCGCTTTGACCAGCGAGCATCCAGACGCTCGGCGCTCCCCGCTCCTCCGCAGGGCAGGCTAGAGGGGGTGGGTGGGGGCGGGGCTGCTGCGACACAGGCGGCAGCGATCGCCGAGCGGATCGATGGCCCCGGAGTCCGGCTGCGGGAGCCTCCAGAAGCTGGGTCTCTGCGGCCCCGCCCGCGCCGGCTTAAATGCCCAGGCAGGGGAGCTGCGTCCTGGCGGGGCACGGGCCTAAGTAAAGGCTGGCTGAGACTTGATGGTCCCTTGGGCTCCACCCTTTCTCCCCGCCGTGCACACACTATCTCCACTTATCTGCTCGTGGGGGTCTTCTGGGGGGATTGCAGTTTGTGGGAGAGAACACCTGTCCGCAGAAGGATGGCCATCAGGGTCAGACAGAGGGCGCCCCCCCTCCCCCCATCCCCACCAGAGGGTTGTGCACGATTGGGGATGATGATGATGATATAGGTAGGCAGTGGAAAGAGTTGAAGGGGAGAGAGAGAAGCCCTAAAGGATCAGGAATTCAAGGGCAAAGTTTTTTTTTTTTTCCATACAGGAGGTAGGGCGAAAAAAGGACATTGTTTGCATAAAGCCCATCGGACAACTCATTCCTGTTTTTATGTGGTAGTTAAGCCTTTCAGACTATGCACCTGTAGTGTCTGGGTACAGTATTCCCAGCTATCTTCATCTTATGCCAAAATTCATTAACTCTCAGTGATAATCAGATAAATTGTACAGTGCTTTAATGTTAGGAAAGAGCTCTATACCAACCGTGTGTGTCAAAAGGCTTAATGTAGTTTTAAGCTATCAAAGCTTAAATATTTCATTTGTGGTATTTCATTATCTCATTTGTTTTACTTATCTATTTAAAAAAATTCTTCTCCACCCCACCTACATTCCCTTTATTCATTAGTTTGTTTTGACTATGTTCATTGTTTTGTATATTATTTTATGTTCTTTTGTTTTCATTTTTAGAGTTTTGTTTTTATTTTATTACACTGAATTGTCATCCTGTTCCTTGCCTCTATTTTGTGCAAAGTGTTTTATAAACATGTTACCTATGACTTTGACAGGGGTTCTTAACCTGGAGTACATGAACTTAAAAAAAAAGTTTATAACTGTATTTCAGTATAATTGGTTTCCTTTTAAAGGCAAAAAGTGGTAGAGTAGGTACCATCTATCGTAAAAGCAGGTATACTATATAAAATATGGGAGGGGAGGGATAGAATTTGGAACTCAAAACTTTCATTAAAAAATGTTGAAAATTGTTTTTACATGTAATTGGGAGGAAATAAAATATTCTTTTAAAAGAAAAAAACAGCAGGTACAGTAAGTGGTATGGTAGACAGAGTACTATGCCTAGAATCAGGAAGACCTAAATTCAAATCCAGCTTCAGTAATAGTAACTGTGTGGCCCTGGGCAAGTCATTAAACCCCTATCTGCTTCAGTTTCCTCAACTGTAAAATGGGGATAATAATAGCACCTGCCTCCCTATGTTATTGTGATAATCAAATGAAATAATAATTGTAGAGTGTGACACATAGTAGGCACTTAATAAATATTCGTTTCCTTTATAATTCTTTGTATTTTATTGTATTCCTTTAAAAACATTCAGAGAAGGGATCTACTCCATAGACCTCACTAAACTGCTAAAAGGGTCCATGACAGGTACAAAAAGGTTAAGATCTCCTCCTTTAAAGAATACCTCACACAAAAGAAATTATAGACCAGTTTGCCTGATGAATATAGATGCAAAAGTTTTAAATAAAATATTAGCAAAGAGATTATAGCAATTTATCATGAGGATAATACAGTATGACCAGGTGTAGGATTTATAACAGGAATGCAAGACTGGTTCAATATTAGGAAAACTATCAATGTAACTGACCATATCAATACCAAAACTAACAGAAACCATGATTATCTCAATAGATGCAAAAAAAGCTTTTTGACAAAACACAACACCCATTACTATTAAAAGCACTAGAGAGCATAGGACTAAATGGAATCTTCCTTAAAATGATAAGTAGCATTTATCTAAAACCATCAGCAAGCATTATATGTAATAGGGATAAACATTTCCAATAAGATTGGGAATGAAACAATGATGTTCATTATCACCACTATTATTCAATATTGTACTAGAAATGTTAACTTTAGCAATAAGAGAAGAAAAAGAGATGGGAGGTATTAGAATAGGCAAAGAAGAAATAAAGCTATTACTCTTTGCAGATGGTATAATTGTAGCAAACTTTCAGAATTTTCTCAGCTGCGCTAATGAAATGTTCCCCTTCACTATATTATTGTCTGAAAGGCTACAAGGCAGACAAGCAAGAGGATGTATTATGAAGGGAACATTTTGGGGTCCCTTGACCTCGCTAAGGTATATTTCCCTGTCCTATACAGTTACCTGCAAAGGTTACAGGGCAGATAAGCAAGAGGTCATGTAATCTTTTTTGTTTATGCCTCCTGATATGGTCCTAGAATAATACCCTAATAAATAATTAACCTTAAGCAAGGGTAAATAGTAAACAGGATTAAAGGAGGTTCCTTCTACATTATCTGCATTCCTTTGATGTAGGATCTTTCTACATTATCTACATTCTTTTGGGGTGTCTACATTCTCTTGGGGGGCATAAAAACTCTGTGAGCTCCTTGCATCTTTGGTTCTGTATGAAATGGTCCTGTAATAAACAGACTATTGATTACACCCCCATCTCATTATTCTCACTGCTCCCTAGCCGACCAACTGTGCTGGCCTCAGTATATAATGGCATACTTAGAGAATTCTAGAGAATCAAGTAAAAAACAACTTGAAATAATGAACAACACAAGAAAAGTTGCAGAATATAAAATAAACCCACATAAGTCACTGGCATTTCTGTCTTTTACTAACAAAATCCAACAGCAGGAGATCGAAAGAGAAATTCCATTTAAAGTTGCTATAGACATCATAAAATATCTGGGAGTCTACCTGCCAAGACAAACCCAGAAATTATATGAACGCAATTACAAAATACTTTTCACACAAGTAAAGGCAGATCTAAATAATTGGAAAAATATTGGTTGCTCATGGGTAGGCCAAGCTAATATAATAAAAATGACAGTTCTACCTAAATTAATTTACTTATTCAGTGCCATACCAATCAAACAACCAAAGATTATTTTATGAAACTAGAAAAAATAATAACAGAATACATCTGGAAGAGCAAAAGTTCCAGAATATCAAGGGAATTAATGAAAAGAAATGCAAGGGAAGGTGACCTAGCAGTACCGGATCTTAAATTATATTATAAAGCAGCAATCATCAAAACTTCTTGGTACTGGCTAAAAAAGGTAGCACATCATTGGAATCGGTTAGGTACCCAAGACACCGTAGTATATAGTATATAGTCGGATAGTAATCTAGTGTTGAATAAACCCAAAGACTCCAGTTTCTGGGATAAGAGCTAATTATTTAACAAAAATTGTTGGGAAAACTGGAAAATAATATGGCAGAAACTAGGCATAGAACAACATCTTATACCATATACCAAGATAAAAATGGGTATATGATTTAGATATAAAGGGTAATACTATAAACAAACTAGGACAGCAAGGAATAGTTTACCTGTCAGATTTATGTAGAAGGGAAGAATTTATGACCAAATGAGAGAGAACATTATGAAATGCAAAATGGATAATTTTTATTACATTAAATTGAAAAGTTTTTGTACAAACACAGTCAATGCAACCAATATTAGAAGGGAAACAGAAAGCTGGGAAACAATTTTTACAACCAGCATCTCTGATAAAGGCCTCATTTTTAAAATATGTAAAGAAGGGGCGGCTAGGTGGCGCAGTGAATAGAGCACCGGCCCTGGAGTCAGAAGGACCTGAGTTCGGAGCCGGCCTCAGATACTTAATCCACACAAACAAAAACCTAGTGGTGTAACCTTGGGCAAGTTACTTAACCCCAATTGCCCTAAAGGGGTGGCTAGGTGGCGCAGTGAGTAAGAGTGCCAGCCTCAGAGTTGGGATGACCCGAGATCAAATCCGGCCTCAGAAAATGAGCACCCACACATAAATAATGACTAGCCGTGTAACCTTGAGCAAGTTACTTAACCCCAATTGCTTTAAAAAAAATATGTAAAGAATTGAATCAAATTTATAAAAATACAACTCATCTCCCTGTTGATAAATGTTCAAAGGATATGAACAGGCAGTTTCAGATGAAGAAATTAAAGCTATCTATAATTATATGAAAAAAATACCTTAAATCACTATTGATTAGATATACAAATTTAAACAACTCTGAGGTACCACATCTATCAGATTAGCTAACATGACAAAACAGAAAAATAATCAATGTTGGAGATGTGGAAAAATTGGAACACTAATGCATTGTTGGTGGACTTGTGAACTGATCCAACCATTCTGGAGAGAAATCTGGGACTATGTCCAAAGGGCTATAAAACTATGCATAACTCTTTCACCCAACATTACCACTTCTAGGTCTGTATCCTGATGAGATCATAAAAATAGGGAAAGGATCCACATGTACAAAAAACTATTTATAAAAGTTCTTTTTGTGGTGGCAAAGAATTGGAAATTGAGGGGATGCCTATCAGCTGGGGAATGGCTTCCAGTCAGAAACATCCCTCTGCCACAGAGAACTGCCCAGGGTCAACTAGAGGTTGAATGATTTGCCCATATTGCCAGAAGGCATCAGAGATTGTACTCGAACTCAGGTCTTTCAACCCTGAGGCCTACTTGCTTATCTGCTGTGTCACACTGCTTCTCACACCACAGATTAAAAAAAAAAAAAAAGAAATGAAAACCATACAATTAGTTCAGATAGTAGGAAAGAGGAAGAACAGAAGAAGCAGCCCCAAGAACAGCAAAGAATAAATAACATCAGTAGCAGCCTGTAACAGTTCTGGTTTCACTGAACCCCATACTTTGACAACCACCTTTCTATATTGCAGCGCCATCACCAAACACCTAAATTGTTCTGCAGCATGATTTGTTGGTACCTCCTGCTTAGATATAGGAAAAACTCATAGTGGAGTCAGAGAGCATACTTTCCACTACATTCATGGGTAATTATTCTCCCAGTCATTTGAACTTTCGGTATCTTTCCATACTAAACCTGTTTTGATGGGACTAATGATTTGTTCTTCCAGAATAACATCATTAGGAAAACATTTAAGCCCTGTCAAGCTCTACATATTGTTATTGATTAATAGTATGATTAATGAGATTTTAGACAGAGCAGGATAAATTCTGTTTCTTTCCTGCCTGGCTGCACTATAGTGTAGAAGTAGATAATACTATAAACCTCCAAGGGGGACCTTCATCTTCCCCACACTGGAGCCACTGCCAGGTGGCACATGGGTCCCTGGCTGTACTGTTGTTCCTCTCTCTATTGTGTTTGTCTGTTCTCCTTGCTTTAAGTGAAGGAATATTAGAGCTAATGGCTTTGTGATCCCAGCAAGGTTAGAATGGTGAAGCACCAGAGGTTAGGAAAGTAGATTCCATGTTGGGCTTTATAACCATCCAGACCACCAACAGGTCCTTGAGGAATGACCTGATGGATTCAGCCCAGAGACAGTAGAGATGAGAAATCATTCAACAGCTATGCTGCATATGGAAGTGAACTTGGTGGGACCAATGCTATGTAGACATTGCTTTAAGTTTGGGCCCATTCTCCCCAAGGAACATGATGGCATAAAGGAGAGTGTCTGTCATTCCCCCCCTTTCTAGTGCTGGGGAATGAAATATTTGTAACTTCTGTTTTTGCTATGTCTTCTCAGTAAATATGCTCTTGTGAAAGCTTTAGAAAGTGTTTGACTGTATTAATAGTATTAAAATAGATTAGCCTTTGGTAACAAAGTCAAAGACCAGAGATATTGTTGCTGGGAGGTTTACATAATAAAGGCATAAATTTAGGGCAAAGATTGTATCCCATGTTGAGAGGAATGATAATAGGGAGCATTGTGGATGCTCAGCATCTACAAACTTCCTTGACCTGATTCCACACATGATTTTTTTGGATAATGGTTGGAGGGCATGGGACAGATAATCAGACTTTTGATTAGAGTTAAAAGGAATTTTCTAACCCCAAATCAGATAGTTGACTGGGGCAGACACCTTGGGGATGTAGCAGGAGGAGGTATGACAAAAGAACAATCAGTCCTAGACTGAGGACCTCTTCTGGTTTCTGCCGATTGTATGGCTTAGTATAGCCATCTTCCCTACTAAACTACATTTTGTGGACACACAGACTAAAAGAGATTAACTGTACCTTGCAAGGGTAAGACTTCCTAGCTGCTAAACCCCAAATAGATAGCAGCAGAAAATAGCTCAGAAAATACAGGAGCTATTGACCAACAGAGACACAAGCAGAGACAATACTAGTGCCTAGTGATTAGTGTAGATGTAATGACCCACAGAGATATCATTCAGAGGAGAGCTGAGATATAATGCCTAGTTAGGAGCAGTAAGAAGCACTATGATGGTATCAGCAGAGACTATTGGCAGCTATTTGGCATCAAAGATGTAAATTGCCCTAACCATGTGTATTTCCTGGCACCACAGATTACCTGCATATATCTGCCATGGACATGTTTCAGAGGTTCCCAAACTTATTTGGCCTACTGGCCCCTTAAACAAAAAATTACTTGGCACCTCCATGGAAATCTTTCTTTCTTTTTTTTTAATAGGTTTTTAATTTTTTTAATTTATTTATTTTTAGTTTTCAACATCCACTTCCATAAGATTTTGAGTTTTAAATTTTCTCTCCCTCCTTACCCTCTCCCCTCCCCAAGGTGGCTTGGAGTCTGATATAGACTCTCTATATATGTTCATATTAAATATAGTCATCTTGTAAAGAAGAATTAGAACCAATGGGAGGAACCATGAGAAAGAAGAAGCAAAACAAAACAAAAAAGAAAGCAAATAGTATGTTTCAATCTGCATTCAGATTCCATAGTTTTTTTTTTCTGGATGTGGACAACATTTTCCATCCATGAGTACTTTGGAGTTGTTTTAGGTCCTTGCATTTCTGAAAAGAGCTAAGTCTATCATAGTCAGTTATTGCACAATGTGGCTGTTACTGTGAACAATGTTCTCCTGCTTCTGCTCACTTTACTCAGCATCAGTTCATATAAGTCTTTCCGGTTTTTCTGGTGTGCCTGCTCATCATTTCTAATAGCACAATAGTATTCCATTGCATTCATATATCGCAGCTTGTTCAGTCATTCCCCTATTAATGGGCATCCCCTCAATTTCCAATTCTTGGCCACCACAGAAAGAGTTGCCATATATATATATATGTGTGTGTGTGTGTGTGTGTGTATATATATATATACATATACACACACATACATATATACATACATATATATACACATACATACATACATACACACATATATATTTATATACATATATTGTACATATGGGTCCTTTCCCCATTTTTATGATCACTTTGAGATACAGACCTAGAAGTGGTATTGCTGGGTTAAAGGTTTATAGCCCTTTGGGCATAGTTCCAAATTGCTCTCCAGAATGGTTGGATCAGTTCACAACTCCACCAACAATGCACTAGTGTTCCAATTTTCCCACATCTTCTCCAACATTTATCATTTTTCTGTTTTGTCATATTAGCCAATCTAATAGGTACAATGTGGTTGCTTTGATTTGCATTACTCTAATCAATAGTGGACATCTACTTTCTTTATCCCTTTAATATTTTTTAAAATTTGCATCATTTAAAAAAATATAGTTTTTTAAAACAATGCATCTTAAATTTAATAATTTATTATAAATTTGTGCATTTTTTCCTGCATTGAAATTTTGATGACACAATATTGTGTCATGTAACCATATAGTATCATATCATAAACATACTCCTGCCAATGCATTCTGGACTTCCCAATAACGTCTGACACATTATCAGCCGACTTGAACACTGATCAGCTGTGACTTGCATTTTGTGTGTTTATTTGGAAAATAATGTAATTACTTTGACTTTAACTCTTTTACACAACAGATGAAATATTTATGAACCTTTTCTCAAGATTTTCTTCTCTTCTTTCCTTACGCTTCCACCACCCCCTTATTTTTATTCAACGCCCTTGAGTAGCACCCAAGGCTACTACTGTCCCCCCGATCATTCTAGCACCCCCCCCAGGGAGTGGTATCACCCGCTTTGGGAACCCATGTGTTTTCTGCATGGGTATCTTTCCATATGTGACTCCTTTTAATTTATATTCTCTGCCTGTGTGCACTGGACCTGAGTCTGGAGTAAGGAAGACCTGACTTTGAATCCTGCCTCAGACGCTTAATATCTGTGTGACCCTGGGTAAGTCACTTAACCTCAGTTTGCCTCAATTTTCACAACTGTAAAACGGGCACAATAATAGTACCTACCTTCCAGGATTTTTGTAAGGATCAAATGAGGTAATCCTTATAAAGTGCTTAGCTTACTACTTGGCACATAGTAGGTATTTAATAAATACTTGTTTTCTTTCTTCCACTACCCCACTGGTAGTGTAAAAATAACTTGTGGGAGAATGCAACACTCTTAAAGTACAGGGGTAAGGAATTCTTAAAGTTATAGTAAAAGGAACATTGACTCTGGGGTCAGAGAGTACATTGGATCTTATCTTATCTTAGATGCTTACTACCTGGGTAAACTTTAGGCAAGTTAGATAAGTTTCCTGGGCCTCAGTTTCCTTATATTTAAAATGAAGGAATTAGATGGTATAGCCTCTACATTCTGTCTAGTTGTAGGTTAGGGATCCTAAGAATTTAATCTGCTTTGCTCTTTTGATAAATTTATTTTGCTTTGTGTACATTAATGTGTAATTTCTAGTTAACTCAGTAAAAGGAAATACATCGATGGGGGCCTATGAGCTATGGTTTTGAGTGATGCTGACCCATAGAATACCTTGAATCTGAGGTAGCTTTTTGGGGGAGCCCACATGAGAGTGAAGGCCCTGGTGCTTTGTTGACATTCATTAGGAATCCTGACAAATTTCTCTAACTTTTTGTAATTTAGAATTTGCAAGTTCTGTGGATGATATCTGTCTTTAGATTAACTTTATAGTTAGCCACATGCCCATATGGTGCTCCGGAATATGTGGACAGTATATATATATACACACATATACATATACATATGTATATATATATGTAATCTATTCTACTCTGATATATAATATCCTTTTACAGAGATTAAATTTTAAGTTATTATAGAGCTGTACCTAAAGATTAAGTGCTCAACAAATATATATTGATTAAAGAATTCTAATTTTTTTGGTGGGGGGAGGAACAGAGGGGACAGTTATGTGGTACAGTGGATAGAGGCCTGGAGTCAGAAAGACCTAAGTTTCAAATCTGGCCTCAGATGCTCACTTACTAACTGTGTGACCCTAGGCAACTCACTTGACCCTCTTTGCCTCAGTTTCCTCATCTGCAAAATGAGCTGGAGAAGGAAATGGCAAACCACTCTAGTGTCTTTGCCAAGGGAACCTCAAATGGGGTCACAAAGAATCAGACTTGATTGAAAAGACTGAAAAATCAAACATTTTTTTTTTTAGATTTTGCTTTTGAGAAGTGGGAATATTGATGAAAGAAATTAAGATAAAGGAAATGGGGAGAGGAGATGAAGTGAGAAAGGGAAATAGGAAAGGGAGGAAAAAGAGGAGAGAAAACATATATAATCACGAACATGAGAGAACAGCATATGGATTCCGTCCTGGAGCTTAGCCTGAATTTTAGCCTTGAGGAAGTCACTTGTTCAATGCTTGTTCCATTTCCCTGTCTGAAATATATGAAAAATCATGAAAAACAGTGATATAAGGAATAGAGTCTTAATTGGATTGGGAGTCATGAGGCTTCATTCTACCATATTAACATGTGACTTTGGATTAATATTTCATTTATTTTTTTAATTTTTTGCTTTTTAGAGGGCAATTGGGGCTAAATGACTTGCCCAAGTGGCTAGTTTTTGTGTAAAGTGTCTGAGGTCGGATTTGAATTCAGGTCCTCCTGACTCCAGGGCCGTTGCTTTATTCACTGCGCCACCTAGTTGCCCCAATAGTTTCATCTATTTATCTATCTTATCTATCTATTCATTCATTCATTCATTTATCCATTTATTCATTCATTCATTGATTCACTTTTATTTATTTATTTTTGAAAAGCAATTGGGGTTAAGTAACTTGCCCAAGGTTACACTACCAGTTTTTTTTGTGTGGGTGTTAAATATCTGAGGCCTAAACAATCCCGGGTCCTCCCTACTCCAGGGCTGGTGCTCTTACTCACTGTGACACCTAGCCACCCCAATATTTTCATTTATTAAGAGTTCCAAATTTTCTCATCTGCATAAGGAGGTGATTATACTAGATTACCTCTATTTTCCCTTTCATTTCTAAAATTCTGTGATTATAATCTCTGCCCATTATCTTCCAGAGTTACTATAGTGCTTAGTAAAAATAATGTTTCTTTGTGAAATGTACCATTAACTCTCACATGAAAAGTTTTAGCTAAGTATTGAATATATCTATTTCATTTAAATTGTAATTTGTATTGTTTTCTATATCACCGGTTAGGTTAGATGGTAAATATAGGCTGTTGCCATTGTTTTTCTTCTGAAAGGATAGAACTGAGTATTATCTATTTTAGAAGGATGAAAAGGAATATTTAAATGACTTTGCAAAAGGACAAGATAAAAGAGAGAGGTACTTTGACTTTTTTTTTTAATCTTGAGCTTCATCAGATAATATAATGGGATTGTTACTAGATAAGGTCCTGTGCTTTGAGAATATGCACTCATCTCACATCCCCATTTATAACTTTGTAGTAGCATTTTAACTTAGGATTCTGTATTCTTTAGAGGCTCTTAAATTTCTGTCTTTGTCCCCACATCTAAGAAAAGAAAAAGAGTCACATTAATAACAATGAGCTCAAATTTACCACTGAGAAAAAAAGTTATTTTTATTTGGAAAATAGCTTTGTGCAACTCACAAGTCCATTTCAAACAAAATAAATGTAGCTAAAATAAGAAACTGACTATTAATTTTAAAAGCTTCACCCTTTTCTTGTTTATTTATTCCAGATTTCACTGGTGCTTCCAATGAGGGAACTCCTAATAAAGAAACTTCTTCAACCAATGTCATTGGCTGGTTTGCAAATTGTAGCCTTTTACAAAAAATAAAGAAGGGATTGTTTTGGGGCGGCTAGGTGGCGCAGTGAGTAGAGCGTCGGCCCTGGAGCCAGAAGGACCTGAGTTCGGATGCAGCCTCAGACATTTAAAGCAGACACAAACAAAAAACCTAGCTGTGTGACCTTGGGCAGGTTACTTAACCCCAACTGCCCTCCAAAAAAAAAAAAAAAAAAAAGAAGGGATTGTTTCATCTCTGTGCCCTATTTTTTTTTCTTTTTGGAAGGCAATTGGGGTTAAGTACTTCTGATAAAAGTTTGACATACAAGATATATAGGGAGTTGCCACAAAATATACAAGAACAAGAGCCATTTTCCAGGAGACAAATGACAGGAACAATTTTCAGTTTAAATAGATTTTTTTTCTGCTATCTTTTGTTTTTATATAACCTACATTTCCTCTTACTCCTCTTCTCCTACTCCCAGAGTTATCTCTTATAACAAATAATTCTTTAAAAAAGGGATAGTTTTAAAGAGGAAACATGCAATCTCTCAACATGTTTTTTAAAACTGTATTAGTAACAAGAGAAATGCAAGAAGTTTTACCCCATATCCAGCAAATGGACAGAAATGATAAGATATTTGAACAGCCGGTGTTAGAGGGATTCTTGAACTTCCAGCGCATTCATGTCCATTTGGTGGGGCTGTGAATGCATCTAAACCTTCTAGAAAATAATTTAAAATTATGTTTTTTAAAAAAGTCATTAACAACTCCAAAAGACTCATGATGGAAAATGCTATCCACATCCAGAAAAATAACTGTGGAGTCTGAATGCAGATCAGATCATACAACTTGCTATCTTTTTTTTGTTTGTTTCTTCTTTCTAGTGGTTCTTCCTATTGATTCTAGTTCTTCTTTATAACATGATTAATGTTAAAATATGTTTAATATGAATGTATATGTAGAGCCTATATCAGATTGTGCACTATCTTGGGGTGGGAGAGAAAATTTGGAACTCAGAATCTTATGAAAGTGACTGTTGAACATTAAAAATAAAAAAAATTATTTTAAAAAGTCATTAAGATCTTCATATTCTTTTGATCCAGTTATCCCACTATAGGCATGTTAAAGAAGTCAAAGACAGAAATAAAGATATATGTATGTGTATACACACACACACACACACACACACACACATACACACACACACACACACCAGAATTTTGTGGTAGCAGTAAAACTAGAAACAAAGTGAGTCAATTAGGGAATGAAGGAACAGTGTGGTGTTTATAAATGAATTGGAAATATTATTCTGGAAGAAATGAAAAATATGGGCAATTTAGAGAAATATGGGAAGACGTTTGACTTGATGCAAAGAGCCAGAAGAAAAACATATACAATTACAATTAAGTAAGTGAATAAGACATTAAAAGGAAGTTGAACAGAGATTAAATGCAGTGACTCATCTTGGTACCAGAAAGTAGATGATAATGATACACCTTTTCTTCTTTCTGGTACAAATGTTGTAGATTCTTTTTTTTTTTTTTTAAGTAATTGGGGTTAAGTAACTTGCTCAAGGTTACATGGCCAGTCATTATTTATGTGTGGGTGCTCATTTTCTGAGGCTGGGAGTGATCCCAGGTCATCCCGACTCCAGGGCCCACACTCTTACTCACTGTGCCACCTAGCAGCCCCTTGTATATTCTTTCAAATAAGGCTGCTTTGGTAGTCATTTTTTCTTTGTTACTAGGAAGGATTCAATGAGGAATATAGCTTATCTAAAAAAATAAAAAAACATAAATGATGCTAGTTCATTTCCATTCATTATTTGTATCTAGTAATATATACAAACTTCTCCTCTACTCTAATGGATTTCTTTTGAACCATTAATAATTTTTCCTTGCTGTGTTTTCAGTAAAGGTAGTTGGGCATCCACCCTTTTTTTTGGAAGGTTAATTCTTTTTTTTTTCTTTTTGGAGGGCAATTGGGATTAAGTGACTTTCCCAAGGTCACTCAGCTAGTTTTTGTGTGTGTGTGTTGTGTCTGAGGTTGGATTTGAATTCAGGTCCTCCTGACTCCAGGGCTGTTGCTCTATTCACTGTACCATCTAGCCACCCATAGAAGGTTAATTCTAAGCCACTTTTTTTTTTTGTTGGTACTAGCTTTATTCTTAGTATTTGATGTTACAAATTTTGGGATCTTTCAGATAAGCAGGATCCTTGTAAGTAACTGGCATAAATCCCATGATCTGAGCTCGCTTAATAGCCTTTGTAATCTCCTTCTGTTTTTTCCCACATAAGCCTGTTATGTGTCTTCCATAAATGCATCCAGTGAATGGAGAAACAAACTGGGAAAAAAGCTGTACATTCTTATAATCTACAGTTTTTCCACACAAGATACATTTTTTGTTTGGTTCCTTGTAGGGATTTTCCATTGGAACTGGCAGATCTTCATTAGTGGCCACCTCTTTATACTGGGAACAACTACGAAGTACTGTAACAGTCGGAGCCCCGAGGCCAGCATGGCCAATGCAAGCACTTCCCAAGCGCATTAGCTGCTCCCTCCCAAGAACTATAGAACCCATCGGGGCCGCCATGGAGAGCCCAATAACCTTGCTTCCCTAGCCACTTTCTAAAAGGGACTTGCTTATTTTAGGAAACTGGAAAGACTTGTAGTTTGCTCTGTGTGCAAGACACTAGCTCTGATACTGACATTATTAGCATTCCTTAAAGTATGTCATATTGTCAGTGTCTATTCTGCCTCATTTCCCCTGTTGATAGTAGGATGATGATACAATCATGAACTTCATTGTATGGGATGTGATGTGAATGATTTTTTTTTAAGTTTGTGCTTTGAATTACTTTGAAAAATGACCCTTCAGAAGCACAAATGCTTTGAGCCGGTTTCCTCTACCACACTCATGGGAAAAGTATCCCCTTAAAATCAGTAAAAGGGACATTTTCTGTCTTTGGGGGTTTACAGTGAGGGTAGAAAAACAGTTTTCCTACATACATGAAGTTCTGTGTGTGGTCACAGACCACATGTATGTGTGGTCACAGACCACATGTATGTGTGGTCACAGACCACATGTATGTGTGGTCTGTGGTTATTGCATTATTTCAACCACAAAGCTGAAAATGGGAGTGTGATAGGGACAGGTCAGAAGGAAGCCAGTATTTTGCACCACAGCATGGTGGTTAGAGCAATGTAATTACAGTCAGAAAGATTTAATTTTAAATCCCACTAATAACACTAGCTATGTGCACTTGAACAAGTCTCTTAAACTCTCTGATCTTTAGTTTCCCCATATGTAAAATGGGCTAATACCAATAGAATCTTATCTCAGAGCAGAGGATTATTTGGAGAATCACATGAGATCATAAGATAAGAAAGGTAAAGTATTTTACAAACATGAGCAAGTCATATAAATTCCAGTTGTGATTATTATCTTTATTAATTTCTGGCCTACAGTATAACTATTGCTATAGAGCCTTGTTTATTGTATCTGAACTTCACAGATAAAAAAAATAACCAAACATTTCCATATACCAAACAGAACATGAAAAGAAAGTTACATGGGATATGTACAGCTTGCTTTTTTTTAAGTATATAATGCAACATTATTTTCAAAGTTGAGCCCTTGTCTCTGTTTCCTCTGTTCTCTTCTGCATGCTTTTACATGCTTCAGTGACAATCATTGCTTTATTTCTTTTTCTTCTGTCAACACTATCTGAAGCTTTCCACTGTCTCTTATGGGTAGGAAAAAAAAGAAAAAAACAACAAAAGTTTATTGTTGTAACAAAGTATAGTCAAGTGAAATAAATACATAGATTTCCCATGTCCAAAATGGCATATATCGTTCTACACCTTGAGTGCTCAGTAAGGAGGTGGGCAATACTCTTCAGCATTGGTCCTCTGCAATTAGGGTTGTTCATTTCATTGATAAAGGTTCTTTAATCTTTCCAGCCTTGTTTTTTCTTTAAAATGTTGCTGTTTCTGTATATGTTTTTCTTGTGGTTCTGCTTGCTTCACTTTAATTCATTTCATACAAGTCTTCCAGATTACTCTGAAATTGACTGTTTTTGTCATTTCTTATAGAGCAGTAATGTTCCATTACATTCATATAACACAATTTATTCAGTCATGTGATGGATGCTCTCCTAGTTTCCAGTTCTTTGCCACCAAGATAAAAGTTACTAAATGTATTTTAATACATTTATTAGTCCTTTTCCTCTTTCTTTGATCTCTTTGGGGGTCTAGGCCTAGTAGTGGTTTCAGTAGGTCAAAGGGTATGCTCAGTTTGGTGACTTTGTGTGTGTGTATAATACTGAAATGCTTTCCAGTATGAAAAACCATTCTGTTTTTCCAAATGAGTGGACCAATTTATAGCTCTATCCATCCTGTTTCTCTGAAGCCCTTCAACAATTATTTTCCTTTTTTAAATCATTTTTGCCAGTCTACAAAGTATGAGGGGGAACCTTATTTCTTCATTCTAAAGAAGGAGAAGGAGAAGAAAGAAGCAGGAAGAAAGGAAGAGGGAAGGAAGAAGGGAAAGAAGGAGGAAAAGGAAGAAGAAAAGAAAGAAAGAAAAGAAGGAAGAGAGGAAGGAAGGAAAGAAGAGAGAAAGAAAAACTCCCTTATAAAAGCAACTACATACACTGGTGGAGTTTATGAAGTATAAAAATAGGAATTATTCTGTTTATTACCAAGAAAGTGATATCTAGGAATTCTTGTACCCAGAGTTATTATCCACACACACACACACACACACACACACACACACACACACACACCCTCACCTGAGAGAGTAAGACACACACACTCACACACACACACACACACACACACACACACACACACACACACACACACACCCTCACCTGAGAGAGTAAGACTGAGGATGACAAGATTCATTGGAGTCACTTTTGGAAGGGAAATCTCCCACACAGGAATTCTAGTTTGAGGTTGCAGCTGTGGGGAATTATAGAAAGTGACCATGGGGAAGAGGAACAGGACAAGGCAAAGGAAATAGCTGTCTATCTCTATCCTAAGCTGTGCTGTTTCTGCTGCTCTGGAAGACTACAAATGCTGTCAGCACTCTCTAAACTTGGCACCATTAGACAAAGCCCTTCATTTCCCAGGAAGGCATATCACAAACATCTTCCTAGATGCAAAGAAGAGGACAGAGGCCATTATCACTTATATAATTCATACTAAGAAGTGAGCAAGAGTGTGGACAGGGTCATAATTTCTTTCACTTAATTTTATTCACTGTGGTATTTACTTACTGGGTGATTTTCTTGAACCACAGGCTATGCTGCCAAAGAATTTTTAAATTTAATTTTGTCTCCTTAATGAAAGGTGGAAAATAAAATCAAGTACAATCATCTCCATTTATCCCACACGTTGGCCATGCCCTTCACTCGAATACACATGTTTCCTTTACCATAACAATGATGGTTCATCACTTCTCGATTCACATATCCTCCTCCCAGGATGTTTTTAAGACCACAGTTTATGCTACATCTCATATTCAGTTGTTGCCTCTCAAAAGGATCACCTCTGAGCTGTTTTCCCCTGGCTCTTATGACTTTACTAGTGTATGTATCCATTCTTTCTCTTGCAGTAGAGTATAAAAAAAGTTCAATGTACCTGTGCTGCATGTAGGTTTTCTCCTTCACCATGGCAGCCACTGCATCCTCATGTGTCACAAAATCAACATCAGCCTCTCCAGTTGTCTTCCCATCTTGGCCAATTTCAATGTGTACTCTCAAGGGGCAGAGTGGTGAAAAGAAATGGTAAATGTCGTTCACTGTTGCTTTATAAGGCAGTCCTCTCATGTGTACCCAGTGGTGGCAAGTTGCATTATGAAAGATGAAATCTCCATATGTGTTATCAGGTATTCTTCTGGTACTGTTGTTGAAGCCAATGCTGTGATTATCATTAGATCTATTCTTGCAATCATAGCTTCCATGTACTCTCTCATAGACTCTAGATCTCATTTCCTTATCAGAACCTTCTGCCCTTATGGTTTTAAGCCTCAATCCAGGGCCTTGCCTATCATAAGGGCCTGGTCTCTGTTTGACCATGAATGCCTGAAAGGGTCCCCAATAAGTGGGCATTTGTATTGAACCATCTTTGAGGTTTTTCATATAGGGCTCTGGTCTTCCCTTGTGTTTCCTTATAGCTATTTCTGCTGCTTCCTGGGAAGCAAATTGTACCAAGGCAGTCCCTGTGCTCTTCCCCTGAAAGTCCACGGGAAGTATTATTCCACTGGGCACAGTTTCCAACCCTGAAAAGAAATGCCTAATGGTTTCCTTGTTACAGCCAAAAGGGAGCCCTCTAATACAGAGAAGGCCACCATTAGCAATTAGGGAACCATCAGGAGTAGCCCGATTGAAAACCTGAATCATTTCAACATTATTCCAGGAAAATCCTTCATTGTACCCAGGCCCGATGCAATGATTTTGTTTCTTCATTTCCAGCTGAGGTTTATCATCTGATTTAAGATCTGCAAAGGTCTCACTTACTTAATCTATATCCTTTTGGAGAGAAGTGAGTTTACACAAATCTTTGATTTTGGTCTTTGGAGAAGCTGCTCTCAATCCTGTTTGGATAGTTTTTCACCATGTTCCAGTTGCTGCTAAAATGGTCAGGAGCATTTAAACAAAAAAGATTCAGGCTGGTGTGGTTAAAAAGATAAGAAAGTTTTCTTGATAATTTTCATTTACAGATACAGAAAGACCTACAAGATATCATTGGCATTTGTCATTGAAGTTTTGCTATAGCAGAAGAATGAATTTTTATATCCTCATATTTTAGATTTTTGTTTTATCTGAATACTATTTTTTAAGCAAATGAAACACTGCACCTTCTACTAACACCTCAGTTTAAATGTCCAAACAAAACACGGGAAAGCCAAGCCTTAGGTCTTGTTTCAGTGAGTTAATGTGACATCATAAACCAAAAGGTCTCTGTTTGGGTGCTATGGTTACAAGCAGGATAGGAATAGTTAGGCTGGAATGATGTCATAACATCCTTCAGAAGAGTAAAAGCAAAACATTAACTCCCTTGCTGCCTAAATATCAAGAAATTTGGTTGTTTGCTATGTGTTATATTTTCTAACACACACTTTTCCCCTCCATCTCTTGGCAGGGCATGTGCCTGTTTTCTTAAGAATTTCTTTTATCTGACCCATATACAAAATACAAAAATATTCATAGCAGCTCTTTTTGTGGTGGCAAAGAATTGGAGATCAAGGGGATGCCCATCAATTGGGGAATGGCTAAACAAGTTATGGTATATGAATGGAATGGAATACTATTGTGCTATAAGAAATGAGGAGCAGATGGACTTCATAACAACCTGGAGAGACTTATATAAATTGATGCTGAGGGGAGCAGAACCAGGTGAACACTGTACACAATTACAGACACATTGTATCTGAGATGACTAACTTTGATAGACTGGGCTCCTCTCAGCAATGCAAGGCTATAAGACAACACCAAAAGACTCATGATAGAAAGTGCTATCCACATCCAGAGGAAGAATAACAGAGTCTGAATGCAGATCGAAACAAACTACTTGCTCTCTTTGTTTTGTTTTGTTTTGTTTCTTCTTTCTCGTTCATTCCATTGATTATAATCCTTCTTTACAACTTGACTAATGTTTAGTTGAAGGTATTTGTAGAACCTATTATCAGATTGCATGCCACCATGGTAAGGGTAAGGGAGGGGGGAGGTGAGAGAGGGGGAGAAAATCTGAAACTCAAGGGATTGTGGAACTGAATATTGTAAACTAAAAGTAGATATATAAATATATTTTTTTTAAAAAAAGAAAGAAAAAAAGAAGCATAACCTGGCCTTGGTCCAGTTCATTTCTTTGTAGAAGTGCATTAAAAATTTTCTTTCATCTTTTTTGTTTACTTTTTCTTTTTAATATGATAAACATGGTTAACTATTGTATTGCTGATAAATGTACATCCCTGATGGAATGCAGTAGAGAGGACCATAGGAGAATACCCATGATGGAAAAGAGAGACAGTTGGGGGGGGGGGGAGGTGAGGGGAAGGAGAAAAAAGGAAAGGAAAGAGGGAGGGAAAAGGAAAGGAAGAAGGAAAGAGAGAATGAGTCTTATTACTGTGGTATCTTTTTGTCATATAAATTCTCAGACTTGCAACTCTATCAGAGCTATAAGAAAAAAAAATGATTGATTTTCAAAAATGACTTCCAAGGCAGAAAAAGAAGACTTATACTGGGACTCCTCAGTAATTAGCACAGTGCTTGGCACATAGTAGATACTTTAAACGTGCATTGATTGATTGACCTCTCTAGGAAATAAATTAATCAGCAGTCTAGCAGGAGTGTGTTCTAATTAGCTTGACTAGTATTAGAGGGGGAACCTTCAGCATTTTCCTTCCCATTTTTTCCATAGGTCAGGTTTGAAAGGAAAATCACTCCATGGAAGGGATAAACTGAAGGAATAGTTAGAAAGAAAGTCAGGTACAAGAGAAGGAGCTGAGGGAGTAATTGGCTAGGGAGGTATGTTATTGTTCAGTTATTTCAGTCATTTCAGACTCTTTGTGACCCTATTTGGAATTCTCTTGGCAAAGATACTGGAGTAGTTTGACATTTTCTTTTCTAGCTCATTTTACAAATGAGGAAACTGAGGCAAACAGGGTTAAAGGACTTGCCCAAGGTCACACAGCTAGTACGTGTCTGCGGCTGGATTTGAACTCAGGTCTTTCTGACTCCTTCCCCAGGCACTGCACCATCTAGGTGCTCCATGATACAGGAAGTAAGAGACAGCTCTGACAGTGTAGCTCTGGAGCACCATGGCACATTCCACTGGTACACTTAAGTGGTTCTATGTTTCTTTCAATTTAGCTACTTCCTCCTACAGTATAGATCACAAGCTATCCATGCCTCCCCAGTTATATAGCTTTTGTTTACATTATAAATTTGCCACTTGAGGTCTTTCTAACATTCGGAGTGAGTGGGGGCTTCCTCATTTTCTCTTGACATACTCATGATACCAACAGTGTGAAGCTCCTTAGATATCATGACAAAAGTGAAGCATAATTGTCTTGTCATATGAACCACCTATCACTTTCATTCATACATTTATTTGATGACATTTTTAATACTGATTTCATCTTCAAATTTCCTTGTTAGTGTGTAGCAGCTTACTAGGAACCTCTCCATTACCCCCTAAAAACATTATAAAAAATTTGACCCATCAATCTGCTCCCTGTCTATTCATTCAACCCTCTCACCCTTAGAATCAGAAAGCTGGAGGAAGGCATGAACTTTGAGGAAAGTTAAAGATGTGTGAAAAAGCTATGCTTCGTTCTTTAAAGAAGAAACATTAATAACCATGTGAAAAAGTTTTCAAATTCTTTGATAAAAAAAGAATTCAAATTAAAACAATTCTGATACAGGCATTCAGTTAGCAAAGATACTAAAAAACAATAAAATCCAGTTCTGGGGAAGTGGGGGGGATGCTCATGGAAAAACAGGCACAATATTAGATTGTTGGAACTGTGAACTGGTGCTATCTTTGTTGGAAAGCATCATGGTATACAAGATGAGCTAGAAAACTGTTCATGTCTTTTCACCCAGTGATCCCACTACTGGGACTAGACCTAAGTAGGAATGTTATTGGCCAAGAGAAAGAAAATTGACTTCTTTACAAAAGTATTCCTGGCAGCATTATTTATAAAGAAAAAAAAAACACAGGAAACCAATCATGTGCCCAGGATTTTGGGAATAGCTGAACAAATTTCAGTTTATGCATGTCATATCAATTTCATGGTTCTTGAGTTCAGAAATTTAGAACTGGAAGGGAGCTCAGAGTTAATCTAATTCAACTTGCTTATTTTGCAGTAAAGGAAAATGAGACTCAGAAAGCCTAAGTGAAAGATATGCTTTAGAACATAGAGGAACAGAGAGCTATGATTTGATCTCAGATCCTCTGACTGCTATTCTAGCACCCTTTCCCAGGCCCCCATTGCCTCTGGTATTGTGACATGAAGACATCATAAATGTGAAGCCTGCACATAAATCTGACAAGACCTATATAAAATGAAATAGAGTGAAGGTATACACAATATACACAGACACTGATTGCAACAGTTTAACAAGATCTAGAAAATACAAAAGAGGGAGAAAAACATAGAAAGGCATATAGATTCAAACAGGACAATTTTGTCACTGCTAGTTAAGTTAATATAAACATTTGAAAATAAGCCTTAAAGAATGCTCTTATTCTTGCTTGAACAATTGAATATTGTTTTCATATTGTGCTTTTGATAATTGCTAGGTTTCTTGTCTAAAAAGGATTCTGATTCTCATCCACAAATTGGGATTTATTAAAAGAGAGGGGAGCTAGTTCTGGTTACCCATGCCCCAGATGTGGAATGGTCTTTTCTTTTGGCAAAATTGCTGCATAGTTAACCAAAGTTCCTGTATAGTTAACTAGACTAGACAGCCTGTCTAGTTAACCTAATGCTCTTGAGTTACTCATTAATAAGCAATTATTCAGTTTATACATGTCATATTAATTTCACGGTTCTTGAGTTCAGAAATGTGCAATTTGCTACACAGGTTTAAATTCTGGGATGACAAATCAGATTTTCCAAAGGGTACTCTTTTCAACCCATTAAATTACCCCAGAAATGCCCCAACCATATACCTCAAGGGCTCCTTTCTTATGGGCACAGAAACACTGCAGAGATTGCTTAGGTGGTAACTATAAGTGTTGCAGTGCCTTGGTGATAAATTGTCTCTTAATGATTGAGCAATAAAATACCATAGATAGTTCACAGATGAGGCAAAATAATCATAAAAATTTTGGATGCTATAACCTCTTAGGAAAATACCTTCTGGTGTTACCATGGTAAGAAAATAATTTTAGAATTAGAGAAAGATTACATTTAACTATTATTTATTTGTTGGACTAAAGGGAATTTAGTTCTCAAATTCCATTAAGTATCTGACTGAAAAAAAATTAAATGTCTTTAAAACCCCATTGGGGAAAGGAAACCAATCAAATGAGTGATTTCATTGTTTTCAACTTTATTTTTGAATCCTAAGCATGTGTGGTGGAAAAAGGATCTTATTTTAATACTGAGACAAATCATATGTAATAAACTGGGATACCTGAGACTCTTGTAGTTGGACAGCAAGTAATGAGTTTTTCAAAGCAAGTCTGTTGAATGCCAGGATTTAGCACAAAAACAACTTCGTTGTTTTTTTTTCTTCCCCCACCCTACCCCCCAACCTTTTTTGGTAAAGAACATGTGGCTCAAAGGTTTAGAATGAAGTTACAGAGAAAACATTTCACCACCCTTTCTCTTTAATCCGTCCCAATAAGCAGGCTGCAAAAACACATATGAGGTCCAGAGGAAGCATTGCCAACCTTCACATTGGGGCTCAAGGAGACAGACCTCTGCCTTGGAACCACTATTGAATCTGACTTGCCAGCTTTTAAAATGTTACATTCTGTTGATCTTAGGAACAAAGCATTTATCATATATGATGGAATGGGACTGGACCTGTGATTTCATTGATAGAGGGACCTCCTTCTATCAATAGAGGTTGATTGGTACCTGTTCTATAACTTAGAGTCTATAACACTAAGGAGTTAAGTAATAATAAAAATTACAGCTAGGATTTATATAAAGACATACATTATCTCACTGGATTCTCACAATAACCCTGTGTAGTAGGTGTTATTGTTATATCCATTATACAGATGAGGAAACTGAGTCTCTGTCAGGTTAAGTGACTTGTGTAGCTAGTAAATATCTGGGGGCAAGAATCAAACTCGCATCTTCTTATTCCAAGTCCAGCATTTTATCCACTATTTCACTAAACTGCTTTGAAGTGACTTGCCTAAATTCACATGACCAGTAATAGGTGAGAGGCAGCACTTGATCCTAGGTCTTCTTCACTCTATGATGATTGGCTATCTACTACTTCACTCTGCTGCTTAACTTTATCTTTATGACCATATGGGACATATTCTTTCCCTCCTCCCTCCACCTGCTAAATAAATAGGTCTCAATATCTGTGCATCTCATGGACCAGTGATGTCAAGATCTTTGAAATGGCAACAGTGACAGTTGTCAGTGAACATTTATTAAACTCTCTGTCAGGCACTATGCTAAGTTCTGGGGGTACAAAGAAAAACAAAAGACAGTTCCTGCTCTCAAGGAGCTCACAGCCCAATGGGAGAGAAACATGCAAACAACTACATACAAACTATGTACAGGATAAATTGGAGATAATCAACTGAGGGAAGATATTAGAATTTAGAAAGATTGGGAAAGGTTTACTATAGAAGATGGGATTTTAATTGTCGACTGAAGGAAGCCAGGGAAACATGGAGGTGGAAATGAGGAATTTACACAAAGGACGGGAGATACATCAAATTTCAGAATTATGTTAAAATATAATTTACATTGATAAAAATGGTCAAATTTATGTAGTTAGTAAGTTATATAATGGATCCCAGGATCATAGGTTTAGAGACATAAAGTGTCTAAGAGGTGATCAAATTCAAGCCCTTCATTTTACAGCCCAGAGAGGGAAGTGACTTTCCCAAAGTCTCACAGGTGGCAGAGTTGGGGTGAAAACCCGTATCCTTTGTCTCCAACTCCTTTACGTTTTCTGCTATGATATGTCATGCTGTCTTGTTAGACTGACTTTAATATACTACTTTCAGAGTAATTGGTCTTTTGACAGACTCCAACCTTAAAACAACATTTTTGTATCCATAAACTTAGAGAATCACTGATGTACTAATCTTTCATAAAATAGGAATGCTCATTCAATCAGACAGGTCAAACGGGTGAGTAGGGATTAGAATTCTGGAACTGAAATTCCTCTATTTCTAGAACTTTCAGGATCCAAATTTGAGCTTGTAAATTGCTTTAGCACCCACTTCTCAGGGCACTGTGGCATCCAAGACAAGATGCATCCCAGTTCCAGGGAGTGAAATAATATTAAGAGCAGACACTAGGCTTCTTTCCCATCATTGTAAAGAACAGGAAAATACTCATTTCTTAACTTCCCAAATGTGAAAAACAAACACATTTGAAAAGCTGAGTTCCAGCACTCAATAAACATTTCCAGCACTGTGTGAGTCACTGAAACTGTAGTGCTAGGAGAAAGCAAAGAATACATGTAATTTCAAATTTCCTTTTCAAATTTCATTATGTTTCAACCATGCAGCAGCACCTTACCATGGATAGCTATGTCCAGTTATTTACCAAATGCAAGCTGTGACCAGTTTTAACTCAGTTTTGTTATTTCAGATAAAATCCAATTCCATACAGGCATTTTAGATGGGGAAAAACTCCATACACAGATAGTCTACAGAAAGAGATATTGCCTATATTCATGATTTCTGTTAAAGGCAATACAATCCTCTCAGTTTCCCAAGGACCAAACATTGGAATAATTTTTTACTCTCCTATTGATTCCCTATATTCAACCAGTCACTAAGACAAGTTAATTCTTCCTTTGAAAGATATTTCATATTTGTTCCTTTCTTTTCTTATTACCTAGAGAGGTGCCTCCACCTTAGTTTGGAGTCCAGGGGTGGGGAACCTCCGGCTTCGAGGCCACATGTGACCCTCTAGGTCCTCAAGTACAGCCCTTTGATTGAATCCAAACTTCACAGAACAAATCCCCTTAATAAAAGGAGTTTCTGTAAAACTTGGACTCAGTCCAAAGGCCATGCCCAGGGACCTAAAAGACCACATGTGGTCTCGAGGTCATAGGTTCTCCACCCCTGAATGAGACTTTCATCCACTTATACCTTGTTTGTTTTAATAGGCTTTTAATCTCTCTGCTTCCAATATGAGGAGGTCTTCTCATATTCATGAATTAATGAATAAAAAAAAGGAACTTAGCATGTGCCAGGCATTGTGCTAAGCCCTGGGGATACAAATAAAAAAATAGATTTCTTGTCCTTAAGGAACATGTATTCTATTATAGGACTGTAACACATATAGTATAGTATTGACCAAGTAAAGGAATTTTGGTCTGGGGAGTCACAGGGATGGTGAATTGGCAGCTAATGGACATGAAGCAATGGTAGCATTTAATGGCTTGCTATGCCCAAAGTAATAGGTGTAAAGTGGGAGTTGGGTTGGAGAAGAATGTGCATGTGACAGAGGACAAATGGAATGGTAACCTGGGTGGATAACTAGATATAGTGTGAAAGGGCATAGAGTTAGGTAGATACAACAGTAGTAACTGTAGCACTAACCAAATCAGCTGTTATTGATTAATTTGATTTATTTCTAGTGTGATTATAAGATTAGGTTTCCTTCTTTAGGAAAAGCTAGTCCTAACAACTAAGCCAGCCTAACATAAATAGTTTCTTAAATCTAGGTTACTTATAGATTTAGTAGATAGATTAAGAGGACTTTATGATTGAGTAGCAGATAATTTAGAAGAATAAAATAACCATAAGATTATAAAAGTTTTTTCAAAAGGCTAAGTCCCCTTTCTAGTAGAAAGTAGGGTTGACCAGCAGCTAAGTTCCCCTTTCTCACAGCTGGAGAAAGAGGTTAGCCAGAGACTAAGTTAAGCCTCCCTTTTTTTCTTTAACTAGCATCCAAATTGAGTAACATTCTAAGGAAGGTAGGGGGTGACTGCTAACCATTGACTAAAAGTTCCTCTTTCCCAGTAACTTTCTGGTTATAAAAGGTACCACCTAGAAGAAAGGATGTCTAGCATAGAATTAAGAAAGTCAGGGAGAAGCTAATAGTAAGGTGACCTGTCTAGTCTAATTGAATTATGTTCAAAACAAATTTCTGTCATTTTTCCAATTCTTCTTTGTTATAGAAACCATCTCTATAAATCATTCCCTGTCTCTGACTTCTGAGGAGGTGACTTGGTTTAATATGCAAATGCTAGCTTTGCAAATTAAATCATAGATGGCTGGTAACTTTGTCCTCAGTTTCCTTTTTATTTCAGATAATCAATTTGGACATGTTTTGACTTGTGGGTGAATTGGATTTAAGTTAGGTAGAGTTGCAAAAGTTGTTAGCCTCACTCTGTCTTCCTCAGTCACTGATGTCCAATGGCAGGACAAAAGTCAAGATAACTGGTGATGGCCTGAGATGCAGTGAATGGCCTTGGCATCTTCAATGCCTGACCAAAGCTCTAAGTGCTCCATAGTGCTTGCTTCAGTCACCTTCATGGCCTTTGAGACAAATCATTCTCATTCATCCATTCTGCTGGGGGGAAGTCTTCACATGCTTGGGGTAGACATCCCCCTAACTGGTCTAGCCCAGCTGCTGAGATGGTTTACCAAGCTGTGACCATTGTACATGCTACAGCTTCTTGGAGCCACAGGTGAGAGTTGTGTGATTCAGTTGGACATCAAAGATGGATGAGCAGCACTGAAGAGGGCTTGACAAGCCCTCACACCAGAGGTACTAGTCTTCCTGAGCACCCCATACACCCCTGTGGGAAGAATGGTTGCAAACTTAAGAGTACATTTATAGTGAGGTGCAAACATAGGAAACATGGCCAAGGAAATACCTCTCTCTGGTACTTGAGGCCCTGGGGCCCTTTCTTTCCACTTGTAGTCCGTATGCTGCTCCCTGGGCTCCATTTGCTAGGAGGATTGCTCACCTGGGCTCCTTGGGTCTGATTCTCTCCACACTGGCTCCATGAATGGCTCTCTCCTCTGTTTTGTCAGGTATTATCACGTCCCTCCATTGAGTTACCACCTCTCTGTGTTTGTAGGCACCTCTTTTCCCTAGACTGTGCTTCCAACTTAAACTGACAAATTCTTAAACTGGAAGATGGGGCAGAAAATCCCTTCAGCTACCACTTGTCCCTAATAATGACACAGCAAGAACACTCCATAAAGCTGCTTTCATCCTGGAATTAGTGAAATTCTAGGATTATATTGACTTTTTAAATGCTCGGCTATTTAAAGCCCTCCAGGGGGTGGCCAAGCCTAGACTCCCCCCACTAATTTAGAGGAAAGTGTTCTTGTTTCATAAACAGATAAGGTATTAGCATCTTGTTAACATGTTAATACCTCCTTGATACACATGCATATCCTACAAGGAAAAATCTGCTGGTAAAGGACCAACTTCTTTCCCATACTTAATATTTACTGGCTTTTATTAGGTGCATTCCATCCCTTACCAAGAGCATATCACATCTATACTTTAAGCCATGGTCCAGAAATGCAAATCTTGATCCAAAACACCATCTTCTTAGCAAGCTATTGACTTGTTAAATTCGTCTCCTTCCTCTGAAACCCCCTATAGTCAATCCAACAACAGAAGTGACAAAAAACACCAACTGTGTCCTTAGGGTCTTCAGTTTCATTTCTTGGACATCACAATCATCAGTAATGCTCTTAAAATTCCTTCTGGTGATGTTATCCCTCTGTGAAGCAGAAAGTGTGGTTATCAGGAGACTTTTTATAACGTGCTTGATTTATAAAGGCACTAAAAGTGATAGGAGCTTAGAAAACAAGGAGACATCTCATACCTAGGGTGATGGATTAGAGAGATTCAAGGATGAAAAAATATTCAGGATGGGCCCTTTGATCATAGGTTTAGAGCTGACTAGTCTGACTACTGAAAATTTCAAATTGGATGTCCTATAGACATCTCATTCACAATTGATATTGCTAAAGCCCAGATTTGGCCACATTTCTCTCCTTATTTAAAAGTTTCCATAATTCCCTATTGCCTCCAGCATCAAATACAAATTCTTCTGTTTGGCCTTTAAGACTTTTATAATCTTACTCTATTTCACTTTTCTCAATCAATTTCCTATTACACCCCTCTGTGCATCCTCCATTCCAACCAAACTGGCTTCCTTTGTGTTCCCTGACAAGGTATTTTATCTCTTGCCTCTGGGCTTTTTCATTGGCTGTCCATATGCTTGGAATATTAATCCTTCCTCGTCCCACCTTTCTGCCTTTTAGAATTTCTAGTCACTGTTCAAGGTTTGGTTTCAAAGATTACCTACTATACAAGGCCTCTCTAATCCTCCCAGGTGTTAGTCCTCCTGCTATCCCCAGCCAAAATAACGCTCCATTAACTATATTTATGTGGCATTTTCTTATCTCTAAACATTTTTATCTTCTTCCTTCTTCATAACTGTTTTAATTTCTGTCTCTGTATTTCTGGATCTAGCATAGAAGAGCTGCTTAGTAAATTCTTGTTGAATTGAGCTGGTAGCATATAAAGAAAGACTCTGGCAGGCCTCATCCTAATACCCACATGTACTGACAAGTTTGGGCTGCAGATTAAGGCTGGCCATGTCTTCCCTCAGTACTCAGAGAAGGGATAGTGTTTTTCTGAATACTCATGAGTCCCTGTGAATGTGTTTCCCACCATTATTATAAGTTGATATATCAATTAGTTGCCCAAATTTAACTAGAGTTTGAAGAGGGTTGTTTTCTAAGGTGTCATAGTAAAATAGTTTGTATAAACATTCCCTAATAGACTGTGACATTCTTCCATTACTATGTGAGATTCTTGAGAGCAGAAACTAGCTTTTTTATTCTTTTTTTTTTTTTGGTTTTTTTGTTTTTGGTGTATGTTTCTTTTATATACCCAGCACTTAGCACACTGTACTTAATAAAAGCTAGTAAGCTGACTGACTTCTCTGCAAAGCTGGAAAGCATTTGGGGCTGGAAAATTTCCATTATTATTGACTCAAATACTTCAAGTGGCCCATGACTCACTAGTAAAGTACTTTACCAATTTCCTCCCAGATATGAGCTACTTGAATCTCTCTGCTCTCTGGCTCTAATGAGTGGAGAGGGAAAACACATAGATCACACACACACACACACACACACACACACACACACACACACACACACACACACACACACACACCCCAGTGGCATAAAGTGACTAGCTTCTTGGAGGTAATGAGATTGGTTTATGATTACTTTTGTCCCAGTTCTTCTCCAAAGCCAAAGCCAAAATCCTTCAAAATGCAAACTGAATTCCTCAAATGCTTCCTCAAGACCCCCCCAAGCAATCTATCATTGTCTTTCAGAGTGATCTCCCATCAGTTAAATTTAGCAGGTTTTCCTCCCCTCTCTCACACTTTGGCAAAACAAATTGAGGACTAAAAAGTAAATTAGGAGGCAAAACATATAAATTATCAAAGCAACCTTTAGAAATTAAATTGTTACCTTTTGCTTTGGGCAATAGCAGAAATACCATCCTTCCAATAGTTTTGCAGAGAAAGTAGACCTCAGTCACATTCTGCTGGAGTCTGTTAATATGGAGAGCTCCAGGCCAAGAAAAGGTAAACATCTAGAGGCTAAGGATTCTAAGTTAGGTCAAGCATGTCCTGGTCCCTTTCCTCCTTTCCCTCCCATCTTCCCTCTGCTCTCCTCTCTTCTCCCCACCAGCTTCTCCCTCTAATCCTGGTCCTGAGATAAGGGTACTTTCTGCTCAACTGGAAGAAATATGAGGCCAAGGGGCTTTTACACTTCTGCTTCCTAGGAAACAGTTAATCCAACCTTGCCAGAAGGGCTGTTATATATAAACTTACTGTTGTCCTGAAATCAAATCTCAATGGATAGGATACATTTAAAGCAATTATCACCTATATCAGTCTAAATGTATACTTTTGGGACAATAAAATAGATTATAACATATTTTAAAATTATCTTATGTAATATTAATGAAATATAATGTCCATGACCTGAAGGCAGCTATTAAAAGATTAATAAGGATTGCTAAATGTATTTAGAGCATGTGATAAATAGATTAATATATCAAAAATACTCAGAACAAACAGATATCACTTTATTGAATGACAGTTAAGATCTGAAAATAGGTATTCACCACTGGATTTGCCAAATGTACCTGAAATTGGTTTTCCTATGGATGAAGTCTATGAAAAGGCTAAGATCCAAGAGTAGAATCAAAAGGCCCTCCATGGTCAACACCCACATCAATTCCACCAACAACATGCTGACAAAGTGGCTGATCAAATGACTAAGTCATATGGATTTATTTACAGAAATTAAGGTTTATGATAGCAGTTGATCACCAGAAGTTACTAAAAGGCTATCCTTAAAGTGCTCAGATTTGTTGATCAGGAAAGATTATGCAGGCAAATGGTAGAAACTGTATAACATAGCACTGTAAGTTATAGACTGTTACAGCAGTGTGAGAATAAACTAGGAAAAGTAATTAAATTTATTGATATATAATTAACCTTACAACTTTTTACATCTCAAAAAAATCTTTTAATGTGCAATTTGTGTTCTTTTTTGCTATATTCTCTTATTTTACATGATTTGGCATGTAACTCACAGAATTTTGGACATATATCCTTTAATTTTTCATCGTATATCACACTGTGTATTAAGGATACCTTTGACCAAAAATCCAATCTATTCAATCCAACCTTGATTATAGCCCATAGGCAGTTTTCTATTCTTTCCCCTCTTCTTCCATCTTCTTTCCTTCTTTATTTTATTTCCTCTCCCTTTCTTTTGCATTTTTCCTTGGAGTAATATACATTCTTAAAAAAGCACAGAATTAAGAATGCAACACAAGGAAGCAATGAAACATTGTATGACACATGTATGACACAATTTTCTGTACTCAGAAAACTAACTAAAAAGTGAGGAACTAACTCCCTCTGGTCCAGGTCAGATGTTCTAAGTTTAGTGTCAGAAGGACAAATGCCACTTCTGGCACTAAATTATTTCTAGTTCCAAGTAATTTGCATACCACTGTAACTCCTACCAGAAAGACTACAATCAGGGGGCCAGGATTATATACCATCCTTTATAACCCAACAGATTAAAATGCAGAACCCAAATTCAGATTGGTACTTTTTTGGTTACTTCATAGTTTTTAAGGAGTTTAACCTAGAGTAAAGTTTCTTAAACTTTTTTTACCTGTGACCCCTTCAGCACTTCTTGAATTGCATGAACCATGAGGTCATGGTGGTCTTGACCCACAGTTTAAGAAGTGCTGGCCTAGAGCACTCAGAGACAAAACTTGAACCCAGGGCCTCCTGTTTCTGATTGCTGCCTTCTGTCTACCAAGCCACATAACTACCACTTATCCCAAGGCCATTTCTATCTGAATTACGTTGAAAAAAAGAATGAGGTGATGATGGTTTGATAATGATTAACAAAATCAACAACAATAATAAATGAGAAGCAGTGTGTTAAGTGGATAGAGGACCCACTTTAGAGTCAGGAATAACTTGATTCAAGTCCCACTTCTGACACATTCCAGTTGTATGACTATGGACAAATGTCCCAACAACTCTCTAAGACTCCATTGATGGAAGAAGTCTCTGCACTGGGAGTTTCCTATCTATTAGAACTATGGTCCAAACCCCCCTTTTCCCTCCACACATTTACTTAGTACTTCTCTGAGGCACCTTCTATCTCTAATTATTTTTAAGCTCTTACCTCTAGAATTTGAATGGAGGTCACCAAGTTCAGACCCCTTATTTCACAGATGAGGAAAAAGCCTTAGAGATCTGACTATGACTTGCTCCAGGTCATATATTTTATAGTGTAAAGGGACTTGGAGCCAGGAACAGCTGGTCAAATTCAGCTTCCTACTATATAAAATGTGATGGTTGGACTCAATGACCTGTAGGGCCCATGCCAGCTCTAAATGATTTGGGATCCAGTCTTTTCACCTGTGCTGAACCTTGACCTCATATTAGAAAACTATAAATGAGCTGGGTTTTATTTACCAACTTCTGCTGACTTTTCCATTACCCCTCATTTTTTCTTTGCTTTGTGTCTCCATTCCTCTCCCTCGCCCCTTAAGTCCACAAATTACACTCAGTTTGGTACTCAAATAGGTTTGTTTGCTTGCATAAAGCAGCTAGGTGGCCCAGTGGATAGAGCACAGGATCTGAAATCAGGAAATTCTGAGTTCAAATTCTGCCTCGAACACTTAGTATGACTGAGGCAAATCACTCACCTCTGTCTGCCTCAGTTTCTGTAAAACGGGGATAATAACAGCACCTAACTCCCAGGTTTGTTGCGAGTCTCAAATAACACCTAACTCCCAGGTTTGTTTCGAGTCTCAAATGAGATAAAATTGTGAAATCTCTAATAAGATAAAAATTGTAATGTGCCTGGCACTCTAGAAATGTTAGTTATTGTAATTATTGTTTTCAATTCAATAAGCATTAAATGGGGTACAAAAAACACAAAAGACAGTGCCTGCCTTCAAGGAGCTTACAATAGAATGGGGCAGACAACATGCAAACATATACAAAGCAAGCTATATACTGGATGTATGGGAGATAATGAACAGAGGGGGCAGTAAATGTAGTACTGCACACCTCCAGTTCTATACAAATGCTGGGTATTATTGGTGACACTGATTACCCATCCTTGGGGGTTCAGGGACCCCAGAAGCCTACTTTCTTTCTACCCTTTTCCCTCTGGTTCTAACGGATCTGAACAATTTTCATTTATGATTCCTTGTAATTTAATTATGATTTTCAGGGAGTCAGTGATTCTTAAGTTATTTATACTTGCCCTTTTTTCCAGGTTAATTGTTTTTGATGACATACTGTCTTTTCTTCAATTTTCTCAGTGTTCTTATTTTGTTCTAATAGCTCTTGTTGTCTCATTGATTTCTGTTTGGCCTGTTCTCATTTTCAGGGATTCTATTACTTGGACCAGGTTTACCCTTTTCTTTTTTTTTTTCTTTTTGGAGGGGGGAAGGCAGGGCAATTAGGGTTAAGTGACTTGCCCAAGGTCACACTAGTAAGCTTTAAGTGTCTGAGGTCTGATTTGAACTCAGGTCCTCCTGACTCCAGGGCCCGTGCTCTATTCACTGCACCACCCAGATGCCCCCCAGGCTTACTCCCTTCTAAGCCATTTATTCTCTTTCCAATTCATTCCTGCAATGTTTTTTTTTTTTTTTGTTATGTTACTTTATTTCTTTTTAATGTAATACTTGTGGAAAATCCATTTTTCCTATAAGTCTGTGCTTACAGGTGTTATGGAATTCTCTCCTGAGTTGGTTTTTTTGGGAATATTTGGGTATAAACCCCAGGAAGTGCCACAGGGGCAGCCCTGGCTCCTTGCTGAGGATGGCTGGTACAAGCCCCGCCCCCCACCCAGCAGCTGTCAATCTCTCACTTAACCGGTCCTTCCTAAACCGCCACTAGCAGAGGTAAAGGCGGCGAAGCCAATGAGGCTCCGGAAAAGGAAAACGTCTGGCCAATGAGAAGCCAGGATGGTCTGGTTAACAGGCCAATCACGATGCGGCGAACCCGGAAAGAGTTGCAATATTCTAAAATCGAGTTCTCGGAAAGTGCGGCCGGGACTGGGGAGGGAGACTCGGACATGTGGGTCCCCAGCGCTTCATGACCTGGCCTGCGTCGGGGCTCCACGCCGCGCGTGTGCGTGATCGCTCCACGTGAAAGAGAAGATCCAGAGCAGAAAAATACCTCTGGGGAAAGACAGCTCCTCCAACCTTGCACGGTCCCGGGGTCAGCTTTCGGGTGCCCACGGAGATTCGCGGATCCTTCTTACCCACGGAGGTGGCTGGGCCGGGACCATGAATCTGCTGCCCAAAAGCTCCAAGGAATTCGGGTCCGTGGATTACTGGGAGAAGTTCTTTCAGCAGCGGGGGAAGAAAGCCTTTGAGTGGTATGGGAGCTACCTGGATCTGTGCGGGGTGCTGCACAAATACATAAAGGCCAAGGACAAGGTAAGGGAGGGGCCCGCACTCCCCCCCCCTCAGCCCCACGCGATGCTTGGCAGCCCCGCCTTGTACATTTCACTCTGTACATTTCACCCGGAGACTGGGTTGTCGGCCTGGGCTTAGCTGTTTACTGGGGGGCTTATGGGATGGGGGATCCCGCAGCTCCTCTGCTCAGTGCCTGGGGGCCTAGGATGGAGAAGCTCCTCCAGGAAGACTGGGGTCTTCTTCTGGGCAGGGGCTGCCTTGTACCTTACTTAATAACCCCCGGGAACTTGGCACAACTTAGTGGGTGCTAAATAAATGTTTGTTCTCCCTTCCCCCTCAGTGTTTAGCACAGTCTGGTATGCAGTAGGCACTAAATAAATGCATGTTCTCTGTTTGCCATATAGTAGTGGCTTAATAAATGTCTATTGATCGTCTCCATTGACTATCTTTTGCCTTTCTTTTGTATCCTTGGCCCTTAGCACAGAGCCTGCCACCTAGTAGGTGCTGAATAAATGCTTGTCTTCCCTTTCCCTCAGCTCTTTGCACAGTGTTAGCACAAAGTAGGTGCTAAATAAATGTTTATTGATCGGCACACTCCAGCCCCTTCGTTTTACTCAACAGTGTGACATGATAGAAAGGACGTTGGAGTCAGGAGAGCCTGCCCTGGAGGAGAGAAGGCCTGAATTCAAATTTGGTTTTAGACACTTAATAGCTGTGTGACCCTGGGCAAGTCAATTAACCACTGATTGCCTCAGTTTCCTTCTATTCCCTGGAAGTAATCTCTAGTTTCTAACAGCACAGACTAGATGAAACCCTGATAACTTAAGAACCCTTACAAATTTTCTCTTCCATTATGCTAGAGCAGTCTGTCCCTCTCCCAGGTAACCATGATTCACCTCCAGCTTGAAAAGATTTCTCCTTTGGTAGGTCTTCTCTCAGAAGAGCCATTTTCCATCTTTTGTCTTTTCTAGGTGCTGATGGTTGGATGTGGTAACTCAGAGTTGAGTGAACAGCTTTATGATGTGGGCTACCAGGATATTGTGAATATTGACATCAGTGAGGTGGTCATCAAGCAGATGAAAGAACGCAATGTTAGCCGGCGGCCCCAAATGAGTTTCTTGCAGATGGACGTGACAAAGATGAAGTTCCCTGATGCTTCATTTCAGGTGGTGTTGGATAAGGGTACTCTGGATGCCATCCTGACAGATGAGGAAGAGAAAACACTGGAAAAGGTGGACATGATGCTGGCAGAGGTGGGCCGGGTGTTGCAGGTGGGAGGCCGGTATCTGTGCTTCTCCCTGGCCCAAGCTCATATCTTGAAGAAAGTTGTAGGCCACTTCTCCAAGGAAGGGTGGATGGTAAGGGTGCACCAAGTAACCAGCAGCCAGAACCAGTCGTCAGAGACAGAGCCACAGTTTTCATTGCCTGTCTTTGCTTTCATTATGACCAAATTCAGGCCAGTTTCTGGCTCTGCCCTCCAGATCCTTGAGCTGTGTGCTCAGGAACAAGGCAGGCCTGTACGGCTGGAGAACACCGAGCGACTGGCAGAGGCAGTATGGGAGCGGCAGCGGTATGCTTGGTTGCGGAGCCAGCTGAGCCGAAAGACTGGGCCTGGGAGTGTGTCTGTGTCCCTGGATTTATGTGACGGGAGCACTGGGGAACCACGCTACACCTTGCATGTTGTGGACACCCCCAGTGTGAAGCTCTCTAGAGACAATCATTTTGCCATTTTCATCAGTGAGTTGAGATCCTTTCCTACTTTTCCTAATTGGGTTGGTTTTCAAGAAAATGGGGCTTGGGTTCTTGGGGGGGTGTGTATGTATGTACTTTGAAAATAAAGTAGGTCCTAATGATGGTCAAAGGAGCCAAATCTACATAGAGCTTAGGCTGAATCACAGGGTCCTCTGGCTACTGGAGTCAGAAGTGGATTCCCATCATCAAAGTATAGTCTTGTGTCCTTGGATCAGAGATCTAGAGCCAGCACAAACCTTTGGCACCATCTGGTCCATCTGCCTTATTTTACAGACGAGGTCTACAAAGATTGAGTGACTTGTTCAAGGTCACTCAAGGATTAAACATCAGAAGGAAAGTCATTTAACAGAGGGAAAGTTCCAGTCACTTAAATTTCCTTTCTTTATTGTCAAACCAGTGACCCTACATTCATTCATTGTTGTTTTTTTTTTTTTTTAAAGCATTTGGGGTTAAGTAACTTGCTCAAGGTTACACAGCCAGTTTTTTGTGTGGGTGCTCTTACTCACTGCACCACCTAGCCACCCCTCATTAATTCATTATTTGAGCAAATATTTATTAAATACTTAATGAAACTGAGTAAATAATAATCATAGTGTTTATATGACACTTTAAGGTTTTCAAGGCACTTGACAAACATCTCATTTTATCTTTTCAACAATACTGAGAGATTATTACCCCAGTTTTAAAGATGAGGAACTTATCCAACACCACCCAGGGTCACACAGCTAGTAATTGCCTAGAACTGGATTTGAAATTAGGTCTTCCTGTCTGAAGGCCCATCGCTCATTTATTGTACCACCCAGCTTTCATTCATTCATTGTATATTTTTTAGCAAATATTTATTGAGCATTTAATGGAGCTCAGTAAATGGAAGTAGGAATCATGCAATGAAGGAAAGAGTGTTGGATGTGGAGCAAGAGGGCCTGGGATCAAATTCTGGTTGTGCCCTTTGCTAGCTGGGTGACCTTAAGCAAGGTCCCTCAATCTCTTAGTTCCTTATCTGTGAGAAGAAGACATTGGACAAGATGGCCTCCGAGGTCCCTTCTATCCACATGGAGATCCTGCCCTGTCCTGTGTGCACCACACTAAGATGCTCTGGGTAGATGCAGTATCTCTCCCTTCAGGAAACTTGCCATATGAAGGTGGATCTGACCTGTGTGTGAATGGGTAGAATAATAATACCTGATGTATAAGCACCATAATGCTTTTTGAGGTTTGCAGAGTGTTTTCTTCACAGCAGTCCTGTGAGATAAGTAGCAAAGTATTATCAGAGTTGGGATTCAGACCTCAGTTTCCCACCTCTTCATTCTGTGGTCTTTCCATTGTACCATCTTACCAACAGAGAGGGTCCTGGGGGCTAGAGTCCCCATCTGGGGATGAATGGGAATGGAACTGGCAGTGAAATTTGAAGAATAAGTAGGATCTTGACAGGCAGGAATGGAGGAAGGAAAATTCCAGTCAGGAGGACATCTGGGCTTTTGTTCGTGGTGAGTAATTGAGTTTGACTTGAACATGAGGTATGTATAGGGAGATAATGGCAAGACATTTATTTATCAGATGCTTACTGCCTTCAGATTCTACTCTACTAGTTATAGTACTGGGAGGGATGCACAGTTGTGATAAACCACAGCCCCTGCCCTTCATGGGGTTGTTTAGTCGGAGGAATAGAAAAACCCTTACAGTTAGCTTAGCTGCACAATATTACATTATAGCTAAGTGCAAGTTAGAAAACAAAATGTGGGGGAGATCTGAGGGGTAAGTTAGGGTTCTTATAACAAAGGATTTTAAAAATAAAAATAAGAAAAAAATCCCTAAAACTGATCAGTGCATCAACATGCAGTCCACCAGTGGCCCTCCACCTCTGCAAGAAGTACGGGGAGGTGTTTTCTCATTTCTTTGGGGCCATGCTTGGCTTTTACAGTTTTGCTTTTGATTATTTTGTGGTGATTCTTTCCACTTACCTTGTTGTAGTCATTGTACATGTTGTTTTCCGGGCTCTGTTTATTTCATTTTGCTTTAGGTCATGTAGGTTCTTGTTTCTCTGTATTCTTCCCATTCATTGTTTTTTACAGCATACTAATTAATATTCTATTAAGTTCATATACCAAAGTTTGTTTAGCCATTCCCCAATGAGCAGGCATCTGCTTTGTTTTTAGTTCTTTGCCATCACAGAATGTTCTACTGGATGGACGTACATGCAGGGTGTCCCAGAACTCAGCTTAAATAGTTTAAAAGCTTTAATGGTAAAACTGCTCAAATACTTTGGGGATACACTGTATGTTGGTGTATATGGAGCCTTTCTTTTTGGTGGTATATACTTAGTAGAATCTTTGAGGTCTAGCGGTGTGGGCATTTTGGTTACTTTATTTTCATCTTTCCAGATTGCTTTCCAAAGTAGTTATATTGTCTCACGAAGTTCCATCCATAAGGCACTACAACTCCCCAGCCCCTCCAAGGCTGGTTATTCCCTTGACAGTTTTTTGCCAGTTTTCTGGGTGTGAAGTAGAACCTCAGAGGTTTTTATTAGTAGCAATTTGGAACATTCTTTCAAATCATTGTTTTTGTGACTTTTGTTCTTTTGGTTTTCTTCCTACCTGTTTGGCTATTTCTCCTTTGCTGGATTTTCATCTGGGTCACATTCCTTGATTGTGGTTGCTTCCCAGGGCTCTGTCTTGGGTTTTCTTCTCTTTTCTATGGTATCTCACTTGTCGATCTTATTAGTTCCCCTGGGTGATATTATCACTATGCAGATGGTTCCCAGATTGTCTAGTCAGTCTGGGCCTCTCTCCTGAGCTCCAGGCCATTATTATTAACTGCCTATTGGGTATTTCAAACTGGATATCCTGGAGGGATCTCAAATAGCCAAAATAGAACTCATTATCTTTGCCCCCCCAAAAATGAGTCTTCCAGCCACCATTCTGCCAGTCACCCAGGATCTCAAACTAGGGGTCAGCTTTAACTTCTCTCTCCCCACTTGCCCCATATATACAGTCAGTTACAAAATCTCATTGTTTCTTTTTCCACAGTCACTCTTGGATATCTTTCCTTTTCTCCCCTCACACTGTCTGTTATCAGCTCCTCCAAGACTATTGCAGTAGCCTCTTTATTCTGATCTCTGTGCCCCAAGTCTCACCCTACAACTATCCATCTTCCACAGAGCAACCCAAATGATTTTCCTAAGGCTCAAAGTCTGACCATATCAGACTGTTTAGTAAACTTCAGCGGCTGTTAACACTGGAATCCAATATAAATCCCTCTGGCATTTAAAACTCTGCAATCTGACATGATCCTATATTTTGTACACAGTACTGCCCTCCATGTGCTCCATGGTCCAGCCTCCTGGCTGATTTGCTGTTTCTCCACGCCTTTGTGGGGGCTATCTCTTATGCCTGCAATGCTGTCTCTCCTCATGTCTGCCTCTTAGTATTTCTGACTTACTTCAAGACTTGACACAAATTCTACTTTTGTCAAGGAGCCCTTTCTAGATGCCCTTAGCTATTAACATTTTCCCCTCTTAGTTCATCTTCCATCTACTCTGTATATATTTTGTATGTCCCTGTTAGTTACAAGCTGTCTCCCCTATTAGGATGTATGTTTTTTGAGGGCAGAGACTTTCAGTTTTGACTTTCTATCCCCAGCACTTAGCCCTATACCAAGAGCATAATATATGCTTGATAAATGCTTATCGATTGACTGATTATTACTAATAACTTACATTTCTTCTTTTGAAAACCATTCATATCCTTTGACTATTTATCTTTTGGAAAATAGATTTGTGTCTTATATATTTTTGTTAGCTGCTTATATACCTTGGATATCATATTTGGTACAAAGATTTTTTTCCCCTAGTTGACCACTTCCCTATTTATCCTATTTGCATTATGGATGCAAATTTTATTTGAACAAAACCATTTTTATTTCACGTAACCAAAATTATTTGTTTTATCTTTTTAGGCACCTCTATCCCTTGTTTACTTAAGGCTCTGTTTCTCAGCCATAGCTGTAAAAACATCCTGATCTCATTGTCTTACAATTATTTTATAATGTAACTTTTAATTTTCAGGTCATGTTCAGTTTCAGTTTTCGGTGGTGTATTAAAATGTTAGCCTAACCCTAATTTAGGACAGATTGCTTTCTGGTTTTCCCAGCAGTTCTTGTTGAATAGGGGGTTCTTTCCTCAGTTGGGCTTTAAAAGCTCAGGTGAGCCTTCAGCAAGCAGAAAGAGGGAAGGATGGTATTCCTAACACAGAGAAAAGACTGAGTAAACATGTAGACGTGTGAGAGCACAATATCTAATTGGGTTTAAATAATAGCCTGAGAGTATGGCAGCTGCCTGAATGGCCAAGGCCTTGGAGCCACCAGTCCAACACCTGGTGTTTTGACTTGCTTAGTGCTTGTATACGATAGCCCCCTTATTGCCTGTGTAGCTTAGAGTTGGGTTTGGCCTGGTTCAGAAGTGAGGGGCAGTGGCAGAGTTAGGCCTCTTGTTTCCCCAAGGCAGGCTGCATTTCAGGCAATGTCGCTGGGGGTATATCTTGGCCCTAGGTGTAAACATTGTCCCTAGTACCCCTAACACCAAGCCTTTTCTTACAGTTCCCCAGGGCCGAGAGACAGAGTGGCTGTTTGGCATGGAGGAAGGTCGGAAGCAGCTGGCAGCCAGTGCGGGCTTCAGGCGACTGATCACAGTGGCCCTGCACAGGGACCAGCAGTACCAAGGCATGGACAGCATCCAGGCCGAGCTGTCAGGGAAAGTCATGGAGCTGGCACCTCCAGGGCTGCCAGCCCAGCAGCAGGTAATGTTGCTGCCACAGCCACTGAGGCCCAGGAAGGGACCTTTCCTTTGCCCCTGGGAGATCATATCATCCTCACTGAGGAATCAAACGGCTTGTGTTTAGATAATGCCTACCATCTATCTTCTCAGAGGTGATGCTTCAGCAGTGTGACAGGAGAGTGAGAATGCAGCATGGAATCAGAGGGTGTGGTTTCAAATCTAGCCTTTGCCATTTACTCCTTGTGTGATCTTGGGCAAGTCACTTAGGGTCAGGTTACTTTGACTCTCAGTTTCCTCATTTTTCAAATGAAAGGATTGGACTAGATACTCGGAGACCCTCTCTGGTTTTACATTTACATATAATCCCCTGGTCCAATCTATAGATTAGCCAGGCCCTTACATTTTTCATTTTCTGTTCTAAACTTTTGGGGCTATTTTATGACTCAAGGGCACTTCTGCTGAGGGGTGGGAAGGGATATACACAACTCAGCTTGGTCATATTTATTACAGGTTAGTATATCTGGATTAGTTGGGAAAAGCTTGACCATTGGCCACGATTAGGCTTTAAGCATTTTTGTGCTGTCCTGGCCCATCTTCACTGTGAGTATGGATGAATATAGAGGCAAGGATTTTTGTCTGTATGTCACTAATGGGGAAACTGAGGCAAACATTTAGTGCTGTAGTGGCAGCTCAGGAAGTAGAATCCAGGTGTCTGGACATCTGGTCTGTTGCTCTACTTTTTTGACTGTTTTGTTGCACAAACTAATTTGTCTTTCTTGGTCAGACCTTGGGATTAAGGTCTTTTAGTTACCAGTTAGGAATTCTTCCTGGGAAACTCCAGATTTTGTGGTTGGAGTGTAGCTTTTTCTCACTAAATGGGAGCACAAAATCAAGGGGTCATTTGGTGGGTTATATTTTTAGCTTGGCAAACACTAACATTTCTGTATATAAAAAGGAGAAAAAGAGGATTGTAAATGAAAACCTCCATCTCCATTACATACAGCTTGCATTTCTTTTCAGGATTATATGATAAATTCCACACCCTAGTTTCAAAGCTGTCCTGCTTGTCTGTGTCTTCCTAACCCTGTGTCTAATCTCCTCTGTTCAGGGTACGTAAGAAATAACAGCAAAGGCACCAGAACTAAGGGACTGAAAAAGGTTTCTTGTAGAAAGTGGGGTGTTAGCTGGGACTTGAAGGAAACCAGGAGATGGAGATGAGGAGAGAGAGTGGTCCAGGCATGGGGAACAGCTTGTGGAAATGCTGTGAGAGGAGAGAAGGAGTATCTTGTTTGAGGAACAGCTGGGAGGCCATTGTCACTGGATGGGGAGATGTAAGGTGTGAGAAGAGTGGGAATGTGTATCAAGGCCAGGTCAGAGGGGCTTTGGATGCCAGAGGGTTTTGTATTTGATCCTGGAGGTGATCGGGAAGCACTAGGTTTATTGGGTAGGGGAGTGTAGGCAGCAAGGAAGCAGCTGGTCAGTGGGGAAAGACGGAAGATGAGTGAGAGAATGGGGATAGTAGATGGTGAATGTTTTATCCACAAAAACTCACAGAAACTTTCCCCAAAGAAGTCATGGGATTTTGTTCTGAGCTGGTGGAGAGTGTGTCTGATGTGCGAGCCTGGAGGTTGGGGTGTTCTTCCATCTCTTTTCTTTCTTTAAACTCTGTCACTTCAATGTGCCTCTCCAAAGTTGTGTTTTCTTTAGTTGTGATTTCTAGTGGCATAGTCAGATATATATGTGTATGTATATATGTGTGTACGTGTGCATCTCTATACATATATATGAGATAATTTGTAGAGTAATATTCCATTACAATTCCAGTAACTTAAGAGAAGGAAAGGCAGACAACTCCAGCATCTTTGCCAAGAAAACCTCAAATGGAGTCACAGAGAGTCACACGGTGGAAATGACTGACCAAAAACAAATTGGCTTAAAGCTCCACTCGTGTGCCCCCTCTTTTGAGAGACTTTCCCTGTAGCTGTTAGTCTCTCCCATCTGAATTTACCTTGTATTTACTTCACATATATTTTGTGTTATTTACATGCATTATTCCCCTCACTAAAATGGAAGCTGCTTGAGGGCAGGAGCTGTTTCTTCTTTTTCTTTGTATCCCCAAGACCCGCCATAGTGACTGACACATGAGTAGGTACTTGATAAATGCTTACGAGATTCATTTTCTCATCCATTTTCTGATCCTTGGACATGCTAGCTGCATCCAGGTTTTGTTTTTGTTTTTTGCTGTTATATCTAAAGCTGATGTGAACATTTGTTTAATGGCATCTTTAAGGCATTGTCCTAATAATGTGACACTTGAATCGAAGATTGTGAAATTTTGTCTAGTTGCTATCACTTAATATAACATTAATTTCCAAAAAGATCTTATCTAACAAGCAAATAAATGTAAAGCATCAGCTCTATGGAAGGCACTTAGTTAGAAGACCAGGTAGAGCACAAAGGCAGAAACAGTAGCTCCTGTCCACAAGGAGCACACATTCTGCTTGAAAGGTGCAGCCTGTAAAAAGATAACCGTTCTCTAACTCGGCTGGGTCTGAGAGTTCCCTTCCACAGTGCAGTCTGCAGTCCATCCTGTTCCACACTTGCCAGCTTACCACTCTGTGTGCTGGAGGTCTTCTTTGCTTTTGTTGGCACCCCAAGGGTACTGTAGGTGGAGTAGTCTAACCTTAGTCCCATCATCCCTTACTCCTAGACCTCTCTGATAGGGAACAGCCTATCAAATAATTGTATACGAGGAAGAAAGCTCTAACAACCATGAGGGGTACAGGGAATTCCTGAAAGGGGCACATGTGATGAAGCTTAAGGAAGCTGGATTTTGAGAGTACGTACATGCCAGGCACAGTGGCAGGAGGTGGAATGATGAATTCAGAGAATATCAGAATAGGTCAGTGCCCGAAGGGGAGTAATATATGTTAAAAGCGTGAAGGAAATCAGCTGGAGTCAGATTGTGAAAGGCTTTAAAGGCCAAGGTAAGTTTGTATTTTCCCCTAAAGGCAAGAAGCAGTCACTTGATTATGGGGGAAAAAAAACCCCAAACCTATACTTTAGGAAGATTACTTTAGCTGGAGAAGTTGGAAGCCAGGAGGCCAATTAGGAAGCTTTCACTGTAGTACACTTGAGAAATGATGGAACCTTAAGCTAGCAGTGGTGACTGTGAGTAGAGAAGATTATATGAATTCTCATCTCTACCATTCTTGTAATGGTGTGTTAATAATAGTGTTATTTCTCCATGATAATAGTATCTCTAAAAATAATATTTCTGCATAAGATTGTTAACATTGAATTTTATCATTTTTAGTTCTTTGGTAATTTAATAGTCTTTTACCTTATTTTCTTCTACTCCCTCCCTGTTCACTATTCTCTCAAATACAAAGGAGGTAAATGTTGTCTCTCTGACTTTTGTTGGGTAACTTGATTCCTTTACTTGACTTTGCCTTCAGGTGCCTTTCTTGTCTGTGGGCGGGGACATTGGTGTCCGAACCATTCAGCACAGAGACTGTAGTTCCTTGAGCGGTGACTACGTCATTGAGGATGTCCAGGGGGATGAAAAGCGCTACTTCCGACGTCTGATCTTCCTCAGCAACAGGAATGTGGTGCAGTCAGAAGCCAGGCTGCTGCCTGATACACCTCATCGAGGTAGGGGTCCCACAGCCAGGATAGTGAAGTGAGGGTGGGCTTGAGGTGGGTTGGAGAGAGCTGGGAGCGTGTCTGTTGGATAGAACAAAAAGTAAGACTTAAAGGTGGGATCTGATGGCTGTTCTGGATCAGGGTGATAAAGGATCAGGGTGGAGGTGTTTGCCCTGACCTTGAACAAGGGACTTCTCAGCCATAATGAAAAGCAAGGATATTAGTTCACAAAAAAAAAAGATACTGCCTCTCATTTTTTCTGGGTAAGTAGTCATTTTGTTAATAATGCTAGCATTTTAGTAAAATAGGTCAGTGACACTCTCCAGTGCTGCCCATGGTTTATATGCCCTTGGAAAAGTGGGTGTTCCAGAGGGTGACAGTCAGCTCTGATTGGTTATCAAGTAATGAGGGAGTACATATTACCATGAGGCTGCTTCTCCTCCAGGCATCTTCAGGCATTTTGTATGCACATCTCTCCCTGACTATCTGTGACTCCTCCCCCTTCTCTCCTCTGCCCCCCATCTACATGTTATTGAAAGAGCAACTTGACCTTCCATGTGCAGAACCGTCTCTTTGGAAGAGATGATAGAGGGCACCTGCTCCAGAGCTGCTCTAATGCAGGGTGTTTGTTTCAGCATCTAGGCTTCTCTGCTGGAGGCCCTCATGCAGTGGGCAGCTCATTACTTTTCTGAGGCAGTTATTTAGTAGCAGTCGCAGAAATGGAATTTAGTGTCCCGATTTCCTAGTCCAAAAAGTGTCCTTTCTGTGATATCATACATTTCTATATCCGGGTCATCCGAGGGGACTCTGGAGGAAAAAAAAGGCTAAGGACTCTTCATGGTCGCGTATTTGCTCTTGATCCGAGGTAAAGCTGTTTGTGGTAAGTCTTGGCCTTTTACCCAGCCCAGTTTCAAATGTATTTTTCCACGTCACCTGTTCAGCCATTGGTAGGTTCCCTCTCAGTTTAGTTGAGATGTTCGTTTTCTGGTTTAGTTTCAGGTTTCAGTAGTCAAAAAAAAAAATTGTTTGATTGGTTTTTGTCTTTTTTATTTTTTGGAGGGGAAAAGGCAGGGCAGTTGGGGTTGTGACTTGCCCAAGGTCACCCAGATGGTAAGTGTTAAGTGTCTGAAGCTGGATTTGAACTCAGGTCCTGCCGACTCCAGGGCGGTGCTCTATTCACTGTCACCTACCTGCACCTCAATTGTTTTTTTAAAAAGTCTTAGTTGAAAAACAAAACAGCAAAGAGACCTTCTTTCCTTTTAGAACTTTTCAGTTTTTTCCACCTCAGCCAAGTCACTCAGCTCCAAATTATTCCCATTTCATAATCTCTAAAATGAGGCTGCTTCCTCATGACTCACGGAGATGTTGGTGAGGACACATGAAACCACATGGGAAAGTGATTGGAGGCCTCTGACAGTGAAATTCACTGAGTCCCCTAAACAGATCAGCACCCTGTGCCGTCGGCTTCTGACCCCATCTCCACCCTGTGCCTAATGTAGTAGATCCCCGGGGTTGATAGACGTTGTCTGTTGCCCTGCTGCAGTAGGGAGCGCTAGGCGGCACCATATTGCACAGAACACTGGGCTTGGAATCAGGAAGACTCCTTGAGTTCAAATGTGGCCTCAGACTGTGAGCTTGGGCAAGTCACTTACCCCTGTTTGCCTTAGTTTCCTTTTGGGTAAAATGAGCTGGAGAAGGAAGTGGCAAGCCACTCCAGTATCTTGGCCAAGAAAACCCCAGGTGGGTCATAAAGAGTCAGACACTGAAATGGTCAAACAATGGTAAGTTGGGGACATACTGACCTTTCAGATTTCCATGCTCCGTAGACACCGGCAATCACTCTTTGCCAGCTACCTTGATTGTTCAAAGATAGCTTTGGTTTCTTAGTGGAGAAGCTCCCCAACCTGTTTTCCTTGAGATTCCCTTATCAGATTTCATCATCTTATTCTTCCTCTGCTAGAAATAAGATTGAGTTGCTGACTTTCCCCTCTTCTCCAAGAAACTTTTTTCAACCCCAGACTTTGCCTGTCTGTCTGGCCCTGGTCTCTCTGCGTAGCTAGTCATATGTTTTTTTGGTTATTTCAAACTGGATGTCCCAGAGGCATGAAAAACTCAACATTTTCAAATTCCTTCCTCCAATCCCTTCCCTTCCTAACTTTTTCTTTTTTTTGGACGGGGGGAGGCAGGGCAGTTGGGGTTAAGTGACTCGCCCAAGGTCACACAGTTAAGTGTCAAGTGTCTGAGGCTGGATTTGACCTCAGGTCCTCCTAACTCCAGGGCCCGTGCTTTATTCTCTGTCCAACTTACCTGGGCCCACAATGAGTGTCATCCTTGATACTTCACCCTCATTCACCCACATATCCATTCTGGGACCAAATCTTGTCATGTCCCGTTCTCATTCATACGGCCCTCATCCTATGGGTGACGCAGGGCCTCCTTACCTCTTGCCTGGACTGCTTTGGTGGCCTTCCTAGCTGTTATGTCTCTCCTCACCCAGCTGCTCAGGCTGTTTTTCTAAAGTGGGTCTGACTGTGTCGCTGCCTATTACTTATTTCCAGGATCAAATATAAACTCATTTGTCATTTAAAGCACCTTCCTATGTTTTTGGTCTTAAAAGCACAATAGGATCCAGCTCCATTGGCCTCTGTGCTGTTCCTCATGCACAGGCCTCATGTCCTGGCTGCAGGCCTTGGCGTTGGCTGTCCCCATGCTGGGAATGCTGTTCCCTGACCACTCTTAGCTTTAGCAGCTTCAGTAAAGTCTAGACCCTGCCTTCTGCAGGAGGCCTTTCCTAGCCCCCCAGCTACTAATGCTTTTCCTTCTCTGATTATCTGTGTGCTCTGCACATGCCCAGATGTGCACACAGGCTCTCTGGCCCATCAGAATGTGAGCTCCTTGAGGACAGGGCTGGTTTTACAGCACCATTTGTTGTATGGCACATAATGAGTACTCAGTAAAAGCTTGTTGACTGACTGGCTGACTGTCGCTCCCATCATGTCTTAGCCCAAAAGAAGCGGAAAAAAGATAAGAAGAAGCTTCGGCCAGCTGAATCACCAGAGAATCCTGTGTCTGCGGGTCAGCCCATTGATAAGAGTTTTCTGTGCTGTGAACACCACAAGGCCATGATTGCTGGGCTTGCCTTGCTGAAAAACCCAGAGATGCTTCCAGGTGAGAGAGAGAAGGAATGAATGAATGAATCTGGGAGAGGGAGTGCTGCCTGGAACATTGTGTTTGTGTAGGGAGTGGCCAGTGAAGTGTCCTCATGGGCAGAGGAGCCAGCTGTAGAGTCAGGCAGCCCTAGATCAAAGACCTGCTTATGACACAGCATCGGTGTAGTCAGAGGCGAGTCTCTCGCACTCTCAGGGGCTAGGCAGCTCTCCAAGAAGCACAGTTACAGAGAAGGTGTTGATTCTTGTTGGTGGAGGGCATTCCACAGGCCAGGGACTTCACAGGTTCAGGCCCTTTTGCCCCCAAACATTCAGGTCACTTCAAGTAAACACACACACACTTGACTAACCAACATGCTGATATCTGGGCACAGTTTTTTTGGAACATAGTAATTCCTTACTTAAATGCTTTTTCATTCACTTCTTTGTAAAGAAAATTATGATAGAACATTCTGTCATCCAGCTTAAGGAACAGATGTTCAAAATTGTACCAATAGCTTCTGTACTTTTTTGAGAAAGATGTACATAGACTGGGGGGGCAGCTCGGTAGTTCAGTGGATAGAACAGAGTGCTGGGCCTGGACTCAGGCAGTTTTCTCTTTTTGAGTTCAGATCTGACCCCAGACACTTACTAGCTGTGTGACCCCGAGCAAGTCACTTAACACTGTTTGCCTCAGTTTCCTCATCTGTCAAAATGAGCTGGAGAAGGAAGTAGCAAACCACTCTGGCATCTTTGCCAAGAAAACCCCAAATGGGGTCATGAGGAGGTAGATGAGACTGAAAAAACTACTGAACAACAAAAATATATAGACATAATTGCATATATATTTATTTGGACACTACATCTAGCTCCTCTTCCAGATAAATGAGTGTCCAGGTTATTTTAGCCTCAAATTTATATAACGCTAAAATGGCTACACATATTAGTCATTTACTTTTGAATTCCTTTATCTATTTATTTACCTTACAAACATTTTGAGCCCTTGAACATTACAGAATCTCCTAAATGGGATCAGTAATTACTCAAAAGAGTTGGGCCCAACTGTCTACACAGGAAAAACCAAGTGGATGAAGACCAGGGGTGGGGAATCTGCAGCCTCAAGGCCACGTGTGACCCTTTAGGTCCTCAAGTGTGGCCCTTTAAATAAGGGGATTTGTTTTGTGAAGTTTGGATTCGGTCAAAGGGCTGCACTTGCTGATTTAGAGGGCCACATGTGGGCTCAAGGCTGTAGCTTCCTCACCCTGTTCCAGACTGTGATATGCAGTTGAATGGACAACCCATAGAGCTGGTCCATCAGTCCATATACCTTGGATAGACATTGTGCATGGATAATGAGCCAGGCTAGATCTGAGCAGGAGGAAGGGATTGCCTTTGGGAAATTGTACAGTGCTTTTTATGACCCAAGTTTCTCCACAAATCAGAGGCCCATCTTGTATCACAGCATTCTTCTGGTTATGACTGCAAGCCATGGAATTCCACAGTCTGAAGTTAAAATTGAATGTCCCCCCCAAGGCCAAGGAGACATGCAAATCATTGGGGTCTGCCTTGCTGGGATCTAAATCCTTGTTAAAATAATTAAGAGAAGAATTTGCATGAAAGGTGATCGGAGAGTCCCCAAGGCAGTTCCCTTTGGGGGCATTGAGACTTTGGAAAGCCTTCATACCCTGGGCAGTTCTCCTTCTCAAGAGCTCTTTGGAAATGAGCTCAGGGTTCTTCTTTTACCAGGTGCATGGTTCTTCCATCATTTACTTGGGAGAAGTGGTTTAAAGGACCTGACCAGAAAAAATGGATGCCTAGAAAATAAGGTGTACTGGCACTTGGCCAGAATGAAAGATAAATGAAGGACAGCTCTCAAGTTGCACTGGTATCTACATAAATAGGATTAGAAGCAAGCTCCCCAAGGACATTGAGGATTTGCTAGTAGACTAGAACAAGAATTTCCTAGGATGAGAGGGCAAGGGTGGGCAAAGGGTGTCCCCACACTGATGACATCACTATTAAAGTATTGATATTTTTTTGTTTTCCATTTGCTCTTTTAAATATACTTACATTACTTGCATGTTAGAGATGATTCTGTTACTATAAATCTCTACTTTTAAAAAATCCATCTGTTGAAATTTATAATGAGAATTATGATCATCTAGAACAAGAAAGCAATAATAGCTCAAATTTATGTTATGTTTTGTGGTTTGCAAAGCATTTTCTTCATGAAATCTTTTGCATGATAGTTTCCCCAGTCTCCATGTTCCCTAGGGTTGGGGTGAGATTTTCTGTGTAGGGACAGCAGAGTGATGTTTCCTTGTCTCACCTCAGAGGCCTCGCTGTCGTTACTGGTAGTTGGTTTGGGTGGCGGTAGCCTGCCCCTCTTCATCCATGATCACTTTTTGAAGTCTCACATTGATGCTGTGGAGATTGACCCATCTATGCTGGAGGTGGCCACCCGCTGGTTTGGCTTCACCCAGAGTGACCGGATGAAAGTTCACATTGCAGATGGTCTGGACTACATCACCAACCTGGCCAGAGAAGGTATTGACATAAGGAAACTTTGGGGGAAGGGTGTCTGAGAAGTCTGGGACTGGGAGAGATCTTAAAGGTTAACCTGCTAGGAAAAGTGACATATCATTCATCCCTTACTTGTGGGTTTCTGTTTTGACTCAGGGATGAGCCCACCAACCCCAACCCCTTAAAATCTACATAGCTAGGTGAGTAGTTGGCCAGATGGGTAGGATGTTCCTTGGGAAAATGACAAAGAGATGGGCCAGAGATACAGCAAAACCCCATTGTTGGATTCCTGTGAAGAGGAGTTTGGATGGGGCAGGGCTAAGGTTCACCTTTGCTCTAGCAAAGAAAAATTCATTACTGTGATAAAAAAATATGCATTTGGCATTTCTATACTCTGTAGTTGCCTAATGATACTGGATCTCTTGGTTGACTCCCAGGAATCTTTGGGCTTTAAAAAAAAAACAAAAACCTTGAAAAAGACAAAGAGAGTGTTTGTCCAGGTCATTGGTCCTTTTGCTGGGGAGCAAGATCACATCCCTGAGGGATGATGCTAAAGGTGGGTGTCATCAGGTACATGCCACCTCTTTAATCCATATCTCGTGTTCTCAGACTGAAGGTGCATTTACTGCTACCTGATGTCATCTTTAGCTTCGAATGAATGGGTCAAGTAAATGGATTGGGTTCGAGAGATGGAGAATTTCTTTGTTACTAAGATGGTTAGGGATTGTCTCAAATTTGGGCACAAACTCCTTAATCAAGGAGGTGCAGGGACTAGATCTGTGATTTTTGTGACCTCCCAGGTAAGGAAACTCCATCTACCAGGGAGGTCAGCATCTTCTCATGGAGTTGGAGCTTTTGGTCATTCCTTCTCCACTAACTTCTCATGAAATCCCCCACGCCTGGAACACTCTCCCTCCTCCGCTCTACCTACTGACCTGCCTGGCTTCAAATGCAGCTTTCCGCAGGAAGCTTTCCCCAGCTGCTCATTCCCATGCCTACCCTCTGTTACTGATTTCCTGTTTATCCTGTATATACAGCCAGCTCTCAACATTTGCATGTTAAACTTTTGTGACTTCAGGCATTTATGTGATTTTATTAGGAGCCTCACTTTCACTTTCATGTTGGCAGCCATGCCCATTGGCAGGGCTGATGCTGCTAAGTGAATATCCTGCCTCCCTGGGGCCTGTGCTGCTGGGCTCCCCATCATCCTGCCAGCTCAGAGGCAGTGGAAAGGGAGGTTAGAGCTGACAGGTTCCCCCTCCCCCCCTTTTACCTTGGGCTTCTTCTGACATCACCTCTCCTGCCCCGCCCCATCCATCCAGTATGCCTCTCCTCCCCCTGCATTTGTGGGTTATTTCTGTGTTAGGAAAAGTGCATGTTATCAGAACCAGTGTTTTATAAAATTATAAAGAATTGTTTGCAGAAAAGTGTATTTTCAGCAATATCTGATGAAAGACTAGATTAGGGGTCTTGGGAACCTGATCCTTTTCCCCATAGGTTCAGTGTATCAGCATTTGCATTTTCTATTTTCATACTGTTTTCTCTTAATGTTACCTCTGAGAAAGTAAATGTTTGTTTACATATTGTTTCTCTCATTAGATTGTTAGCTCCTTGAAGGCAGGGGCTGTTTTCTGCCTCTTTTTGTGTCCCCAGTGCTTAGCACAGAGCAGAGCACTTAGTAAATGTTGGTCGATTGATTGATTGATAACTGTTGTTCAAGTAACCATGTAGGATGTGTTGACTTACATTTCAGAACATTCCTACAGAGAGGCAATGTATCCAAAGCTTCCTAACTTACGTTTCCACTTCTTAGTCGAGCGAGCATCTTTGCTTAAAGTATAGACATTTGTTCCTTTCTACATCATGGCCTCTTGCCGGGTACCCTTTCCTAGCAGTTTAGGATATGTTCCGGTCATGTCCTGTCCTACGTGTATTCCTAGGAGATGTAACCTAGCTAGTGCATACATAGAGAGGTGGTTCTGGAGTCAGGATGACCCAGATTCAAGTCTCTTACACCAACTGACTCTGTGGAACCCTAAGCAAGTTGTAAAACCTCTCAGTGCCCTCCCCACCCCCCAGATAAGTCACTCATACTTCAAGATCAGCTATTGATCTATATTGGTTGAGTGAATGGACTCCTTACCAGGAGTTCCCTTTATTAGTGAAATGATGCTTCATGATGATGCGAACAGGAGAGAATGCTTTGTGGTCTTGAAGGCATTTTCTTATATTATCTCACTTAACAACAGCCTTGTAAGGTAGGTGTTCTTACTACTATCTTCCAGGCGAAGAAACCAAGGCAATGAGAAGTTAAGTAATTTAAACTTACCATGACACTGAGTGTCACGGTAAGTGACTGTGGCTGGATTTGAATTCTGATCTTCCTGCCTCTTAAGTTGAATGCTTTATCAACTACCTCACTAGCTGCCTCTAAGAACATAGGCTTGTTTTCAGATGTGGCAGATATCTGTAACTCCATCTTCTTCCCCTGTGGCCATTCCCTCTCCTTACTTCCTCATCCTTCACCCTTTCCTCAGGTCAGACACAAAGGGTATTTTTGGAAGGGATTCACGGGATATTATATTAGCCAGATGAGATTTTCCATTAATTGTAGGCCAATCTTTTCTTCTTCCCAGTGCAGGCTCGCTATGATGTCATCATGTTTGATGTTGACAGCAAGGACCCAACAGTAGGGATGAGCTGTCCACCTCCAGCCTTTGTGGACCATGCTTTTCTGCAGAATGTCAAAGGGATCCTGACCCCAGAAGGTATGGGCAGTGTAGAGGGGGTCAGAGCTAAGGGAAGGGGCTCTTTTCTCATCTGATGGAATGGTTGTTCTTTTGCCCCTTGCTAGGATTTCTTCTGGCCCTTCAGTTTACTCGAAAGGCAGCTAGGCCTGGACTCAGGAGAACCTTAATTGAATCTAGCCTCAGATACTTACTAGCTGTGTGATTCACTTAACCTCTGCCTACCTCAGTTTCCTCAGCTGTAAAAAGGGGATAATAATAGCACCTACTTCCCAGGGCTGTTGTAAGGATCCCTGGGACACACATAAAGTGCTCTGTCCCTAGCCTGAAACCCCTTTGCCCACTTTTTCTCTTCTCTACCCCGAAGGTGTCTTCATCCTGAACTTGGTGTGTCGAGACTCGGGCTTGAAGGACTCAGTGCTGGCTGGACTTAAGAAGGTGTTCCCTTTGCTCTACGTACGGCAGATTGAGGGTGAGGTCAATGAGATTCTCTTCTGCCAGATGCAGCCTGAACAGAAGCTGGCTACCCCTGAGCTCCTGGAGATGGCCCAGGCCCTGGAAAGGACACTTAGGAGACCAGGGAAGGGCTTTGATAGCACATACGTCCTGTCAGACATGCTCAAGACTGTGAAGATCGTGTGATGACCAAGGGCAGGGAAATGGAGCAACCTCATGGGTCTTTGGGGGCAGAAATGAAGAGAAAAATAACAAAAATAATTTGAAAGCCTCTTGCTTCTCTCTCGTCTTCATAGATTTACTCTCTGTTAGCCTCTGCTAAGTAATTGTTGGGACTTTGGCTTGCCCTGGGAGAACAAATGGGGGCCTCTGCCTTCAGTATCTCTTGATATGTGGGCTCCCACCTCCCAGAATTCCCCACTGAGCTTTCCTTCTTGGTGCTAGTTCACTTCATGACAAAGGCTACAAACCTTAGGTATTAGGGCAACAGGATTCCAGGACCAGTGTTTACCAAGTGCCTTAGGACCATTGACACTTAAATGGGTCAGTTACACTTAATGGGTTTCAGTTTCTGTCAAGATCTTTAGGAAACTCTTGTGTCCATTGAATTCAGTGAATGTTCCTCAAGGGCCTTACTTTGTGTATAGCACACTCGAGAATGCAAGCAATATGATGTCAGTGATGCATGTGAAATGGAAAACAAGTGAAAAAGTTATACTTCCTTCTGCACACAGAGTTCATTGGTTCTCTCTCTTGAGGTAGATAGCATTTTTCATCATGAATGCTTTGGAACTGTCTTGGATCATTGTATCGATCAGTCAGCTGGTGGTTTCAATTTATGCCACCAAAATTTTTTGGAGGAAAACAGCAGCTAAATAGCTTGAGATCTAGTTGAGTTTCTTCAGTCTTTTCTGCCCTCTAGTGGTGCTGATGGGTATTGATGATGGGGGGGACAGGGAAAGGGAGGAGGGAGTTGTACCCAGATCCTGGAAATCTGGAGCCAGTGTGCTGGAGCAGTGGTCAGTGGGCTTGTAGAGAGAGGGTATTGGGATCCTCAGAGTAGACTATAACTACGGGCTGCCGCACAGGGCTTATTTACCTGTGACCTTGTATTTAGCCTTTTGCAGCAGCCATGCATATTAATTACCATGACGTGTCATTAAAGAAGGAATCCTGGTATTCGGAAAAGAACATTGGCTTACTTTAAGAGTACAATGCCTCATTTTCATTATTAATATAAACTCACCTGTATTTTGATTTCTACCAGATATCCTCAGTAAGTTAACATCTATTCTTCCCTTGAATTTATTCCAGTGATGGAGAATTCTCTGCCTATTATGGTAAGCTCAGTAGGTGGATAGTTTTAATCATTAGGAAGTTTCCTCTTGTATTGAGCACAAGTCTGTCTCTGCAGCTTTTCCTGGTCCTGGTTGTTCCTGGTTTTGGCCTCTAGGCCAACAAGTAAGACTGTAAAGTCTCTTCCAATGAGATAACTTCCAGTGCTAGCTGGTTTTTTCCCCCTATGGGCTAAACATTCTCATTACCTTCACCAAATCACATGGCCTCATTTCTTTTGCAAAACAGGACTGGGGGGCAAAATTCCATCTAAAAACTTAGGACAACGGAGGCTGTAGTGGCTGCCATTTTGAGTCAAGATGGTCCCTATTTGACCACTAAACTTCAAGAGATTGACCAGCAGCCAAGGACAATGCCTCACCATAACATGCTTTACTTATAGTGCAAAATCAGTAAGTGTGTAGTTCCTCAGTCTGCCTACTCCCCACCCCAGCCTGAACTTGTGATTCCATAGCTGTTGGAAACTCCTGGTGAGAAAACTCCCCTTAATACAAATCAGCCCTTACAACTTACATGTTTCAAAGTATGTCAGCATAAAGAATTGCCTGAGGCAACTCTCACCTTAAAAAAAAAAAACAACCCGAGAATGAAAACCAGACCTTCAGAACTGATTTCTAGTCTGTATCAGACCCATCAGAGGCAAAGGGCCTTTGTTGTCCCTTAGCATTGGCTCATGGGTGCGTTGTTGACATGTTCATCCTTTCTGTGATAGCACGAGGGCGCCATCTTGACTTGAGCATGAATTGGATTTGAGTCAGAAGCCCATCAAGTCTGACCCCCTCATTTTACAAATGAGGAAACTGGGGCACAGAGGGAGCTATCGAGTGACTTACTAAATGTCACATGGCTAGTGTGTGTTGGAGGCAGGATATGAATACAAGTCTTCTAAATCCACATCCAGCACACTCTTCATTCTGCCATCTTACTGTCTTCATTCATGTTGGGGAGATCTTACCTGATAACACTTGAAAGGCACCTACATCGCAAGCAGGGCTGTGGAAGCTGGATAATCCTCAGGATCACTGTATACTAGATCCTGCAAAATAGAAGGCAGAAGGAAAACAATCCCTGATTTCAAAGAGCTTGCATTTGACTGGCAGTGGTGGGAAGAAGACCACTACTTGTAAACAGAGAAGGCTATTCTGAGTTGTTATGTTGTGTTGGAAGCACTTGATAACCAAGAGGATCTGGTAAGGTGGAACCTGAGCTATAATTTCAATAAAACTAAGGATTGTAAGAGGTGGAGGTAAAGGGGGGAGCCTTTCAGGAATGGGGAACAGTGTGCAAAGTCATGGAGATGGGAAATGGAAGAGCAGATAGGTCAGTTTGGCTGCAGCTGGGAGTATCTAAAAGGAATAATGTGAAATGTCTTAAATACCAACTGAATTAATTTCCAGTAGTGAACATACTTGGTCCCTCCCTCATCTCCCCATCAGGAAGGGCCATGCCATGAGCATTCCTGTTTTCTGGATTCTGGCTGTTGGAGATTTCAACAGAGGAGATGACAGGCATGTTTAGATGCTTGGATTAAAAGGCGCTCCTACATACTGCCCCCAATCCCCCACTCTATATCATGGGATTTGATGACTGTGTGAGAAGAAGAGGGAGACTTGTTACATATGATGCTGGCCTCAGATATAATACAGCTCTATAGCATGCAACCTGAAGGACTCTATACATCAAAACTCCTGAATAGAGGCATCACATACAAGTCAACTGTTGATGTATGACTCATATCATTTGAATCCAGAAAACTTGCTGGTAGGTGACAATTATTAAAACATGAGAGAATTGCTGCCATGCTAAAATGATGGTAACAAAGGTATCACCTTATACCTGGCAAGGCATATCTATCCTTAAAGTCCCAACTGAAGTCCCATTTTTCATAGGTGACCTTTCCCAACCCCTTTTATTTCTAGTACCTTCCCTCTGTTAATTATTTCCTATTTATCCCATTTATAACTTATTTACATATATTTGTTTGCACATTGTCTCTACCATTAGATCATAAGTTCCTTGAGGGCAGGCACTGTCTTTTGCTAGTGGTTAACATCCATGCCTGGAAGATAGTAGGCACTAATAAATATTTATAGATAACTGAAGGTCACAGGCATACTAGCTTTAGGGTTACAGAATCCCACAGTAGGAAAGAAGCCATGCTTGGAAGAATACTGCCCTGAGTTTGGTGGTTGGAGCTTTTTACTGATATTGTAGTAATTTTAATATTACAGAGAGCATGACATAGGGGGAAGAATGCTGGACTCTGAGTCAGGAGAGATGGAATTCAAATCTCATCTCTGACACAAATTATGGGAGATCATAGGACAAGCCATGTACCCCCTCTAAGCCTCAGTTTATACATTTGTAAAAAAATTGCTTTTGTTGTTGAGTTGCTTTTCAGTTGTGTCTGACTCTGTGACCCCATTTGGGGTTTTCTTGGCAGAGATAGAGATACAGAGTTTGGCATTTCCTTCTCAAATGCATTTTTTTTTAACAGATGAGGAAACTGAAGTAAACAACAGGGTTAAGTGACTTGCCCAGGGTCACATGACTCATAAGTGTCTGAGGTCAGATTTGAACTCTGTAAGAGGAGTCTTCCTGACTCTAGGCCCCGTGCTCTATCCATAGTGCCACAAAGTCCTTACCTCAAAAGGCTGAAGTAAGGATAAAATGAGGTAAGCCTTTGCAACGCTGTCAGTGTTGCATCTAGGTGAGCTCATGCTAGTCTTCAGTTTTTGGACTTTGACCTATGGTTTCACCAGTGTGAGGAGCTCCAAAGAGGAAACATCAGTTACCAATGCGGGTCAGCGGCTATGCCACAACAGTCTTAGGGAACTGCCTGGGGACAAGGGAGGTTATTAGGTGGCCTGCCCCAGGGCCACCCCACCAGAACATGTCAGCAAGTGGCCTGAGGATGGGTCAATCTGAATCTTGAGTTGGGCTTTCTTTCTCAGTGCTGCCCGTTACTACTGTATTACAAACAATGCACACAGATTGCCTTCTTGGCAATACCCTCATGAGGGAGGTGGTGCAAGAATTATCCTCTCTATGTTAGCACATGGCATAATAGGTATAGTCCTGGACTTGGAATCAGCAACACCTGAGTTCAGATCCCACCTACAATGTTTAATAGCTATGTGACCATCAGCAAATTTCCTCTCTGAACCGCAATTTCCTCATCTGTAAAATGGGACCAATAGAAAACTTGTAGGACCTACCTCATAGGGTTGTTTTGAAGCTTAAATGAAATAACGTAAAGCATGTCAAAAGCCCTTGAAGCATTTTGTAAATGTCAGGTGTTTTTGTTTGTTTGTTTGTTTGTTTGTTTTAATAGGAGGAAACAAAACTTCAGAAATGAATGAATTTGCCCAGAGTCACACAACTAGTAAGTAATAGAGAATACTGGCTGGAAGAGACCTCGGTGGCCATGTAGCCCAACACCCATTCTACAGAGACTGAGTTCTAGGGAGGTGAAGTGATTTCCCTCAGGTCACACAGCTAGCTGGTGTTAGAGCCAAGATTCAAACCTAGGTCTTTGATTGAAAGTCCAGAGCTATTTTCACATGCTGCAGAAAGAGCACTGGAGTGTTCCAGAATCAGAGGACCTGATTTCAAATCTTCCTCTCTGTGCTTGTGTGACCTTGGGCAAAATGCTTCACTTTTCAGTTTCCTTTTGATTCTATGATCCTATTTAAACTTTAGACTGGGGATCTGTGTGTGTGTGTGTGTGTTTGCTTGGTGGTGGTAGGTAGGGGAAGGGAGATTACAATCCACTTTGTAGAAAGCCACATTTGTTACCCCCATCTTGTTTGGTACCATCATGATTTATGAACTTTCCACAAGGGGGTGCTGGAAATCACAGACTATGCACAATAATAACAACAATTCTCATATTCTAGGATCCAGAGATGGAAGGGGCCTTAGAAATCATCTGGTCTAATCCTTCCATTTAATTATGAGGAAAATAAGGGCCAGAGAGTTAAAAAGATTTCACCAAAGTCATACAGCTTATAAAAAAAAAATCATGTAGCCAAGCTTTGAGCCCCCACCTTCTAGGTCCAGATCTGCTGCTTCCCCCATATTACATGTCATATTTATTGGTGCTGTAAGATTTTTCAAAATGCTAGGGTCCTTAGTGTCTTCCCTTTTTGCTCCCTGTCATCTGACAGTCACCCTTCTTGGTTGCTTTTTTTTTTTTTTAAACTATTGGACATGCTGTTCTCCCACATTGAAAAAGGAGTCTCCAAATAGATGGACCCTGTGCAGTGGTAATGGGACAGGCAGAGGGCTTCAACTCTCCCCTCCCCACGTGCTCCCTTGCTAGCTGGGAAATGCAAATGGTCTCTGTGTTCATCCTTTTTTCTTTTTTTTAATTCAAATCAGTGTAAAGTCTCCAGATTATTTTCCTTGGAGGGAGAAGGGATCTAGCAGCCCTACTGTGGTTACAAGAAATCACCACTCTTATTTCCAAAATCTTCCTTCCCTTCCAAAAGATACCATTGATTTCAAAGACAGTGAACAGAATTGGAGTTGAGGGGACCATAGGATCTGAAAATTGGAAGGGACCCCAGAGTGACCACTTTCAGTCCATTTCTGAGGCAGACATTCCTTTTACCAGAAACAAGTCATTCAATCTCTGTAGAGATGAGAAACATATTACTCTCCAAGGCAGCCTTCTATTCTAACTGTTAAAGACATTTTTTCTCACTCTGGGACAAAGTTGGCTCTCTTTAATTTCCACCCACTGCTCCTTGGATCTGTCTTTTTGGGGCCTAAGCAAATCATATTCTATCTAAGAGACAACCCTTCAAATGCTTCAAGCCAGGTCTTTTACTCCAGCACTTCTTCATGTTAAAACACTCCCAATTTCTTTGACATGTATATATATGTATTTACACACACACACACACACACACACTATGGTTTTGATCCCAGTTGCCACTAAACATAGAGGCAGCTAGGTGGCATAGTGGATAGACTCATCTTCATGAGTTCAAAACCAGCCTCAGACACCTACCAGCTATATAACCCTAGGTAAGTTACTTTCCCGTTTGCCTCATTTTCCTCATCTGTAATATGACCTGGAGAAAAATGGCAAACCAGCGCTTCTGCCAAGAAAACCCCAAATGGGGTCATGAAGAGTCAAACACAACCTAAACAAAGACAGCAACAATCACTAAACATGCTTTGACTTATCATTGTCTCTTCTAAACAACAAACACATCATTTGAAAACAATTATATAAATTGGCACAGGACTAGGGCATGGAAGAAATTAAGACATTCAGGGAGGAAAAGAAAATCAAGCTGGAAGCAAGTGGGAATTTTAACAATTGATAATACAATCCCATAGGTCTGGCACTGGGTTGGCACCACTTTCCTTTAGAGAGATACAGTTCCTGCCAAGAAGTAGAACTGAGTGTTTCACTGCCAACCATAGAGAGACAGCTTGTTGTAATGAGCAAGACCTGGTGGAGTCTGGAAGATCTGATTTCCCCTCTCCCTGATCAGATCCCTTTTGTGTGTTGTCTTCCTCTGGTGGAATGTGAACTCCTTGAGGGCAGGGGCTATCTTTCTTTTTGCTTTGTATTTGTCTGGCATATAATTAGTGTTCAATAAATGCATGTTGCTTTGCCTTACCTTCAAAACCTACTTCAGACACTAGCTGTGTGACCCACTTCTGTGGCTATAGAGTGAGGGCAGACTTGCTGGTCTCAAAAGTCTCAGCTCAGAATCTATGATCTGATGCTCACCGATGATAATGACAGGTAAGGAAAGGGGTCCAGTGCCTAAGTCTGGAGTATTGCAAAAATTCTTTCAGAATATCTGGTTTGAGATAGAGACCTGAAATGCGGGCTTGAATAGGTTTTTTATTCTGCCATGAGGATTATGTTTCTGTGCCCTCTCCCTCGTAGGTGTCCTGATATTTCTCTATTTTAGACTGTGATCCAGAGATCCCAACCTCAGTCCCAGATGCTATGTTATTAACCAGCTTGCATAGCCACATCAATTAATTAATCACCGCTTTCTCTTTTGGTTTCATTGCTTTTGAAGGGCAGCTGTAATGGAAATACCACCTGTACCCCTGCTATCATCAATTTCTTTTCCAAGACTTCATAAGCATTGTAAATGCTTCTAGATTCCTTGTGCTGCCTACATGTGTCACCAGAAGTGAGCAGTAGTCATCCACTTTGACAAATCAGTCAACCAATGAGGATTTATTAGGTGTCTGGTTAACATCAGACACTTTGCTAGGCACAAAGTATCCAAATGCAAATGTAAGACAGTGGGAAGTTTTTGCTATTCTGAGGGCTATACAGCATTCTCACAGATATACAAATACATAATACCCTCACACATGCACACATGTACAATAAACACATGATGGTTTGGGTTTGTTTGTTTGTTTTTTGGCAAGGCACTAAATTGAGGAATTAGTAAATGCTTTTTGAAGGAGACAATCCTTGAGCTGAGCCTTGAAGGAAGCTAAGAATTCTAGGAAGTAGAAGTGAGGAAGGAAAGCATTGTAAGCAAGGGGTAAATATAGATTCTGCAAAGATACTGAGGTGAGAGACAATGTCATGTATGGTAGATAGTAAGGAGACCTGTTTGGCTGTAATACAGGCTGTTTGGGAGGGAAGAATGAGCAAACAGGCTAGATGGATAGGCTGCAGCTAGATTGTAAAGGGCTTTAAATGCCAACCAGAGGTGCTTATAGGATTATAGATATAATGGGACTAGCCAACATGGGCCCAGTCCTTCATGCGTTCTCTCTGCCAACTGCCAACCCACTGAGGGAGAGAGGTTGATGACCCTGCTTCTGGAAGTGCATAATGGAGAGGCCTGCCCTCTGCTTCAGAACATGCCCAAGTATTAAGTTTCCTATTGGCTTACTATGTAATAACCAAAGAGCCTTTTAAATGACTGTAGTGCAAGAACTGATGAATGTGCTTACAAAAATCTTTAACAGAACTTTGACCTCTCTGTGCTGTGGGCCCCAGGGTGGGGGAGGGTCCTGTCTTTTACCAGGTTGGCATAAATTCATGAACATGTAGTCTCCTGTTTTGCTCTTCCTTTTCTTATTCTTCCCTAATTCAAGGTGCGTGAGGAGTAAGGATGGAATGAAATTACCTGTGTGCTTCAAAATAGTAAGAGTCACCAGAGGTTTAGGAACTGGAATCCATAGCAGTGTCTGTCTGCGGCCAAACCTGGTAAGGATCCAGCTCTGAGGAGTGACCTACTTGATCTGGTCCAGCAGTGAACCAACCTGGACACTGAGACACCATACTGTGAAAGCAGGAGGGAAACTGGCCTGTGAGCTGTGAACTTGGTGCGAGAAATGTCACTTTAGGCTTGAGCCCACTTTGTCCCAGGACCAAGGCATAGAGGGGAGAATGTATCCTGGTTTGGGGCAATGTTTTCATACTTTGGGTCTTGTTACATTTTCTCAGTAAATGTCCCTTTGTAAAAGATAATTGATATTATTTGGTTATGAGTGATATTGAGGAGATATCAATTGGTCAAAATGATATTGAGATGCTAATCATTAGTTAGCTGACATAAAGATGTTAATTGGTTGATTGATATTGGAAAGAATACCCTGGACAGGAGCTTGAGAACAATAGAATTAGAAGAACTCTACCATGCCTTGGGGGTTTTCCTCTAGCACCCTTGGAGAGAAGCAGCTGAACTCTAGGGACCTGTCCTGTCAATGCTGGTTGGATTTGGGATAATGACTCCCCAGAGCAAATATGGGATGCATTGATTGGGAGCTGAAAGGGATCTTACAAGTCATCTAGTCCAACTGAAGTCTCTTACCCACCCTTCACCCCACCCTTGGCCATTTTACATGTGAATAACTATGTCTCAAAGAGGATAGTAACTTGCTCATGGTGGACTTGAAGTGAGGACTAGAAGAACATTTGTTTATTTGTTTTTAGTATTATGACTAGTATGGAATCAGAGTCACCAGCACCATCTTGAAATATAGGACAATTATAGGGATCTAAGGCTGAAAGGCACCTGAGGGATCATCTAATTTCTTATTCTGTATAGTGAGGGGATTGGACCATCGAAGGCATCTAACATTTCTAAATTTTATGATAATATGATAATATGATTTTGGTCCAAAACTCTCATTTTACTAATAAGTAAATTGAAGTCTGTGGAGGTGAAATGATTTGACCAAGGTCACAGAAATGAGGACCTCTTTCCCTAGTGTAATGGTGGAAAAGCTGGGGCTAAGACTAATAACTTACATTTTTCTGGGGGAGTTGAACTTTAACAACCACCCTCCCCCCATCCTAGAAAGTACAGAATGTAATCACAAGATATTAACTAAGCATTCAACTAACAATAAAGATGCCTTGATCCCTTTAGGACTTACTGTGCATTTTAGTAAATATCTCTGCTGAGAGCAGATTGTATCTGCTGGATGACAGTAAATAGGAAACATACTGTGGGGACTCCTGAACTACATAAGTATAAGCAGTCACCCACAGGATTTGCTAGAACCTGAGGCAATTGTCCCTCGGCGATGGAACCTGCAAATCTGTGAATAGGAGCTCAGGTGTATCACAGAGGTGGTGCTATATTTTAATAGCAGTATGAGGTTTACAAAACATTTTGTTTACAACAACCCTGTAAAATTGGTTTTACATTATTAGCCCATTGTACAGACGGGGAAATGAAATCAGAGACTTGCCTATGGTCACACAGCTAAGAAGTGTCAAAGCCAGGACTAGAATCCATGTCTCTTGAGTCCCAAACATTATGCCATGCTCCCTCTTCAGCAGTTGCTTATATGACTTGTCATCATTTATCCACTCTTAGTTTGAGTGTTTTTTTTTTTAAATACTATTATCTTTTTTGTTTTTTACTTTTACTAGAATGTGAGCTCCCTGAGGGCAGGAAATGAGTCTTATTTTTATTTGTCCCTTTCCCAATCATTATACATGGATGAGTAAATTAATTAAAATTAAAACATATTTAAATGCTTACTATGTGCAAAACATTATGCTAAGTGCTGGGACTACAAATAGCAAAGTAAGACAGTCCCAGCTTTTGAGGAGTTCACATTTTAATGGAGGATACAACAGATATAGGGGGTTTCAGCTGCAAATCAGATGGAAAAGTTTCATGATCCTTAGGTTGCTGTGGCAAAGCAGATGGTAATTGTTTTTTTTTTCTTCAATGTCATTTCTATTGATAAAGCCATATCACTTTCTGATGTTGAACCATTTGTCGGTGCCAAGGACTTTGGTGGCAATAAATTCTTCTCCTGCATTAGCTGTGGCTGTAGGCGCTGCAGGAACAATTCCTAGGTTACATCTCCATAGGGGTTGCTTCCTAGGATGTTTTCTTAGGGCACTGGACTGGAAGCATTGTTACTCCCAAGGCTCTTGGGTTTAGGATCCTGGGCTGTGCCCATCAGGGTCTGGTAGAAAAGGGTGGTCAAAGTGATATTGATGGTTGACTTGCCTGGCACATGCTGCCTCCTCTCTCTCCCTCAGGTACCTTGCAGGGTCAGTCAGGCTGGTTTGCTTACCTTGTGTGTGTGGCAGTTGGTAGGGATGGCTGGCACTTCGTAGGAGGCACTTGATGAATACTTTATTGAATTGATGAATAAAGGGATATAAATATGTTCTATTAGTACAGATAGTATCATCTAATGTTATTTTTTGTTGTTTAGTCATTTTCAGTCATAGCCAACTCTTAGTGACCCCATTTTGAGTTTTCTTGGCCAAGATACTAAAGTGATTTGCCATTTCCTTCTTCAGTTCATTTTACAGATGAGGAAACTGAGGCAAACAAGGTGAAATGACTTGCCCAGGGCCACACAGCTAGTGTCTGAGGCTGGATTTGAGATCAGGAAGATGAGTCTTCCTGACTCCAAGCTTGGTGCTCTATCCACTGCTTCTCTTATGTTATTTGTACACAAATGTCTAAGGCTAGGTTTTCTGGGACTTGCTCTGTGACCTTTCCAAGGACTTTCCTATAGTGCCCATACCAATATAGACAAAAGAACCAATTTAAATACTATGGACTGTGCCATTTAAATTCTTCTGAGATCACCATTTATTGTGACTGGTAGTCTTTGCATAAGGGAAGAATATTTTGGATTGCCTAAAGACCTGAGTATCCTCTGTGACAATTAGCAACCCTAGCAAGATACCAGGAAAGATGGGTGGCTTATGTCATCCTGAGGTATCCTGGTTAAGTCTGGTTATTCTGAGGCTGGGCCCCTGAAAGGCTGATGATGTCTTTATGTTCTTCTGGCACAATGGAGCCTTAGAACAGAACATTGAGCTGTGAGTGACTCACTAGCTGAGAATGGCTTGGGTCTGGGTCATCTACCCAGTAGCCAGGGCAACCAAGTGAGAGTCTCTTTGTCTGCATTTACTCTGCCCATAACATCCATGGCCAATCAGGAAACATTTCCTTTCCTAGCTTGGTCTGTCCACCAATACATATGCAGAAATCCTGGCACCAGGGTCAAGATAATGTAGTATTTTAGAAGATCTCTGATCTCATACTTGTTTGAAGGGTAGTATGGTAGGTGAAGAAATTCAGAATGTTGGGAAATATTGCCTTAGCTTGGAAGAAGCAAAATCAAAAGCATTTAATAATTACCTGTCTTTTGTTAGGGACTATACTAAGTGCTGATGAGACACAAATGAAATCATCCCTATCCTCATAAAGCCTACATTCTATTGAAAAAAATACTTAACAATATTTTCTCCAGCAAATATATGCAAAATAAACAAAAGACTTTTCTGGATGGGAGGGGGAATACAAGTAGCTGGGGAAATCAGGAAAAGTTTCTTGTAGAAGCTGTCACCTAAGGAAAGGAAATTAGGGATTCTACAAGGTGGGAGTCGTGTGTTTCTGGGAGGGAGGATTGCCAACAGAAAGGCATATAAATGGTAAAGTAGCAGGAAGAGCACTTTGACTGGATAGTACTATGAAATTTTCTGGAGCATACTATAAAACAAGACTGGAAGGGTGGTTTGGAGCCAGTTGTTGAAGGGATTTAGATGCCAAACAGAATACTAAAGGTTCAAGGAAGCCACTGGAATTTACCAAATAGGAGTGTAGCACAATTAGACCTATACTCTAGGAAAATCCCTATGTAAGCTTTGTGGTCATTGGAACATAGGTTAAGAGTTGGAAAGGACGTCAGGGGTTATCTAACCTAGTCTCCCCATTTTAGAGATAAAAATACTGAAGTCCAGACAGGTTGTGATTTGTAAGTATCAGAGGCAGGATTCAAGCCCAGGTCATCTGATGACAAATACGGGATTCTCTCCAGTGTATCACAATGACAAATATGGGGGTCAGGTGTTCCCATTACATGAAATGTCGGAGAAATGGCGGCTGATGCATCTTTTGAATCACTGGTTTTTAGAGATGGGGAGGACCTGAGAGACCAGCCAATCTAACACCCCTCATTGCCTTTATAAGGGGAAACTGACTCACCCAGGATCAAAACAGTTGGTTACTGAAAATTCTGGGATCAGAACCCAGGTCTCCTACTTCTTTCCATTATATGGCACTGTCCTTTCCATTTGATGATGTTAAAGTTGTGCAGGGAACCTGGCATCTTGAGGGCCTTTAAAAAATACCATTGTGATTTGAGGTTAAGTCCATACAAAGACTTTGTTCCTCCAATAGGCCTGTAAGAAAGCCTCAGCAGGCTTTGAGAAAGCTTCAGAAAGATGCTAGAAGAGTGGGCCATGGAATAGCAGTTTCTTAAGAAAGGCTGAGATGATCTGCCAGTCAGGTGGATGAGTCTGACTGATGCTTTTCTCTGGATAAAGCGAGTGGACTCTAGATTGGTAAGACTGTGGTATTCAAGGGCCTTTCATTCTCCCCACTTAAAGCTCTTAAGCCAGGCCTTTAACCACTAGGATTTTTCCAGGGACACAAATGGATATTTGAAATGATCAAAAGGGTCACTGCTGAGCATATTTGCTTTGCCTGTAGAGGCTGTGCAGTCAATTTTTGAGACAATTTCAAGTTAACTATTGAGGACAGCAAAAGAAACATTTTTATCACTGCCCCAGATTGTCTGGCAGAGATGCCTGGGGGATGGGGAGCCCGGGAAAGCCAGGATTCAGAGGAAATGGGGAAATAAATGTCAATTAACCAGTCAAGAAGTGTTTATTGAACATCTACAATATGCCAGGTTTTGTGCTAGGTTCTAGGATCAGTCATTAGTTACACCTTCTGAGTGCTCTATGACCCCTGACTGCTAATCTTAGATTCCAGAACTTCAAGGCAATTTTCCTTTATAATTAAGGGGGGGAAAGAAATTTACATGACAACTTTATTATATATTTAAAAGGAACAGCAAATTGTACATAATAGATTTGCAGTTTTAGGTGCAATCATCTTTTCTTTTTATACAACGTTATGGAAATGCTTGTGTTTTATTCCATAAATTAAAAATAAAATAAAAATTTGCAAATGATTCCAGTGAATACTTTTGACTTTTTTAAAATGAAGAACTGGAGGGCAAATTCTCATAGGGATGCTACTATTACTAATAACAACAACTCATATTTATGTAGTGCTTTAAGGTTTGCAAACCATTTTGCACACCTGCCTTATTGAATTTGATGGAGATAAGTAGGAACCCTTTAACAAACTGAGCTGCTGCATGGGATGAAGGTCAGTCCTTAGCCTTGAAGGGCCCAAGGCTGCCTTTCCTCCCTCTGCCTGGCTCTCTCAGACACTGCAGTTGTAAAGCTGCCAATCTCCCACAATTTGAAGGAAGGAAAAAAAGATGACTCGGCAGTTCAGTCTCAGGGATGGCTTCTTATAGTTCTCAGAAAACACAGGGCTATGAGGGCTGGGAAAAAGAATACTATCTTGTGTTCCTTTTTAGAGTTAGCCAAAGTAGACTGGATGACCTTGGGAGGTATTGAGTTCTTCCACATTGGAGGTCATTGAGTAGAGGCTGGATGGCCATTTATCATGTTGCAATGAGAATTCTTTTTTGGGTATGGGTTTGACTAGGTGGCCACTGATGTTCCCTGTAACTCTGATATTAATCAACCAATTAATGAATATAAAAAGTAAATTATTAAATATTAATATAGTTTGTTTTTTCTATAGTATTTTGGTTTACAAAATCTTTGACATGTATTATTCTATGAGTAACCCTGCAAGACAGGTAATGTAAGTATTACTGTACCCATTTTACAGGTGTGGAAATCAGGCTCAAGTGACTTAGGCAAGGTCCCATGGCTATTAAATGGTACAGCTGGGACTCAAACACAGGTCTTTTGGCTCCCAGTCAAGGGTCCTTTCCATTATATCACATTGCTTCTTATCATCAAAGCAGGGTCTGTTGGAAAAAATGCTTGTTCTAGAAGTTAGTATACTTGGGGCTCTAGATCAGGGACTCTGTTCCTAATCTAGCTTTATGACTTGGAGAAAATCACATAACCTTTTTTCTTCAGGTTTCTCCCAGGTGAAATGATATGTAGGTGGCATCTTGAAAACCCAAACTGGATTTACCAAAGGAAGGTTCTTATTTTTGTGACTGCTGTTAGTATGTGTTTTCATTAGATTTTCAAAACCATTAATAGGGTATACACTTACTCCTCAAGGCCACCCTATTGGATAATGGGCACTTTGGTATGCCTGCCCAGGAGAGAAGATTATGCTGAGTGCTTGGCCAGTAGCTGAGGACACTTGTGTTTTGTCATAATAGGAAATACATTATCAGAAGAACCTTCTCTTTCTGTGGAGTCCTAAGTAGGGATTCACTGCTCAATTCCCTGGGAACTTATCCCTTGAGATCATGCCATAGGAAGATCAGTTAAAGAAATGAAGAATGTCTAATGTCAGGAAGAGGACAATTAATGCATTCTTCCTCCACCTCCCCACCACTACCCCATTGGAGATCTTAAAGTGATAGATGAATGATCATGCATTGGAAATATTATAGAGGAGATTCTTAAAATATACAGTTGACTAGAGCATATATAAAGTCCAACTCTGAGACTGAGTAATTTCTTTTTATCCCCTCTTTAATAGTATTTTATTTCTTCCAATTATATGTAAAGATAGTTTTCAACACTCATTTCTGTAAAATTTTGAGTTCCAAATTTTTCTCCTTCCCTTCCCCCCTCCCCAAGATGGTGTGCAGTCTAATGTATGTTATATATGTACAACCATATTAAACATATTTCTACATTTGTCATGCTGTGAAAGAAGAGTCAGAACAAAAGGGAAAAACAGCGAGAAAGAAAAAACAAAAAACGTGAAACTAGTATCCTTCAATCTTCATTCAGTCTCCATAATTCTTTCTCTGGATATAAGACAGTAATTTCTACAGGTCCTCACAGCTTTATTCAGAATCGATGCAGAGGTTCTAAATAATGTGTTATTCTCTGCAGTCTTCCCTTCCTTTGGACTGACCCAGACTCTTAACTCTGACATTGAGGAGACTCTTAATCTTGCAATATTGCCTAAACCAAATTAACCTTCTGGGTATTCTGTGGACTGCCAATGATTTGGGGGCCACACCCAGAGACTGACCTTTTGTCCATGCCAGTTCATAAATGATGATTTATCTGGACTAGACTCCCAAGCCCTTGGATTAGATTGTAGTGAGTGTGGTTATGGGCATGGAGGTGATGGAAGTGAAACACCTTACCATGGGATATCCCTTCCAACCATGGCTTCTGAAAAGTCTGGAAAGGTGCCTGGCCTGTGGGCTGCTGCTGGGGATTTGTAGGGCAAGTAGACAGGTTATTTCTCTAACTTACCAGGGTGGCAATAGATATCTTGCTATTTTTAGGATGGAAGAAAGGACAAATCTGCTTGTTTTCCCCCTAAGTTCTTTGTGTAAGAGGGGACTGGCCAATGGGAGCCCAGTCATTCAAGTGTATCTGTTATGCTCTGCCTATATGGAGGCTTGACGAGCCTAGTTCTGGTAATGCATAATAGAGGAGGGTCTGACTTTCCTCTTCAAAACATGCCCAAGTATTCTCTGATCCTTTCCTGTTGGTTTACTTTTGGATAATGGAAAGCCTTTTAATTGATTGCTAAGTCAGAATTAAGTATATATAAGGCAAGGACAGGTCAAATAGCACTCTCTTACTTTGTGAAGTTGGAGGAAGAAATGGAGTAAACAGTCTAGTGGGGAGAGAGAGCTATATCTCCCTCTGTTTCTGTTTTGTTTGTTCTATCCCCATTCTAGGTGAAGGAGTATAGGAGATGGGAGGACCTTGTGATCTTCAAAAGGTTGGAAGAGCCACCACTAGAGGTCCCAAGATGGGATTATCCGATACAGTTTATTAACCACCAAGTTCAGCTGAATGAGGATCTAGACCAGCCCTAAGAAGCAACATGCACAAACCAGTTCAGCAATGGATAATCTGGAAGCTGAAACACTGTGTCCTGAAAGGTCCATTGGTATGCCACACCTGGAAGTGAACATGGCAGGACAAAGGTTTTAGCAGCTACCACCTTAAATTTTAGTGTATTCTCTCTAGGATGGAGGTGGTAGAAGGGAAAGTATGACTTGGTTAGGACAGGGCATTGTTGTACTTTGGTTCTTACTATATTTTTTTCAGTAAATATTCATCTAGAAAAATTAATTGATATCAATTGCATATTGATGATATCAAGTGATTAAATGATACTGGGGAGATACTAACTTGTACTGGCAAATGATATTGAGGGCAGTAATTATTAGCAATTGGTATTGGGAATAAGGGGACTAACATCAGAATGGGAGCTTGAGCTGAGAGCATTGGAAAGATTTTGTTGAGTCTTCAGGTCTACCATTAAAACATGGGAGAAGGTATAACCAGCTGTGTTCTGGGGACCCAGGCTGCCAGGATACATAATGGGTTGAGAAAGTCAATCAGGCAATAAGCATTTATTAAATGTTGACTATATGCCAGTCACTGTGTTCAGCACTGGGGATACAAAGACAGTCAAAAGTCAGTTCCCTGGTCTCAATGAACTCATACTCTAATTGGCGTGGGGGAGGGGGAAGGGGAGCAAGGAAGACAACATGCAAATAGCTATATACAAATAAAATATATCCAGAAGACAGGCTTTTTTAGAAAAGAAGGTGGGATTTTAGCTGGGATGTGAAGGAAGCCAGGGAAGTCCGGAGGCAGAGATGAGGGAGATAATTCCAGGCACTGGGGACAGTCAGTGAAAATGCAGAGTTGTGAGATAGGGCACCTTTTGTGAGGAACAGTGAAGAGGTCGGTGTCACTGGATAACAGAGCACTAGGGATGTGTAAAATGTTAGAAGATGAAAAGGTAGGCAGGGGAGCAGACTATAAAGGGTTTTTAATACCAAAGAGAAGATTTTGTATTTAATCCTGGAGGCAAGAGAAAGCCACTGGAGTTTATTGAATAGGGAATGGCATGGTCACACCTGCACCTTAGGAAGATCAATTTCACAGCTGAGTGGAGGATGGAGTGGAGTGGGGAAAGAGTTGCTCCAAAGGGGACCAACCAGCAGATTATTGCAATAGTTCAGGGGAGGTGGTGAAGGCCTTAATCAAGGTGGAAGCAGTGTCTTAGGTGAGAAGGGGGAATATATAAGGAATGTTAAGAAGGTAAAATCAATAGGACTTAGCAATAGATTGGAAATGGTGGATGAGAATGAAGAATTGAGGATGGCATGTAAGTTGTGAGCCTGTATGATTAAGAGGATGGTGGTACTCTCATTGGTAATGAGGAAATTCGGAAGAAGAAAGGATTTGGGGGAAAGAGAATTAGTTCAGTTTTTGATGTATTGGGTTCAAAATATCTAAGGATATGCAATTCAAGATGTTGGATTGTTAGTTGGACACATAAGATTGGAGGTCATTAGAGAGGTCAAGGCTGGATAAGTATGCTTGAGAATCATTGGCACAAAGATGATAATTGAATCCATGGGAACTGAGGAGCTCATCAAATGAAATAGAGCCCAGGCCAGAACCCTGGGGGACACACACCATTAGCAGGCAAGGTCAGCTTGGAGATCTAGCAAAAAAGACAAAGAAGGAGCAGGCAGATAGAATAGGGAAGAACCAAGAGGGAATAGTATCATGGAAACCTGGAGAGAAGAGAGCCCAAGGGAAAAGAGGTCGATGGGTGGTGTCAAAGACTGCAAGCTATGAGAAGACGGAGAAGAGGCCATCATATGGGGCAATTAAGAGATGGCTAGTAATTTTGGAGAGAGCAGTTTCAGTTAAAGGCTTCAGGCTAGAAGTCAGACTAAAAAGAGTTAAGAGAGTAAGAGGAAAGGATGTGGATAGAATTGTAAACCTTCTTAAGGAGTTTAGACACAAAAGAGAGAGTAGGGATGAAAGCTAGTGCTGATGGATAGATCAAGTGAGAGTTTTCAAAAAAATATTTTATTTTGAACTTAAGAAATAAAACAAGCATTTCAATAATGGAATATAATAGGAAAAAAGATGATTGTACACGAAACTGCAAATCTATTATGTACAAGTTGCTGTTATTTTAAAATATGTAATAAAGTAATCATGTATCTTTCTTTTTTTCCCAGTTTTTTTCTTCCCTCCTTTATCACTCATACAAAGGCAACAAGAAATATCATTTCATGGGACGTTTAGTTATATCTTATACTGTTCTCAAGACAAGTATTTGCAAGTATTATATGTTCTCAAGACAAGTATTTGCAAAAATACAACTATGAAAATAATTTCAGCTTATATACCATCATTTTTTTTAGATCATGAGGAGACAAGAAGCTCTATGAGAAGCTCAAGAAGACCTTCCAAATTAAATCAACATACTGCATAGTTTTGTAAAGGTGGGAGGGGGTGTCCCTTTTAGGAGTGGATAGTTTCTGTAGCTGAAAACATCAGAAACAAGGACAATTGTAAAAGAAAAATTGAGAAAGCAGCCCACAGAGAAAAGGTACTTATTCAGAATAAAAAATGACCATAGAGTTTGATTTCTAAGCATCTAATTTGCATAAGGTTTACATGACGATTTTGAAGTTAACTTTCGAAAAACCCTGATAAACTGGCAACTGCAGTTCAAATGGATTTTGCCTAGTGATAGCTTAGCTGTCAAAAATGTGAATTTTGGTTTATTACAATGAATAGAAAAGAGGTATCTCACTGAAGAGATCTTGCTTTGAACCAGTAGGGTAGTGTAGAGAGCTGGGAGCTCCAGAGAGACCCCTGGCAGAAGACTGTAAAGCTGAGATGATTGGATGAACTAACTTAGAGAACTAACCTTTTCACTGCTGTCACCTGTTAGCTTGTTTATTTAGTGGATGAGACCTGGGAAAAACACTGTAGATCCTTGGCTTGGGGCTTCTTGGTAAAAACAAAACCAAACAAACAAATGAAAAAAACCCCCAAAACATGGCACTACCTTGACTGCCCAGAAGAGAAGTCGTCTAAGACCAGCAGTCCTGGAGAAACAGTTTTGCTAGGCAGCCTGTTCCTGGGGAAAACAAAAGAAATCGAGAGCCTCTTGTGCAGACTTTGAATTGCCCTGGTGCATATGTGTTCACTAAAGCATATGCCTTCCTGCTATGGTTTCGTAAGTTTGCGGCCATTCTCCCCAAGACTCTGTGTGCATCAGTAGGTCCATAGTTTAGGAGTGGAATGTTGTGTTATTCTTGCTTTGGCATTCTGGTCAGTAAATGTTCCTGAATAAGAGTTAATTGGATTCAGCTGGCTGATTTGTTAACCAGGAAACACATTAGTAGGAGAATAGACAACAAGGCTATCCCTAGAACCCTGAGAGTTAGTTGTACCAGTGTGGCTGCCTTATCTGGGAGCACCTAAACCAGGGGCAGGGAACCTGTGGCCTTCTAGGTTCTTGGATACAGCCTTTTGACTGAGTCCAAGTGTTACAGAACAAATCCTTTTATTAAGGGGATTTGTTCTGCAAAGTTTGTATTTAGTCAAAGGGTCACACTTGAGGACCTAGGGGGCCATATGTGGCCTCAAGGCTGCAGGTTCCCTACTCTTGCCCCAAACACTTAGAGTTCAAGTACAGCTTGACTGAGTGAGCCAATCCAGAGCAGGGCGAACATGCATTTGAATCCTTCCTCCAATGATCCCTGGTTTTACACCCATGGGCAAATTGGAAAAACTTTCTCTCAGTTTCCCCATTTGTAAAATAGGGATAACAGTGCCTATAGTAACTACCTCAGAAGGTGGCTATGAGAATCGAATGAGGTAATAGATGAACTTGTAAATCCTAAAGCACCATCAAATGCCAACTACTGGTGTTATTGTTATTATTTTATCTTTCTTATCCTTTTTTTTTTTGGATGGGATGCAGAGAGAGTCCTGGGATAATTTACTTCTTTACTATTTTTTTTTGTTTTTTTGGAGGGCAATTGGGGTTAAGTAACTTGCCCAAGGCCACACGGCTAGGTTTCTGTTTGTGTGTGCTTTAAGTGTCTGAGGCCGGATCTGAACTCAGGTCCTTCTGACTCCAGGGCCGACGCTCTACTCACTGCGCCACCTAGCCTCCTCTGCTATTTTTTTTTAATATTTAGTGTTCTATAGAGTATTTGCACTGGTGGATAAAATAAATGCTTTTTGTAGACGAATAAAAGTATTTTTGTTGTTCTTATTGTTATTTGTTCAGTTGAGGGGACTCTGAGAGAACCATGCTTTGTATTCAGTCAAAGGGCCACACTTGAGGACCTAGAGGGTCCCATGTGTAGCCTTGAGGTTGCAGGTTTGGGAAACAGGAGTATAAAGAGGTACTGATACAAAAGAGGAATATTATCCCAAGTATGATAAGCTATATAACAATAAATAATAATCATTAACATATAATAATACCTTTGCAGGAAGACTCCCACCTTTGATTCCCCCAAGGTAAGCGATGGCTGAGAACTTCAATTCGAGGGAGGGGTAAGAACCACTTCCCTGTGTTTCTACAGCTCCCAGAAAAGGGCCAGTGGTGGTGCAGTGGCCTGGTCTCAGCTCATGTTTTCTATTACCCCTTCAACACATCATTCCCAGAAGAAGCCGAGATGTTTCAATTAATCAAGTATTTATTGAGCTCAGCACTGTGGGGACCCATCCTGCAGATATCTTTAGTCCCTTGTTGCCCCTCCCTTCAAAGGGCTCATGATCTAGTTAGTTGAGTCGAGACTAAAGCACCCAGAGCAATTAAAGTACAAGACTGGTGGCCGGTATATAAAATTCCCCAAGCTTTAGGGATTGGTTACATAAACAGTACTGGTGCTCCATTTTGCTAAGTGCACGTGCTCATAACTTTCTCTGTATGTGCTCTCTCTACACAGAGGGCAACAGGGAACAGTAGAACAAATCCTAGCCTTGAAATCAGGGAGATCCTGCCTCTGATCCTCACTAGCTGTGTGACCATGGGTCAGCCTCAATCTCCTCATCTGTAATATGGGCCTAACACCCATGGGCACTGACTTCACAGGACTGTGGTAAGGCTTAGATAAGAGAGGTACGAAAAACACTTGGTAAACGTTAAGCTATGTATAGTTTAAAACCGCACTGAAATTTCTGAGACACTACACAAATGTCTGATGGTATCAGGTTTTCTTAGATTAGCAGATGCCAGCATACAGCAATAGAGTTCTGGGTTAATAATCAGGAGATTTGGGTCCTACTTCTACACCTATTTGCTCAGATTATTCTATCTGCCTTTGAAACCTTGCATACATTGCCCTCTCTAGACCTCAGTTTCCTCATCTGTTACATGAAGGGGTTGGGGTCATTCCCAACTCAACATCCAATAGTCTTTAAGGTCTCTGAGTGCTAAGATTTTCTTTGGTTTGGGGGTTGCCTGAAGGATGCCACTGTCTCTTCAAAGATATAGGTATTGAGTATTTTATTTTAAGTCCAGTCCCCTCTTTCCGAACTAAAACTTGGTGGAAGAACATAAGCAAAATTTCCTCCAACTTCTGAAAGTCTTCTGGTATGTGACCTTGACGCTTCTGCCTCCATGCTGATTGTTAATTCATTGTGACAGTTTTGGAGAAACAGGACAGGACTGAAATAGAAAAGAAGGTTTGGGGAAAAAAATATGGTGAAAGATTATGTAGAAAGGATCCATGGTCCTCATAAATCTACCTTCTCCTTTCTCTCAAGTTTCAGAAGGCAGATACTTTCTGGCAAGAAAGGGTCATAAAGCAAGGTATCTATTTATCAGATTATGCTATACTATGAAATGATGCTATTGCTGAGGATCCCAGGCCTAGAACAACTACTCTTGGTGGAGTAAGAATAGTTTTCTCTTGAGATCAGGCAAGAATATTAACTTCACTTTACAAAGATAACAGTTAAGAGCCAGGGCTAGCCCAAGATAAAACTATAGTACAAGCAGAACTTATTTTATTGCAATTCACTTTATTGAGCTTTGCAAATATTTTGTTTTTTACAAACTGAAGATTTGCGGCAATCCTCTGTTGCATAAATCTATGGGTAGCATTTTTCCAACAATGTGTGCTCACATTGTGTCTGTCACATTTTGGTAATTCTCACAATATTTCAGACTTTTTCATTATTATATCTTTTATGGTAATCTATGACCAGTGATCTTTGAGTTTACTGTTGTAATTGTTTTGGGGTTCCCTGAACCATGTCCCTATAAGATGGTGAACTTTATTGAAAAATGTTGTGTGTCTTCTGATTACTGCACCAATAGTTGTTACCCATCTCTGTCCCTCTCCTCAAGCCCCCCATTCCCTGAGACACAATAATATTGAAATTAGGCAAATTTATAATCCTAGTATGGCCTCTAAGTGTTTAAGTGAAAAGAAGGGTCAATCAATGGAACAAACTTCATTGTTGTCTTATTTTAAGAAATTGAGAACCAACCTTTAGCATAACCACTTCCCTGATCAGTCAGCAGCCACCAACATTGAGGCAAGCCCTCCACCAACAAAAGATTACAACTTACTGAAGGCTCAGCTGACAGCATTTTTTAAATAATAGAGTATTTTTTACTTAAGGTATGTACATTGTTTTTTAGACACAATACTGTTGCACCCTTGATAGACTATAATATAGTGTAAACATAACTTTTATATGCACTTGGAAGCCAAAAATTCATGTAACTTGCTTTATCTTGAAATTCATTTTATTGTGGTGATATGGAACCAAGCCCACAACATCTCTGAGGTATGCCTATATTGGAAAAATTGGTCTTTGATACCTGTCCCTGAGCTGCTCACCAACCCCCTCATTTCCCTGGTGCTCAATACCTTTTGTTATCTCATGGCTACTCAGGGTCATTCTTTCCTCCTTCCTCCCTTACCCCCCTTCATGATTAAACTTTCCACTGGAATTAGGTATGTTCTCTCCTCTAGACCTTTCTTCTCCTTTTCCCTCCCTGCCTAAATGTGTGTATGTGTACACACATGTATCTGTAAATATATATGTACATACGAACACATGTACATCACGCCATAGTATGCATATGCATGCATGTGTATGTATGTATATGTATTTGTGTGTATACAAACACACACTTAGGTAGGGATGAGAAGGAGAATATATGCATATATTGGTGCATGTATGTTTGCAATGCAGTACAAATACATATGTGATTGCATGTCACATAAATATGTATGTGTAAATTTAATGCACATATGCATATTTATGTATATTATATATGTGTATATGTATATAGAAATATATACAGAAGCATGTATATGTGATTAACCCAATTAGAAATCCATTTTCCAGAAAGTCCTTTAGTTAATGCCTGTGTTGGCAGTTTTACTTCCTGTGACTGATTGAAGAGATCATTTTTGTCAGGAAGTCCCCAAATGCATTTTAAATCACTCTTTCCAGGTAGCCACCTACATTGAGTACTTTAGTCCTTCCTCAACCCCCATCCACACCCCAGGTGAGGGTAAAACCAGAGGTCTGGGCTGTGGATTTTACTCAGTGTCAGGCCAAATAAGCAGTAGTCCACCATCTCAGGGCATAACAGACCTCAGACTGGCAGAGAACCTAGAGTTCACAAGCCCTTCTGTAATGGCAGCGTGGAAGAGCAGAAAAGATGATGAGGCTTGGCAACACAATTGGACTCACGTTTTGTCCTCTCACACTTGCTAATTGTGTGATCATGGCTGAGTAATCTGCCATCTCTTAGCCTGATTCCTCATCTGTAAAGGCCCAGAGAGGTCAAATCATCACGCTGCAAGCACAGATTCACAGGAGAAGCAAGATTCAAACCCTGTCCTCTAAACCCAGTGAGCATTTCTCACCTCACTCATTACCTCTGTCCTGTGAGGCATTTAAGAGCAATTGAACATGCTCTGCTACCACCTAGATTTTAGTTTTTATAGAAGCTATTTGTTGTTGTTTTTCAGTTATTTCAATCATGTCTGACTTTTTGTGGCCCCATTTAGGGTTTTCTTGGCAAAGATACTGAAGTTGTTTGCCATTTCCTTCCCCAGCTCATTTTACAAATGGGGAAACTGAGGCAAATAGAGTTAATTGACTTGCCCAGGCCCACACAGCTACTAAGTGTCTGAGACCAGATTTGAACCCAGGAAGATGAGTCTTGCTGACTCCAGGCGCATCATCTAACTGCCCTTATAGAAGCTATATCTAAGGGTGGCTAGGTGGCACAGTGAATAGAGCGCCGGCCCTGGAGTCAGGAGGCCCTGAGTTCACATTCGGCCTCAGAAACTTAACACACACACACACACACACACACACACACACACACACACACACACTAGCCATGTGACGTTGGGCAAGTCACTTAACCTCAATTGACCTACCTTCCCCCCTCTAAAAAGCAAAAAAATAAAATAAAAACGCTATATCTAGTGTAGAAGAGTGCTCTAAGTTGATTTGTTCCAAGTGAACACACTTAATCAAGAGTCATTAGCACACTGTGCTGTTAACCAACTCAGGGCTACCCAGGCTCCAGTTTCCTCCTCTCCCTCACAATAGCTTCCCTTCCCCATTATATATATTGTTATGTGTCCTGTGAACAACTATTTCTGGGATCCCTCATTCCAAGTATAGGACCTTGTTCTTAGCCTAATGCAAGGGAAAAAGATTGGAATGGAGGATGGGAGTAGGGAGGAGAAGAACTGCTGGTAAAAGAGGAAAGAGCTCTTAAAAACATTAAGAACCAAATGGAAAAATTTTTTTGAGAGCCCAATGGTTTTTAAAAGCCATTTGCCAGGCTCCTCTAATGGCACAGGTGTCATTTTTACAAAAGCATCTGAGGATGTCTCAGCTGGGAGTAAGGTTGGAGAGAGAGATTGATTTGATTTGCAGCCAGCTGAATGCGGGCACCCTGCCTCCCAATATGAGTCCCCTGCTAGAGCCAAAGGTACAGAACAAGAAAAGCCAGGGCCTTGGCACTGTGGATATAAAACACGCCATCGTGATTAAAGGAAAGTGCACTGTTGGCTGGGGCCTCCTTCTTGGTTATCTCAGAAACACAGCCTTCGTCTACAATCATCCAATTCACTGATTCAAACAATGAATTTTTAAAGGGGTGGGGATGGTGTATAGAGAGGGTGGGGGAGGACAGCTGGAGGAAGAAGGGGAGTCATTTTAGTGCCTTGCTTAATAATTCTCTTATCCTTTAAAAGTTATGTCAGGTGCATCATCAATTTCTTCTGCTTAAGGTTATGCTTGGAAAAAAAAAAGTATGCTTGCATCACAGGGGATCAAGAGACTGTGGCTCTTAGGATGAGTCACTGTCTCGCTCTCATTGATGCCCTAGGCAGCTAAAGTCAACTAGGCAGACTTGTTGACAAAAAAGAAAACAGCTGCAGTTAGAGGTTTCAGGGCTGTAATGTTTCTCCATTTGAGTCAGTAGAGCAGGGTTCAGCTGGGTCAAGATTTGGGGGGGAGGAGCAGCTCCCAGAAAATGCTAGCTTGTGATGGAAAGGAGAATCTGGGCTTCACAAAAAGTTTCTTTGAGTTGATGTCAGAGCTAATTGAAATTTGTACTTGAAACCCAAAACTCAGACCTTGGATTCAAGAGACTTGGGTCCTACTCCAAACTGCACTGGTTATGTTATGTTATGTTATGTTTGTTATGTTTATGTTATGATATATTACATTATATTATATTATATTACATTATGTTATATATTATTTGATAATGTAAGGTTATATTATAAAATAAGATTATATTAGATTATAAGCAAGTCATTTAATCCCTCTATGCCTCAGTTAATTTATGTATTAGTAATTCATGTGCCAGAGATAACCATATCACAAAAGATCTAACTTATCTTCCTTCTATAGGGTTTGTATCACTTCTCTTGACTTGAGCTGCTATCCAGAAAACTTGGAAGCACTTCATAGTTGACAGTCTGATACTCCATTTTTGCAACATTCACTTCCATAAGATTTTCAGTTTTAAATTTTCTCCTCCACAATCTCCCCCTCCCCAAGATGGCATGCAGTCTGATATAGGCTCTACATATACATTTATATTGTAACATTTTTACATTATGCATTTTCTTAATGATACCCCTTTTTTGAGCATAGGTCAAATTGATTTATTCAATCCTGGACCCAACTCATAGTTCATCTCTAGTACCTGTCCCAAATATGTGGATTGATCATCCAGCTACATGTCAACATTTGGAAAATAGGCATCTTTTCATCCCTTTGCTTTTTCCTGTATAGATTTCAGTGAAGAGGTCCAGTAATGTTCTGGTGCTTCACTGCATTCAGCACAATATCATCTTCAGACAAAAGTGACTAGAAGAACTCCAGGCATACATTCCATATTGATTATTCAACTGTTGAGGTAGAGCAAAGGCAGAGTGGATAGGCAAGGACTGGTTGCTTGGTTGTTGTTGTCCTTCATTCTCGAAGAGGAACAAAATGACATCACTATGCTAAAGTTGTTTCAGTTTGTTTGACTATGACTGATCAGAACAATATGAACTCTGAATGCTCTAACACAGGTTGGGCACAAATAGTCCATGTTTACATTTGGGGTGGGTTCTTCAAATCTGCACATCCTGCATTTCCTATGAGCTGTTTCAATTCTACTTTACTCATAGAGCACAGCATCTTCTCTGATATGTGCATGCCATGCTGAGCAGTCCTGTGCCAGTGTCTCCCATGAACACAATCAATTCCAAAGTTCTTGAGAGACACCTTGAGAGTGTCATTGCATGCCTTCTTCTGACCACCATGTTAATGCCTGCCCTTTTCAAGTTCTCCATAAAAGAGTCTTTTTGGTAAGCATATGTTTTGTATTCCAACAACATGGCCAGCCCTTCGGAGTTGTGCTCTCTGAAGTAGAGTTTGAATGCTTGGCAGTTTAGTTCAAGTAAGGACCTCAGTGTCTGGTGCCTCATTCTGCCAGGTGATCTTCAGAATCTTCCTAAGACAATTCACATGGAAGTGATTCAATTTCCTGCCACGGCGCTGGTAGACTGTCCAGTTCCACAGGCATACAGGAATGAGGTCAGCACAATGGTTCTATAGACCTTCAAATTGGTAGTTAGTCTGATACTTCTTTTCTCCCATACTTTCCTTCAGAGCCTCCCGAACATTGAGCTAGCTCTGGCAATCCATGAGTCAACCCCATTATTAATGTGTACATCCTTGGAAAGCACACTGTCAAAGTAAGTGAACTTATCCATAGCATTTAAAACTTCTCTATTTGCTGTAAATGATAGTTTCGTGTATGGATGGTATAGTGGTGGCTAATGGAGCACCTGTGTTTTCTTGGTGTTAATTGTTAGGCAAAAATTAGCATAAGCAGCAGAGAATTGATCCATACTTTGTTGCATCTAAGCTTCAGAGGTTGTTTTGAGTGCACAGTCATCTGCACAAGATCGTGCACCAATACTCCTTCTACTTTGGTCTTGGCTTGTAGCCTTTTCTTAAAAAAAAAAAAAATTATTTATTTTTAGTTTTCAACATTCATTTCCACAAGGTTTTGAGTTACAAATTTTTTTACCCATCTTTCCCCTATCCCCACCCCAAGACAGTGAGCTTACTGAATACCCCTTTCCCCAATCTGCTCTTTCTTATATCCTCCCCCATGCACCCCCCAACTTTCTAGTAGGGCAAGATGGATTTTTATACCCTAGTGCCTATATGCCTGTATATCTTATTTCCCCATTGCATGTAAGAAACAATTTTTTAACATTTGTTTTTAAAACTTTGATTTCCAGATTCTTTCCCTTCTTACCTCCTCACCCACCCCCACTGGGAAGATAAGCAATTCAATATAGGTTGTACATGTGTAGTTATGCAAAATTTTTCCATAGTAGATATATTGTTAAAGACTAACTATATTTTTCTCTATCCTATCCTTCCCCCCACTTATTGTATTTTTTCCTTTGACCCTCTCCCTTTACAAAAGTGTGCTTCTAACCACCCTCTCCCCCAATCTGCCCTCCCTTCTATCATCTCCCCTCTTATCCCCTTTCCCACTTTCCTGTAGGGTAAGATACCCAACTGAGTGTGTATGCTATTCCCTCCTTAAGCCAAATTCAATGAGAGTAAGGTTGACCCATTCCCTTTCATCTTCCTGCTCTTCCCCTCCATTGTAACAGTTTTCTCTTGCCTCTTTTATATGAAATAATTTACCCTATTCTATCTCTCCATTTCTCCTTCTCTCATTATATTCTTCTTTTACCTCTTAATTTTATTTTTTAGATATTATCCCTTCCTATTCAACTGATCCTGTGCCCTCTGTCTATGTATACATGTACACACATATACACACACTCAAATATGTATTTATATACACATACACCCTTCTATACATACACATATATACAGATACATATCTACATATATACGTATATATGTCTACATATATATATATGTATATCTACATATATATTCCCTTCAGCTATCCTCATACTAAGAAAAGTCTCATGAGTTACAATTATCATTTTTCCATGTAGGAATGTAAATAGTTCAACTTTAATAAGTTCCTTATGATTTCTTTTTCCTGTTTACCTTCTCATGCTTCTCTCGATTCTTGTATCTGAAAGTCAAATTTTCTGTTCAGCTCTGGTTTTTTCATCAAGAATACTTTGAAAGTCCTCTATTTTATTGAATGACCATATTTTTTCCCTGAATTTTATATTATTCTGAATACTGAATAATATTGAATATTATGCTCAGTTTTGCTGGGTAAGTGATTCTTGTTTTTAATCCTAGCTCCTTTGACCTACAGAATATCATATTCCAAGCCCTTTGATCCCTTAATGTGGAAGCTGATAGATCTTGTGTTATCCTGATTGTGTTTCCACAATACTCAAATTGTTTCTTCCTGGCTGCTTGTAATATTTTCACCTTGATCTGAGAACTCTGGAATTTGGCTATGATATTCCTAGGAGTTTTCTTTTTGGGATCTTTTTCAAGAGGTGAGCAGTGAATTCTTTCAATTTCTATTTTGCCCTCTGGTTCTAGAATATCAGAGCAATTTTCCTTGAGAATTTCTTGAAGGACAATTTCTAGGTTCTTTTTTTTTTTTGATCATGGCTTTCAGGTAGTCCAATAATTTTTAAATTATGTTTCTTGGATATATTTTCCAGGTCAGTGGTTTTTCCAATAAGATATTTCACATTGCCTTTTTTTTCCATTTGTTTGAATCTATTTTGTAGTATCTTGATTTCTCATAAAGTCATTAGCTTCTATTTGCTCCAATCCAATTTTGAAGGAATTATTCTCTTCAGTGAGTTTTTGAAATTCCTTTTCCATCTGGGCAATTTGGCTTTTTAAGGCATTCTTCTCCTCATTGGCTTTTTGGGCCTCTTTTACCATTTGAATTGGTCTATTTTTAAGGTGTTATTTTCTTCAGTATTTTTTGGGGTCTTCTTTAGCAGGCTGTTGACTCTCTTTTAATGATTTTCTTGCATCATTCTCATTTCTCTTTCCAATTTTTTCGTAAATGTTGTCAGAGCTATGAGGAGGAAACCCTCTTTACAGCCATCACAAGGTCTGGCACACTGGCATTCTTCACCCCAGGACCACCACCCAAGATTGTGACCCAGATGCAAGAACAATTACTCAATTACTCTTTGAATGGTCGTATGGTCTCCCTGTGATCTGCAGGCCAGGAGCTCCTGTGCTGCTGGTTGGGGCTGCCCTGGGTCTGGGCTCCTGCACTCATGTAGGTCAGCTCCCAGGTTGGTGTGATAGATCCTTCCTGTCGGCCTGCCAGGCTGCCTTCAGTGGGAGATTTGTTTCTCTCTGTCACTTTGTGGCTTCTATAGCTCTAAAATTTGTTTTGAGTCATATTTTACAGGTATTGGAGGTTGTTGGTGAGGGAGCTTAAGGAAATTCCTGCTTTTACTCTGCCCTCTTGGTTCTGCCCCCCTGCTTGTAGCCTTTTCAAATTAAAGAATTTACCATCAGTGTGGCAGCTGGTCTTGATGCTGTGTTTATCCTCATTGAAAACATTTGATTACATGACTGAAAACATCATGCCAAAAAGTATGGAAGCAAACACATAGCCTTGCTTCACTCCACTGGGGTGGCATGAGAGCATTGTCCATCATCTGGAACCCGGGCAAGCATGACCTCATGAAACTGACGTACGATGCTGATGAACTTCTCTGGGCAACCAGATTTTTACATAATTTTCCATAAGCCCTCATGACTAACAGGATCAAAGATCAGATCTACAGACATTGTGTATAGACCCCTGTTCTGCTCCTGGCATTTCTCCTGGAGTTGTTGGGCAGCAAACACCATATCAAACATTCCTCAATCCTTTTTGAAGTCACACTGGCTCTCAGGTAGATGACTATCTTCCAGGTGGAGGATCAGCTTATTAAGGAGGATGCTAGCAAGAACCTTGCCAGCAGTGACTAAGAGAGAGACCTACTTTGATTGTCACAGGATAACCTATTTCCTTTACCTTTATAGAGATGGACAACGGAAGCATCCCTCATCTCCTGGAGGATGACCTCCTCTTGTCATATAGCCTGGAAAATTGCAGTTAGCTTTTGTATGAGCAATGGACACCCCACCCTGTTAATCTCAACTGGAATAGAATCAGTACCACATGCTTTGCCACATGAAAGGAGCCTAATGGCCATTCAAATACAGGCTGCACAAGTCACCTTGCCTTTTTTGCCTTAGTTCTTCATCTGTAAGGTGAGCTGGAGAATGAAATGGTCAACCATTCCAATATTTTAACCAAGAAAATCCCAAATGGGTTTTTTTTTCCTACAAAGGATAGGACATGACTAAAAAACAACTAAACAACAAAAAGAGCAAAGGAATGGTGAAATTGAATTAGGTTCATCAAGGAGGGCCTCCTGGTGAATTTTGAGGCTATTAGTTGATGCTGTGTTGTTGAATGTTAAACATTTTTGAGTTTCAGTATCTTGAGGCCTCCAAAAAAGGCAATATGATAGACATGGAAAACAAAAGTCATATTAATGGAATCAGTGTGCATACAAGAGAGAACTCTTGAAAACAAAACCTACTCAGAGGAAGAAAGGAAACCAGCATTCATTAAGTGATTACTATGTGCTAGATACTTTGCCAAGTGTATAATAGAAAAAAACAATCCTTGTCCTCAAGGAGCTCCCATTATAAGGATGATACACTCAAGTGAGCTGAAAATTTGAGGGAGAGGTAAAAAGGAGGAGAGAGGAAGGTTCTTGATTGGAATCATGGTTTTTTTTAAGTCCAGAAGTCAGGAACAGGGCTATAAGGGGGAATGAAAGTTGGTTTGGACTCCTTCACAAAATGGAGGTCCCCAGAGCAACTCACCAATGGCAAAAGGGGGTGGCCATGTGGAGCGATATTCCAGCATGAGAAGGCATTGGGGATGGTTAAATGTCCCAGGGCAAGGAGAGTCCAGGTGTGGAGGGGAGTTGTAAGGTGAGACAGAAGCAGAGGACTGGTTTTGAAGGCTTGGTGTCAGAATAAGTATCAGAAGGGACAATCAGAAGGGACAAGAAAGTACTCTTGGAAACAAAACCCAATCAAAGAGGCAGATAGAGATCAGACCTGGAATCAACCCCTACTTTGTTCATTTGCTAGCGCTTTGACCATAGACAAATCAGGTAACCTCTCAAAGCCTCAATTTCCTCTTCTGAAATATGGAGTATTCATGCGGGTGGCACCAGCCTTGGAGTCAGGAGGGTAAACTCAGGAGTACCTGAGTTCAAATTCTGCCTCAGACACTTAAAACAAAAAACTAACCATGTGACCTTGGGCAAGTCACTTAACATAATTGCCCTCCAAAAAGCAAAAAAATAAAAAATATGGAGTAATCATACTTATACTACCTACCTCACACAATTGTGAGGCCTATTAATAATGATCATAACAATAATGACAAATTTATTTGGCATATATATATAGTGCTATAAGACTTGCAAAACACTTTAAATATGTTATCTCAATTGATCCTCACAACAACCCTGGGAGGTAGTTGCTATTATTATATCCATTTAAAAAAAATGCTCTAAATCACTATTTATTTTTTTAAAATGTAACAAAATTATATAGATCAAGTAGAATTCCAGTGAAGAGATATGAGAAGATATTCCCACCCTCTATCTTCGTAGAACTAAGTAGTCCACAGCTATTATAGATTGCACATGTTTACACATTGTACATGCTTTTGGACTTTCTCTTTTTCTTTTTTTTAAACAAATGCTTTATTAACTTCTGTTTTACATCATTAATTTCCGCCAGATTTTGAGTTACAATTATTTTTCCCCCTGTTTTTCCCCTACCCACTCTCCCAGAATAGCAGTCCCACAAGATATCGCTTCCTCCAATCTGCTCTCTCCCATATCTTCTCCCATACCCCCCTTCGACTTTGTTATCTCCATTTTTACAGAGGAGGAAACTGAAGTAAGAGAGGTTAAGTGACTTTCCCAAGGTAATAAAACTAGTAAGTGTTTGAGTCAGGATTCAAACTCAGGTCTTCCCTATTCCAAGTCTAACACTATCCAGTGTGCTTCTCTAGTTATCCTTTCCATATTGTGGAAGTTAGGGACTCAGTGCCCCTGCAATCTGGAAAATTCACATAAAAGATTTTGGCCCTCCCTTTGAACCAGAGAAGAAGTCTGAATTATTATGGTATTAAAAGATGAAATACGCCAACATTATATAATTGTCTATATCTATGTCTGTCTATCTATCTATCTATCTATCTATCTATCTATCCATATGTAATGCATTTCTGAGTTTCTAAACTTTCTGTGTTTTCTGCTAGCCTTAGTGTGGCATCTGTGACTTCCACAAAACTCCCTCAAAATTCCCATTTTATTCCTTATGTCGACCTGTGATAGATATATCGGAACTGTGATGGGGAAAATTGCAATGTGGAAGGGATAAGTATAATGGTATAATATATATAAAATACTTTGAAAAAAACCTTCAAATAATACGTAAATGTCAGTCTTTGGAGCATCAAGCTGGTCACATAGTGAGAGTGAGGGATAGTTCGTGGACAGCTTGTGTACTCTGTTGTTCAGAACTATAACTATCATTTTAGGCACCTGGGGCAACTTTCACAAAACATGACCCAGATCTGCTGCCAGAAAGGTGCCTTCATCGGAATTGTTTAAGACAAATCCAGTTGACAGCAGGGGAGAGGCCCAGGGCAGAGGCCCTAAGACACTATAAGGATGTTCCAAGAAAGATCACTGTAGCTGTGTAGGGGAAAGTATGCAATCTGGTAGCTTCTGATTTTAATGAATTCTTACTAACTAGATCTTAAGCTTTGTTGTTTCTGAGATGCCAAGGGAGTGTAAATGCTGTCAGTGCCTGTCTAAATTTAGGGCAAAGCTCCAAGTTTATACCTATTCTATTGGTGTTTGTGGAATGTCAAGGGATGTAGAAAGAGATATAAGGAGGACATGGATAAGAGTAACTCAGGATAAGAAGGTGTGAGTGGGTTTGTGTCATTAGTACTACTGGTAGAATAGCTACATTGATGAGATTGCAGAGTCTTTGAAACATCAAAGCATTAGGACACTGGGTTTCACTAGAAGTATCTCCAGAGTTTATGTCTATGGGGTTGATCATGGAAGCCACTGATCAATTTGGTTGTAGGTCATAGACCTTTGTTTGTAGGACACCTCACCTACATAGATACTCTTGTGTGCTGAAAGGACACAGATCTTCTGACTGGTTCTCAGTAACTAGGGTTGTTTTTTGAAATCATTAATGACTGAGAGTAAGGGGGCACAGACTCTTGTCGTAAGACCTGCCCTTATCTCATGGTTTTTATAGGCAAAGAGGTCATACTTTTATTTTTCTCTTGACCTAGGCCTTTGAGTTGGAGATCATCCTTCTTTGAGGAAAGAGGAGAGAGGAGATTACTTCCTCTATTTTTATGAGCAGGATATGGCAACTTGTGGCAGAAGCACATGTCAGGGATAGGCATGTGTTTGTTATATGATCTGGGTTGATGAAGAGTTCAAGGATCCTTTTCCTGCACCATAACTTGTGTATTCCTTAGGCAGGATGGCCTCAGAATTAAGAGTTTAGCCCAAAAAGGGAGATTTTGCAGATAGTACACTGCCTCACAAATAATCTCAAGTTTGAGATATCCTTTATTTGGATGTTTGGGCTCTAGTCTCCCAGAGCGGGCTTCTTAGAGGAACCCTTGTGTTTGTCCTTTGTTCTCAAAGAGGACCATGGCATCAGGGAGGTGATGCCATGACTTGAAAGTGAATTGGATTTAAGTGAGGCAGGGCTGTGCAAAGTTACCAGCCTCACTTTCTCTTCCAGAGCCATCTGGGTCCAGTGGCACAGTATAGATCAGAACGACTGGAGATGGCTCCCTTAGGATAAGTACATTTTGACAAAGTGTGAGAATGTTCATCACTGAATAAAATGTGTCATTCTTCTTCCCAAAGGAGATGGCAGATTTGAGTGGAGACAGGTGCAGTATGAAATGGGAGGCACATGTTCAGATTCCTCTTGAGGTACAATGAGTTAACTTTGAAGAAAAAGAAGGATTCTAAAGAGGCAGAGGTGAAGAGGGAATGCATTCCAGGCATGAATGACAGCCTTTGCAAAAGAATGTAAATGGGAAATAAAGTGTCATTCATGAAAAAGGCGAAGGCCAATTTGTTTGGATCATAAGATATCTGAAAGGGAATAATATATGGAAGGCTAGAAAGGTAGAGTATAGCCAGGTTATGAATGTCATTCAGTGACAAAAACAAGAGTCCACATATGATCCTTGAGGGCCTGGGGTATTTCAGAGTTGGTTTGATGGAGGATTGATGTGAGCAGATGTGGGGTGTTGAAATCCCTATGGATATAAGTGGATGAAGGCTTGGATAAGGAGGGAAAACTAGAGAGACATTATAGAGGTAGGTCAGTCAGAGGTGTCAGTGAGAAAAGTCAGTCAGTGAGAAAAGATGAGATTTCATGAGTCAGTGAGTCAATAATTACTAAACATGTACCCATATGTCAAGCCCTCTGCTAAGCACTGGGAACATAAATAAAAGTCAAAATAAAGACCACTCTGTCTTCAAGGGAGAAGACAGTGTATAAAAAGTTGGAAAGCTGTTGTGAGTTGGGATTGGCATGGTAGAAAAGTTCTGGAGTCCTGCTTACAGATGAATGAGATATCTGACTTCCTGGGTCCTGAGAGGAGCCATCCCTAGAGAAAGAGAAGCATTCCTATGAAAGAGCTGCCTTACTTTGAAGAACGAAATCCATGCTATGGTAGTGAGATGGGAGAGAGAGAGATCTTTGGTGACCTTGCTACTGTCATGAATTGCTTAGATAGTACATATCCATGGGAAGGAAATTTCTTGTTCAGAAGTCTTCCCTTCATCCCCCACCAAAGTGTGTTTCTCTGTGGGGAAATCTAATGACTTATTAAAATGCTTTGCACATTTCTCTCTGTTCATGGGCTCCTGTGAGTCCTTTGCATTTTCTGTGGGAGTGAGTTTAAAGTTGCCTCATAGCTGACATCTGTATTGTGCATTGATTGGTTGTGTGGGATTTGTCTATCTTGTTAATCACATTTGGGGAAACCCTGACATAATTTATACCACAGGCAAATTTAGAAAATTTCCTGGAGTGCTCCAGGGGAGGTCAGGTTCCCAGATTGGACCAGGAATGGAACACTCTAGCCTTTTGGGTTCCCTGTATCATAGATTACATCTTGAAGGCTCATCCAGATCTAGGGAGCTTGGTTCCAATAACATGTTTGGGGTAGACACCCCCCTATATCTCACTGACTGGTTTAAGACCTCAAAGTGTTTTACCCTCAAGCTATTTTAGCCTGTCTGCTGAGATGGTTTTACCAGGGTGTGGCCCCTGTGCATGCTACAACTTTTTGAAGTCACAGGTGAGAGTTGGGTAAGAGATGGACACCAAAGGTGGATAAGCATCCCTGAAAAGGGCTTGGTAGTGGATGGATGGTACCAGAGGTACTCCCTGAACACCCCATACATCGGTGAGTGTCTACTGCAAACGTGAAGATTTCCCCTGGCAGAATGGGCAGATGGGAACAATTTCTTCCAACAGACGTGAAGGCAGCTGCAGCAGGCACTGTGGAACTCTTAGAACTTGGTCAGACATTGAAGATGCCAAGGTCATCTACTACATCCCAGGCCATTGCCAGTCGTCTTGACTTTTGTCCTGCCACTGGACTTTGATGACTCTGGAAGAGAAAATGAGGCTGACGACTTTGTGCAGCTCTGCCTCATTTAAAAGCAATTCACTTTCAAGTCAAGATATCACCCTGTGATGTCATTGCTCATCTTCAAAAAAGAGGATGAACAACAATAATTTTCAATCAATCCCAAATGCCAAATTCTTTTTTTGAGAGCTCCATACATCTTGGGGTCTTGTGGAAGTTTGTTTTATTTGTGGGAAGATGTTGACCAGATGATTCTCTGTTTAATTTCAATTACATGTGAAAAAGGAATTCCTCATGGGGGCTTTGCAAATCACCTGTGTAATATAATGGGTTACAATCTCAGGAAACAGTGTTGTGGTAGAAGGAGTGCTGAACTGGGGGTTAGGACACCTATTTAGGAACTAGGTTTCTTACACCAGATTTATTACATTATTGAATGAGATGCATGACCTTGAACAAATAAGGTTGTCTTTCTAGGCCTCAGTTTGTGTGACCAGTGTCAATAATTGTAGATAAGAGAAACATTGCTGAGAAGGAAAAATAAAAACATAGCTATCTTTGGGGTAACAGGCATCATATGTAAAAGAAGGTGTTGGTGCAATAGTAACACTCTTTCTTTCCTTCTATATAACACTCTGAGGTAGGTCATGAAATTATTATCATCCCTGTTTTGGAGATGAGGTGCAAAGAAATTCAATGTCTTGACCAGGATCCCTCAAGTAATAAATGTTAGATCCAAGACTTGAGCCTAGGTCAATCTGATTCTAAGTCCTGGGTTCTTTCCACCTCTCTATGTAAGTTCTAGTTCCAAAGTTCTATGATTCAAATTTCAAGTGACAAAATGATGCCTGTTTCCCATGAAGATGGCTGTTTTGTTTTTTCTCTTCTTAGTAACTTTTCTTTCACCGACTATTATTGACACTGATCCCACAAAAGCCATGACAAGTTAGAGAAATATGAGCAGTGAAGGGTGAGTAAGGATGCTGAAGATCACCCAAAATCTTTGCCAAGTAACTTAAGAGCCTAGTTCATTTGTAGGCACATAGTAGGCTTGCAATGAATACTGTAAACAAATGGCTTGTTAAATGAACTCTGCAAATTAGATGTGCAGGAAATGCCCACTGAAGTTCATGAGTAGATAATGTGGCATTATATAAACTTTTTTTGCCCTGTGAATAGCTATAGAATGATACTATTCTGAAACATTGCCATGAATACAAAGTACACAGTTCTGGCCCTGGGCCCACAAGGCACAGTTTGGAGAACAGTGCCATGGAACTAAGCCAAGACACTGGGGGATTAAGGATGAGTCTAAAGACATTTAGAACTATCAGAGCAGGCTAAAACCTAGGGAGAAGCACACAGTGTACCTTCTATATCCTTACTAGGGAAGAGAGAGAGTGTGATGGCATCTCAGAAGTGCCTATGGACACAGAGAATGTTTATCCCATTCTATGACCTTCCTTTGGTTTGGTGACCTGTCTATCCTCTGTAAAGACTCTTCCCAGTGATTTTAAATCACAGATCATGAGATCTTATGCTGGAAATGACCTTATAGAGTAACTAGTTCAACTTCTTAACTTTATAGAGAAGGAAACTGAGTCCCACAGAGGTGAATTCAATCTGATTCAACACACATGTATTAAGTGCCTATTAAGTGAGGAATGGGATAGAAGGCCAGTCATAGAATCAGGAAGCTGCTATGTGATCATAGTATTACTAGTAGTATTTTGTTTTGAGGACAGAGAAAATATTGACAACTGAGAGAAATAGGAAAGACTTTGGAGAGTTCAAAGATGAGATTGTACCTGAGCTAAACCTTGAGGAAAGTGACTTTCTCAAGGTCACACAAGTGGTAAGTAGCAGCCTTAGGTGGCAAAGTCAGTACTTTTCATAGTGCACTATTGTGGCTCATGGGAATTTCCTCAGCCCACTTTGCAGAAGTTCTCTGAACCTAGATATGAGATTCTGAATTTCTTACAACTCAAGGCTCTGGGAACAGTAGAGCAGGGATTTCTAGGATTCACTATGGTTCAGGGAATATCACAGATATCTCCCTTTTACTGTTCCATCCTACAATGTAGGACTTTGATAAAACACTCTCTATCCTTACCCCACACCCGCACACCCTATAGGGGTTTTCTCTTTGGAAAAAGAACCAATAGGGAGTCAAATGACTGCTTTCCCTAGGTAGCTATCACTACAATTCAAAGTAAGGTCAATGACCAGTCACTGTCTTATGAGGGTGGGGTCAGGACAAGTCAAGGTCAATACATGTTGCTTTAGCAACTGGGGAATCCAATAACATGGAGGAGGTTAAGATACCATAGCAGAGAGAACAGACAGGAACAGATAAAAATATTTCATCTGGATGGAAATGAGACAAAGAGAGACAGCCAAGATGCAGATAAGGAAAAGCAGGACAGGCAGGAAACCAAGGAGTCAATCAAATGGCTTCTTTTTTCTTGACCTCAATTTCCTCATCTTTAAAGTGAAGGGATGTCTAAGGTCCCTTCTCATTCTAAATCTTGAGCCTAGGTCTGCCACTCAAATATGCCAGGGCGTTGGGTGGACAGAGGAATCAGCCAGCTAATCAAGCAGCCAACCAACCTACCTAAGACTTGTTAAATGCTTACTATGTTCCAGGTACTTTACTAGGTGTTAGGGATACACATCCAGAAGTGAAAACAGTCCTGTCTTCAAGGAACTTCCATATTATTACAGGATACAACATGTAATGTTGTTTCTCAGTCCACGTCCAACTCTTTGTGAACCCATTTGGGGTTTTCTTGGCAAAGATATTCGGGTGGTTTGCCATTTCCTTCTCTAGTTAACATGTAAATTTATAGGTATATAGTAAATAGATGCAAAATAAATGTAAAAGGGATTTTGTAGCTTAGGAGAGGGGAGGCACTAAAAGCTGGGGAAAGATCAGGAAAGGCTTCATGTAGAAGATGGAGATCATGGAGTTTTGAAGGCCACTAGGGATTTTATGGCTCTGTGGATAGAGTTCTGGGACTGGAGTCAGGAAGACCTGAGTTCAAATGTGACCTCAGATACATACTAGGTATGTGACCCTGGGCAAGTCACTTAACCTCTATTTGCCTTAATCCACTGGAGAGGGAAATGGCAGACCACTCTAGTATCTTTGCCAAGAAAACAGAGAGTCAAGGGGCAGCTAGGTGGTGCAGTGAATAGAATGGCCCTGGAGTCAAGAGGACCTGAGTTCAAATCCGGCCTCAGACACTTGACATGCTTACTAGCTGTGTGACTTTGGGCAAATCACTTAACCCCAACTGCCCTCCAAAAAGCCAAAAAAAAAAAAGAAAAGAAAAGAAAAGAAAAAGAAAAAATGAAAACAAAGAGTCAGACATGCCTAAACTATTGAACAACAACAGAAAGGGATCCTATGAAGTAGAAGTGAGGAGAGAATTCAGTTCCAGGTACAGGGGACAACCAGTGAAAAGACATGGAGAGAAAGGTCGAATGTTTGTATAGTAAAAAGGCTAGTTATAGCTAGACTCTGAAGTACCTGAAAGAGAGCAATGTTTAATAAAGCTGGAAACAGACTGGCAACAGGTCTGAAGGGTTTGAATGACAAATTGATGAGTTTGTATTCAACCCTAGAGGTAACACTAGAATCTTTTGAATAGATGTATGACGTGGTCAGACCTACCTTTAAGAAAATTGCTTTGGCAGCTACAAGAAGAATGGATTTGAGTGGGGAGAGATGTGAGTCAGAGAGTAAATTGGGAAGCTATTGGAATACCTCAGTCTATTGGTGATGAGGGTTTGAATGAAGGTGGTGACTCAGGGAGTGGAGAAAAATAGACAGATGTGAGAAATGCCATGGAGGCAGAAATAGGACTTGACAATGGATTTTTTTTTCAGGAAAAGAAGCTTCTTAATGACATGCTGCTACCGATAGAAAGAAATGAATCCCAAGAGCCTGGAGGACCCCAAAGGGCTATAGGAATATGTCAAGTAGGGGTATCATCAAGAGGGAGCCAGGTAACTCCAATGTTGTGCTCTGCTGGCATCTACTAAACCCTTATTCACCCCCCACCTTTGTAAATGGAGATGTCAGGGTATTTTTGGTGAGTAAACAGTCTCATAATTCTTACCTACTCTCCTCTGGAATAAATTTGGGAGGTTTTGTAATCTGGTGATCCTCTTTGTCATAGTCCATACTGGAAAATAAGGACACCAAATCCTGGCATTATGAATTTATAGATGTGGAGTTGGAAGTGACTTAAGAACCAACTTAATCTCCCTTCCTAATTTTATAGATGAGAAAACTGAAGGTTTAATGAAGTTAAATGACTTGGTATAAGACTGTGATATTGGGTCCATGAATTATTAACTATACTTGTGTTTGGTCCCCATTGTTGTTTTGTGAAGGCCTACAACCTACACTGAATTTGAATAGAAACAAGATAGTTACTAAAAAACAGTGGCATGATGCCCTATGCATTCCCTTTCTCCATCCTTTAGGATCAGAGATTCTCCAACATGATTCTCTGTAGAAATCTGTATTGCTATCCATCAGCAATATGGTGTCTTTCAGCTACAGGTTATGGGGCCTAGATGGTAAGTTTCCACAGGATGCAGTTTCACTTGCTTTGTGCAGTCTCAGTACAGTATCCTTTATCTGTACCCCAAAGACCCAGAGTCCCCACAAAGGAAAATTCTGGACTTACACATGTCTAGACTAGATCCTGAGAACATGGCCCTCCCATAAAAGTACTCATTGAATACAGACATGATACAGCTTTTTGTTTACTCCACCACAAAAAATGTACAAAATGCCAAGGACTCATACATTCATGTGAACAAATTCAGAAACAAAGAAAAACAAAACACAAAACCAAAAATTGCAATCTACTGTTGCACTCATTATACTTGGCTTAGAAAGTAAAAATCCTTTACAGGGTCTTGAACCAATATTACATGTTTCTTAAGTTTTGCCATGTCTGAGAAACTCATAGCAACTATCATGGAAGGTTAGCAAAGTCTGGATCTCCTGCTTGGTCATTGCATAGCTTTGACTCTCCAGCTATAGAATGATCCTGTCAGTAGTCTGAATCTCCTCAGAGAAGCACATTGTTTAGGAAATCTTCTTGTGGTAAGTTAAATCAGAGACTCAGGAATTCATATTCAGGATTATTCATGAAGTAACCCCCAAAGCTAGAACATTCATTTCTCAAGATTAACTGCTGATCTATGCACAGAAAATGAGACAGAAAGGCAGAAGGCCCCTGAAGCTGTGAGGTTAAGAGCCTGAACCCTTAGTATGGGTATATTATTTGTTTAAAAATAATATAATAGCACTATTTATGTTAAATAATATAGAATTATAATGCTATTATAGTAATAATTATGAACATCACAAGACTTCCACAAAAGTAGAAATTAAAAACAGATGAGATAAAGGTAAAACAATATTTTGAAATAATATTTTATTGATTAACAGTGCAAAAACCCTTTTTGATCTCATGATTTTATTAAATGATGTAGTTAGTGAGAATGATGTAATGGAATATGCTTCATTATTTTTTAAAATCTTAATTTAACATTGTGACATAGCAATTCAAATGTCTGATTTTAAGTTATTTCAGTATTTTATTTACACGATTGTCAAAGTTGAAAAAGATACATCACTGTGATACCCAGATTCATGCAGCATTGGTTTCCCTAACTAGAACATAACATTTTTCAGTCCCATCCAGCGATTATTAAAAGGTTTTTATTGAAATTCTGTTAGTAAATTTCTACCTCCTTGAAGTCAATCAAGTATTCTTACAAACTAATTAGGAGGTGTTGTATTTTTATACTTTTAACCAATAGATTCAAACCCCACAAAAACTCAGTCTGGAAGATTTTAAAACAGGCTAGAAAATTCTCTTATCAAGCTTCAAAAGTGTTCCAGATCCTAGTTTTTATAGGTGACACACTGACATTGTTTTCAGTAATCCAGAGAAGAGAGTCCAGTATTTGGGAGGAGAAGGTGGTCCCTTCTGCCAAATGCTGCAGAGAGGTCAATAGTACATTGTAGAGAAAATAGTGCACCAAATCTGGCCATTAAGAGTTCATTAGTAACAATGAAGAATTTCCATTGAGGAGTCAAGGTTAACAGGGAGTTTGTGAATGAGGGAGACTGGAAAGATTGTGATGCCCTTGATGGAAATGGGGAAGTTTGGAAGAGCTTTGGGTTTGGGAAGAAATGCAGTGAGCTCTCCACTGCAGATTGCAACACATCCAAGCCTCACCTCCTCTGCAGTAGCACTCATTCTCATCAAAAAAGTGTGTGTAGGGGGGTGAGAGTGGGGAAGAGTGTTAACTCATGGTCAGTGTCCCAGAAGTTCCAGTCCAGTGCCTGTTTTAACCTTGAGGTGATCTGAGAAGCGCTTGCGGATCTGGGAGAGGGGAGATAGGACAGCAATTTTGCCTGTTTTGGGGCGCTGGAGTTCTGCCCAGAGGCCAGGCCAGTGGTGGGAGTGAGTATTAAGCTGTTATTAAAGGGGGTAGTGTTGTTGCATTAGAGACGTGTGTGTGTGTGTGTGTGTGTGTGTGTGTGTGTGTGCAGAAGTGGGAAAAGCATCTTCCCACAGGCCCTTCACTAGGCTGTGGTCCACTTTGAAAACCACTGGTCTAAGGACTACAGTCTTAGGCTTATCTGAGCAAGCACATGCACCCTGACTCCCAAGTACTTCTTTGGCCAGTACATTCCTGCTGGATTTGGAGTGGGGGAGGGAAGGACCTTACTCTTTTCTCTTCCATGGTTGGAAAGGATGGGAAGGGGAGGAGAGAGAAGAGAAGTAAATGGGAGGAGAGAGGAGGAGAAGGAGGGGAAAAGGAGGGAAGGAAAAAGACGGGAAGTGAGGGGAAAAGAAAAGAATGGGGGATAAGCATTAATCAAGTGCCTTCTATGCTCCATGTACTGTACTAAACACTTTTGCAAATATTATCTCATTTGATCCTTACAACAATCCTTTAAGGCAGGGACTATTGTGATCTCCATTTTACAGTCGAGGAAACTGAGGCAGACAAAGATTAAGTGACTTGCCCAAGGTCACACAACTCATTAGTGTCTGAGGTGGATTTGAACTCAGGTCTTCCTGATTCCAGACCCAGTCTAATATCCACTACAACATAGAGCTATTTCAAAGGGAGAGAATGCCTGTGAAAAGGAAAAGCCATTCAGCACCCTCCCCCAAAAAGGACAGAACTCTGCTTTTTGTTTTTTTAAATCTTTTTAGTAACTCACTCCTATTGACTACAGACTCACTCTAACAGACTCTTCTAGACCACAGAGTGAGAGAGTTCCTTAGTAAGAATCTGGCATTCCTGACCGCAGGGACCAATCATTAGGAAGCTGCCCCAGTCAATCACAAGAGTTCACTGTGCCCTCCCTCCCAGCAAGATGCTTGACCTTTAGCATGGGGCCACAGAGCTGTCCCAGACCAGCAAATCAATCTGGGGTTCTCCTAATTTCCCCCTACTCCAGGCAGTTGTCGAAGGAGATCATCCTTTAAAGACAGCCAGGTAAAAATTAGCTATAAATTGGCGACCTTTACTGTTCCAGTTTTTTTTTTTAAGTTCTATCCTATTTACCAAAAATAAAAGTAAAAATGTATGGCTTATAGACCTGGGTACCTCACAGAGTGAGGTGATCAGAACTTGAGTTCCAATCCTGATATTCCTGATGTCATTTTCTTTGCCAAATCATTGCACAAATCTCTCTGTTTCTTATTTTTCATTATCCCCAATGTGGGCACGATGATTGAATTTTAGATACCATTAGCAAATTTTTTTGAGATTTTCAGAAGGGAGGTGTCAGGCAAACACATGACGTGCTGCTTAGGAGGATATGCCCAAATGACCCATCTGTTTCAACAGACACTGTGTTGGACACTGGAAAAACCTGTCTTGGTTTCTCTACATAACAAGTGCTGTTGCTTTTTTCTGATGCCATCTGCTTTAAATAAGGGAACATGATAACGTGTGTCCTTTTGGAAAAATTATAATCGAGCTTCCTTGGAATATTCACATATCAGTTGGGGGCTTATCATATATAAAAATAGATTTGCATTAAAACAGAGAAATGGAACCAGAATAGAAACCATATTGCATGGTACCTTTTTTTGATAAGTAGGTTAGTTCTCCTAGAATTCTTAAGCTGTGGAAGAGCAGTCAGGAAATTAAATAACCTAGCTCCAGAGGCCTCAATTGTGTTCCATAATTGGTCCAGGTTTAGGGAGAAAGGGATGGGGGTGGGGTTGAGCATGGAAGGATCTTTGGTCAGGCCTATATTTAGGTTTTTCTGAGCCTCTAACAAGACAATATTCCTGACCCCTGCTCAGGAAAGGTCTCTTCCCATACCTAATACTCAGTTCTTGCCCCCTTCTTTCCAGGGATGGGGAACATTTAAAAATACTTTCATATAAGAATTGAGAATAAATCTAGGCATACATTTTTTAAAGCACTTGGGCCAAAGGATAGGCCCTCCTATTTCTCCTATTCTAACATGCACACACAGACACACAGATACATACATTCTGATCTTATAATTTTGGCCACAGTGGCCAGCCCTTAAGCACAGTCTTGTAGGGAGACATTTAGGGAAGCCTTAGCTAAAAGCAGCGTGTGATATGGTAAGAACAATAGACTTAGAGCTAAATCCCACAAATTCTACTTATTGTGTGACCTTGGCTAAATCATTTAACTTTTCCCTTTCCTAGTATGTGAAATGAAAGAGTTGGATTAGATGGGCTGCAGTATCCCTTCCAGGTCTGAATCAGTGAAATTGCTATGGCAGGTTGTACACTGTCATTTGTTCCTGAATAGTATGCTTGACCTTGAAGGACCATCTAAAAAGTGTTCTGAAGTTCATTGTCTTGAAGGCCTCTTCTTAATCTCAAAGTTGGAAGGGCAGTAGAAACGATCTGGTCTAACACATCCTGGGGCGAATGAATGACTTGATTAGGGGGCAGTCTCAGCCTATCTCTTCCACATGGAATGGGCAGGGTTCATTGGTGGGCCTGTGTGTTTGGAATCATCTCCTCTTTTTAGGTATTTGCTTTAAACACACATTCACCTCCAGGCATTGGGTATGTGGAAACAAGCTTGATGGTTAGGGTTGTCTCAGATGGAGATTGATTAGACTTTGATAGGGGGTGGGGTGGTGGGGGGTGCCCTATATCTTCTCTTGTTCTGAGTTGTATTGAGTGATTGGAGGGGCAGTGGTGGTGGTCAATGCTACATGACTACTGACCCAAAGGGTAGAAGGATGTAGTCTATTGAACCAGTTGTGGGGTAATGTGCAAAGGGCACTTTTTCATGAAAAGTAAGGAAATCTGAGCTCCAGTTTTGGGCCTAAGTTCCTGGCTTATCAAATGAAGGAAGTGGTAAAGATGATTTCTAAGGTCAACCTTATTTATTAAGCACCTCTTGTGTTTCAGATACTGAGTCAGGCACTAAAAAACAAAAAGAGAACAGTTCCAGTCCTCAAGGAGCTTACATTCTATTGGGGAAGACAACATGAACAATAAATACACACTATAACCTTGGGAAACACAAAGTGTATGGAATAGTGAGGTCCAGAAAGGCCTTCTGTAAGGAAGTGGCACATGGGCTGAACTTTTAAGGGAACTAAAAATTCTAAGAGGTGGTACGTTTTAGATATGGGACAGTCTAACCGAAGGCATATGCTCTGTATTCAGAACAGCATTTAGGTCAGTTTCATTGGACAGTCACTTCCATGGTTATTAATTCCAAAATTCCTTTATATGATTATAATCTTTTATTGTTCCATCTTTCCTTTGCCTTATGGCTCCTTACAATGTTCTTTATCTTCATGGTGACCTCAGGTCTCTCTGGCTCTCAGTTCTTTGTAGGCCATCGCTCCTTCATTGGCTACTCTTTCCCCCCTTTCCTATATCCATTCCTTGATAAAATTAGTTCAAATTTATACTCTCTTTCACCTTGACCCCCTATCTTATTGCTGATCAAAGCTTCACTCCTATTCACATGAGGTTGAAAAGCCCTGGCTGAAGGAAACCATGAAGCATACTGACTGGATCCACAGTCAATTTACATTTCATAGTCTTAACTATATTCGTTCACTGGATGTAGCAAGGTAGTCCTTCCCTGATCAATTCACTGCTCTACTCATCACAGTAGTTGTTCCAGACATTCTCATTCTTCCTCAAAGCCCCTTCAAGATCCTTATATCCATCCTCTCAGTTGATGACTTTGCCTCATAATTCATTAAAAAATTGGAATTTGCTGAGAACTCCCTCTTCTTCCCTAATCCTTATCTTCCATTATTCAGAAGTTTTCCCACAGTTTTCTCCCCTTTCACACTTGTCTCATCAGCATATATCCTTGCTCCCAGCCCAGCCCCTCCAGTCTTCTCTGGTGGATTTTCCCCTCTATTATTCCTATTCTTTTTGTATTCCTAGAACTTAGCACAGTGCCTGGTCCATAGCAGATGCTTAATAAATGTTTATTGATTGACTCTCTCTTGAATCTCCAATTTTTCTCTTATCTACTGGCTCCTTCCCTGTTGTTTACTGACATGCCCATGTCTTCCCCTATCCTTTCCTGTTCCCTCCTGTCCTATATCTCTCTTCTCAGGGGATTCCTACACTAGGAACCTCCACTTTCTCTCTCCTCACTTCTAAAATCTCTAACTTCTGACTGAAAACTGTTCTTTTCAGAGTTATTGATGATCTCTTAATTGTGAGATCTAATGGTCTTTTCTCAATCACCTTCCTTTTTTACCTTTCTAAAAGCCTTTGACACTGTGAATCACCCTCTCCTCCTTGGCATTCTCTTCTTAGGTTTTTATGATAGTATTTTCTCTTGGTTCTCCTACCATCTTTTCCACCACTTCTCAGTTTCCTATGTTGGATCTTCATCCAGGCTGCATCCACTAACTATGTGAGAGCCATCTCCAGTCATTCCGATCTGTATATCTTGCCACTGGATCCAGATGGTTCCAGAAGAGAAAATGAGGCTGGTGATTCTGCACAGCCCTCCCTCACTTAAATCTGATTCACTTGAATGTCATGGCATCACCTCCCTAATTTCATGGTCTTCTTCAAGAATGAAGGACAAGCAACAGCTATGTGTGTCAAACAAAGTTTTGTCCTAGGCCCTCTTCTGTTCTCTATCCATACTATCTTAGTGATCTCATCAGGTTCCATGACTTTAATTATTATTTTTCAGCCAATGATTCCCAGATCTCCTAATCTTCTCAGCTACAGTCAGGTATCTTGAGCTGCCTCATGATCTTCTCAAACTGTATGTCCCATCGTTGCCAACAAGTCTGAAGTCATCAGCAAATTCAACAAGTCCAAAACAGAAGTCATCATCTTTCCCCCACTCCCAATTTTCTTGTTACCATCAAAGGCAATATGATTTCCCCAGTCACCTAGGTGGGATCCTTGACTCCTTGCTTCCGTTCACCTCAGATGACCAAAGAGTTGTCAGGTCTTTGCCTTTTTTTACTTTTACATCATCACTTCTGCTTGTTCCTTCCTCTCCACTCATATACCCCCATTCATTTCCTCATACCTAGACTATTTCAGTCTTCTTCTGATAGGTCTCCTTGATTGGCTCAGAGCCAGAAGGCAAGAAACTTATGTGGCTCAGCACAGCTGTGAATTATCAGGGTTCAATATCAGGCAATCAATCCCTCAGATGTTTACAATTTAGCCTGAGCCTGGGGAACTGAACTCCAAAGAGAAAACAACAAAAAGTATCACTTTGCTTACACTTACAACAAATCACTATGTAACCAACCAGACATAGCCCCCAGGACTTCTATTTCTGCAGTGACAGTAGGGGGTTGCAGAAAGTGGGGTAGAGGAGAGGGTAGGAGTCACCCAGTTTTTGGATTGTCTGTTTACAAAAGCTTTGTCAGAGGAAGATGTTAGGGTGATTTTCTACTTGGGTTTGTGATAAATCTATTTTGGCTGCTAATTAAAACTTCTCTAGGCAGTTGTAAATAATGTCTCTCTTCCCTTCACCAACAGCTGCCCCCCCCCCCCCATGATTAGTTAACAGGATTTTTCCAGGTGTGGATATTAGCATAAGTAACTGTTCATCCCAAGCACTTCTTCAGTTCTCATTTCTCTTTTATGTTTAGTTACTGCATTTGCCTTTTTGCAGCTGTCTGGGATCTTAGCATTCCTAAGTGAGTACAATTATTACTGATCCCAAGATTTCAACAGCCAATCCCTAGATCATTTTAAGATAGGCTATTTCTCCAAAACTAAGCCCCCCCCCTTTTTTTTAAAGGCAGCGAGATAGCACGGTGAATAGAGCTCTGGGCTTGGAGTCGGAATGAGTTGAGATCAAAGGTGGCTCGCCTTAGGTATTTGCTGGGCAAATGACTTAGTCTCTATTTTCTTTGGTTTTCTCAGCTGTAAAATGGGGATAATAAGAGCATATCTGTTAAGGGCTTTTAAGGAGCCCCTGCACTTGGCCTTTCGAGTTGTATTTTCCAGAAACACTGGACCCAGAGCATACAGGAGGCCCTGAACATGTCTAGGATAAAGCTCCCCTGAGCTGGCAGGATTTGTCGTTGCACCCCAAACTGAACTCCCTGTGTGTCCTTGGGAGGCAAGACAGGCTGGCGTCATGCCTATGCAGCTGGAGTCCTTTGCAGATAAGCAGACAAGCAGACCCTTCTATCTTCGTAGTCCCCCCTGTGGGGAGGGGTCTTGTCTTTTCCTCCACCTTTGCTGCACTGTTCCCCCTCTCATGTTATGCCCCTTCCTGGTAAACCCTCTTTTCTTTGTCCTGCTATTATAAAAATGTAAACTTCTGTAAAGACTGGAAACCCTTTGGGTTCTGCATGCATGTGCCTTTCTCTTGTAATAAACCTGGTTTTCACATTAAATCTCCTTATGTTATGATTGCCTATTGACATACCTCACAGGGTTGTCATAAGGTTCTAATGAAAAAATATTTGTAAAAAGTGCTTTGCATAGTGCCTAGCACACAGTAGGGACTTAATAGATGCTTGTTCTTCCCTTCCCCTTTAGGACATGGAGCAGAAACCCATCATAACATGCCTCCATTACACAAATTTTACTATAAATTAACCCCTTGTAGGTCAGATTGTAGTGCTTCCCAAAGAAGCCAGTAGATAGAGAAAAAAATCCCATCCTGATAACTAGAACATTTAATTAACAATTCTTTAAGCATTTATTAAGTACCTGCTCTGTAGGCCCTTCTGATCTCACACTTGGACTATTGCAGGAGTCTCCTGGTAGCTCTCTGTTCTTTTTTTTCCCTTAAAGGATGCTAATCCAGTCTGTCAAAATTAAAATTATAAAAAGATTCACTGTAAGGTGAGGATGATAATGTAAAAGTTTTAATCCTTGGAGACTGCCTTCTTTCATGCAGCTCAAGGCACTTTATAAGAAGTTAGGAAGGAGGGTCTCAATTTCTTCACATGTAAAACTTGTGTTTGGACAAGATGATCTCCAGGGTCCTTTTTAATTCTAACATTCTGTAGACCATGGCAGTATTCTCCTAGACAGACATTCTTTTTTTTTGCTTTTTGGAGGGCAGTTGGGGTTAAGTGACTTGCCTAAAGTCACACGGCTAGTATGTGTGTCAAGATTTGAGTCCGGATTTGAACTCAGATCCTCCTGACTCCAGACCAGTGCTCTATTCACTGTGTCACCTAGCTGTCCCGACAGGCATTCTTAATCTGTTTTTTTTTTCATAGCTGTATTTCAATATAATTTGCTTCCTTTGTAACCTTAAATATTTTATTTTGTGCATTTAATAACATTATTGGGGGGGGGGGATTCCGGCTTCACCAAAAGGGTTCATGACTCAAAGAAGGTTAAGAATCCCTGTCCTAGGAGAAAATTGAGACATTTTCCACCCAGTCAGTAAACATTTATTAAACACTTATTATGTACCCAGCACTAGGCTAAGTGCTAGGGGTACAAAGAAAGGCAAAAGGCAATGCCTGTCCTTGAGTAGCTCACAGTCTAGTGGGTGAGAAAAATGTAAAGAAATATGTACAAACAAGTGGTATGCAGAATAAATGGGAAATAAGAAACAGAGAACAGGCACTACAATTAAGAGGGACTGGGAAAGGCTTCCTTAGAGGATGGACTTTTAATGGGGCCTTGAAGGAAGCCAGGAGACAGAGCTAAGGAGAGAGAAAATTCCAGGTACAGAGAGGGCAGCCAGATCAATTGCTCAGAGCTGAGACACAGGTTCTAGCATGTGAGTGCTGGCAAAGGCAAAGACACTTCTGGTTTTATTTTCTGCTGATGACGTTTTGCTTAGTCTAACAAGATGTGCATCAAGAATTGTTTCACCCAACATATATCAACAACATGGGGGAAGCAATAGAATGAAAAGGGAGGGTTTGCTCACTGAATCTATACTTGCTCAAAACTTTTCTAGGGCTCAACGGTGCATTTTCTAACCTTTTGAAGATACATAGCCCTGAGAAATTTAGATTTACTCTTTGGGCATGTTCTTTTATATAAAGCTTACTTTATGTCTGTCCTCCTAACAGCCTAGCACCATTATATAGCTCCTGGTACTTTCCTGACCACCCATGGAGAGGAATTCTAAAGGCCACATCTTGATTTACTTGGGCAACCAGAAGAGTAGGTCTTGCTACACTGAATTTATGAAACCTAAACCAGAAATTTATTTAGATGGTTCATTTCATCTGTACTCACTATGGAAGTTAGAAGTCTCACTACAGAGTTCAGTTCTTATCTGGTACTTGATATGTGCCCCATAAGGTTCCAGATGTGGCCAAGTGGTAAGTTCTAACCCTTTAATTTATGTGTAGTAATCCAATCCAATCCAGTCTAATCCTCCATTCTAATCCACCAATCCAATCCAATCCAATCTAATCCTCCATTCTAATCCACCAATCCAATCCAATCCAATCCAATCCAGATCCTCTCTGCAGGCATTCATTAAATAATTTCTATGTGCAGGACATAAGGGGGACAAAAACTGAAACAAAAATAGTTTGTCCCCCTAGCATCACAAGGGAAGTGCTGGGGAGCATGTTATCAGATAAGTATATGCACAGATTATTTGAGAGAGTGATCCCTGACAAGTAGTTGTATCAGGAGAGTATTCCTGTAGGATGTGGCACATGAAATGCTCCTTGAGGGAAATCAGGGATTCTAAAAGTTGAAGATGAGAAGGCACGGAGTAAGAGTCTGCTTCCAAGGCAGGGAGGTGGGGGAAGGGAGAGAGGGTGCAAGCATTTATTAAGGGCCTACTGTGCACCAGGCTAGACTATGCCAAGCACTTTATAAATATTATTTCATTTGATCTTCACAACAGCCCTTCAAAGTAGGTGCTGCTATTACCCCATTTTACAGATGATATGGGAGAGAAGATACTGTTTTCAGAAGCAGCAAGTAGGACAGTTTGTTTTGGAACAGACTGTGATGAGGGACATAATTTGAAATAAACCTAGAAAGTAGGCTGGAGTATGATAGTAAGGGACTTTTAATGAAAGCTTAAAAATGTAGCTTATTTATTATTTATTAGTATATGGATTTCAATAGTGACAACTAACATTTATATAGTACTCTCTAACATTTTTGTTTTGCTGAAGGGAAGCTAGGTAGTAAAGTGGATAGACTATTATTGTACCCAGAGTCAGGAAAAAAAATCTGAGTTCATATCTAGCCTTAGACATTTATAAGCTGTATTACCCTGGACAAGTCACTTAAGCTCTGTATGCCTCAGTTTCTTCAACTGTAAAATGGGAATACTAACAGCACCCACCTCCCAAGGTTGTTGTAAGCCTTAAATGAGATAATATTTGTAAAGCACTTAGTACATACAGTGCCTGGCACTTGGTAGGTACTTAATAAATGTTTGTTTCCCTTCCTTTGTTACATTATTCCTCATTATCTATTTCTTTTCTCTGCTTCAGGGATTTCCTAGGGTAGAAAATTGAGCCCTCTTTCCAATAGTATCACATGTTGCTAGGGCAGCATCCTGGCCTCCCCACCCCCAAGCCAAACTGAGACAGCTGCTTTTACCTTCCAAACTAGCTCAGCATACTGGCTCCCAACATTGAGGCCTTGTCTGATGTCTCTAATGCTGGCCTGGAAAAGAAAGGGATGGGAAGGGATACAATCAAGGGATGTTGTCATGGAGCCTCCAGGTCCTCAGGCCATGGTGAGGTTTAGTAAGGGACTTTACAACAAACCCTCACTAAGACTCCTCCGTCCATCTTTAGTCCTTGAATTAAAACAGCTTTGAGTCAGGGCAGGTCAAATGCTTTAATAGAAGGGTCAAGTCTTGCTCTAACTGGTATGATTTGTTCCCCATTTCTGTGGTCACAGATGAGAAAAAGTCAACCAGGTAGGAAGTGTGAAGTTTGGAAGCTTGGAAAAGTTCCAAGCAAAGAAAGTTCCAGGTTTCAGGGGAAGGGCTCCAGAAATACAAAGAAGGTGGGATAAAGCAGGAAGAAGATGGCTAGTGAGCCTTTTGGGTAGAGAAATACTAGGGTCCTGTAAGTTAATACTGATTTTTCTCATATTGTATGTAGGGCCTTTAGGGACAGGAATCTTCTTGCCCAAATTGCATGAATGATTTGCCAGTCAGGTCTCTTTCCAAGTGTGGTTCCTGACCCTGATGTGTGGGAAAGGGCTAGTGTCAGTGGATAGGTGATTAGCAGGCTGCCAGGCAGGTCCTTTTCTAATGAGCCACTCCAGAGAGGCCTGGCTTTTCCTGATGTTCTGACAGGGAAATTAATTTTTGCTTGGAGAGCTGATTCATTAGAAAAGAGATGCACCCTCATTCACAGGAAGCAGATCCCAATCAGACTTACTGCAGTGATGGCATCTGGAACCAGGCTTCTTATTTGGAAGCCACATCTGTCATTGCACAGATGTGAATGACCTAGAGGGACGGCGATATGCTTATCGGAGCCTGGGTACCCTTTTCTTGCAGACTTGTTTCTGCAGCAGGGTATAAGCTGAGCGTGCCCTAACTAAATCAATGGCACTGTGTTGTTGGGTTTGAAGCTCAGCCCTCCCAGCTGACCTCATGTTTTTAAAGAATGTAATCCTTCTTCAAGCCTCTGTGTGTGTGTGTGTGTGTGTGTGTGTGTGTGTGTGTGTGTGTATGAAAAATGAGCAAATTATGGATGAGGAAAAAGCAGTTGAACTTGCCACTTTCTTTCGGCATGGATTCTTTCTTTCCGTTTCACCGATACATATCTCATCAACTTTTATCAGTCTTTAAGTAGGCACATTTGGGCACGAGGGGAATGGAAATGCCATTTCACCTTTCCATTCCATTCAACAAATATTTATTAAGTGCCTATTAAGTACAGAACACATAGTAGGCAGCTGGGGGTGGGGTGCAGTGCATAGAGTGAGGGACTTGGAGTCAGGATAGATGAGAATCTGAACTCTTTCTCAGACAGTTACTAGCTGTATGATCCTGGGAAAGTCACTCTCTTGGCCTTACTTTACTCATCTGTAAAATGGGGATAATAAGAGAATATAAGGATAATTTAAGACAGTAAATGGGGATAATAAGGGTGTCTAACTCAAAGGGTGTTTGTGAGAATTGAATGAGACCATATTTTAAAAGAGCTTAGCAAATTTCAAGGCACTGTATGAATTCTAGCTATTATTATTAAGACCTTCTGCTAGCTCTCAGGGCATACAAGGATTAAAATGAAATAATTCCTGCTCTGGAGGCATTTACATTTTTAGGAGTGTGAGTGGGTAATGTAACATCTAGAAAAGTAAGTAAATGCTAAGTATGAAGAAATAGCTTGATATTACGAGAGGTAAGCTTCCAACCCTTAACAAGAAGCCTTTCTCATCCCTCCCCACTCCATTGTTAGTGTCTTTCCTGTGAGACTGCTTCCCATTTACACTGCGTACATGTACATAGTTTGTTTTATTATCTTCCCCATTAGGATGTGAGCTCCCTGAGAGTTTAGTTTTGTATCCCCAGTGCCTAGTACGTAGTAAGGGCTTGACAATCAATACTTGTTGGCTGACAACTGTGGGATCAGGAAAGGTCTTCATGGAGGAGGTGTCACTTAGCTTGGCTTTGAAGGAAGCTAACTAAGGATTTTAAGTGCTTTCCAGTCATAGGGGACCATTTGGCAAAAGCATTTAGGCCAAAGTTGGAATATCCATACAGAACATGGAACAGGCCATTGGAACTGGAACAGAGAGTAGAAGAAAGGGAAGAATGTGTGTTAAGACTGAAAAGGTAACATGAAATCCAGGTTGTGGAGGACTTTATATAGTAGGCTGTGCAGTTTGTATTTTATCCTAAATGCAATAGGCACCCATTTTAGATTTTTGAGTAGGGAGGGTAACAACATCTGTGATCTAGAACTATCAAATTGTTCTGGGCTGAAGACTTGTTCAAGGGTCAAGACAGGAAGTGTGCAAAGGCGAGCAATGAATGGTGGTAAAATCAGGGCTTGGGAGCTTTGGGCCTCTGTTCCTGTTTCATTTTTATAACCTTAAGTCACTTAACTTTTACAAGATTTGAAATGTGTCAAATGCTCAGGTCAAAAAATACCTTCCTAAGTCAGGTAAACCCTGTAGCCAAGAGCAGGGATCATAGTGGGCAAAGCTGTATGAAAGCAATGTTTGTAGGCTCAGGAGCCTCTGTAAGCAAGGATGGGTAGATTACATAGGCAGGATTTGGCAGTGGACAGAAAATTATATTATACATTTATCTAATATCTAATATAATATATAATATATATAACATACAAATGATATATTCTATTTGTAATGACATAACCATCATATTATATTATAATTATATATTATTTATAATTATACATAAGCATAAAGTGATAATCATATGATAATTCTATAACCATGATGTAATATGATATAAATATCATGTAACATGATATGTAATATCATATAAATATATTTAACATAATTATATATAAAATGTCTTTATAATTTTTGGGGGGTGTTCTTGAAATTAAACATGTCACTTGCTATATTAATCCTATTTTAAGGGCTTCCTATCAGTACCATGAAGATAACAAGATAAAAGGTGAAATTTTAGCCTAATCTTACCTTTCCATGAAAAGAAATCATTCATCCTCTTGTTCTTTTACTTCCCTTTGAATGTTCACACATACATGTGAAAGAATGTCTTGACTTTCATTACTGTATAATGTGAAATTTTATGGCAGTTTGCAGTTCTCTGTAACATTCTCCAGTTATCTCTCCACTTCCTCTAAAAGAATACAGTCCTACTGTTGTGATTCACCAGATAGAGAACAGAAATCAATCAGGCGGATGATAGCCAACTGTGTCATTATTTTTGATCTCATATATCTTTATTACACAAACCATTTGTTAATTATAATTAATCCACAAGGGAGGGAATGTATCTGTGTACCGTTGAGATTTTATGAAAGAGTCCTGCTGGAGACATCCAGTCTCTGGACAATATTGATTGTAAACCAGGGTTACTAATTAGCTGCATCACCTCAGCAAAGTCACTTAAGCACCTCTGTGACTCAGCTATAAAATCAAAGAGTCCAGATTGGATGATTTCTAAAGTGTCTAAGGGTCCTTACAGCCCTAAAATTCAATAGACCTATGATTCATTAAGTGCGTATGAAACAAGGATGACTGGGTAGTGTTTGTAGGCATGCCTGTTGTCATTACTGGTGAATTTCCATCTATGGGATCTCAAATTGGCTGCCGGAACAGGGATGAAAGATGCAAGTGGTTCTAAGGATGTTTTGTTTTGTGTTTTGCTTTCTGTGGATAGCTGATGATGGAGACTGAAATTTACTTATGCAAAGACAAACGTGTCCTTGTTTTAAAAAACATTTTTATGGCTTCAGGATACAAGATATTTTCCTGTCTGTATATCAGATTTGCAGTTGTTAAAAAAAAAAGAAAACAGAAAAATGCAGTTGTTAAAAAAAAAAAGAAAACAGTAATGGTCTATTTGAAGTCTCATTGTCATTCTTGTAGGAGATAATGCAAAAAATGCAAAGCATACTTTGGGATAACCTTTCTCACCTTGGAAGAAGCAGAAAATGAGGGAGAACTAGGCTAGATCTCCAGATCAGTTCTGCCCTGGAGAGGTTTTCTGATTTGAAGAAACTGATTAATTTCATCATTGTTCACATTACTCCTCTGTAAAGGAAAAAAAACAGGAGAGAAGACCTTGAAAAAATTGGGAAGTAGGCAAACTTTGTCTTAGGTTTCTTATCCAATCAGTATCCTTGAGTCTCCTGTCCCTGAGATGTCCCCTTCCAGACTTTGCTTTTTTAGCTAGCTGTCATTATTGGAAATGCAGTGTCTCTTAAGGTGTTGGCTGACAAAGTGTTGACTCTCCTAGTCATTTCAATAGGAAACTCTTGATGATTCAAAGGAATAAATCTCTAACTTGGTTTTTGACCACTATAATAAGAAGTAGGGGAGATATTTTTGATCAGAGGGGACCTGGGCTTCTCAAGTCACCACACAGAGGTAGATTCTTACTCTGGCCTTATTATCTGAGTACAATTTTATTATTACACAATTAGAGGTGTCACCTTCATGGCTGTAACCTGAAAGCTGACAGCAAATAGACTAAAATGTAATTGGGAAATCTTTAACCTAATAAAATACAATAGAATGTAGATAATGTTAATATATGATTTTCTAAGTCAATATGCAGTACAAAGGGATCATTATGTAAAGTTTAGTGGTCCCTCTTTCTATTTGAATTTGACACCCCTGTTGTAATGCTTAGAAGTGAAAGATAATGTTGCATGAAGTGAATAGAGAACTAGCTTCAGAGCTAGGTAGACCTGTGTTCAGTTTCTTCCTTTGACACCACGGGCAAGTCACTCAAATTTTCAATGCCATCAGAAAGATTTCAAATTTGTAGATCTACATTTGTAGAGGGAATTATCACACCTGGAGTTCCTTATACCACTGAAATAAAAAGTTCAGACATGTATACATATATTCACATAATTACAGTATAATTACATAGGGACAGATGGGTCTATTTCACATATTTATGTACATTTTGTGTGTGGTGCTATAGGTACTGGCATATGGTATTCTGTTAGAACCAATAAAGTCACATATTTATACTTTGTATGGCCTGCACATCTGCAGGAAGACTGCAAGCTGATGTATTGCATGTAGATTAAGAGCAGTCCACAAACTGTTACCGAGTTACTGCTGTGGTCCTCAGACTGTTTGAACAGTCTGGACGTATGAGTCCAGAAACAAATCCCTTTAATGATTAGCTACCAGCTGCCAATGAGGGGGGAAAAGGACTGGCTGAATAAAGCACTGTCTCTCAAATTATATATAGGTACACTTTCTTTATAACATACTGGTGTTCCTAAAGACCTATAAGCATAAATCACATTTTTATAATACTATTGCACACATTTTTTTTTAACAGTATTGTACCAAAGGACCTTTCTGTTTAGAGGAAACCTATGTTTTTAGTTCTTTGCTACTGCAAATAGTGCTACTACAGATATTTTTGGTATATATGAGACCTTTCTATTTATCATTGATCTCCTTGAGGCATAGATTTAGCAGTGGACTCTCTGGGCCAAGGGGTAGGAAGATTTTAGTCAACTTAGAATAATTCCAAATTGCCTTCCAGAGTGGTTGGACCAAATTCACAGTTCTATCAATAGTTTACTTGTCTTTTGAATATGATTGATGCAGAGATGCACAGGAAATTTATATGAACAGATGTAAAGCAAAGGCAGAAAAAATACCATATATAATAACTATAGCAATATATATATAGAAAAAATAACAATGAAATAATCAAAACTGAATGCTGTGAAGCTATAATGACCAAGTTTGGCGCCAAGGAGGAAAAATGTGAATATACCTCCTTCCCTTCTTTGTATAATACCCCTGCTGCCAGAGGACTTGGCAATTCTCTGAAAGACAGACAGTTCTTTGAATGTTGTGCATTGTATATGTAGGGAGACAGGACTCATGATTGGCTGAAAAGCATCTGAGTCCATGACTTTGGGCAAGTGCAGAGGGATTTCAGAGAAGAGACAAGTGGAGTTTGAGAGAGTCAGGGTGAGAGAGACAAGGCTTAAAACTTTTGAGTGGCTAACAGGCCTCTCTGAAACCATAGACATTTGCTCTCATGGATTCTATTGTCTACAATGATCTGTATTAACTTCCTTGTCCCACCCATTTCTATTTTTGCTACTTGAGTGATAAATATCTTTGCTTGTTATCTGTGATTGTCTTTTATGTAATGTGTCTGTTTCCCTATTTCCTACCATTCACTTAAACCTCTTAACACATCATACTACTGCTGCCTACAGTGATGTAAGATTAAAATAAAAATGGGGACCTAAACCATACATAAAGATCCTTGCAGGCTGCATAATTAACTCCAAAAACCACATATTAATATTATCTAAGTTTTATTACATTTTTACTTATTTTCTTAAATATTTCCCAGTTATTGAAATCTAGTTACCCTCTCTAGGAAGTGTTTACGGGGTATGTATTTCATACTTTTGACCTACAAAATAATCATTAGTTCCTGTTCAATCACATTTAATTGCTGGTAGACTTTCCTTAGGCAGCTAGGTGGTGAAGTGAACAGAATACCCAGCCCAGAGTAAGGAAAGTTCATTGTCCTCGGTTTGGATCTGGACTCAAAACATTTTACTAGCTGTGTGTCCTTGGGCAAGTCACTTAACCCTGTTTGCCTCAGTTTCCTCTTTTGTCAAATGAGCTGGAGAAGGAAATGGCAAACCACTCCAATATCTTTGCCAAGAAAGCCTCTAATGGGGTCATGAAGAGTCAGATACGAATGAAAATGGCCCAACAACAACAGGCTTTCAGTGTGCTGCATTCAGGAAACATGTCACATTTCTGTCTTGTATAGGTGTCCTATTTGGCAACCATTCTGTGTGATTACTGGTGAGTTCCCATCTGCTGCCTCTCATACTGATTTCAGGGAGAGAAACAGGAGTCAAATGGTTCTGAGGGAAGGTTTTGCTTTCTACTGACAGCTGGTGAAGGAGATAGGAGATAAAATGAGCAGGCTTCTCATTAATAGTAATATCTGACATTTATATAGTACTTTAAAGTTTGCTAAAACTTTTACATATATGATTTCATTTGTACCTCATAGTTGTCTGGGAAACATGTAATAGAGGTTTTATTATCCCCATTTTCCAGATGAAAAAACTGAAGCCAAAAGAGGTCTGAATGACTTGTATGATGCCCAATAAACATGATGACTCCAAGGCCATTGTGATACCCATTTTAGCCATTCTGACCTATGCTAATAGTCCTGGGGAAGTACTGACTACAGGGCAAGAAGTGCTGTACTGAGATTCAGAAGTCTTTCACTTACTAGTTTGGAGGCTATGGACAATTTAACCTTTGTTGTAGCCTGAATTTTGTGCCGCATTTGTAAAATGAAGATGATGTAATAGTAGTTATTCGAATGTGAATTCTATTAGTATTTACATTTTTTTATCTGATGTGCTCAAAACTTGTCAGAGATCTATTTGTAACAGGATCTAAGGTCCAACCAGTAGAAGACCTCTGGGGGAAAATTGGGGGGGGAAGTTAATATTTGAACATTAGAAAGATATGAGAATTGTTTTTCTCTTTCAAACTAGTCACCTTGGGAGTCACACACTTATCCCAGTATTGTTATTGCTTGAAACATTTTTGGAGGATCTCTTTTGGAACTTCCTTAAGGGCACATTTTTTAAACATCTTCATCCTTTGATGGTAGATTTGAAGTTTAAAAATAGTCAAAGCCAAATCTGGTAAATAAGGTGCAAGGTGATGGAGATGGCTGCTACCATTTTTGGCCCCCAATGAAGTGTGATTGTCAAGTAATGGGACTCATGTGACTTGCCAAGGGGCTCTGAAAGTGATTCCAAAGTGGAACTCCATAGGTGCTTTGAGCAATGTCAGTACTGTTGGACGATGTGGTAGTCTCACAAATTCAAAGTTCAAAACCAAGTGTGTTTTCTTTTTTTTTTTTTAATCATAGGTTAAGAAATTTTATACAAATCTGCATTGGAGACATTTGAACAAAGCAATTAAGTTTCACACAAGCTTTGACTTAAGATTAGTGTTTAATGGTCTTGCCAAGTATGTTTCTACATATAATCATCCACATCTTTGTGTTCCTAGGTACCTGAGCTATATCCTAGGAAACTGATTTACTTAGCAATCCCAATTATGCCACAAGCTAGGCGAGGTCCAGCATTTCCTGTCTTTTCACTCTCTGCATTTCCCCCTTTGCCCAAGTCATCAGCTTTCTCGTGGACCACCATAGTATGGCCAATGATAGACATTGGTCCTGAAAGTTGAATTAGGTGATCTTTCATAGATACTTCTGCCACACCATCTTTGCCAGCAGTCACATTGCCAAGGTCTCCAACATGCCTTTCATCATCTTTTGGTCCACCATGTTTTTTGGAATGAGGATTAAAGTGAGCACCTGCACTGGTACATCCTTGAGTGTTGTCACCAAATTCATGGACATGGAATCCATGATCTCCTTCAGCTAATGCTGTAATACTTCCCTTGATTTCCACAGGCTCCCCAGCCTGCTTCTGCTCGAAGTGGATAGTGCCTTGCATGGGGCTGTCGCCCTTCAGAACGCACACGGCCTTCAGCATATCTCACGGGCGGGCGAGCGCTCGGCCCTAGCACGTCCGAGACGGATGCCGGGAGAGAAGAAATAGACAGCCGGAATGCACAGGGCTACCCAAACGGCGAGGGGGAAATGCTAAAGTGTGTTTTCTTTTAAAAAAATACCATAATACATCTCATTATTTTATAGTCACAACTTAAACCCTTCAGCTTGAGGAATGAACAATTAGTTTGAATATATAGTCCATCTAGGCTGGCAGTTCGTAATATTTTTTGTGTCAAGGAGCCCTTTGGCAACCTGGTGAAGTCCATGGACCCCTTCACAGAATAATGTTTTTAAATGCATGAAATAAAATATATAGGATTGCAAAGGAAACCAATTTATCAACATATGGGATACAGTTACAAAATATATTTTTAAAAAGTTCACAGGCACCAGGTTAAGAACTCCTAGTTTAGTCCAAGTCTTTCATTTTATAGATGAGAAGACAGAACCATACAATAGAAAGAGCCTTCCTTGCTTCTGGAGAAGATCTGGATTCAAATCCCATTTTTGATAATTACTATTTGGGGAAAGGCCTCAGCCACGCATTCCTTCAGTCACACTGTGCTAAGTGCCGGAAAGCCTTCCTTGGTCCCCACTACCCCCACCTCTCATCACTCAATCTATATTTTATATACACATATGTATATATGTATGCTACAACCACTAATACCTTCCCCTCTAAGATTACTTTCCACATTCTCTGTATTAATCTTGTACATTCTGATATATATATATATATATATATATATATATATATATATATATATATATATATATATATATATATATTGTCCCCCCACAGGAATGTAAGCTTTTTGAGGACAGTAATTGCTTTTTGTCATTTGTATCCCAAACATTTATCATGATATCTGGTATAGAGGAAGCACAATAAATACATGTTGATGGATTGATTGTGGGTCTGTGTTATTGGGGAAAAATCTTTACAGAATATCTGGGATCTGAATAATACTAGAAAAATAGAAAAAAAAATTCTTTCAGCCCACAGTGATCCCTATAAGTGGCACAATGGAAATAGCGCTGAATTTGAGCTAAAGAACCTTTCCAACCCCTTCTTTCTCCTCAATGACTTCTAGATATCATCTCAAATCTCATACATCTTTAGTTTTTTTCATTTAGCTTACAAACATGTAGGTTTCCTATACTAAAAAAAGGAAAAACCCAACCTTTCCTTGACCCTGCCACTTTTCTAAACTTTCTTCTTCTCAGTTTTCCTTCACAGCCTTTATTTATTCACCCTTTACTCAATTTTTTTTAGATTCCCTCCCTATTGTTCAACTGAAACATCTCTCTCTGTGGTCACTCAAGACCTCCTTATTAACACATCCAACAACTCCCTTCCCCCCGTCCTCATCTATCTTGACTTCTTTGTGATATATAATATGGACCATTCCTCCAATTGGTGAATTGCACTCATTTCTTTTTTCATCTAGCTCTCTGACCACTCCTCTATTTCCTTTGCTGGCTCTTCTTTCTCTTACCCTTTCACAGTAGAATCCTCCAATTTCTATTTTAACTTTTTTCCTTTCTCTCCATATTCTCTCTTGTTGACTTTGATCATTTTCATTACTTTAATTGTCACTTTTATGCAGATGACTCCAAAATCTATGCCTCTAAGCTGAACTGATCTTCTATTTCCAATTGCCTGCTAGCTATATCCTTATAACTTATATCCTATAACCTGTATATCCTTTCAGAATTTTAAACTCATGTTTTAAGCTGAACTTGTTATCTTACCCCCTAAAATTCCTCCTTCTTCTAATTTCTCTCTTCCTATTAACAGAACCACCAACTTCTTAGTCTTCCAGGCTTGTAATCATAGAGTCATTTTAGACTTTTCCCTGTTCCTCAACCCCACATATTAAGTCAGTTACAATGCTGTATTATTTCTTCCTCTACAGTATTTATCAAGTTTGGCCACTCCCCTCCCATCCCCTCCTGCTACAACCACCAAAGCTCAGACCCTTAGTTCTTCTCTCTTTATAATAATCTCCAAACTTGGGTTGCTTCAAACTTGCCTAAGTGGTTTTGACATGGACTGCATTCATTTGAATGAAGTATGCATGATGTGAAGAGCTCTGTTTCCAGGAATTTGCTTTACATTTACCCCCTTTCCCATCCATCCTCCACACTGCTGCCCAAGCAATCTTCCTAAAATTCTGCTATAATCAAGGTTCTCCTATATCCAGTGACTCCATATTGCTAAGAAAATAAAGTATACATTTCTGACTCTGGATTTCAGGTCTCTCTACTGTCTGGGTACAACGTTCTGGCCTGGGGGCCGTCTCCAGTAGTTCTGATCTATGTCTTACTACTGATTGGAATGACTTTGGAGGAGAGAATGAGGCTGGTGACTTTGCACAGCTCTCCCTCACTTAAATCCAATTCACTTGCAAGTCATGGCTTCACCTTCCTGATGTCATCGTCCTCTTAGAGAACAAAGACAAACTACCACCAACATATTGGCCTAAATTTGTTATTCCTCTTTGCATATCCACCTTCTGGTCAAATTGCAGTATTCTTTTTTTCTTTTCTCATTCTGCCTGGTTCTCTCTTGTTTCTGTGATTTTGCTCATGTTGTATTTCATACATTGCAATGAACTCTAAAGCTTCATTTGTTGATGCCTTTCCTTCCCTCAAGACCTAGTTCAGACACTTCTTCTATGTAAGCCATCTGTTGCTTTCACCCCTCAACCCTGTGGCTTTGAGAGAGTGATCTTACTTCTTGCAGTATTTTTTGCCTTGTCTGTATTTAGAGTTTCTCTTGTAACATAGTTACTTCTGTTGAATATTTAGAGGGAGACAAAAGACTTTGGTGTTAGTCATGGATTTAAAACTGTGAGAACATTTAGTCCAACTTCTTCATTTTTCAGATGAGGAAACTGAGACCCAGAGAGGTAAAATGATTTGAGTTGCACACATTAGGAGCAGCAGAGGCAGTATTTGAACACAGGTCTTTCAGTTCTATCCCTAGAGCTTTCTTACCACACCACACTGCTTCTTTTGGTTCTAATACTTATACTAATGTGACAAGTCACTTAATTTCCCAGGGGTGTAAAATTGGTGTAATCCTATCATCATTGTCTGCTTCCCAGGACGGTTGTGAGGAAAGCACTTTGTAAACCTTAAAATACTATAGGAATGTGAACTTTTTGTGTCTTGTCTTCCCAAATGAATTGTAAGGTCTTGGAGAGCAGGAACAATGTTTTAGAAATCTTTTATCCCTCATGCCCTGAACAATATTTAGCATTCTGCAGGGGAGCAGTTCAGGCAGGGGACATCAGGGTGTGAAGGACATTGAGGATACTAGTCTAATCAGAGCAGAGGTCAGGAAAAAAGTGGGGTCAGTTTGTGGAGATCTAGGATGAATCACGGAAAGGGGTTTATTTAAACAACAGGATGAAGTGTTTGGAATGAATTCTGTGGGCATTGGGGAGCCATTAGAGATTCAGGAGCATGGGAGTGGCGTTGAAGCGGGCATTCCAGGAAGATCAATCTGGCAGCAGTGCACGGACTGAGTGGGAGATTGGAAGGGGGAGGGAGAGTCCCCCTAGTTATTGCCGGGACCACTGCTGCGGCGGAGAGGAACACAGGGCGGTGCGGGAGGACAATACTTTTTATGTCATTTCCTAACCCAAACACTTTTACCTTCGCAACAGAAAGGAGGGGACGCCTCTCTTCCTGGGGGCCCTAACATCTGTCTGCAATAGAAGGGAAGGGGGAAATAGCAGGGGGCGACAAGGAGAGGGAGCAGGGCGGGGTGCCGTGTTCTGAGCCTTGGGGGCAGAGCAGCTGAAAGTGAGGAGTGCGTGAATGTGTGTGCAGATGTGTTTGTGAGTGTGCGTGTGTATGTGGGGAGTGGGGATGGGGGAGGGGGAGGAGGGTTGAGCTGAGCGCCGACCCCGCCCCCTCGGCTGCGCACGCGTGATGCGGACCCTTAGCTGTCAGAGGAGCCCACAGGCTGCCGTGGGGCAAAGAGCCGGGGCGTCGGGTGGGCAGCGCCTGTGACCAGCGGACCAGGACCCTCAGGGCAGCGGCGGCTGCTGGGAGCAGAGCTCGGGGAGAGTGGGGGCTCTGGACAGCCAGCCGGGGCAGGCCGGACGGGCAGACAGACAGGATGGGGAACCGAGAGATGGAGGAGCTGATCCCGCTGGTGAACCGGCTGCAGGACGCCTTCTCGGCGCTCGGGCAGAGCTGCCTGCTGGAGCTGCCGCAGATCGCTGTGGTGGGCGGCCAGAGCGCGGGCAAGAGCTCCGTGCTCGAGAACTTCGTGGGCAGGTGAGGGGGGCCGGGCACGCGGGCTGGGGGTGGGGCGCCCCGGCTTGGGGGGGGGGCACGACGGTCCTACTCTGGGCGGTTGGAGTGTGGCCGAGGCACGCGGAGCCAGAGCGAGGCCGGGGGGCTGGGGAGGTGGTCGCGAGCGCCGGGCGGGGGGCCGCGCGAGCCGGAGTGATGGGGACGCTCCGGACCTCGGGACTCAGCGGGCGGGGCTGGGGCTGGGATGTCTCACCCTGGCTGCGTGTGTGTGTGTGTGTGTGTGTGTGTGTGCGCGCGTGCATGTGCGTGAGTGTGTGTGGTGTGTGTGTGAGGGGGGGTCCTCCTGGCTGCCTCTCATCCCGTCATACAAAGCCATTTCCTCCCCTTCCTCTGCCGGGATCGAGTCCTGGCCTGGCGTGGGGTGGGGTGGATCGGCCAGTGGAGAGCGCGCCTCCTTCACCTCCCCAGGGCTGCCTGCGCCGGCCCTTCTCCCTGCGGTCTAACCCCGACACCTGGCCCGGCAGCCTGCTAGAGCTCCGCTCCGGGTTGTCTTTCCCGTTATCTCTTCTTCGTTAGCTCTCCATCCGCCGGCAAAGAGGTCCTCCGTCAGAATCTGGGGGGGTTGTGCAGTACAGAGAGCAGCGTTTCCTTTGCTTCCCCTTTTCGTTCTTTCCTCTCTCGGCCAGGCTGCCTGCTATTTCAGACGTTTGTTGTGTCTCTCTTCCCCCCTCCCTTTTGTTTGGGGCTTGGGTTGGGGGGAGCGGAGTGTGGAGGCACGGGGGAAATAAAGAAATTTCTTAACATGTAGCTTCACCCCTCTTGGATCCCTCTTTCTTTCTTGTCCGAGGAGTTAATGGATAAAAGGTGGCGTTTGCATCAATTCACAATTAGATGCATCACAGGAATCTAAGCGAGGAGTCTGCTCTGTTTATGTACATGGACTTTTGTCGCCTGGGGTGCTATGTCATTCAGTGCATCACATCAGCCTGTGAATTTTGACTGGCACCTTTCTAGCACTCTCTCTCTCTCTCAAACCTTTCCACCTTCATCTTTTCCTTCCCTTCATTCAGCTATTATTTTGCTGCAGGTCCCAAAGATGATATTCTGTCCTGTTCAATTTGAATCTGAAAGATACTTGTGGTTTCTGCCATGACTCCTACTAGGGAATGAGGGAAGAACCGAAAGAACTACTTAAATAGGAACAAGACTTTCTGCTTCTATGTAGTTATAGAAAGAGCAGATATACCTCACTGGCCTTTGCTTAAATAGTCAAGACATTTGCTAGCTATATCCCCGTTTAAAACTTAGTGAGGAGCTGAAAGTCTGTTAGCTATGTATAAGTTAATCAGACATATATATATATATATATATATATATATATATATTTTAGAGAAGTGTGTAAGGGTATCCAAGAATCTCAAATATTTTTTTTCTTGTTTAATGGTTTATGGTTAAAATTTTTGGGGGTGTCTAATTTATTCTCAAAATTCAGAGAAAGTCGTATATGTCTATCTAGTGTGAGGATGGGTTTAAAACGTGTTTTTCCCCCCTGTTTCTCCAGAAGATACTTCAGGCATTTTAGACTTTTCTTTTGAAATGAATGATTGTTTTCCTCATGGATTTCGAGGTAGTATGGTTAGCAACAGAACAGGAACTATGTGCTGTTCAATTGCCTTAATCACAAAGCTGAAGTGTGCTGACAGCTGCGTAATCAGTCTGCCTCCATTTATTCATTTGTTCTGAGGAATTCTAAATAATAATGAAATTATAAAAAATAATGATACAGCATTTTGCTGACATCATCCTGGAAGGAGACTGAGGAAAAGTGAACCCAAAAGAAGTGCATTGTAATAATTCTGTGCTTTAGGATTGTCTTTCTGCTGGTTTTGTGAAAAAGGAAATACCAGTGGGTTTAAAGTGATGCCATTTTCAAGATCTGGGATTTGACAGACGATTTTGCTTAGCTTTATAGAAAACAAGATACTTTTCATTCCGGCATTTCAAAGACTGTGTGTTAAATCAAGATACTTTAATAGTGATATGAATTGTGTTTTGTTATTTATACAGATTATTAAGAATTTAGAATTTAAATGTTGTGAATGTAAAGAGCTATATTTTAGAGTTTTTAATATTCTTAATTGGGAGAATTGGTAGTTCACATGAATTCTTTATTTGGAAAGACCACTTTGACTGACTTGGTCAATTGCTATTCTCAGTATTTGAACTCTACTTTTCTTTGTAATGCAGTGATAAGGTATTTTTTCCTCAGAGTCAACCTTGCTTTGACTTTGACAAGTCACAAGTATTGTGACAAACAAGTATTTTTTGAGCAAAAGAAGATATTTATTTTTGTATTAAAGAATGGAAAATAAGCTCATTATAGATTTCATACAAATTCCTGCATTTGCTCAAGTTCATAAATTATTTGTTGGTTTCTTGTAAGTTTTGTTAATAATTAATATTGTGATACCAACAAAAAAGAAGATGATTTTAAGGGAAATTCATTTGACAGATAAATTATAGCATTTGTTATTTGTGGAGAGAATACCTCTTTCTAGCAAAGCATATATATTAGAAACTTACTTAGAATGAACTTTTGGCCATTAAACAACCATTAAAGAACTGATTTTCTAATTATATGTAAGAGTAAATGGAGTAATCTGTTTTGACCATTGACTCAGGCCAAAAAAGCAAATGCATCCATTCCAATCACAGTGTTTTAGTCTCTAAATTTAATTTCAAATTTTTTGAATTAGTAGAAATAGGAAAGAACCCCTTTCATCCTTATAGTTTCCCCTTTTTATGTATTAACAGTTAAGACTTCAACTTAGGATAAACCCACTGTGTATAGCAATATCAAGAGATCACTACTGCTCTTTGTAAATTGCTTATTGTTCTAGAAGGCTTACATAGAAAATGATGTGACTTCTCCTTAATAATTTATAGACATCACAGCTTTTGCAATGGATTAATAATATTGCCTTCTTCCCAAATTATCTGTGTACAGTGTTTCATCACCACTGAACAAGTTCATATGTGGATTTCTTTAAGCTGCAATTATAAACTCAGTGACAGGATTTTTGATTTGTTATGAATAAATAATTATAAATGATATGCTTAATGTTGATTTTTTTGTTAAATAATGAATAAGTATGGTAGACTAATGATGAAATGCTAAGGTTCAGGGTGCACCCCAAAAATGTTGGTGTGCAAGGTTTTTCCAAATGAATTCATTCTGGTTGTCTCCAAAGCAAGTACAGGTGTTTATTGGGGGCAATACACAATAGAGTGAAACACAACACAACATACAAAGCAGTCTCCTTTGTCCCTGAAGGGAGATGAAGCTTAAGGGGGATGCCCTCTATTTAAAGAGGATGCTCCACTAAGGGGGACACTCTCCAATTAAGAAATATGTCCTCTAGCCAGGAGAGGCTAGGGATTCTTTTAGAATAAAACCTGCCATGGGTGGGGAGATGAGGTGACCTAGGACAGTAGTTTCAGAATTTTGGGCGTTATCTATCCCATCATTCACCCCAAGATGAAGGGCAGGGGGGAGGGCCTCCCTGTTAATTACCATTGACCAGCCTACTTGAATCTCATTGTTTCCTAAAGTGGCTTTAAGTCATACTTGAGATAATGGTCTTCTCGTTGACCACTCTATAGGAATCCCTAGCCTCTCCTGGTGAGGAGTCATCTTCTTTAATGGAGGATGCCCCCCTAGGGCATCTTTCTTATGCAGAGAGCATCCCCCTTAATATGGGGTTCCTCTTAAGCTTCATCTCTGTTCAGGGGCAAAGGAGCCTGATTGATGTGTTGTGTTTTCTTGTGTTGTGTGTTATCCCCAATAAACATTTGTACTTGATTTAGAAACAGCTTGATCAAATTCTTTCTGGACAACCCAACATTTTGGGGTGCACCCTGAACTTCATCAGTATGAATAATAAAACTTATCAAGCAGGTGAATTTATGGGATACTTAAGAAGCATGATGTTAATGGAAAGAAGACTAGATTCATAGTCAAGATCTGGGCTCAGTAACTTATATTGAGCTCTGCCAAGTAGTTTGGTTAAGTAACCAAGAAGTCAGTCTTGCTTTCCATCTTTAGTTTATTATGAGGCATTGTGGTAAGAGTGGATTTGGGTTTCTAGTCAGTAGGGACTAGGATTCAAGTATTGCCACTGACTGAATAGTTGTGCGACCACAGGCAAGTCACTCATCCCCTCTGAGCCTGATTTTCCTCCTCCATAAAATGGGGGTAAAAACACATGTAGTACTTAGCTATCTGTTGCTGTGAGGCTTAAATGAGATAGATAATATATACAAAATGCTTCCTGAACTTTTAAGTGATATATAAATGCAATTATCATTTATCAGCAATAAGCCAAAGTTTATATAGTGCTCTGAAAATTTGCAAAATATTTTACATACAATCTCATTTGTTCCTCCCTCACAAACAACCCCATTTGACAGATGAGGAAACTGAAGCTGACTGTGGCTGAGTGACTTCCCCAGGGTCCTGAAGCTAGTAATTGTCTGAGGCAGAATTCACATTTGGTCTTTCAGACACAAGATGCTGGTGTTTAACCTTTTTTTTCCCTCTTGGTAGTAATGTGAAAACTAACTCTTTGGCCACTTTAGGAGACAAGGTCATATAACATTGTCAAATAGTATTAGAATCACCTTAGAGTAAAAATAAATATTTTCCCCTACTGGCATATACTTCTTTGTGAAGACCGCTTAAATATAATTTGTTGTTTAGAGAAACTATATGTTTATAACTTGTTTATAAAGGTGCTAAATGAAAACTGTACTAGTTGCTAATGTGCAAGTGTTTTTAATGTTATACTTGTAAACTACTTCACAAGGCTCTTTGTGTAGATAGATGATTCCACCTCTTTTGATTCTAGCCTGAAGTAGTAAACAAATCTACTCAACATATGCACATTTGGTTTGTGACTAATGGGGAACAACTAACAGAGCTTTTTAGCAGCCTGATGTATTTTTTTTTTAAATCAAGCTATATTAAGTGGGAAACATTGATGTGTCATTGTTGAAGTAACCTAGTTTTGCTTCAGTATCCTAGAATTTTCACATTAGCTGTTCTAAGACAGGTAAGTTGAATATAGCTAAGTAATTTTTTTTGTTATTGTGAGATTTCCATTTGTTCTTCCCATGCTGATGCAGAGTGGTTGTAGCAAGTTAATTAAAAAAATTATGTATATAGTATTAATGATCACAATAATATTTCTTTATTTTTCTAAAACTGGTGTGGATTCTTCTTCATATTAATGTTCTTTAGCCAGCTTCAAGAAGAATAATCACATTTAGAGTACCTAGAAGTTTGTCTTAATCCTCCAATAGAAGCTTAGAATGATCACTTCAGGCATTTAAATGTAAATGTTATTATAGAAAATCCCACTAATTCAGAATATTGTGTTTGGGTAGGAGGTGAGGGGGGACAAAGGTGGATATAAGGTGGAAGAAAAAGGTTATTTACAGTTTAGTCAAAATAGTCAAATGTGAGATGTTGAATATTTTTAGAGAAATGCAATTCTAGTATTTTCAAGTACTATGCATATTACAAATTAAGATAAGTGTTCACCAAACAAATTATAGTCACTTCTTAAAGCACAAAAATTCTAAGGGTAATTTACTTAATGTCATATAAAACATGCCCAAGTTATCTGAAATTCTGGACTTGTGGTATATGATGTAATTATTTGTACTGATAGTATTTGTTAATCAACATTTATTTTTAGTAATAATTCGTGTCCTGTCCAAAGAGCATACATATAGTTAAATACATTGAACACTGTAGCATCTTCTTACTTTTACTAATTTAATCAAGTTGGTGGACAGCTAGCTACCATGAAGACTATTGATTTATCTTAATCAGTAATTAGCCTATGGTGTCCTGTGTGGTCTGAACCTTTGTATTGTATTCTGTGATAGTTTCACCTTAGTAGGGTTAGGTAGCCTATATGGGAGAAATTTGGGGCCCTGAATTCTGACAGAGAAACAAAAATCAGGTATAAATGGATATTTCATTCCACAAACAAAGTAAACTGGACCAGTATTTTGCCATATGTGTATACACATATAAACCACATGTACAGCTTAGGGGCAGCCTCAATTTAACATAAAAGTATACTTCCCTAATCTCAATTATATTTTTAGTTTTAGCCTCTCCCAAAGTCTCTTTAACAGCTTTTGGCATTTTTAGCACTTACTCTTGTCTAGGAAGACTTATAATAAATATATTAGAAAGTTTCTGGAAAGGGACAAATATTTATTGGGCACCTGTTACATGTGAGGTACTGTGTCCCTGAGCATTATGCAAAGAAGTATAAAACCATTCTTATTCTAAAAGAACTTACAATTAAGTTTATTATAGAATCTTAGGATTTAGATAGAATTTGAGGGAACTTAGAGTTTGTCTAGTTCAACTCCTCATTTAGTTGATAAGGCAGAAAATTGTGATCCAGAGAGGAGAAATGAGTTATCCAACTTTACACAGTCAGTAGCAGAGCTTGAAATCAAACCCAGATCCTTGGGCTATTTTTTCTTTTCACTGTGTTGTGGGTAACAGAGAATATAAACAACTTTAGATCTCTATACCCACTTTCCCTTCTATATAAAATATGTGATTCCTTTATACGTGAACTGAGGGCATCCTTGATAAAAGTTTTTGGTAGGAATAAGCAGGCTTTCAAAAGTGCTATCCTACAATGGGTCACATGTGTGCTGTTTCTCAATTGACTGAAACATGTAAGGAATGTATTACACTGTGTTTATTGTTTATTGATTATGAAAAAGCATTTGATTTGGTAGAGAAAATACTGCTCTAAAGCTCTCTTTAAAAAAAGCATCTTTCATTCACGTGTTAAAACCACTCAAGTTTTCTAGAAAGAAAATAACATAAAATATTACTAATGATGACAGAAATAATTCTGCTCATTGACTCTCATTATAAACATCAGGTGAAGCGTTAAATGTCTGCTAGCTAAAGGTGTTTGCCACTGTCATAGAGGAGATTTAGGGCAGAGTCCAAGTTGAAGAGGATGGTACTTGTACTTGTCTTTGCAGATGACATTTTGATGATGATATTGTGTATCAAACCACAGAACACTGAAGAGCCTTCTGAAAGAGATGTGTAACCACTCAAAAACTGAACTGACCATCTACTTAGGAAAGGCTAAGTAGGAGAAGGCCTATTATTCAGATTATGACATATAGTTGGATGGACAAACTATAGAGCTTGTCCATCAGTATGTATATCTGAGATTTTACAGGTGAACAGGTATTTAGGCCCAGAACTGAGCAAGAATAGCAAAGTAGACTGAATTGCTTCCAGGAAATTGTGGGGTTTCTTTAATGATTACAGTATCTTAAACTAAAGTTCACTTTTTTAACACCAACATTGTACTGGTGTCTGGCAGTGAGATCCAGACTACCTGGTGCTTGAAGAACTGATAATAAACATCACATAGAGGGCAATGGAGAAGTACATGGAAGGTTTAAACAGGTGTGACATTTTACTAATGAAGAACTTAAAAATAGAAATAAAAGATATCAACAAGGAAATGTATGATAGGAAGAGGAGATGGGCTAGTCATCTGGCTAGGATAAGGGGTAACAGGTGAACCATGTGCTCCAGTTTTCCTCTTTATATCAGGAGAAAGCAGTTTGGGTGAATACCTTGTGGTGAGCTTACATGAGGACACAAACAAGAATCATGTTGAATGAGTAGGCTTGAGTATGACAGGTTTAGTTGGAGTGAACATCCCCCAAAGATGAGATCACATATCCATTTGAGTGTTTGAATATGTTGGGGTCAAAAGCGGGGAAAGGAGGCATGTTTGGGGTGAACATGGATGCTGAGGAGGAGGCTGAATCCCTCAGCTCTTATGCTTCTATTTTCTTTCAAGGGGAATGCTTTTTTAAACTTAGAAGGCTAAAACAAATATAATTTGTAGGGAATGGAAACCATCCAAAAATGAGGAGATGGTCAGATAACATCTAGCTTTCCTCACCGAGTCTATGTTACTTAAACAACTGTCATAAAGCAATGTTGAGCTACTTACCGGCAATCATCTTTGAAAAGAGATTGGTGAAAGGGAGAGATGTTGCAGGACTAAAGAAGGAAAATTAACTTTTTTTTAAAAAGAAGGTAGAGGTTACAAACTACAGAATTATAGCAAGCAACTTTGATTCCTGGAAAAACTAGAACATATTGTTTTGTTTGTTTGTTTTTGCTTTTTGGAGGGCAATTGGGATTAAGTGACTTGCCCAAGGTCACATGGCTAGTAAGTACTAAGTGTCTGAGACTGGATTTGAACTCAGGTGCTCCTGACTCCAGGGCTGATGCTCTATTCACTGCACCACCTAGCCGCCCCTTAGAACATATTGTTATGAGATCAGTGTAAGAACATTTAGGAAGAGAACCAATTATTATGGAAAAGCTAACATGTTTTCATTATGAACAGGTCATACCATTCTCCCTCCCCTCTATCAAAATGACTTTTTGTCAGAGGAATGCTATAGACATGCTCTGTGAGATGCTTTCTGAAATCTGTCTTTTTCTTTGTAGACAAGAAGATATCTAAAGATAATCTAAATGATAGTACAATTAAACATATTTGGACTGAATTTAAAGACTGAGCCCTTGATGGCAATTTGGACAGATGTCTTTAGTGGAATGCCCCAGGGATCTGTCCTTTGCTCTGTGCTATGTAAAATTTTTGTCATGACTAGGATAAAGCTATAAATACCATTCTTGTTAGGTTTGCAGATGTCAATAAAGCTTGAAGTGTTAACTAATGTGGATGATAGAGTCTACATCCCCCCAGATCTTGACAGACACTATAATAATGGGCTGAATTGAGTAAGATGAAATTTATCAGGAGCAAATGGAAAATTCAACACTTGGGTCCAAAAGATCAACTTTTATTATACAATGGAGTGAAGAGGGATGTGGTTGCAAGAGTTTACACATGAACAAGAGTTCAGGTGAAAAAAAAATCTGAACCTTTTTAGTGCACTGCATGCTCAATATGTGTTAGAGTTTGACAGGATAGCCAAAAACCTGATCTGTTCTTAAAGCTGCATTAAGAAAGATGTAGTGTCCAGAGGGAGGTCCTAGTTATGCTATACTCGGCCATGATTAGATCACATCTAGAGCCTTTTGTGATGCTCGATTCCAGGTAGTACATTTTAGGAAAGATTATATACCAGCTGGATCACACCATTTGAGGGTGACCAGAATGGTGGAATAACTAGAGAGTTATTATGTGAAAACAGGGTGTTGTACTTCAGGATGTTTAGGCCAGAGAAGAGTAGACTTAGGGAAGATAGAACAGCTTTATGCAATTATTTTTAATGTTGTAATACAGAGGAGGGATTTGGTGGTGGTTCAATGAAAAAAGTGCCGGATTCAGAGTCAGAAGATTCGGTTTCTAATCATTATTCTATCACTTAATAAGTGACCTTGGTCAAATTACTTCTCTCTGAATCTAAATCTGTCTGCACTTTCAATGAATTGCTTCTAGTTTTGTTGTTATGGGAAGGAGAGTAATGAACAAGAGTTATAGGTTTTAGAGCAGGAAAAGGCCTTCAAGATCATCTGTTGTATAACAAATATATTTATATTCCAAATGAAAAAAGCTGAGGCCCAGCATTGGCATTAGCTACATCCTGTAAGTCTTGGTATATTGTCTCATTGTGGTCACATTCTTTGATGAAATTTTCTATGATTTGTTCTTTGACTGATCAGTTAGTTAGGCTTAAATCATTGTCTCCCACTACTTTATTAATCATTTCTTCAAAAGTCATTTATTAAATATAATTTTATTACATTGTGTTCAGTACCAGATAGATTTAATATTTTTGCATTTATATATTTGGTTGTGATAGTTTTATATCCAATATATAGTCAATTTTTATGAAAGTCCTATGCACAACTGAGAAATATTTAAATGTCTTTCTATTCCCATTCATAAATCACTAGAGACCTGTAATCTTAACTTTTAAAAATTTTTGTTCAGGTCCTTAAATTCATTTTCTTTGTTGTTAGTTTTGTATAGGTCTTAAAGGGGTACATTGGCATACTCTAATATTGTAGTTTTATGGTTTATTTCTCCCTTCACTTTCAATAGTTTTCCTTTCAGTATTTAGATGTCATGTAATACAGTGATTCTTAAATCCTCTCTCCTTGACCTGTTTTCCAGGTCAGTTGTTTTTGATGGGAGTTAATTTGCATTTTCAGCTGTTTTTTAAAAATCTTTTGATTTTGTTGCAGTATTTTTTATTGTCTCATGATGTCATTGATTTCTATATGGTCCGTTCTAATTTTCAGGGAGTTGAGTTCTTAGGCAATGTTTAGCACCCCCTGTTCTAATCTATCAATTTTCTTCTCATTTTTTCTTCCTTCCTTTCCCCCTTTAATATTACATTTTGTGTCTCTTGTTTCATTTTCCCCCAGATTCTCTTGTAGCCCTTGTGGTCAGGAAATTCTTTTCTCTGAGACTCCACTTGGACTTGTGGAATTATTCCTTTCTGGGTTTGCCTTTGGTCTTTATGTCTTTCAGTTCAACATGTTTCTTCCATTGTTCTCAGCTCTCAGCATTTTCTTCTGCTCACTTATTTTTCCAACTACAGTTTTCTGTAGTTGGAACCATACTCTGCTTTCTCCTTTATTCTTGTGTAGTATAAGTAGGTCCTGCTAGGACCAAGCACTAGTCAGCTCTGTCCCTTTCTGTAAAGGGTGCCCTGCCAGGCTTCACCCAAATGCTGTCTGTTGTGTTCTTTTGTTTCCCAAGGACTTTCCTGTCCTCTTCTATGGCTGTGCCTGGTCATGGACTGCTGGGTACTCCATGACCTGGTTAATGCATTGCCTAAATACTGTCTACATTTCTAGGTTCTTTATTTGCTATTTGCCTACTGTGACCTGTGCTCAGCTTCCAGAAGATCCTGGAAGGTTTTTGTGTCATTGTAGACTGAATATAGATCTTTCTCTTATTTAGACTTTTATTGCAATATTTCTTGGGGATCTGGGCTCCTTTAGATCCTAACACTGCCATCTTCTCCCTAATTTTCCCATATCCATTTCTTTTTATTGCACAATAATATTTCATTACGTTTGTCTATCATAACATGTTTAGCCATTCCCCAATTCATAGGTTTCTGTTTACTTTTTTTCCTGTTATATTTTGAGCTGTATGGGATATTTTTTTTTGTCTTTGATGTCCTTGAGGTATAAACTGGGCAAAAGGATCTCTGAGTCAAGGAATTGCTTTCCAGAATGGTTGGATCAATTTATAAATACACCAAGAGAGTATTAGTGTGACTCTCTGTAGCACCTCTAGTATTGACTACTTCTGTCTTGTGTCATCTTACTAATCCATAGTGTGTCAGATGAAACCTTGTTGATTTGCATTTCTCTTAGTGATCTGAAGCACACAGTTCAGCAAAAGTAATAGGCCGAGAAACAAAGAAAGACACTGAATGACAAGAAATATTTCTAGTGAATAAACCTTTTAAGGAAAGAAATGTCTTTTATAAAAAGGTAGGAAGATTAAATGGCAAGCATCTTATCTGATTAAAAATGTCTGATCCCTACTTTTTCATATTTATTTTCAATTACATCTCTACTTTCCTTACTATTCACTACCAAATCATTATGATTATTTTGCATTTGTGAAAGGCGTTGTCCCTCATTTAATCTTTGCCAATATTCTAGTGCTACATTAGGGCACAGAGAAACCAACAGACTTGTAAAAGGTTAGGTGTCACTGGGTCTGAGACTAGAATTCAATGTTGTGAAATTTGAACCCTGTGTAAATCTAGTCTCTTTTCCTCTTATTCCTTCTCGAGTGCCTCCATCTCAGACTTACCCTCATCCTTTCCCTCTTTCCTTTTGGTCTTTTCCTTTTCCTCGTCTTGTCTTCCTCATTCCTTTTGTCCCCTTCTCTCCTTCCTCTGAGTAGAATATCCAAGAAACATTGGTATAATTTTTTTTTTCACTTCTTGATAGAATGGAATATTGAAAGGTAGAAGGAATGGAGCACAGTTGCAATATACATTATTTACTTATGAACTAGAAAGTTTTTAGTCTCCTAATTTACTTCTTTTGTTAAATTTGGTATCTTTTATACCAGGCAGGTATTTTTAGAATATAGCTTACCAGCAATTCATAGAAATAGTTTTAAAGAGAAATTGCAGCATGATAAACTTTGAATGTTTAATTGATTAGAAAAACATTATGGCTATTTAAAGAGAACTGTATACTTAATTCCTGAATTATGTGACAAATGTTGCATTCTATTTAGGTCTCTAATTCTATAACTTATTTACTGTATGTTTTAAATAAAATTCTAACAGTTTTAAACATTCCTATCTGAATCTGTCTCCTTTTTAGCTCCTTAGTACTTTTAGGTAGTTATGTTAGCATGGATACTATATACAAATACATCTGGGAAATAGAACTTCCTCAGAAGTCTCATTGTCCATTGTGTCATTAGTCTGGAAGAAGGAAGTAAATTGGAAAGCATAATCAATTTATATAAACAGTTTGATAGTCTAGAACTAATATAGTTTTAGAATGTTCTCTTAAATACTCATAAGGCAAGATTTAAGAAACCTAACACGTATTTTCTGGCTGGTTAAAAAAAAAATAAAAACAAGCAAAAAGATGCTCCACTGAAATACTACCCTAGATGTGGGGGTAACTGAATTCTTTTTTTTTTTGGACATCTTATGAAACATTTAATTTTAAAACTTCAATTTTCAGATCCATTCCCTTCCTCCCTTGTCACCCACTCCCTCTGAGAAGATAAGCAATTCAGTATGTGTTGTACATGTATAGCTATGCAAAACATTACCATAGTAGATATATTGTAAAAGACTGCTTATATTTCCCTCCCACCTGTCTCACCTCCCACCTGGTCCATTCCCTACTTTGATCCTGTCCCTCTTTTATAGTGGTTACTTCCAACCTCCCCTCCCCCAAGAATGCCCTCCCCTCCATCATCCCCCCTCTCATTCCCCTTTCCCCTACTCAGGAGAGTGAGTGAGGGTAAGATATTCCATTTAGTATGTATGTGATTCTCTCCTTGAGCCAACTTCAATGAGAATATGCTTTTGCCTTTTTGCCTTCCTGTTCTTCCCCTCCCCTGTAACTACTTCCCCTTGCCTCTTCTACATGAGATAGTTTACCCTACCCTGTCTCTCTCCATCTCCTCTTGCCACTTTCCTCTCTCTCCTCTTGACTTCACCCCTTAAGAATCATCCCTTCCTTGGGGCGGCTTGGTGGTGCAGAGAGCAGAGCACCGGCCCCGGAGCCAGAAGGACCCGAGCTTGGATCCGGCCCCAGACACCCAACGCACAAACAAAAACCCAGCCACGTGACCCCGGGCAAGTCACCCAACCCCAACTGCCCTCCCCCCCCCAAAAAAAAGAATCATCCCTTCCCATCAAATTCAACCTGTGCCCTCTATCCATGTATACCTATGAACATATGCTATGTACCCTTCTTCAATTATTTTCATAATGAGAAAGGTTTCATCAAACACAGTTATTGTTTTTCCATGTAGGAATGTAAATAGTCCAACTTTGATAAGTTCCTTTTGATTTCTTTTCCTTGATTACCTTCTCAAGCATCTCTTGCTTCTTGCATCTGAATGTCAAATTTTCTATTCAACTCTGGTTTTTTCATCAAGAATGCTTGAAAGTCCTCTATTCCACTGAAAGACCATATTTTCCCCTGAAACATGATACTCAGTTTTGCTGGGTAGGTGACCCTTGGCTTCAATCCCAGCTCTTTTGCCCTCTGGAATATCATATTCCATGCTCTTCAATCCCTCAGTGTAGAAGCTGGCAGGTCCTGGGCTATTCTGATTGTGTTTCCACAATATTGAAATTGTTTCTTCCTGGCTGCTTGTAGTATTTTCTCCTTGATCTGGGAGTTCTGTAACCTGGCTATAATATTCCTAGGAGTTTTCTTTTTGGGATCTTTTTCAGGAGGTGATAGGTGGATTGGTGGATTCTTTCAACCTCTATTTCCCTCACTGGGTCTAAAACATCAGGGCAATTTTCCTTGAGAATTTCTTTCATTATTATTATTATTATTTTTTTAAAGCAATTGGGGTTAAGTAACTTGCTCAAGGTTACACGGCTAGTCATTATTTATGTGTGGGTGCTCATTTTCTGAGGCCGGATCTGATCTCGGGTCATCCCAACTCCGAGGCCGGCGCTCTTACTCACTGCGCCACCTAGCCGCCCCTTTAGGGCAATTGGGGTTAAGTAACTTGCTGAAGGTTACACGGCTAGGTTTTTGTTTTTGTGGATTAAGTGTCTGAGGCCGGTTCCGAACTCAGGTCCTTCTGACTCCAGGGCCGGCGCTCTATATTCACTGCGCCACCTAGCTGTCCCTGAGAATTTCTTTAAGGATGATTTCTAGGTTCTTTCTTTGATCATGGCTTTCAGGTAGTCCAATAATTTTTAAATTATCTCTCCTGGATCTATTTTCAAGGTCGATGGTTTTTCCCATGAGATATTTCACATTGCCTTCTATTCTTTCATTTGTTTGGATCTGTTTAATAGTATCTTGATTTCTCATAAAGTCACTAGCTTCCATTTGCTCCAGTCTAACTCTGAAGGAATGAATCTCCTCAGTGAGCTTTTGAGATTCTTTTTCCATCTGGCAAATTCGACTTTTTAAGACATTCTTCTCCTCATTGCCTTTCTGAGCCTCTTTTGCCATTTCAGTTAGTCTATTTTTTAAGGTGTTATTTTCCTCAGTCAGGCTGTTGACTGTCATTTCATACTTTTCTTGTATCTTTTTCATTTCTCTTCCCAAATTTTCCCCCACTTCTCTTATCTGCTTCTTAAGGTCCTCTATGGCCTGTAGCCAGCTTATATTTTCATTTGGGGCTTTTGGTGCAGGAGTTCTGACCTCACAGTCCTCCTCCATGCTTTGAGCCTCTTTGCCCCTAAAATAGGAGTCCAATGTTGAACTTTTCTGTTTATTTTGTTTTATTTGCCTAGGCATGTTGCCATTTGATTACTTGATTTTTGGGCTTGTTGTCACAGTAGGACTCTGCCACCAGACAGGGGAGCTTCCGCCCAAACGTGGGGTCTTCACAACTTCTGCCAGTTGGGTGGCCTCTGTAAAGCCTCCACCCACTCTGGCAAATTGTATACCCACCCCAAACTTCCCCCCCAGACCACAATCCAGATCCAGGAAGTTTAAAGCAAGAGCGATTAACCTCCAGACTGATTGCTGGATCTCCCTATAATTCGCAGACCAGGAGCTAGAGCCACTACTGACGCTGCAAAATGGCCTCTGTGCAGCTGTTTCTTCAGCAGCTTTTCACCCCCAGGGGAGGAAGCCACGTGTTCCCCAAATACTGGTCCCAAAGTCCATAGGGCACTAACCTCTCACTTTGTCCTAGGCATATCTGTGCTGATAATTCTGGAATCGCCACAATTGCTGGAGTTCTGGGGTTCCTCCAGCCAGCTGAAGGCCCGGCCACCCTGGGGCTACAACCGCGGACCTGGGCTCAGCTCTGTGGGCTGTGCTGTCGGTTCCCAGTGCACTGTGCTGCCTGCTCTCAGAGCACTGTGCTGCCTGCTCTCAGAATGCTGTGCTGGCCACTCCCTGCAGGGCTGCTGGGCTGTCCTCAGCAGGAGGTTAGCTTCTCTGTGCTGTTCTGTGGGTGCTGTGGCTCCAGAAGTTGTTCAGAGTCCCCTTTCACATTGTTTGAAATTTGTGTGGGGCAGAGCACATTGGAAATGCTGTTTCTACTCTGCCATCTTGGCTCCACCCCCACTGAATTCTTGAAGACTTTGACAGCAGATTGCTAGTTTCGTCAAGTTATATTAAGCCAGAAAGGTTTAAAATGGAGGCCTAGTAATGAACTATGTCTTTTGTCTCAGATTCAGCCTTACAAAAGGTTGGATACCAGGTGAGTACTTTTTTTGGTCATAAAAGCTCATGATGGTGCCCATTAAGAGAACTGGGGCTGGAAAAGGGATTACCTATGCTGTTGAAATCACTGATCTTTTGAAGTATATAAAATGTAGTTAGAATGTATTTGAAACCCTCTGGATAAAAATAGAGAAACTGTGATTTTTAATTTAGATCAGTCTAACATGGTTTAAATGATATTTTAAGCTTTCTTTAAAGACAGATTTTCCTACTTTGCTTGGGGGTAGCTAATTTTTCTGACCTTTTACATATACATACTTAGATACTTGTTGAATGAATATATATATATATATATATATAACACTTTAATTGAGTTTAATATTAGTTTAGTATAATATTTTGTTAAAGAACATTAAAATAATTTAGTCAGTATCAAAGTAATGAAGAGAAAGTCTATATAAGCACCTCCCCATACTCTTTTCTCCCAAGGATCTTCTATTCATTTTTTTATGAATCCTTATTTCTGGGATTATTATTAAGGGCATACCTGTAATTCATGGAAACAATTTAAAATAAGAAATTACATGTGTGATAAAACTTTAATGATCAATTAACAAGAAAAGTAACAGTAAAGAACTATTTGATGAGTCCTGTAGTGAAGAGAACACTAGCTTTGGAGACGGCTGCATTTTAATATTGGCTCTGTTATTTACTATCTTTTCGACTTGTCAAATTACTTCACCTTTCTGGGCCTCAGTATCTTCATCTGTAATATGAGACACATTATGAGACCATATGACCTCAGAAGGTTCTAACGCAACATTGTTGATCCTGTGATTCCTGACCCATGTGACAAATGTAGCATTCCTTTTAGGCCATCTAATTCTGTAAAGCTTCAGCTGAGTCTTTTAAAAATCCTTAGTTTAGAAATGAAGAAAACCTATTTTAGGGGTCACAGTGAATGACAGAGATAATGAAATTAATGACAGCAGAGATAACGATATAAACCGAGATTTTATTCAGCGCTCTACTCCAGAGGCTGTATTGTTGAGGAAGGCAATCGCTTCTGTAACATGAAATAGACCAGTGTTAGCCTGTCTAAGAAGGCAGGCGGTTATTGTTTTTTCTATTTTTGAAAAAAGTAGGTGAGGCCTTAGGTAGAGGGAAAGTAGGAGAGGTGAAAACTGTTGTCACAGTCAGATTGTAGAAACAGATTACTTTGCAAGGTAAGTAATAAGCTGAGGAAACAGAACAAATTTGCTGTCAGGGGAGCTTCTGTTTTCCCTTTATAGTATTTTCTTCAGATATGCTGAGAAGATCATATATAAATGGAGAGAAAAAAGCTGTGGCATCTGATGTTATTAGTTCTTAAGAGAAATACAAAAATTCTAGTAGTTGATGTTGTTATGGTAACATTTTGTATTTTTGGAGGAAAGAAATATTTACTCTATCATAATTTTCAACTTGACTAGCATTTACAGAACTTATTAACTATTAATTTTAGCTCTAAGATATATGTCTATTTGTACTAAACGGAAGCACACTATCTTTGAACAACCCTAGAATGTTTGAAGATGTGTGGTAATAACTTTGCACATTTTTTTCCTTCATTTAATAGTACCACAATACTGGTAGTTGTGTTCTTGGGCAACAGAGACAAAGTAAGAGCAGCTCGTTTGCATGGACTTTATCAGGGAAGAAGGCCAGTGGAGCAGGCAAAAACAACAACAATTTTCTTAAAACTTTTTGGAGCGGGGAGGGCAGGGTAATTGGAGTTGACTTGCCCAAGGTCACATGGCTAGTGTTAAGTGTCTGAGGCCAAATTTGAATTCAGGTCCTCCTGACTCCAGGGCCAGTGCTCTATTCACTGTGCCACCTAGCCACCCTGTTTTTTTTTCTCTCAGAAGTAGCAGTTGGTGGATTTTCAAGCTCTTCATGTGTCCACCAGAAAAAAATACCATTGGTGGATTTAAGAGTTCTGCAATATTCTTTGTTTTAAGTGATGCCCTCAACTGTTAATGCTGACATAGGTATTCAGAGACCTAGAGTTTTGAGTTAATATTGATTTAATAAGTAAAATTTAATAGGTATATATATGTATGTGTTAAAAATAGACCTCAAAAACCCAAGGTAGGAGAAATATGACTAGATAGTTATTTGTCTGAAAAAAGACTGCATGTTTTGGAGGGCTAGAGACTCAATTCTAGTTAATCTGGTGGCCACAAAAGCTAATGTAGCTCCATGAGGAAGGGCAGAGTACCCAGTGCCAGGGAGATTACAGTTTTGCTGACTGTTCTGGTCAGATGACATCAGGAGAACTGTGTTCTGTGCTGGGTAACATTTGATTTTGGGCAGGGCATTGATGAATTGGGGAGCATCTAGGTGAAGGTAGCCAGGTTGGAGGGGCTTGAGCTGATGCTATATGTGGATTTTTTAAAGGAAGTAGAGATATTTCCCTCTTGGAAGGGAAGATGTGTGTGTGTGTGTGTGTGTGTGTGTGTGAGAGAGAGAGACACACACACACACACACACACACACACACACACACAGGCAGAGACAGAGACACAGAGACACAGAGTATTCGATGGGTTGACCTGTAGGATAGCGATTAGATTTGTTGTGTGTGACTCCAAAGGGCAGCCCTTGGAGCACTGGAGGAAGTAGCAAAGAGGCTGCTCTAAGCTTCAAGTAAGGAGGCTCTCCAGAGGTAGAACAGGTTTCTTTAGGAGGTGATGGGCACTTTTTCATTGAGATTTTCAAGCACATTCCAGACGACTGAGTACTCCTGTGATATGTGTAGAGGGTGGTACTCTTATTCAGGTATGGGTTGGACTCAATGGCCTCTGAGATCCTTTCCAACTCTGTGATTCTGAGGCCTGACTTCAACCTTTAATGATCCTATTTATGGAATCTGAAAGGTGAATATCTAGGGAAAGGGGAGGAAAACAAACAATTCTATGGAACCAGCTCCTAAAAGAGAGGCAGGAACCTTTGTGAGCCAATTCAGTTTGCTGTGCCTGACTAATAAAGGGTATGCTATGCATTATTTAGTTGAACAAACATTTATTGGATACCTAATATATTAGCCATGATAGCTTTCTTTATTTGTTGTTGTTCAGTCATTTTTAGTTGTGTCCAACTCTTTGTGACCACATTTGGGGTTTTCTTGGCAGAGATACTGGCATGGTCTGCCATTTTCTTCTCCACCTCATTTTATAGATGAGGAAACTGAGGCCAACATGGTAAAGTGACTTGCCCAGGGTCACACAGCTAGTAAGTGTCTAAGGCCAGATTTGAACTTAGGAAGATAAACCTTCCTAACTACAGGCCCAGCACTCAGCTCACCACCCAGCTGCTCCTAAGTACCCTTATGAGGTTTACAATTTGGGGGAGAGATAAAACTTGTATTTATGGAAAAGAGAACATTATATATATATATATATATATATATATATATATATAAGTTAAATGTAATCAAATACTTATATATGGCACATATTAGTAGCATTCAGAGAGGACAGAGAAATCAAATTTTGTAGGAGTTCTGATTGAAGGTTTTTTTTAGAGAGGGGTAATTAATCACAATTTTACTCTCCCTGAGTAATCAAAGTGTAAAAGTAAAATGATCTAGAGGAAAGAACAATAGACAAATAATCAGGAGACCTGGGTTCCTATTACATCTTTGCTACCATGGACAAATTATTGTTCCATCTTTAAAATAAGGTGCTTAAGATGTTCTATTTCATTATTGACTTTGCATCCTCAGTACCTAGAACAGCCTGGTACACAGGTGTTTAGTAAGTGTTTGTTGTGAGATTGATTAAATCATCTAAGGTGCCATCTGTCTTTAATGCTGTCTACTTCAGCAGCAGGACAGTCCAGTTTCTAACAAATAGTTGAATGATTTGCTTTGTGCCCATCACTAAAAAAATGTTAAGCAGTGGATGTCTGACCTCAGGGATGTTGTAAGAGAATTTAGCACTTGTGGGAAGTGGGTCTATGTTATCTCTAAGTACCTTTCCAAACCTAAGAGGCTTTGAATTCTGGGCAGATTTCTTAGATACTTTTCCCTGTCGAGTATGTTAGCTATGCGTTATACTGGAGGCTTCTGAGGTCCTTTCTAACTGTGGTTATTCCTTTTGTTTCTGACTTGCTAACATTCTTGGTAACAAGAAGAAACCAGCCTTGATTTTTAAAATGTCCTGTGATAATTCACAAAATAGATTAAATTACTGGTCAGTTGAAGGCAGATTTATGTTAAATTTAAAAAAACCCAAAACAACCAATTACAATGTATTAAAATGTATCACCAGTGTGCTTCTGGCTGATATAGATTGGTTTTGTGGTATAAAATTGCCAGACTTGAAAGTCAGGAGAGACCTGACTTCAGATCCTGCCTTTGACACTTACCACTTCTGTGGTCAATCCCCCCAAGGCTCTCAGAGTCACGGTTCCCTCATCTGTAAAATGAAGGGGTTGGGCTGAATGGCTTCCAAGGCCTCTTTTAGTTCTCATTCTATGGTCCCATGAATTTTTATGAAGTTCAGTTTCCTCATCTGTAATGCTTTATCAGATTGCTGTAAGGAGCCAATGAAAATGTATGTAAAACATACTGCAAATCCTAAAGCACCGTAGTGCTGTTTGCTCATACTATTATTGATTACTATGGAATACTTAAACACAAGCACGCGCCCCTCCCTTCTCTTTTCCTGACTTGACATACCCAGTTTTTTTCTACCAATTTCATATGTCATGAACTGGAGGCCCTCGACTGTCCTGGTGTCAGTGTGATGAATTGGAAAGGGTGATAGGCATGGCATTGGAATTCTGGTTCTGCCGTTTAACTAACTGTACTTTGGCCAAGTTACTTCATTTCTCTGCTCCTCAGCACCCTCACCATCAAATGAAGATGCTGAATTAGATCAGAAGTGTTGAACATACTGCCCTTCCTAGTGTGGCTTGAACTAGGTTAGAATGTAATTGGGAAATATTTAATAAAGTAAATAAAAATATATAAAATCTAGATAGCATTACATCAAATATGTGGCCCACAAGTGTCCTCCATTTCTGTTTGAGTTTGACACCCTTGGACTAAATGACTCTAAAATCCCTACCAGCACCAAATATATAATTTTATCCTCTAGGTGTTTTCTGACTAATTTCCTTCCTAAAATATATGGCACCTAGAATTTGACACAATACTCTGAATAGCCAGGATACTGTATGATGGGAATATCAACTTCCTATTTATGAATATTCTGACTCTTAGTATAACTGAATATTATATTAGTTTTCTTGGCTGATATATATATATATATATAAATATATACATATGTTATATATATTGATATCTATATCACATTGCTGACTTGTATTGAGCTTATAGGTCACTAAAACTGCTAGATCTTTTTCAAACCAATGTCTATTGTGCCTCCCCTCTCTTGTACTTAGACTTATTGACAAAGACTCTGTGGAACAGAGCCCTTCTATTCACACATCCCCTGGTCTTTTTCTTTTTTCTTTTTTTAAAGTTCTTTTTTTTTTGGAGGGCAATTGGGGTTAAGTAACTTGCCCAAGGTCACATGGCTAGGTTTTTGTTTATGTGTGGGTTAAGTGTCTGAGGCTGGATTCAAACTCAGGTCCTTCTGACTCCAGGGCCAACGCTCTACTCACTGCGCCACCTAGCCGCCCCGCCCGCCCTGGTCTTTTTCAAGGTGAACTATGTCCATTCCCCAAATATTTGAGTATGCATGGAGAGGCTCAGGGTGTGCTCTACATAAACTGCACTACAGAATCACTTCCTTTCCTAATGATTCATCTCTTAGGTTAGAATCTCTAGTTATCTTTGATTCCATTCTGTTTAGTTCTGTCATTTCTTCTTTCAAAAAGAAATGTGCATAGTAGCCTCTTAATGAATGTTTGTTGACTTGACTTCAATTAACTCTTGGATTATTCACCCTTCTTTCTTCATTGCTACTTGTCTTATTTTGGGCAAGTCTGGGCCCTTCTTAATTTACACCTTAGTTACAATTAACTTCCTCCTTTTTGGTCTTGATGCCTATAGTACCAGGATTTTTTAAAATTAAAAGAAATTTTTTAATTTAGCTTCTGATTTCATTGGAGTATGGGAGCACCTGGTAGAGGATAATGCCCTATGCCCCTGCAGATTAATGACTTCTGCAATTTGTAGTTTTAGGGAGTTGCTTAATGGTTATTAAGAGGTTAAATGACTTGTTCATTCTTGGTCACATAGTAGTATCAGAGATAGGACACGAATCCCAGATCATCTAGCCTCTGTGCCATTTTTGTTTTTAGCTGCAAGATTAATCTTTCAAAAATACTACTGCCATCAGGTTTATTATCTCTTACTCATGAACCTACTATATACCTCCCATGCCAATCTAAACTTCTCTGCCTGATTTTCAAGGTTCTCTATAATCTGGCTCCATATTTTCTGTCAAATCTCATTTTTCATTAATTCTCAGGCACGCCATCCCTTCAAAGCTGGAAAGTCTCTTCTCTGTTGTTTGGCTGTAGCATGCTTGCTCCTTTTTCTGTGTGCCCCCTCTCTTGCTGTCTATCCCCTCTCTCCCACTCCTGTAACTCATAGAACGCTCTTGCTTCTTGTCACTATCTCTCTTATCGATCCATATTTCTCAAAGAAGTTTGATTATTTTGTCCATAGCCATCCCCGCCTTCTCTGACATATTGTATTTATACTATCATATGTGTAACATTTAATTTTTTTTCTAATTTTTGCATGTGGTTTGGTTTTTCTAAGTAGGCTGCTAGTTCATGAGAATAGGGACTATTATGCCTTTATAAACTTTTGCATTCCCTAGAGTATTTTAGCACACTTCAGGTCATATATATGTCCTCAGAAAATATTTTTTGACTTTGTGATTTGCCTTAAGATTGATTGGCATTGGTAATGTTCATAATTTTTAGTGATGATTTTATTATTTCAATTACTAATTCAAGTGTAGGTGTGGGGCCCCCTCCCCGGTCTTATGTTTATTTTTTAAAATTAATTTCTTAGTTTAGTTTCAGTTAACAAGATTCAATTCCATAGTTCCTTGAATTTCAAATTTCCTTTACCTCCCTCCCCCCACTCCCCACGACAGTATATAGTCCAGTAAAGGATCTGCAAATACATTCGTATTAGACATTAGTCCAATTACAAAGGCGTATTGTACTAGGTGGGATGAAAAATGGTAAAGAAGAAATAAAACCAAACAATGAAGAGAAAAAGATCAAGTAGTTTGCTTCCATCAGGATTCAGGCTCAGTACTTTCTAGTTATATCTCTGGATGTCGCATTTCTCTCCTTCATGAGTCTTTCGGGATTGACTTATATCACTGCATTGCTGAAAATAGTCCAGTCTGTCATAGTTGGTCATCACACATATGATGTGTCTGTGATTGTATACAAATTTCTCCTGGTTGTACTTTTCTCGCTTAGCATCAGTTTGTATAAGCCTCTCCAGGTAAATATGAAATCCGTCTCCTCCTCATTTCTTATAGCACAATAATATTCCATTACATCTATATACCACAGCTTGTTTAGCCATTCCCCAATTGATGGGCACCCCTTTAATTTCCAATTCTTTGCAACCATGAAAAGAGCTGCTATAAATATTTTTGTAATTTGGGTCTTCCTCCCACTTTGGTCTTATGTTTATGATAGAGCTAGAAACAAGACCTTTGATTTCACTGGCATAAAGAGCTCCCAGTGGGGAACTCCTACTAGTGCAGATCAGCAGCTTCTCTTTAATCTATAGTGTTAGTTGCCTAAAGCCCTGAAAAGTTGTTACTTGTCCAGGGTTGCACAGCCAGTATGTGTCAGGGGTAGGATTTGAACACAGGTCTTTCTGCTTCTGAGGCCAGTTCTTTATCCACTATGTTGAGATGCACATTTATGATAGACCTAAAAAGACATAACGTGTGAAGAAACAGTATTCTTAACCCAAATTAATTAAGATGATTAGGACTTTGGGCACCCGGAGCCTCATTTGAATAATTGAAGTTGCTTAGGAAAAAAAGATTTAAATATAGATAAAACATTCAAAACATTTTATTAAGTACTTATAGCATACTTAATTGTATTTCCTGTGCTAGGTCCTAGGAATACAAAGGCAAAAATGAAGCAGTTCTTGCCTTCAAGGAACTTGAAGACATGTACACAGATAGAATAATACAGGGCAGGGCATGATTATGGCAAAGGAGAGATCAGGCAATATATCCTAGACAGATAACTAATGGTATCTGAATATAGATTGAAGCATACTTTTTAAACTTTCTTTATTTTTATTTTCCTTTTTTTTTTGAAGGGGGGAAGGCAGGATAATTGGGGTTAAGTGACTTGCCCAAGGTCACATGGCTAGTAAGTGTTAAGTGTTTGAGGCCAGATTTGAAGTCAAGTCCTCCTGACTCTGGGGCCAGTGCTTTATTCACTGAGCCACCTAGCCACCCCTTTCTTTATTTTTCTCGAGGTTCCCCCGCTTTGGTCTATGTTTTCTTTCGTAACATGACTATTATGGAAATATTTTACATGACTACACATGTATAACCTATATTGAGCTGCTTACCTTCTCAATGAGGAGGGGTGGAGGAAAGGAGAGAATTTGGAACTCAAAGTTTTAAAAATAAATGTAAAAAACTTGTTTTTGCATGTAATGGGGAAAAATAAAATAATAAACAAACAAACAAACAAATAAATAATAAAAAGAATACTTTTATTTTAGGCATTTAAAAATTTTTTATTATTTATTTTAACTTTCACTTGAAAATATTTTTAAGTTTCAAATTCTGTCCCTTTGCACCCTCCAACCTTTTGTGAAGGTAAGAAATGTGATATCAATAATACATGTGAAATCATTTAAAACATTTCCACATTATCTATGTTGCAAAAAATGCAAGAAAAATAAAGTGAAAAATTATACTTCAGTTTGCATTCCGACTCTTGTCAGTTATTTCTCTGCAGGTGGATATCATTTTTCATCATAAGACCTTTGGAATTGTCTTGGATTATTGTATGGTTGAGAATTGCTAAGTCATTCACAGTTGATCATTGTACAATATTGCTGTAACTGTGTATAATGTTCTACTGGTTCTGCCCATTTCCCTTTGCATCAGTTCATATAAAGTCTTCCAAAAATCATCCCTCATGTCATTTCTTATGGCATAATAGTGTTCTATCATAATTTTATACCATAACTTGTTCATCCATTCCTAAATTGATGGCCATACACTCAATTTCTAATTCTTTGCCACCACAAAAAGAGCTGCTATAAATATTTTTGTACATATTGATCCTTTTCCTTTACCTCTGATCTCTTTGGGGCTTGTTGTTGTTGTTCAGTTATATCAAACTCTACATGATCCCATGGACATTGTCCATGGGATTTTCTTGGCAAAAATATTGGACTGGTTGACCATTTCCTTTTCCACTATGTCCCCATCTTGATGAGGAACTGAGGCAAAAAGGGATTAAGTGATTTGCCCAGGATCACACAGCTACTCAATGTCTGAGACCAGATATGAACTCAGATCTTCCTGATTCTAAACTTTGTCAGTGCAGTGCTCTGTCCACTACATCACCTAGCTGCACTTTCTCTTTGGGATACAGACTGAAGAGTGGTATTGCTAGGTCAAAGGGTATGCACAGTTTGACAGCCCTTTGAGCACAGTTCCAAATTGCCCTCCAAAATGATTGGATTAGTTCACAACTTCACTAACAGTACATTAATATCCCAATTTTTTCCATGTACCCTCTGATATTTATTATTTTCCTTTTCTGTCATATTAGACGTTCTGATAAGTGTGGGGAGGTACTTCAGAGTTGTTTTGATATGCATTTCTCTAATCAATAGTGATTTAGAGCATTTTTCATATGACTATAGTTAGCTTTGATTTCTTCTGAAAACTGTACGTTCATATTCTTTGACCAATTGGGGAATGGTTTGTATTCTTATGAATTTGGCTCAGTTCTCAGTTCTCAAGAGAAATTTGCTGTTTAAAATCCTGTACCACCCTCCCCCCCAATTTTCTGCTTTCCTTCTAATCTTGGGTGCATTCATTTTGTTAGTGTAAAACTTTTTTAATTTAATGTAATCAAAATGATCTATTTTACATCCCATGATCCTATCTGTCTCTTGTTTGGTCATATGTATTTTCCTTATCCATAGATCTGACAGGTAAAATTTTTTATGCTCCCCTAATTTGCTTATGATATTAAATGTCTAAATCATGTACCTGTTTTGATCTTATTTTCATAAATGGTGTAAGATGTTGGTCTATACCTAGTCTCTGTGAAACTGCTTTCCCAGTTTTCCCAGCAATTTTTGTCAAAGAGTGATTTCTTGGCCCAAAAGTTTGGATCTTTGGGTTTGTCAAACACTAGATTAATATGGTCATTTACTACTGTGTATTCTAGTAATCCACCATTCTTATTCTTAGTTGGTACAAAATTGTTTTGATGATTATCTCTTTGTCATACAGTTTGAGATTGGTACTGCTAGGTCACCTTCTTTCACATGTTTTCCCCATTGATTTCCATTAGATATTCTTGATTTATTATTCTTCCAGATGAATTTTGCTATTATTTTTTTCTAGCTCTGTAAATTTTTTTTAAGTTTGATTAATATGGCACTGAATAAGTAAATTAATTTAGGTAGAATTGCCATTTTTTGTTATATTGGCTTGGCCTATCCATGAGAAATGAATATTTTTCTAATTGTTTAGATCTGTATTTTTGTGAAATGTGTTTTGTAATTATGTTCATATAGTTCCTAGGTTTGTCTTGGAAAGTAGACTCCAAAATATTTTATATGGCCTACAGTTATTTTAAATAAAATTTCCCTTTCTTCCTCTTGCTGCTAGACTTTGCTGGTTATATATATGTGTGTGTGTAGAAATACTGATGTCTTATGTGGGTTTATTTTATATCCTGGAACTTTGCTCAAGTTGTTAATTGTCTCAACTAGTTTTTAGTTTATTCTCTAAGATTTTCTAAGTATATGTTATATGTTGTATTGTCTGCAAAGAGCGATAGTTTTAAATCGGGTATTTTTCAGTATTTACAAGGTCTGTGCTAGAGAAAAGGAAACACAAAAGAGGAAGTAGGGAAGATTTGGGTCTTCAGTATAGACTTGGCTAGTTGAGTCTGTGTTCTGGGCTCTGGAGCCCGGAGACCCTGCCATTATGATGGGACAAGATGAACTTCCTCTATCCACTAACTGGAGCCACCGCTGTCTTCTTGAGAGCTATGTCTGAGAGTTCCATCTGCCAACTGGAAGCTGCTCCTTCTTCTGGTATGGTGTCCTGCATCATCAGCTTTCTGAGTCAGCAATCAGTGAGGGAGACTCCACTTAGTGATGTAGCTGGAAGCAAGCAGAAGATATCTCTGCATTATCCCATTTCCATGTGGCCCCATAGGTAGACAGAGAATATCTGCGCATGTTCCAGATGGGAGGACTTTTTGGTTTGCCCCAGGTGTCCCTCAAACTACATTATTTCTTCATGGGGTTTGGAGTTTTCCTCAATTTGTTCATGGGGGGCTGGCTTCTCTAGGGGCAAGCTTCCCAACTGGACAGTGTGGGCAGATGTTTCTGGATTCTTAGTATAGTGGCCCAGACTAGCCCCTCTTCAAGGGTCTCTGGGGCTAGGCTCTCTGTCTGGGGTCCCTATCACCCTTCTCCATTTCTGAAGGCTCTGTCTGAGGGACTCCCCCCCCACCCACATTTGCCTCTAGACTCAGGCTACTTTCATATTGAACTCCCGCCCAGACTTCTGGGATTCTGAGGGCTCATCCTGAGAATACTTGAGGAGGAGAATAAATCTTTTTAGGAGATAACATCAATTGGAAGGGCATAGACTTAAATCAAAAGGCTGAATTTACTTGACATGAACTTTTATTTCATACGAAGAATCTGTATTTGAAAAAGAATTTTCTCCTTTTTAGAAGGGATACACAAATTTTGAAGATTAAAACCCCAAAGACATTTTTTTAGAGTGGTATGTGACATTGAAGCATATTTCATTGTATGCATCAGGAGGGAAGGCAGAGGAGAGAACCACATTTGAACAAACATTAAAAGATAAGGTGTTCGATTCTATCTTCTTAATTTTCTAGTAGAGGCTTACAGCTGCCTGACCTTTCAGGACTTGTGCCAGCTCAAAGAAGAAGACCTAGGAGTTGTCAATCCCTGACTGATTAGAACGGATTAATGGAGTTTCCAATAAATCTTGCCAGTGTCGAGGACAAGCTCCCAGCTGTCTGCAGAACAGATAGGCCTTGTGAAAGTAGAGTGGGTTTGTAGAGGCCCCAGAGCTGGAGGAAAAGGGCTTCAATATTAGCTGAAACCAAAAGGAGTACAAAGGATGCACAGTTTGTATATTTCAGTGGGGCAAACTTTATTAGAAAAAGTACTATCAATAGTAAAGGAAAGAGTCTTTCCTTTGAAAATATTGTATGTTAATTATAATATTTCCCATTAACTTACAATACCACTTCAGAGATAATTTATCTTTATTTCTGTTTGATCTTTGGCAGTAGCTGTTAATACTATCTCTTAAATTTGCCAGGCTGCCCTTTATTTAGACCATGAATCTTTTTGAGAAGTCTAGAATTATTTTGTAATGTGATCATTTTTTAATTTATCTGTTTTTAAGTTTATGTTTTCATATATGAAATTTTCTTAATAGAGGGAATTAAGATTAAAAGATGAATGACTGCATTATTGATTTCTGTATTGAACACTCTATTTTGACCACAGATGTACTGTATATGATTAATAGAATGTAAGCTCCTTCAGATTGGCCTTTTTTTGTGTTTGTTTCTATAACATTTAGCACCACACTTGATACATAGTAAACATATAAGTGCTTTTTGAAAAATTCATTTAACAACTTACTATTTACCATTTAACAGCTTATTTCTAGATAGCATTTATTTTGCACCATCATCAAAATTGTTTATTGATTTGTACTGAAGAACATTTATTATTTGTGATTTGATAGGGTGCAGTGTATAGTTATTGCTGGAAAGATAGCCATAGAATTCAAAGTAGAACAACGGTTTTGTTGCTCTATTGTCAAGTTCTAAAGACTCAATTGTATTGTAACATTCAGTTGCTCTTATGATTCCTGTAATTAAAAAAAAACAACTTACCTTGGATGCTAGTAGGATTCTGATAAAAACCAAGTCTTTCTGTTTTCTTTTAAAACATGAAGCTCTGTATGTAATTGCATATCAGCATTGTCTTTGAAGTTAGCAAGTGCTCCTCAATGCCTGCAGAGAAGAGAAAAGGGTGGGGTGGATTGGGTTTGGAATCAGAACGTTTAAGTTGAGATTGAACTTGAAGCAAACTTGTACCAAAGTGAAAGAGCAGTTATGTCAAAGCCTTTTGAAATTTGAGAGTAGTCTAGGATAGCTTGCTATGACATTTCTTACTGATGGTGTCTGAAGTAATGCTAATTAAGATGATGATAGAGCTGGAGTGAGATGATAAAATTAGAAGTTATCTAGTCCAATTCCTTCTTTTTACATACAAGGAAACTAAGGCATAGAGAGGTTAATTGACTTGACCAAAATGATAATAAGCATGTAACAAGCATTTTAATAAGTGCCTACTATGAGCCTGACACTATGCTAAGTAGTGTGTGGCAAAGCTGTGATTCAAACTCAGGTCCTCTGGATCCAAATCCAATTTTTCTCTTACTATTCTGGGCTGCCTCCCAATTTTTCTCAGTGGTTCAATGTGTTTTATCCTATAAAACATTATATTAATTAAAAAAATTTGAACCTAAATATTAGGGATATGATAATATAGTGTCCTACTTAGCCAACATTTATCTAGCCTAGTACTCTCTAGGTATCAGAGGTTCCAAAGTACATGCTGAGGCAGAGTCAGCAGAGTTGTCACTTTCAGCTTTTGAGACCAGGGGAGAGTTAATGGAAAAGATAGTAAACCAAGTTGGACATTTACAGAAAGGGATTTCAAAAGATGGAGATAATTTGGGAGGAGTTGGGGAAACAGGAACAAAGACATGGATATAGGAGAGGAAGGGGCCAAATGGTGAGAAATCCAGCTTTGCTGGAACATGAATACATAATTCTACTCATTGGCAGAATATAGTTGTTTGTTAACTTGTAAAATCTTCCTTTTTATATTTAATAGTATTTACTTTTTTCCAATTACATGTAAAGTTAATTTTCAACATTCATTTTTGTAAGATTTTGAGTTCCAAATTTTTCTCCCTCCCTCTCTTCCTAACCCCCTCCTTACAAGAGCAAACAATCTGATATAGGTTATACATGTACAATCATGTTAAACATATTTCTACATTAGTCATGTTGTAGAAGAAGAATTGGAACAAAAAAGAAAAACCACAAGAAAGAAAAAAAACAAAAAAAGTAAAAATAGTATGCTCCAATCTGCATTCAGATTCCATAGTTCATTCTCTGGATATGGCTAGCATTTTCCAAAATGAGTCTTTTCGAATTGTCTTGGATCATTGTATTGCTGGGAAGAGCTAAGTTTATTGAAATCAGTTATTGCACAGTGTTGCTGTTACTGTGTATAGTGTTCTGCTTTTACTCACTTCCCTCAGCATCAGTTCATGTAAGTCTTTCCAAGTTTTTCTGAAATCCACCTGCTCAGCATTTCTCATAGAACAGCAGTATTCCATTATATTCATATACCACAACTTGTTCAGCCATTCCACAATTGATGGGTATCCCCTCAATTTCTAATTCTTTACCACTACAAAAAGTTGCTGTAAGTATTTTTGTACATGTGGGTCTTTTCCCCTTTTTTATGATATCTTTTGGATATAGACCTAGCAGTGGTATTGCTGGATAAAAGGGTATGCACAATTTTATAGCCCTTTGGAAAAAGTTCCAAATTGTTCTCCATAATGGTTGCATCAATTCACAATTCCACCAACAAAGCATTAGTGTTTCAATTTTCTCACATCTTCTCCAACATTTATCATTTTCCTTTTCTGTCATATTAGTAAATCTGACTGGTGTGATGTGGGACCTCAGAGTTGTTTTAATGTTCATTTCTCTAATCAGTAGTGATTTAAAGAATTTTTTATATAACTATAGATGACTTTAATTTCTTCATCTGAAAGCTGCCTGTTCACATCCTTTGGTCATTTATCAATTGGGGAATGACTTGTGTTCTTATAAATTTGACTCAGTTCTCTATATGTTTTAGAAATGAACCTTTATCAGAAACATTGGCTATAAAAATTGTTTCCCAGCATTCTGCTTTCCTTCTAATCTTGGTTGCTTTGATTTTGTTTGTGTAAACCCTTTTTAATTTAATGTAATAAAACTATCCATTTTGCATTTCATAATGTTCTCTATATCTTTTGTGGTCATAAATTCTTCTCTTCCATGTATCTGACAGGTAAACTATTTCTTGCTCTCCTAATTTGCATATAGTATCAGCTTTTATGTCTAAATCATGCACCTGTTTCTACCTTATCTTGGTATAGGGTGTGAAATGCTGGTCTGTGTCTAGTTTCAGCCATACTATTTGCCAGTTTTCCCAGCAGTTTTTGTCAGATGGTAAATTCTCATTCCAGAAGCTGGAGTCTTTGGGTTTATTAAACAGTTGATTACTATAGTCATTGACTACTGTGTCTTGTGTACATAACCCATTCCACTGAACCACCAGTCTATTTCTTAGCCAGTACCAAATAGTTTTGATGATTACTACTTTATAATATAGTTTTAGATCTGGTATGACTAGGCTACCTTCCTTTGCATTTTTTCATTAACTTCTTGTAAAATTTTCTAAAGTAGTAGTATCTAAAAATGAAATAACAGGTTTTTCTCACCAGTGTGATGACCAACATACTTGGTAATTATAAGCAGTATTTTAAGAAAGGAAAAGTGGCAGTTAGTCAACAAGCATTTTTAATTGCCCACTATGTGCTAGGGACTGTGCTGGAGATCCAAAGAAATCCAAAAGTCAGTCCTTTCTCTCCAGGGGCTTACAGTCTAAATTGGAGGTGAAAAAGAGAGGGGGGATCTAAAAAGGATGCTTGTAGAAGGTGGAATTTCAGTTGGGGTGTTAAGCCCAGGAAGTCAGGAGATGAGAAGGGAGGGAATTTCAGATATGAGGGACAGTTAGTGAAAATGCCTAGAATTGGGAGATGGAGTATCTTGTATGAAAGAATAGAAGAGGCCAATTATCATGGGATCACATTGTGTATAAGAAGAGTAAAGCATACATTCTTTGGTCTATGTTTGGCAGATGTTTTTCTAAGAAGATTCATTATTGTTTTACTACATCAGAAGTAATTAACCCAGATTCATTTTAGAAATTCTGTTAGCTCATTTATGCACTGTGATTGGGTAGGCTTGGAGTAAAGCTGAAGTTCCACCCATTTGAGTTTTTCCACTTGTCACTTTTCAGTGACCTAAATGTTTTATAACTATTATATTTTAAAATTAGTTTGCATTATTAAATTTTGATATTGAAGTCCATTAAAACCTTCAGGTATTTTTTTTTCACAAAAATCATATTGCATATTTATATGCCTCCTTCATCCTGAATTTATGCAGTTGAAATTGTGAACCAAAGTGTATAACTTTAATTTGTCCTTTGAAAATTTGATTGAGTTCATCTTTCTAGCTTGTTGAAATCCTTTTATATTTCTTTATTTTGTCATCTATTTCATTTCCTCTTCTTCCAATATTTGTGTTATCTATCTACAAATTTGATAAACATACCTTCTATAACTTCATTTAAGTCACCTTAAAAACGGTGATAGCACGGGGCCAGTGATGGATACCTGAGAGAGTGTATTTGAGGCATCTATTCAGGTTGACATGGATCTACTCATTCTAGTTCTTTAGATCCATTCAGTCTTATCAGTTCTAGATCTAGCAATCTCTTTCATGTGACATCTCATAACAAGGTAAAATTGGGTTAAATACTTTTGACTTAATTTTTACTTACCTATATAGTGAAAATTTTTATTTGTTCTATGTCTTCCTCTCATTTATTTGAATACATAAGAAGGTTGGTCAGTAGGGCCATGAAATTATATTAAGATTCCATTGTTAGGGGCGGCTAGGTGGTGCAGTGAATAGAGCACAGGCCCTGGAGTCAGAAGGACCTAAGTTCGGTTCTGGCCTCAGACACTTAACGCACACACAAAACAAAACAAAAATAACCTAGCTGTGTGACCTTGGGCAAGTTACTTAACCCCAATTGCCCTCCAAAAAGCAAAAAAAAAAAAAGATTCCATTGTTCATTTGATAGCAACTCTTCAAGTTGTAGAAATAATTACCAAGAGCTGTGAGCTCTTCCACCCAGCGTGCACTTGCCTCTCCCCTGCCTCCAGGTGCGGCACCACCTCCTCTCTTCTCTTAAGGGTTTAAACTTGCCACTTCAAAGTTTGCCAGGGATGATGATATTGCTGCTCTCGTTGTTGACAATGGCTCTGGAATGTGCAAAGCTGGCTTTGCAGGAGACGATGCCCCTCGGGCTGTCTTCCCTTCCGTTGTTGGGCACCCCAGACATCAGGGTGTGATGGTGGGTATGGGCCAGAAAGACAGCTATGTGGGGGATGAGGCCCAGAGCAAGAGAGGTATTATAACCCTGAAGTACCCCATTGAACATGGTATTGTCACCAACTGGGATGACATGAAGAAGATCTGGCATCATACTTTCTACAACGAGCTCCGTGTGGCCCCTGAAGAGCACCCTGTGCTGCTCACAGAAGCCCCCCTGAACCCCAAAGCCAACAGAGAAAAGATGACTCAGATTATGTTTGAGACCTTCAATACCCCAGCCATGTATGTTGCCATCCAGGCTGTGCTGTCCCTGTATGCCTCTGGTCATACCACTGGTATTGTGATGGACTCCGGTGATGGTGTGACCCATCTATGAAGGTTATGCCCTTCCCCACGCCATCCTCCGTCTGGATCTGGCTGGCTGTGATCTGACGGACTACCTCATGAAGATCCTGACCGAGAGAGGATACAGTTTCACTACCACAGCTGAGAGGGAAATCGTTCGTGACATCAAGGAAAAGCTGTGTTATGTCGCCCTAGACTTTGAGCAGGAGATGGCCACTGCTGCATCCAGCTCCTCTCTGGAAAAGAGCTATGAGCTCCCTGATGGTCAGGTTATCACCATTGGCAACGAGAGGTTCCGGTGCCCAGAAGCTCTCTTCCAACCATCTTTCTTAGGTATGGAATCTTGTGGAATCCACAAAACTACCTTCAACTCAATCATGAAGTGTGATGTTGACATTTGTAAGGACCTGTATGCCAACACTGTATTGTCAGGTGGTACCACCATGTACCCAGGCATTGCTGACAGGATGCAGAAAGAGATTACAGCCCTAGCTCCCAGCACAATGAAAATCAAGATCATTGCCCCACCTGAGCACAAATACTCTGGATTGGATGCTCTGTCCTGGCGTCTCTTTCCACATTCCAGCAGATGAGAATCAGCAAGCAGGAGTATGACAAATCTGGGCCCTCCATTGTCCACCGCAAATGCTTCAGAATGGACTGTTTGTGTTTTTTTTATTTTTATTTTTTGTCAAAGGGTGTGACATGATGACATGATAATTGCCCAAAAAAGAGATGAGATTGGCATGGCTTTATTTGTTTTTGTGGGGTTTTTTTTGGCGCTTGACTCAGGATTTAACAACTGGAACAGTGAATGTGATGAGCAGTCTAAGTATGGTTGGAAGCAAACATCCCCAAAGTTCTACCGTGTGTCTTCAGGACTCTGATTGTACATTTGTTTTTTTGTTTTTTTTTTTTTTTGTTTGTTTTTTTAGTAGTCCAAATACGGTATAATGCATTGTTACAGCTACAAGCCTCTGTGAAGGCTGAGCTCAAAGGAGCAATGTAACAAAGATCCAGATGGGGAGGGGGGTGGGGGGAAGGTACTAGTATTGCTTTAAATGTAAATTATGTAATCCTTAAAAAAACTTTTTGTATCTTCCGCCTTAATACTTGTTCCTTTTTTTTTAAATTGTCAGCCATATGGAATGGCCCCCTAAATTCCCTCCCTGCCCCCAACATAGATGTGAATGAGGACTTTTATAGTCTCCCTGCGAGTTTTGAGATTGGTGCCAGTACTTGGGGGAGGCGAGGAGCTTTACCTGTACACTGACTTAAGACCAGTTCAAACGGATTTAAAAAAAAAGAAATAATTACCAAGAGAAAAAAAAAGCTTTATAAGATTAGTTTTGCAAATCCAAATGTATAAATATTAGCAAACTTTATACTGTTTCACACAGCTGTCTAAAAGTGAGTTTGCTTAATTTTTTTTTACTGATTTCTTTGTTTTCTCATGTTCTCAATTAAATGCAACAAATATTTATTGTTTTTATTCTGCCAGGTATTGGCTATGTCTTTTATATAAAGATGAGAGCTCTTGCGATTTGAGATTCTGCAGAATACATTGGGAAAAAAAACAGAAGTGAAAGAGTTCCTCCCTTTCTCCTGCCTCTAAAAGCATGAGGATTGGTAAAGGAAAACATCTTAACCTAATCAGGTCCAGTGAAGTGTCTAACTAGCATATATCAGAATAATAAAAGATTTTTTGAAAGTTATAAAAATATAATTTTGATTAACCTCTGATTATTACTATAAAGCAAGGCATAAAACAGGGAAATGTATACTCACTTGCTTTTCAATCTTCTTAATGTCTAAGTTGTGTTTATAACTTGTCTCCCCAGTGAGGCTATAAACTTAAAGGTTGGGAACAATCTTATATGTTTTTTTTGTATCCCCTATTATATCTTTTGCATACTAGCCATGCAAGAAATTTTTTTAAGTTAAGATTTTAATATAAGATATAGATGGGTGAAATAGGTGCAAAGCATTATAGGCAGGCAAGTATGTTAAAAATACCTCCTAGATATTTTCTTGGCATTTAAGCTATGATCAGATCATTCCATATCTGGACTTACAGAATAAAATCTTTTTTGATCTATTATTCTTCTTTTGGCTACAGAGAAGGCAGAGAAGTGAAGTACCTCTCCTAGAAGCAATAGAAATATTCATTTCTTTTCTAGACTTCTCTGCAGCATTTGACACTTGGTCACTCTTCCTGGACACCCTTTTCTTCTTGGGTTTTTCCAACACAATTGTCTCATTCTTTTCTTGCCTGTCTGGCCATTCCTTCTTAGTCTTCTTTACTAGATCATCATCCTTATCCTATTTTCTGATGTGGGGGCTCTGTTTTTGGACCCTTACTGCTTGTTTCCCATCTTTGTCTTTTTCTCTCAGGGATCTCATCAACTTCTATGGGTTCAACTATCATTTCTTTGTGGAGTTCTCACAGATCTATACATCCAGTCCCCGTCAGTTGCTTGAATTCTAGTCTCTCATCACCAGCTACCTATTAGCTACCTCTAAGAGGATATCTTGAAGGTATCTCAAACTCAGAATACTTAAAATAGAAGTCATTGTCTTTCAAACTTCCACCTCTTCTTCACTTCCTTATTTTTTTGGTGAGGGCATCAGTGTCCTTTCTGCCACCCAGGTTCACAACTTCAGTCACCCTTGATTTTTCTTTCTCCCTCACCCCTAACATATAAACAGTTGCCAATTCTTACCAATTTTATGCCTTCAAAATATATTTTGATTCTATTCACTTCTCTCTGTTCCCACAACCATCACCATAGTTTAATTCTCACAGAAACTATTTCAATATACTATTTCAAACTCCAAACTGGACTACCAGCCCATAGTCTGTCTCTTTTCCCCAACTTCATCTTCAGCAGAACTGCCAGATTGATATTCTTATGGCACAGATCTAACCATGTTACATTCCAGCCCAAGAATGTCCTGTGGCTCCTTTTTGTATCCAAGATAAATAAAATTGCTCCTTTTGGTTTTTAAAGCCCTTCACAAGTTGACTTTAGCCGGCCTTTCCAAACTTACTGCACATTTCTTTTGTTTCATGTATTGTTTTTTTTCTCCTACAAAACTGCCCCACTTGCTATTTCCTGTACACAGGCTTCCATTTCCCACCTCACATCTCTGTGCCATTGTACTTACTATTCTTCATTCCCAAAATGCACTTCTTCATATTCCCTTAGAGAAGCTTTAGCTTTCTTCAAAGCACAATTCAACAAAGCACTCAGCACATAGTAAATGTTTAATAAATATTTGTCAACTTGATTTGAAAGCTATCTTGATTCCACAATTTGCTAGTGCCCTCCACCTGGAAATTACTTTTTCTAGAGCGACCTGGAAAGATTAGAGAAAAACGCTTTCAAAGTGTTTTTCTAGTTCTAAATCCTATGATCCTGAGATCCATATGATGTGAAAATGGTTGATAGTTTAAATTACTGAAAATCAAATCATGTGGAAAAGTACCTAATTTTCCCTTTTTATATTTGAAACTGAAGGGAAATTCTACTCACTACTCTCATTAAGATTGAATAAGAACTCCTAATAATAGCATTATCAAATCTTTTAGGAGAGTCATTTCCTTTAGATTCTAATGGGTTTGTATCTGACTGAAACCAGAAGCAGTTAAGTTGGTTTTTATTTGACTTTAACACTGACTTTGTTTTCAAATGTTAGAATGTATCACTTGACCTCAGAAAAGGAATGTGAGAATCACTTAGACTCAGTCCTGATATAGCGTTTGAAGAGCTATTCAAACTTTGCAAATGGTAGAGGTTTCTGCTTTATTATCTGACTTGAAACATTCATTGCTTTATGAACTGAGTACTTTTTAAGTACCTATACAGGGAAATTAATTTTTTTCTAGTGTTAGAAACTGCATGCCATTTAAAATGTAATATCACAGAATCATATATGAATTATGTAATCTTAAGAGGTGGGAGGGATGTCAGAGTCCAGTCTCTACTTGAATCACAAATCCCCTCATGACAATGAAAACAAGATTAATTAAATTTTCTATTTGACCTGCCTTTGAAAGAATTATACAAATTGGATTAGACAGACAGACAATTGGTCATTAGAGTTAAAATCTGCTTTCAGAGACTAGATTTGGCAGTGTGAAAGGAATCATTGATGAACAACTCAACAGCTGAAATGCTTCAGTTTTAAAAAGTGGCAAAAAGTTGGAAAACAAGAATAAGTCAAACAGAAAACAATTATTTAATGAGACAATCAATCAATATTTATTAAGAGCTTACTATGTGCCAGGCACTTTGATAAATTCTGGACAAGAAATATTAAAATTACAAAATTTAAAAAAGAAAATACAAGAAATGTATTATCAAGTACCTGACCCAAAGAAGTGGTCAAGGCAAAATAAAATCTAAAATTTGTTAGACTATTTGAACATTGTAACCAAAATTTGAATATATTATTTCAAGAAATAATAAATGGAAACTGCTTAGAACTCTTAGAAACAGAGAGAAAAGTAAATAGCCACTTCCCAAAAGAAACTCTACAATGAAAACTCACAAGAATTCATAGCCCAAATCCAAAGATTCAAGGTAAAAGAAAAAAATACTTCAAGAATCCAAAAAGAAAAAGTTCAGATACTAATGACTTGGCAGTAGCCACTCTAAAGAAGAGAAGAGCTTGGGATAATCCGAAAATAAAAAAAAGATAAAGGTGTATAATGAAGAATAGCATATCTGTGAGAAAGAAATATACTCCTGCAGGGGGAAAAATGAACCTTTAATGAAAAAGAGGAATTCTAAGTATTCCTTCAGAAATGCCTAGCAAAAAAAGCAAGAAATAAGTACATATTTTGAAATGGAAAATAGAAGTCAAGAGACAAATGAAAAGATATACACATTTGTTTAATTGGGAAAAGATATGACGATGAATTTTTAATGCTAATCTGGGGATAATAAACAAATGTCTTTTCAGAACCTTAATATCTTTAAGGGGCATGAGAAAGGTAAAAAATGATGGATGGTTATGTAGGTTGTTTTTCCTGCTATTTTGATGATCTCAGAGAAGACAGAAAAGGAATGAAGAGGGGATTATCCTGGGAAAGTAAATGAGGATGAGAGTGTTGGAATCACTATCACACAATACAGATGCATAAGATGAAGACATTATCATGGAGGAAGGAGCAGGATGGGGAATATGTATCCTTTGAATTTCACTTTCATTTCAACTGGTTGAAAATTGAACATTATTCTACCTTGATTTCAGTACAGAAATACATTAAACTCAAAAATGAAATAAGAGGATACAGAAAAAAAGAGAGGAGAGAAGAGGAATTTAAAAGGGAGGGCTGAATAGGTGAGGGAGATAAGCAAGACAAACTCAAGTGTTACAGAAGGGAATGTGAAGGTGGGATCAAAAGGAAAGAAAAAAGAGTAAAAATTTGGGATCTAGGTTAGAGAAGAGGAAAAAAAAACTGCAAAGTAGGGGTTGGAAAGAGGGAAAATTATAAGAGGACAGGATAGAGGGAAATAGATAATTAACAATCATAACCCTGAACATAAATGGATGAATTCACTCATAAAATTCTATAGGATAGTAAACTGTATTAAGAAATAAAATCTAACAATATATTGCTTATAAGAAACACATTTAGAATACAGCACATTCACATACAGTTAAATAAGGACTGGAACAAAATTTATTATGTTTTAGCTATTTTTTTAAAATAGGGGTAACAATTGTGATACATGATAGAGATAAGCAGTAAAATTATATGAAATTATATCATGCTTAAAATATCATAATGAATCAATATTTAAATTTAATGCCAAATTTACTGCTTAATTTAGTGCTAAATAACATATAAATACTAAAAGGAAAAGTTAATTGAACCAGAGGGAGAAATAGATAGCAAAATTATAATAGTTGGTGACACCAATGTACCCCCTTTCAATCTAGGAAGAACTAACCAAAAGATAAACAAGAAAAAAGCTAAGGACCTGAACAAAACTTAGAGATGATAGATCTCTGATGATTACAGAGTGATAATAGACAGGAATTGACATGCCTCTCATCTCTATACAACACCGTTGCAAAAGTTTACTAAGTATTGGAGCATAAAGACCTCATAAAAATGTAAAAAAAAAAAGAAAGAAATACAAACATCATTTACTGATCACAATGCAATAAAAGATATATTCGAGGGACAGCTAGGTGGCCCAGTGAATTTCAACAACACCATTGAACAGAGCACTGGCCCTGGAATCAGGAGGACCTGAGTTCAAATCCAGCTTCAGACACTTAACACTTACTAACTGTGTGACGTAGGGCAAGTCACTTAACCCCAATTGCCCTGCCTTCTCCCCTCCAAAATTTAAAAAACAAGCAAAAAAATTTTTTAAAAAAGATATATTCAATAAAGGGCCTTTCCTCAAAGGAAAGAAGTAACAAAGTAATCATAAACTCCATAATATAATTTCAAAGAAGTGGTGAGTCAAAGAACAAATTTTAAAACAATATAAAATTTCGTGAGATAAATGATACTTTTGTCAATGAGACTAAAATTTATGGGGATGTGGTTAAAGTAGTTCTTAGGTGAAAATGTATATCTCTAAACACTTTCATTAGAAGAAAGATAAAACAAATCAATTAGGTATGCTACTTAAAAGTAGCTTGAATGACACTGAATAAAAAACACCCAAATAAACAACAAAATCGAAATTTTGAAAATCATAGAAGGAATGAATAAATCTGGAAGCAAAAACCCCATTTAACTGGTAAGTCTAGGAGCAAAGAGGTCATCTAGACCAACAAAGCCTTTATTTTATAGATGAGGAAATTAAATCTTAAAGAAGTTAAGTATACCTAAAATGGACAGTACTTATCAGCCATCTCTTTTTTCAAATGCAATTGGGAGAAAAAGTTTTTATTTTGATTCTTTCCATTCTATAATCTATCTCCACCTCATTTGTATGTCCAGTTCTTTTTTTTTTTTTTTAATTAAGCAATTGGGGTTAAGTAACTTGCTCAAGGTTACACGGCTAGTCATTATTTATGTGTGGGTGCTCATTTTCTGAGGCCGGATTTGATCTTGGGTCATCCCAACTCCGAGGCCGGCGCTCTTACTCACTGCGCCACCTAGCTGCCCCATGTATGTCCAGTTCTTGACCTTTACCTGTTGGTTAGCATTTAAATGCATGAGAAGTGAGTTATTTTATTCATATCAGCAAGGTCAGAATCCAGATTAAATTTGAAGGTGGACTTTATCAGGTTCTGAATAGTTAGAAAATAAGTGTGGATATTTTTCTTTGAGGGTACTATGTTTTCTAAACTTTGAATCCATTCATTCTAGTTTTCCCTTACCTCTCAGGATAGTGATTCTTAGACCTGATGTTGTGACCCACCAGAGTATCTTCAGTTATCTCAAGTACTCTAAAAATATCTACAAATAAAATTAATTTTAAATCACCTTAAAATTGTATGTCACACTGCACTTTTCAATAAAAGGAAGGGACATTGAAAAATCAAATAAATGATAGTGCCCAAACACAAAATTTAGGCAACATTGATAGCTCTAAAATTTTTGACAACTTTTATTGATCTATATTTTTCTTCATATATTACTGTCTTTTACCTGCCTCTTACACTATAATTTCTTTATTGGTAGGAACTCAGTTCACTGTTTCCATTGTGTCATTATACAGCAAATAGTTAAATACATTGTACAAAGTGCCCACCCTAAAACTGTCATCTCTATTATGCTTCCATGATGCTATGATCTCTCTCTGATTTGGTTACTCCCACCTCTGACACAGATCACAACCCATCTATACCTTCTTATCCTGTATAATTCTTGGCCATGTTTTCTTAGAAATTCTCCTTGGAGGGGATGTGGGAAAACTGTTGCAGTACTACAGTGCTGATGGAGTTATGAATTGTTCCAACCATTGTGGAGAGCAATTTGGAGCATATACTTGATCTAGCAATACCACTGCTAGGTCTGTATTCCAAGGAGATTGGGGAAAAAAGGGAAAAGGATCTATTTGTACAAAAATATTCATAGCAATTCTTTTTGGGATAGCTAAGAATTGAAAGTTGAGGGGATGCCCATTAAGAAATGACAAACAGGGAGTGGCTATGTGGTGCAGTGAATAGAGCATCAGACATGGAGTCAGGAGGACCTGAGTTCAAATTCGGCCTCAGACATTTAAGAAAAAAACAAAACAAAACCTAGCCATGTGACCTTGGGCAAGTCACTTAACCCCAATTGCCCTACCTTCCCCCCTCAAAAAAGCAAAAAAAAATGACAAGCAGGATAATTTCAGAAAAACCTGGAGGTGCATGAAATGATGCAAAGTGAAGTGAGCAGAACCAGGAGAACATTGTATACAGTAAGACCAATACTGTATAATAAAGAATGGTGGTATAATAAATATACCAATATTTATAATATAAATATTTATAATAATAAATATACCAATATCAAAATAACCTATTGGTTATTTTCAGTAATATGGTGTCTGGCAATTCCAAAGGACCCACGATGAAAAATGCTATCCACCTTTAGCTCCAATGCAATATTCATAGTGCCAACAGTGACTGTGAACATGCTGGCGTAGTGCTCAATTGCAAAATATAACAGACTCTCCATATAGAAGACAGAAGCAAAACATTTATTCAGACACCAGAAAGCCAAATCCCACCATCAGGAAACTGAATCCATCATAACAACATAGAATTAATACACCACAACATAACAGAGAGCCACACCATCCCTTAGCCTTCCCACAAACAAGCACTCATGAGCCTAGCTGTCTCCCTGGGTGCATCCTCTCCTCCCTATGTCTCTAACTTCTCTGACTCTCAGCTTCTTGTGGCTCTGCTCCACCCTTCAGCAAACTCCTCTCATCACAGGCTCTATGTTTGACCTATTAGGGAACAGGGAAGATCGTCCTACCAGGGAAGGTCTTCAAATTCCCTTAGGCTTATTAAGGGGCAGGGAAGCTCTTCAAATTTCCATTACCATGTTACCACCTTCAGAGATAGAACTGATGTCTGAATATTGACTGAAGCATGCCATTTTCTTTTTCCTTCCTCCCTCCCTCCCTCTCTTCCTTCCTTTTTCTTCTTTTTTGCATAAAATGCCTAATATGGAAATGTTTTAATTGCAAAATATAACAATGTGGTTGCACATTGTAATGGCAAGTACAGAAGTAGTTCACACCTTGTTTCAGCTATTGAATTAACACCTTGTTTCAGTTTCAGTTTCTTTTGAGCCTTGTATCAAGTCTGTTAAGAAACAGAACATGTGAACCCCACAACTTGATGATGGTGCTGGAAATGTATATGAATATTGTTGTGGCTCTGTTAAGCTTTGTCTTCTCAGAAACAGGAACTGTGAAGTACTTGAGGTGGACTGGACACTGTGAGCTTCAATATGGAATGGGAACTGGATGAAGAACTAGACAAAGAGCTGGACAAGGAACTGAGAGCTGCTTGCCTTTGAACCCAGGTGACAGTTGGATCTGGGACCATGGAAGAGGAACCATGGAAGCTGAGAGCCAGTCTCGAGTCAAGCTGAAAGGAGACTTTACTTGGATACTGTGTACTGACTGAGATTATGATTTACTGTGATCTAGGGATGGAGAACTTTGACTTTTGTACTTTGTGATTGAATTAAGGATTTTGTGATTGACTAAATGAAGTCCTTTGTTTAAAACTATGTGACCACTTTGGTGAAAACTGTGTGGCCATTTTAGTGACAAGCTGTTTAGTTGTGACAGGGTGAATGCTGTATTTTGATTTTCTGTGATAAACTGTAACATTGTGAATGCTATATTTTGATTTTTTGTGAATGTTTTGCTCTGATTTGTTATTGAATAAATAGAGAGCTAACTATACTATATAATCAGAACCTTGAAAGTTGTTCACAGCAGCAATCCTCTGGAAAGCTGCTCATGTGTGGCTTTACACACATGTATAATGTATATCAGGTTGCTTACTATCTCAGGGAGGGGGGAGGAGAAAGAGGCAGAGAATAATGGAATTTTGAACTCAAAACTTAAAGAAAACCACCAATGAATGTTAAAAATTATTTTTATATGTTATTGGGGGGGAGAAAATATTATTTAATAAAAAAGAAATTCTCTGTAGATGATCTATTAAGTGCCCGATGAGCCTTAATTTAGGTCTTTTGACATTCTTTGGATATAAGTAAAGTGTTCAGGGTGTCTATTTCTTCTCCCTCATTTTTGGTATATAACCAGATTCTCTCCTTTTTCTTTTTTTTTTTTTAAAGCAATTGGGGTTAAGTAACTTGCTCAAGGTTACACGGCTAGTCATTATTTATGCGTGGGTGCTCATTTTCTGAGGCCGGATCTGATCTCGGGTCATCCAAACTCCGAGGGCGGCGCTCTTACTCACTGCACCACCTAGCTGCCCCTTTAGGGCAATTGGGGTTAAGTAACTTGCCCAAGGTTACACAGCTAGGTTTTTTTTTGTTTGTATGGATTAAGTGTCGGAGGCCGGCTCCGAACTCAGGTCCTTCTGATTCCAGGGCCGGCGCTCTATTCACTGCGCCACCTAGCTGCCCCTCTCCTTTTTCTTTACATGATATATTACATATCACTTAGTGTGTGTGTGTGTGTGTGTGTGTGTGTGTGTGTGTGCGCGTGTGTGTGTGTGTGTGTGTGTGCGTGTGTGTGTGGTTGAAGTTTAGGATCACTGAAAATACCGGGCCTTTTTTCAAATATAATGAAGAGGAAACTGAGGCTTAAGAGGCTTAAATGACTCACCCAAGGTCACATAGTAAGCTGCTAGATTTGAATCTAGTTGCTCTGACTCAAATCTAGTTCTCTTATTACTGAGCTGTCCTGTCTCACAGCATATTAAAGTCCTTTCTTGAGGTCTTTATAGCTTGTGAGTACCAATGAAGCATCCAGACCATCTATCTGTTATTCCTTTTTTTTTTGTTACATGAATAGCCCATATCCTTGATTTCGACTTCTTACAAATATTCAAATATATTACAAATATTCTTACAAAACTTTGATGATATCTATTTTGCTTCTACTTGCTTATGCCCATCATGCGTCTTTTCTTTGATCATTCAAGATTTCTTGATGAAAGAAACAACAGGAATCATTTTGTTCAGAGGCATAAAGCAAGAGATATATGCAGATGAGAGGTACTTGCTACTTTCATGGGAAATGTCCTACATAAGACCCAAATTGAAATGTTCCTTTCATTAACAATAATAGCTAACATTTATATAGAACTTTACAGTTTTCAAAGTGTTTCACAAGTGTTATCTCATTGATCCTCACAATAACCCTAGGAGTTATGTACTATTATGATTCCTCCAATTTACAGGTGAGGAAACTGAGAATGAGGGAGGTTAAGTGACCTTTTGGATCACATAGCTAGTAAATCCCCAAAGCTGGATTCGAAGTGAAGTCTAACTGATTTCAGGTCTAGTTCTCTCTCTCCATTTCTCTGTCCCACTGCCTTTAGTTGATGAGGTAGTCCAGATGTTCATGTTTGTGGATGAAATTATATGGAGGCTAGACAAACAGTTGGGATCAGGATTGGTAAGAAGAAAAAAATAGGGTTGTTCCCATGACATAATGGTATTAGATGTTTGCATTTGACCAGCATATTTTTGATATTTAAATGGATTTGTGATCTCATTGTTGTTGGCATTTTCTCTATTCATACATGTTACAACTCATCTATATAATTCTTGTTCAAGTTCTTCCGCAAATCTTCTATAGAAAATCTAGCGTCTGCCTTAGAGACCCTTTGAGTCCTTAAATATAACAGGGTGATGGTTGGACTGTCTATATACCATTATTTTATCCTTCATTCTCATTTTATAGTTAGACCACCTCATTTTAGGGTCATATATATTCTTAATGATTGCCTTAATGTAGCTTTCTATTCACAAATAATATTCTAATATATCTAATAACACTTTCAAGTGCTTTCAGTGTAATTCTTGGGGCAGGAAGTGCAACAAATCAATCAGTGAACCTCCTTTGATTAAGTACTTTCTATGTACCAGGCATAGTGCTAGGTACTGGGGATACAAATATAAAGAATGAAATGAGCCCTACACATGAGGAGTTCACATTCTAACATGGACCTCAATTTCCTCACCTGTAATATGGGTTGGACTAACCTTCAAGACTCTTTCTAGCTCTAAATTTGTGAACCTTCAAAATTCTTGCCGATGATGAAACCAGAATCTTCCTCTTTTTAACTTTTATCCATTGGTGCTAGCTCTGTCTTTCAGGGAAAATAATATTAGAACAAATCTAAGCCTTCTTCTATATTATCCGATGACAAATATAATCCTCATTTTACAGTCGCAGAAATGGAAAGTTTGTGATTTGTCTGTGATCATTTATCTAGCATGGGTCTGAGGCAGGTTTCAAACACAGAATTCCCAACTACAAATCCATTGCTTTATCCTCCCATTCTCTGTTGCTTCTCAGTACTGAATAAAGCTCATGTTCTTTTTTTAGTGTTCTGATATATTGCTGAGGTCAGAATGATCGAATGTGAATACTGTTTCTTTTTCAAGGAATATGTCAAATAAATAGGAATACTTTGAAGTATCATCTTTACCAGTGTGCTTTTGCCTAGAAACCAGCACATTTCAGAATTTTAACTTCAAAGATGAAAACAATTTAACTTGTTTTACCCTACAAAATTGTAATGGAATTGCTTTTTGTTTATCCCTTCTGGTTATTAGAAAATCTAGTTTTTGGGGGCTCACTTTGAGAAGTGTTGTGTGATTTGACCAGATGAGACTCTGGGCAGCTGTTGAGAGCCCCCCGGCTTTGAAAACCCAGATGTTGATGCTTTCCACTCTGCATTCCATAGATAATTAGAAGAAGAACCGTGAGTGAATGAAAAAAAAATGCCTCTGTTTAGTAAATCACACAAAAATCCAGCAGAAATTGTGAAAACTCTAAAAGACAACCTGGCTATATTGGAAAAGTAGGAAAAAAAGACAGACAAGGCTTCAGAAGAAGTGTCTAAGTCACTACAAGCAATGAAGGAAATTCTTTGTGGTACAAATGATAAGGAACCACTTACAGAAGCTGTGGCTCAGTTAGCCCAAGAACTGTATACTAGCAGACTACTTGTAACCCTGATAGCTGACCTACAGCTGATAGACTTTGAGGGGAAAAAAGATGTAACCCAGATATTTAATAACATATTGAGAAGACAGATAGGTACCCGAAGTCCTACAGTGGAATATATTAGTGCACATCCTCATATCTTATTTATGCTTCTTAAAGGGTATGAAGCACCACAGGTTGCCTTATGTTGTGGAATTATGCTGAGAGAATGTATCTGATATGAGCCACTTGCCAAAATTGTCCTGTTTTCCAGTCAGTTAAGAGAATTTTTCAAGTATGTGGAATTGTCCACGTTTGACATCGCTTCAGATACCTTTGCTACATTTAAGGACTTATTAACAAGACACAAAGTGTTGGTGGCAGAATTCCTAGAACAAAATTACGACACTATTTTTGAAGACTATGAAAAGTTGCTTCTGTCTGAGAATTATGTGACTAAGAGACAATTTTTAAAGCTGCTAGGTGAACTGATTCTAGATCGACACAACTTTGCTATTATGACAAAGTACATCAGCAAGCCAGAGAATCTAAAGTTAATGATGAATCTTCTCCGAGATAAAAGTCCAAACATTCAGTTTGAGGCATTTCATGTCTTTAAGGTATTTGTGGCTAGCCCTCACAAAACCCAGCCAATTGTGAAGGTTCTGCTAAAAAATCAACCAAAGCTAATTGAGTTTCTGAGCACCTTCCAAAAAGAAAGAACAGATGATGAACAATTCACCGATGAGAAGAATTATTTGATTAAACAAATCTGAGACTTGAAAAAAACAGCCCCTTGAAGATTTTCCCTAATTTTCTGCCATAGGCATTAATCCTATTTGTTCAGTTTATATAAGTGTCATTTAAAAAAAATAGTGCTTGGGAAGGCATGCACAGGTGCCTATTTTAATTCATTGTTCAGATAAATGGAATATAAAACTTTTAAAATGGGAAAGTTAAAAAAAAACTAGAATAATATATTATTTTTAATCAAGTCTGTGATTATTTATGTCAAATTAGCAAACCTTTGCATTAGAAACTGACCAGTTTTTATCCACGTATTTGCATTGACTTATTCTTGCCTTTCCTCCCCATGGCCTTGAGCTGTCATTTACTGTAACTGCACCAAGTAGGAGCTTGGATGATTGCCATCATCTTTTTCTTTGTATTTCTAGCCCTGACTGATGGAGTGCTGTGTGCATGGACACTGTGAAAGGGCCATGTTTGCTTAGGTCAAAAGAATTTCTCAAGTCACTAGGGGGCAAATTAAAAAAGATGATCACCTTAAGTATTTTTTTGTTATCCATATGTTGCTTCTTTCCTGGTGTCCTTTGGTTGATTCTAAATAAGTAGCTCCTAACCTTTTGGGGAAATTAATATTCCTTTGCCTTAGTTGAGACTTGAGCTTTGTTCAGGACTATCTTTTAACCTCCAGCACAAGGTTGAACTGCTCCTGACTCTAGTCTAATGATTGCCAGAGCAACCCAACCTCTACTGGGGAGTCTGATGGGACCAACCACAGAGAAAGGTAGGCTTCCGTGTGGTCCAGATGAACCGCCAGGGAAGCCTGAAATCTAAGGCATTATGTCTTGACTGGGACGTCAAGCAGACGCTTGAACAATGAATCTAGAGTCAAAAGAGCTATCAGTGCTGCTCTATCCCATGACTTATGCTGGGGACACATTTATTTGTATGACATGTTTTGTGGCTGCTGTTCTCATGAGCCTCGGAAATAGGAGTCATTGCCCAGTGACACCAGATGCAAAGGCTTGGTTCTAGAGGCTGCATGGGTGTTTTGGTCACTCGTTTTCATAGGGAAATGTAGAGGTAGAAAGGGGGAAAAATAAAAGATATGAAAATATATCTGGCAGGTGGCTATAGGCAATCTTTCCCTAGTACAACAGAAAGCTGTTACTCTATAACTCTACAGCAAATTCTTTAGCAAAAGGCTAGAAAACCTGTGAGATTCTGTGGTACAATATATTATTGCATATTAGAGTTATTAAAGATTTAATTTATGCTCTATAGAAAAGGCATGGACCCTAACAGGTCATGGTTTATTTTCAGATGTCAGTTGTATAAAAATGATGTATATCTTAGCACTCTTGAATTTTAAAGCTCTATTTACAAGCTATTAAAGGCATGGTTACTACTCTGAAAAAAAAAAGAAAATCTAGTTTTTAACCGAGAATTTGGCAGTTAAATAAGTGGAAAATTTTTAAGCTATATTTATAGAAAATATATGTATATAAATATTTTATGCATATATATGTAGTTATAGCATTGCATGTTAAATGTAGGTCTCCACATAGATTATCTTATTTATAATGACTTCTTGGGTGGCCCTTTAAAAATGCATCATCATGCAGGCCTTTACAATTGGATAAAATAACCATTAGAGACTTAGGTGCCAGCTAGAGTATTTCAGGCATCTATGTATGTTTTTGGTTGGTGTTTCAGATGTCTCTTCTTCCAAATGTGACTATTTTCTACTGGCTGTGGGGCTTGCACATTTAAATGAGGTTTATTTTTTGTCCAATGAGCATTAAATGAAACAAATAAAACAGTGTATATTAATGGAAGTAAATGCTAGATTTAAAGTTGCTTCTTAAAGTTTTAATAAACAGTTGCATGTTCTAGAAAGTAACTTTTCCTCTGTATGGTCCATGTCACAACAGTTGACCTAACTCAGGGACACAGTGAGGGATAAAATAAACTAAAATGTTGAAACACTTTTTTTGCATGTCTTACTAATTTTATGGATTTCTGAGGCAGATGACCATCCTCTGACTGCACTAATTATAAATTAGGAGAATGTGATTACTTTGTTCTATTAAAAATTTAAGGATGTGACCTTAACATCTGATCCAGTTGTTAAAAAAGATTCTAAGAGGTTGGTGAAAGGGCATGCATCTAATCAAAAGAACATAGCTGATGAAAGCATCCTGTAGTGGAAAATAACACTGGACTGGGAGAGAAGATACCTAGATTCTTTTTTTTTTCTTTTGAGGGCCATTGGGGTTAAGTGACTTGCCCAAGGTCACACGCCTATTTTTTGTGTTAAGTGTCTGAGGCTGGATCCAAACCCAGGTCCTCCTGACTCCAGGGCCGGTGCTCTATTTACTGTGCCACCTAGCTGCCCCGAAACCTGGATTCTAACCTTGTCTTTGCCAGTGCTTGTGAGTCATATATTAGACAGATCTCTTCATTTCTTTGGTTCAGTTCCTCCTTTTTAAAATGAAGGGAATGAACTAGATGACCTATGAAGTCCCTTCTGGATTTAACTCTATGATCTTCAAGGGTCCTTATAAGTCCAGAATACTGTGAATTCATGTCCACACAAATGCATTGTGTTGTCATGTTTTTGATAGAATTTGGATTCCTCAAAGAACTTTTCAAAGCTAGTTCTATGATACAAATTGGATATCTGAATAAATGATACAAAAAATTTTAAAGGTGATTTAAAGGTTGATTTTCAACTAAGCACAGAAGTTAAAAGTGAGAATAATCATTTGACTGATAAAACTAGTGACCAGGTAAAAAAAGCAAGAAACTTATTGAGGGAAGACTTCCACTATGATGACCATAGTTGGTTCTGTGGTTTCTAGATCAGAGGTTTATAGATGGAAAGGAATTGAGAGGAGCAGTCTGGCCATCTACCTGCCATCCTTCATTCCTGCCATGTATCCATCCCATACAATTACTAGATAACATCCTTTACTCTGGTTTGTCTACAGAGTTCCTAACTGGTTATGCTGCTGCCTGTTTACATATACCATGAGCCTTTCTGTTACCCTCTTTGTCATACCTGTCTTTAATTCTTTGGAGGCAGTGGTGTTCCTGGTCTATCATATAGCAACACTAGTAAAATGTATTGAAAAAACAGGCTTTTGCTGTTGGGGGAAGCTTGGGGTCAGTAAAAGGTGCTTTTTAGTTTTCTACAAGTAATTCAACCTACTCTTCTTCTCCTTTTAAACTCTGAGTCCAGTTTATTGTCCATCTGTGCTGTCTGTATCAGATACACATTTTGTTGGACAAGCTTCTTACGATGTCCATTCAGAAACATGTAGAAATCTGGGCAGTAGACATTATTTATCCATTTGGTCTTTTGAGTGGCTGGACAAGACAACCTCCTTTGAGTGATTACTGATTGCTTCCAGGAGGCTCTTCCATGTTGATGTGATAAACACAATGTCGTCCAAATAGGAACATCTGAAGAACCTCATCATATGCAAGAAATTCCTTTTTTACCTAGACTCCTTTCACTGATCTTCTTCTTCACGGTGGTGAATATCTTTGATGAGCATATGTCTCCCTATAATTTTTTAATTGTATTTTTTGTTATAAATTTAACTAAAACAAGAAAGTGTTTCCATGTGCAAAACAGAATAGAAAAAGAGGCTTTTATGTAACAACAAATCCCTGTTTTGTGCCCTATCTATTCATTATCAGAGGGTCATTGACTAGGGTTTTTTTTATTCATATTTTCCAAGGAGTCCTTAAAATGTCTTTTTATATGTATAGGGGATAGTCAGTTGTTTGTACCACTGAGTCAATGCTTTTCTGTAATAAATAATAAGTACAACGAGATCTTATATTTTCTATATCTTTCAGTCAATTGTGAGATGATAAAGATGTGGTCCATTGTTGAATACTGATGTGAAAGCTCCTTGTTCCCAACTGATATTTTTGTTGCAGATACCCTCAATTTATATAGATGGAGGTCATAAAGATTTTCCATATTTGGTAGAGTAAGTATATGGATTGATAGTTTCTGATGTTCTCTAGGTCAGATATTCTTGGCATTAATAGTGTTTGAGATTTTCTCGTATATCTTTGCTATTTTCTTCTTAGGTATCTCGTTTTATGGTACTTCAATGCCCTCACAATTTCACTACTTTCAATAGGCATCTTTCTCTATTTGATCTAGTCTATGGATCTTTGTTTTCTTTGGAGAAATTTGTAACTTGTGCATGTCAGACACTGTGATGTTAGCATTTGGCTCACTATCCTTGCTGGAGAAAATTGTTAGTTCCATGTGGCCCTCTAACTTATGCAGTAATGATGGGTGAGAGTATGAGAAAAGGTGCTAAGAATCAGTTTGTAGACCACCAAAAAACTTTGATTTGATTGTTGATATTCTAAATGTAATAACCTTGTCCAATGACAAATTGCTGGAAGACCTGATGCATATCAATTTTGACGTTCTTGCTATAAGTGAAGTCAGAAAGAAATTGCATGTAAATGGAAGGATGGCTCATAGATACTACTTGGATGGGAAGAGAAAACAGCTGGTAGAGTGGGTTTTATCATACACTCAAAAGCTCAAAATACTGTCATGAAATATTTGATCACACATACTTTTTTTTTTTAACACATTTTAATAATGAGTATTTGCAAAAAAGTCAGCCATAAAAATAATTGCAGATTACATTGCAATAGTGGTTCCAGGGGTTGAAGTAGTAGAGTGATTTTATGAAGGATTTGATAAGACCCTCCAAATCAAATAAAAATAAACTGTGATACTTGGTGACTTCAATACAAAGGTAGGAAAAGGTGGGGATAGTGAAAAATATAATTGAAAGTATGGCTTAGGGGCAAGAAATAAGAGAGATGAAAGTACAGATTGGACAGAATCCTCATACCTTTATATCATGAACACTTTCTTCAGAAGAATTGGTAGGTGGTAGACTTTGGGGAGTGAGCATAAAATGACATCACAAAGAATAAAACTGACTACATTTTAAGGAAGAAGTTTATTGACATGAGAGTTATCCTTGAGTTGGCCATTTGTGTATTGTTATTCCATGGACTGATTAGAACTAAGATCAGAATTTATAATAAAAAGAAAGAATATTAATGAGGAAAAGATATGGCATATAATTAGGAAGATTTAATTATAAATTATTTAAATGTTATTAAAAATAATTTTTATTTTCCATGGGAAATGGAAAGAAATGGAATAGATATAGATTATAAATTCATTCAGAAGTCAAAACAATGTAAATTAATTGCTATAAACAAAGAGACCAAAAGAGCCCAGAAAGTGCTTTATTCAACTAATATTTGACTTCTTTGCCAGAGACAGCTACTAAAGCAACACCAAATTTCAATATAAACTTGTTTATAAAACATTATGAAGGATGATAGAAAATTATGAACATTCTTTTCTTTTTTTTTTGTTAATTTTTTTGTTTATTTTTAGTTTACAGGATTCAATTCCATAGTTCCCTGAGTTTCAAATTTCCCTTCCCTCCTTCCCCCCACCCTCCACGACGGTATATAGTCCAGTATAGGATCTGCAAATATTTTTTTTTTTTAAAGCAATTGGGGTTAAGTAACTTGCTCAAGGTTACACGGCTAGTCATTATTTATGCGTGGGTGCTCATTTTATGAGGTCGAATCTGATCTCGGGTCATCCAAACTCCGAGGCCGGCGCTCTTACTCACTGCGCCACCTAGCTGCCCCTTTAGGGCAATTGGGGTTAAGTAACTTGCCCAAGGTCACACGGCTAGGTTTTTGTTTGTGTGGATTAAGTGTCGGAGGCAGGCTCCGAACTCAGGTCCTTCTGATTCCAGGGCCGGCGCTCTATTCGCTGCGCCACCTAGCCGCCCCTTGCAAATATTTTCACATTAAACGTTAGTCAGGTTACAAAGGCCAATTGTACTAGATGGAATGAAAAATGGTAAAGAGGAAATAAAACCAAACAATGAAAAGAAAAAGATCAAGTAGTTTGCTTCCATCAGGATTCAAACTCAATTCTTTTTAGTTATTTCTCTGGATGTAGGCATCTCTCTCCTTCATGAGTCTTTTGGGATTGACTTATATCACTGCATTGCTGAGAAGTGTCCAGTCTGTCATAGTTGGTCATCACACATATGTTGTGTCTGTGATTGTATACAAATTTCTCCTGGTTGTACTCTTCTCACTCAACATCAGTTGTATAAGCCTCTCCAGGTAAATATGAAGACTGTCTGCTCCTCGTTTCTTATAGCACAATAGTATTCCATTACATGCATATACCACAACTTGTTTAGCCATTCCCCAATTGATGGGCACTCCTTTAATTTCCAATTCTTTGCAACCACAAAAAGAGCTGCTATAAATATTTTTGTACATATGGGTCTTCCTCCACTTCTCTTATCTCTTTGGGATATAACCCTAGAAGTGGTATTGTTGGGTCAAAGGGTATGAAATTATTTATAGCCCTTTAGGCATAATTCCAGATTGTTCTCCAGAATAGTTGGATAAGTTCACAACTCCACCAGCAGTGCATTAATGTTCTAATTTGCCCACATCCTCTCCAGCATTTGTCATTTTCCTGTTTTGTCATTGAACATTATTTTCTAATAAAACAGAAGCAGAGTAGCTAAGACCAGTTTCAAGAAATCTTAGGAATATATGTCCTTCCAAGGGTACTCCAGGATGAAAATGGAAATAGGATTATAAATGCACAAAAAATGGAAAAGATTTGCAAAAAAAAGTAAACAAACTGCCCTCGTCAACATTTTAATTACTTGCATTAAGGCATAAATGGGATGCTTGTCATTATGTAGAAAGATAAAAAACTGAGACAGATCAATAACTTGTTGGATGTCAGTTGGGATTGAAAAAAGGATATAACTGACAAAGCTAAGAAGAGGAATCTTAATAGGTTTAAATGTAATGTATTACACTTGGCTTCAAAAAATCAACTGTACAAATACTAAATGGGGAAAGTATGACTAAATAGTACTCTTCATGAAAAAATTCTGGAGATTTTAAAGGATTCCAGAAAGAATATGTTTTTTAAAATGGGATATGACAGTGGAAAATTCTGAGATATTTGTTTGTGTTCAGAGAGGAATTCAGTCCAGAACATGGGGAGGTGATAGTCTTGTTATAGTCTGCTCACTTCTGGACAAGACATTTTGGGAAGGATATTGACAAGTCAGAGTATATCTAAAAGACTGATAGCAATCAACCTATCATTCAACAAGTATTTACTATTATGTGTCTGGACTGTGCTAAGATAACCAAACAATCTCAAGGTCATGTCATAAAAGGACTGTTTGAAGAAACTAAGGATCTTAACCTGGAGAAGAAAAAGTTTAAAAGACATATGATAGATGTTTTCAAGTACTTGAAGTAGCTATCATATAGAAAAAGCACTTATTAAGCTTACTGTGTGCCCAGCCCTGTGTTAAACATTGGGAATAAAAATTCAAATAAAAACTATAGTCCTTACTCTTTTTTTTCCTTTTTAGAGGGCAATTGGGGTTGTGACTTGCCCAAGGTCACAGGCTAGTTTTTGTGTTAAGTGTCTGAGGTCTTCCTGACTCCAGGGCCGGTGCTCTATTCACTGCACCACCTAGCCACCCCATATAGTCCTTACTCTTAAGGAGCTCACATTCTAATGGAGGTAGACAACATGTAGAGGGGAGCTCAACAGAAGAGGGGAGAGAAGGAAGAGGATGGAGACAGAAGAGGATAGTTAAGAGGGGACAAGACTCCTGGAAAGAAGATGGATCAGTCCTGAGAGTGAGGACTGGAGCTGGAGTGAAGTGAGCATGCCTGGGTGCCTCATGAAATAATGGTGTTGTGGGCCAGAGATTCCTTAATTAGAAGAGTCATTTAGGAAGGAATAGACTTCTGCTTTGTCCCAGAGAGCAGGACCAGGGACCATGAATGGAGGTTGCTGAGCAGTAGATTTAGGTTTGTTGTAAAAAAAAAAGTCTAACAGAGTGATTCAAAGTGGAATGGGCAATGTCAGGATATGGTGGGCTCTTCTCATTGGAGATCTTCAAGCAAAAGCTTGAACATTTGTGGGCATGTTGCAGAGGGGATCCTTTTTAAGTATTGTTTGGACTGGATGACCACAGATGTGCCTTTCATTTCTAAGATTCTACTACATATTGGGAACCCAAACTCTTACATTTCTTTGACATGACCTTGAGACAATTTTATTTTTTATTTTTATTTTTTGCTTTTTGGAGAGGGGGAGGTAGGGCAATTGGGGTTAAGTGGCTTGCCCAAAGTCATGTGGCTAGTAAGTGGTGTCTGAGGCTGGATTTGAACTCGGGTCCTCCTGACTCCAGGGCCATGCCACCTAGCTGCCCCTTGAACAACTTTTTAATGCTTAAATTATCTGTAAAAGGGTGCTACTGGGTAACTGTTTTCCCTGGGCTCTGAGAGCTAATGATCAAATTTACAAAACTTGGCATGATTTTTTAGTGTGACCACTCAGCAATCTAAATGTCAGCTGGGCTTTCACTACTGTACAACAATCTGTTTAATTTCTTGTTCTCTTTCTATCACATTGCCCACATTGACTACCTGAAACCTTTTTCAAGGACCTCCAGAACTCAATTCTGCTTTCAATTCATTTATTCTCAGCAGATGGCTTATGCTTCCACCTTACCAAGAAGGCTGAGGCCATCAACCTTAAGCACTATTAGCTTCCATCTTTTCTACCTCAAAAACATTCATTATCTTTACTGTGTACAAGAAAGCAGGTAGAGCTGGTAGGTGGGCCAACCGCCAATCACTTGACTTCACTTGGCCTCAGTTTCTCATCTGGAAAATGAGGAAGTTGGTTTCAACCACTGGTGTTTTAACTCAAATAGAAATGGAGGGCACTATGAAACCCTACGTAAGGAGCCCCATGGATCACATAGTGACAGTGTAATATCACTTATCTTCAGTGTATTCTATTAAATATCCCTTAATTACATTTTAATCTGGTTCAGGCCACATGTGGGAGAGTTATGATCTACATGTGGCTAGGCATGTGGCACCTCTTTGTCTAGATCTCCTCTGAGTTCTGTTTCAGCTCTAAAATGTAAGATTTTGTGAGCTGATGAAGTGGGGGGAGGAACCATGCACAGTGCAATGGGAAGAGTTCTGAATCTGGAATTGTAGGACCTACGTTTGAATCTTGTGTTAGCACTTATTACCTGTGCACTCTTGGGCAAATTTTTTCACTTCTCTGGGCCTTGGTTTTGTCTCTTGTGAAAGGAGGGAGTCACACAAGGAAGATCCTTTCTAGCTCTAAATCTTGAAGTTATAAATCACAATTGTTCTAACATTTGGGCTCTTCTAGCAATAGTCTAGGGTCCTCATTATTTTAATTTTGTTACTGCTTTTATCAAACATCCCTGCCTTTTTCTACAACTAATACGTAGAATCAGTTACAGAGTTATGAAAGTTAGGTAGGTATAAATTCTCAAATGGATGGAACTCTTTTAAGTGGTGCAGTCAGTCCATGTTTTGTCTTAAACTGAATTTCCTTGGCTTCTGCTACTAGCTTCTACTTTCTCTGGTGTTTGCTTTGAGTGTAGAAACACCTCATTGTCCTCTGTCAGAGTTTTGTGTTTTTTCACTGTACTCCCTGGCCAAAACAAAACAAAACAAAACAAAACACAAACCAGAAACACCCAAACCCTCCCCATTCAGTGTCCTGAAGTGGTTTTCTAATTCACCAATGTGTTCCTTCTTGGATTGTAAGGATAGGACACAGTTGTGGGCTTCTAATCCTATGTAGGCTTGCCTTGGTTGAGGCACTGCTCTTGGCTCCTGGACCTGTTTTAACTAAGCATGTGGCTAGCTTGCCTTGCAGGATTTTGCTTCCAGAACCCATAACTTTTGGATGCTTTTTTAATACAGTTCTGAGCTGAATGGAAGAGTTAAATGATGTTTCTTTTTGGATTTCTTGATCTTTATCTGATCTCAATGTGAAGTTTCTATTATGTGCCATGCACAGTGCTAAGCTCTGGGGATACATGGAAAAGTAAAAGATAGTCTTTTGAAATCTTTGCTAGAGCATATGCAGGAATCTTATGTTACTCTATGACCTTTCATACCACCATTTTATCTAGTTTTGTTAAAAGGAGCTTTTATTACTAAGCAATTTAACTGAAGTTTTTGCATATTTTATTGAAATATGTATACTATGTCATAGTTTATATAGAATTTTAAATTGGTGAGTAGGTCCACCTAATTGAAGTTTCTAATCAAATAATCTGACAAACAAAATTATTATAGAATTGGAAATTAAACTGTTACCAGTGCAATCTGTATTCTATGTTTCTAGAGACTCCAATAAGATAGAAAAGGCTGCATTCCCTCCAGTGCACACACACTGAGAATGTCACTGTGTAGAATGCTGGACTTTGATGTGCTGCCAAACACCTTTGGCCTATAGTTGGTCCTGAGTTAGAAGAAATTACAGTTGTAGCTATAACATCTGCTTAGGAGGAAAATTCAGAACTTTGAATAGTAATTTTCCCTTTCTTATCTCTCTTTCCCTGAGGAAAGTTTGGTATTAATTTGCATGAAAATAAATTCTGCCTTGAACGTATCTCAAAATGCACAAACGACTTCAGAACAAATAAATGAAGTTTTAAAAAAAACCCTCCAAATATTTTTTTGGGACAGGAATCAGTAGTTTGGGGTGCTATTAATTTATAGACTATAATTTTTGGTCCTTTTAAAATACTTAAATGTGAATACTACAACTATAGAATTCTTACTAGAGTCCTAGTTATTATTGATAAAAAGACATGTGTCTAGAATTGAAGTATTAGTAGATTTTATAAATCAAAATAGATAATTGGTATTTTTTCACTCAATCTATCTATCTACACAGTATTCTTATCACACCATGTGTGGCAAGTTTGCTTATGTGGCCTGAAGGGAGACAAAATAGACGTTTCTAGTCTCTTCTCCCTTTACCCTTATTTAAGGGAGACTTTCATTTCTGCTAGGAGGGAAAGCAGGAAGTTGGGGCTGGCGGCGACCACTTTTCTCTCCTCAGAGAGGTGGGTACTGGGTTATCTGGGTATCTGCTCCCTTAAATATTGTTCATCTAAGGGATATTATCAGGTTCCATATAACTTTTGATTACTTTGTGATTTCTGGTGGGAAGGTAGCCTCTAAGTTCTATATCCAAGTCTTAAACCCTTTTGCATTTAATACCAGTTCTCAATAAACACATAAAGCAAAAAGCAAAGAAACCCATTTATCTAAATCAATATCAAAACAGAACCCAGAAAAGGCATACACAGGAAAATATAAACCAGACAATATATAGTGAAGGAGCTTTCCCATTGGGAGCAAGTTAACTTAGATCAACCAAAGAGAGGTTCCTGGATCTCATTCAAGGAGAGCCTCCTAGAAGTCTCTAGAGTAATAAACTGGGAATAGGGACATGATGGAGGCTTCTTGCTCCTTTCATGTTTTCCCAGAGTCAGTCTGAAGTAATCTGAAGTAGGGTTGACCTCTTCCAACATCTTTCTCAAAGATAGAAGCTTTGAGAAAGCTTGAAGAAGACTCTCACTTGGAGAGTCCTGAAGGGATATATCCACTTGAAGAGTCCCCCAAAAGGGAACTGGTTGAGAACTGAATACCTCATCTTTCACCAACTACCCCTCATGTAGGGCCTTCATCTCTACCAATAAGGAGAGAGTCTCATATCACTGGGTCTTGGGATGGGTTAAGGGAGATTAGAATCTACTTTTCCTTTTAAGGAATTGTTGTCACTATTGGGTAGGATCAGAAGTCAATTTAATCTTGACTCTCCTGTGTTCTGCCCCTGTCCCATTAAACCATTAATGATCTATCCAGATAAGAGTTTCCTTAAGGTATAGCAAATTAGAATGATAACTTTGGGTCCATGGGGTCCCACACTAATGGTGGCTGGGAATGACTTAGTGAGATAGGTTGTGAGGGACAAAAGAAATGGTTTTGCTAAAAGGTGCAAAAAATAAAAATAAAAATAAAAGGACTGTATCATACATCTCCAAAAACCTTGTCATCATCAAGGCAAAACAGGTAGGATTGTTTCTCCATCTTTCTTTACACACATCCTACACTTCCCATTTGAGATTTAATTTTCCATTCAAACCTACACATGATATTTATTTTGGCCCAGTTTAATCTGTTATATAGGTGTTGGGTGTGCCACTAGGTGTGAGAGGTTTCAGTATCTCCCCAAGTCAGATTTTTTTTGAAGGCAGGGGTATTTATTTGGGAACATCCCTCTATACCTTAGACATCTCAGGTTCTGTGTTTGCTGAAAGAATTTGGATGACTTTCCAAAGATCTTTCATATATATTACCACTTCAGATCCTCACAGCCTTCCTATGAAGTAGGACAGATATTATTTGTCCCCATTTCACAGATTGGAAAACTATACCGATCTCCTCAGAGTTCTTAACATTGTTAATAATCCAAAACCAACCTGAAATCTATGGATATGTATAAGAATATGAATATGCATAAGAAAGGGGCTTCTCTAAGGGAACTGTAACTGAATTGATATAATGTGAATATCAGGAATTTCCATAAAAACAGGGTGGTTTCTGAAATAACATGATAAGATAAATATTTAATTATACATTTTAAGAGAATAATTAAATTTGGCTACCTATTTATATAGAGCTTTCTTCACAGTGGAACTCTAAATATTAGTCCTTGTTAATAGAGCTCTAAATATTAGTCCTTAAAAATACTATGGAGCATAGCAGCTATGGAAGAATGGACTGGTATCCCTTAGAAAATATTAAAAATTATTTATTTTCTATTATCAGCACATTTTATTGATAGCATAAGTGATGATTCTTTAATATTTTATTTATTCCTTATGGAAACTGAGATTGTTTTGGAGAAGTCTAATGCAAAAGGTCAAAATGAAAGTTTTATTTCTCTGGCTACATATTGGATTTGCCACAAATATCTATATTTGTTTTTATAAACCAAGAAATACCTGTAGTAACATTGTTGACTAATATGTACTTATTAATCTTATGTTCAGAGATAATATTCTCACTACTGCTGAATTGTTAACATTAAGTGTACACATGTAGCTCTTATGACAAACTTTGTATGGAAGCATACATATTAGATTGATAATTGTTATGTTACTTCTTATTTAGAAAATTCTCTCTCACTAGTAGTGGAATTTCACTTTGATATGGAATTGAGTAATACAAACTTCACATTAAATATAATTATATGAAGACAGGAAAAGGCAGTTTTGTCCAAACAATTGAATTACAGGAGGTGTTACTGCTGTGAAGGAAAACTCAATTACCTGTGTTGATTAAGAGAAACCTCCTATTTCCTGTTTGAGATCTCTAAGTTCCAAATCAGTAGAAACTTATAGCTATTACTCATAGCATTTTATATCAGGAAAGAACCTTTGCTGACTCCAACTACTCCCAAACTGGAGTCAGTAGAAGTAAAGCCACTTGCCTGAGATCATATGGCTGAAAAAATTGGGACTGGAATTTATATCTTTTGGTTCTCAAGTCAGGACTCTGGATCAGTGACTGCCATTTCTATATAACATTAAAATGTGTATTCTGGATAGAGACCCTTTTCATTTTTATATATGAAACATATAAATACTGTTTTATAGCTTTCATAAATGCAGAAAATTTGGCTGGTTGAAGTTCAAATTAATGTAAAACACATTTGTCTATATATCTATATATCTATCTATATCTATACCTATATCTGATTAGGGGTAGCCACCCAGCTGAACACTCCTAGTATTCCTCTCCAATCAACTTAAAAATAAAGTCTCAAATCAAATATTTTGGACCAGTAGAGCCAACAAGAGGTTGATGTGAGACATTTTTTTGACTTAAGAAAACTTGAGAGGTTGGCAGAAGTGTGTAACATTGGAGTAGAGACCTATCTGGAGACCACACATGCTGTGATGGCAACAGTAGCCACAGCCAAAGCCACAACCATAGTGTCAGCTTCAGGAACTCTCAGCCCAGAGATGGTAAGGGCATTGGGCAACTGAGGAGAAAGCAATTATGGAGGACCCTTTGCTGGCACTGGGTTCAACTGGCACTGATTGGCAATTCTATTGCCCATAGACAGTTCTGGGTCACAGTACCAGCGTGGAGAGTAGTGCTGGTGGTTGGGAGCAGAGGCTCTGGTCACAGTACTAAAACAAAGAGGAATGCTAGCACTTGCAGCTGCAGTGGATCAGGGGCCCTTCCTGAATAAAGACTAGAGTGTAGATCAGGAAAGCAGTAGCCCTACCTCTCCCAGGAACACATTGTCTTAGAAACACCAAAAATGTGTAGCCCTCAAGAACTAACTCTGAAGACATTTGCAGCAGAAAACCTAAAGCTGGGGATGGTGCCTCCCCAACCCAGGTGAGCAGAACCCAACTTTAGCATAAACTTCAAAATCAAAAATTGTTGGAAAAACAATCAAAAGAATTTGACCACAAAAAAGCTACTACAGTGGCAGGGAAGGTCAAGACATAAACTTAGGAGAAGACGAAAACATGAAACAATTACAAAAAAAGCCTCAAAGAAAAATGCTAATTGGATCCAAAGTTTATAAGAATCTCTGGAAGAGTTAAAGAAAAAGATAAGAGTAGTAGAAGGAAAATTGGGAAAAGAAATGAAAGTGATGCTAGAAAGAAAAAAAAATTCATATTGTGGAGTCACAGTCATGATCACACAAGATGAGCAGCTTCTATTTTAAAGGATTGGAAGGTTTGGTAGTATGATATTCTGCAAGACAAGGTGCTAGGATGTGACCAAGAATAACCTACATAGCAAAACTTAATGTAATTCTTCAGGGGAAAAAGATTGAAATTTAATGAGACAGAGGACTTCCAAGCATTCCTAAGGAAAAGACCAGAATTGAATAGAATACTTGACATTAAAGAGAAGCATTAAAAGGTAATCATGAAAGAGTAATCACAAAGAACTCAATAAAGTTAGACTGTTTACATTCCTATATGGGAAGATGATACATATAGCTCCTAAGAGCATCATTATTAGGACAGTTAGAAGAAGGAGTATAGATGGACAGAGGGCATGGGTGTGAATTGATTATGTTGGAATGATCAACCTCCCCTCCCCCCCAAAAAAGTGGAGTAAGAAAGAGGGATGCTCTTGGAGAAGGGGAAGGGAGATGTAGAATGGGGAAAATTTTTTTCACATAAATCAGGCACACAAGGAAGAGCTTTTATAATGAAGGGGAAAATGAGGGTGGGGGGACTGGGCAATACTTGATCCTCACTCTTATTGGAGTTAGTTTGACGAGAGAGGAATACACACACACAGAATATATATATATATATATATATATATATATATATATATATATATATATATATATGTGTGTGTGTGTGTGTGTGTGTGTGTGTGTGTGTATAGAAATGTAACTTACCAATAAGGAAATGGGAGGGGACAAGGAGAGAAGAATGGGTGAGGGAATGATAAAGGGGAGGATAGATAAAGGGAGTCAGTGGTTAGAAGCATAGTAGATTTTTGATGAGGGGCAGAATAAAAAAAGAGAGAGAGGAAGAAATGAGAGAAAAACAGGATGGAGGGGAAATACATAGTTAGAAATCATAAGTGTGAATCTGAATGAGATGAGCTCATCCATAAAACGAAAGCAGATAACAGAATTGATTAGAAACTAAAATCCAACAATATGTTGTTTACTAGAGACACACTTGAAACAGAAGGACACGCATGGTGTTAAAATAAAGGGTTGGAGCAGATTCTAATATGCTTCAGCTGAAGTAAAAAAGGCAGGAGCAGCAATCATGATCTAAGATAAAGCAAAAGTAGACCTAATTAAAATATATAGTTGGCACTCTATATTATGCTTAAAGGTGCCATAGATAGTGGAGTAATATAAAAAAAGTTCCACATCAAGTTTCTCTGATAAAGGCCTCATTTCTCAAATATATACTGAATATGGAACTGAATCATATTTTAAAAAATAAGAACCATTCCACATTTGATAAATGGTGAAAGGATATTAAACAGTCAGTTTTTATAAGAAGAAATCAAAGCTATCTATAATCATATAAAATAGTCTGAATCATTATTTATTAAAGAAATGCAAATTAAAAGATTATGAGTTACCATCTCATACCTATCAAAAATGACAAATGCTGGAAGGGATGAAGGAAAAATAGATACACTAATTATCTACCGGTGGAGTAGTGAACGGGTCCAACCATTCTGGAGAACAATTTGGAACTATGGCAAAAGGGCTATAAAATTGTGTATACCCTTTGACCCAGCAATACCCCTACTGGGTCTGTTTCCCAAAGAGATTAAAGAAAAAGGAAAAGGACCATATGTACAAAGAGATTTATAGTAGTTATATTTGTGGTGGCAAAGAATTGGAAATCAAAGGGATGCTTATCAGTCAGTGAATGGCTGAACAAGTTGTGGCATATGATTGTGATGGAGTATTGTGCTATAAGAAATGATGAGAGGATGGTTTCAGAAAAACATGGGATGACTTACATGAACTGATGAAAAATAAAATGAGAAGAACCAGGAGATCATTGTGCACAGTAGCAGTGGTCTTGTAATGATGATTGATTGTGAAAGAGTTGGCTACTTTGATCAATACAACGATCCAAGACAATTACAAAGGACTGATGCTGAAAGAGAGAACTGATAAATGCAATGCAAATTGAAGTATAATTTTCTCTACTTTTCTTGCTTTTTTTGAAATATGGCTAATATGGAAATGTTTTACAAAAAAAAGAATATTTGAGAGCTAGAGTTCAGAATGAATGTAGCTAGCAATAAAGCATAGAACAATCAAAAGACATTCTTTTTAAGCTCTAAGGAGGATATAGTACTCCTGCTTTGCATCAGATCAAGCTATTCAGATATTATTTTGCTTTTCTTCATCTTTGAACTGGAAAAAATAATAAACAGGCTCAGAAGGAGTTGAATGCCGTGGTATGTAGGGAGGCAGTAACAGAGTACCTAGTTGTGCTTAATGAATTTGTATCACGAGGCCCAGATAAGCCACATTCTTGAGCATGGAAAGAACTGCTAGTTATCTTGGCTGAGTCCCTTCCACAGAACTTTGAGAGAGCTCCCTGAAGGTGGAAACAGTGCCTTTCAACTAAAGGAGGGCAAATGTTTTTGTTTTTCAAAAAAGGAGAGTAAAATCTATAAATTGTAGACCAGTTAACTTCATTTGGTAATAAATAAATACATTCAAAAGGTAATTAGAGGTGCATATAACCAAAAGATAAGTATAAAAAAATGGAAAAATGGTATCAAGGAGACTAGACCCCAGAAGGAGTTCTGCAAAAGTACCAAAGAACACCAAAATGCACCTCTTAAGCTACGTGAGGAGTAGGAAGGTTAAGGAATAGCTATATCCACTGCTTGGGGAAGATTGAGTAATGGTAAAAAATGGCAGTGAAAAGGTCCTCTACTCAGCTTAAATTCCATATTTTGTCCAGCAACAAGAATCATCTACAAATGGAAACTGATGGAATAAACACAGTCATAGATTCAGTTTAAACTCTTGATAGGTGAGAGGAAAGTAAGGAATCATGTAGAAACTTGAAATGAAGGCATCCTTGATGAAGAACTGAGAAAGGAACAGCAAGCTTTTGTACATTTTCTAGAAAACTGTCATGCTATTTTTCTCTGAGAAGGAATACAATAAGGTGTATTTAAACTGAGTTGGTGATTTGTGTAGCAAGTTAGCTGAAAATGTCCATATAAAGTGACATTTAAAAAACCTAAAAGTATAAATGATATACTGTCATCATGGACAATGGAAAATAGGGAGTTTCAGATTTCTGTTTATTGAGTTCATAAGCAATTCCTAATTTTAAAGGATTTCAAAATATATTATTATTATTGTGACTACTCCTATGAAATGTACCCTGGAATAAAGGAAATTATCCAATTAATGACATAAATACAATAGACTCTTCTTTTGGTTAGATAATAATTCATGAGTGAAGATTTGAGGATGACTCTTAGATTGTGAGTCTGAGTGACTGGGAAGACAGTGATATCTTTGACAATAATAGGTACCTTGGAAAGTGGAGAGGGTTTTATGGGGGAAAGATAGTGGACTGTGTTTTGGATATGTTGAATTTAAGATGTTGATGGCATTTCCAATTTGAGATATCTGATAACCATTGAGAGATATGAGTCTGGAAGCCAAGTGAAAGGTTAGGACTAGATAAATAGGTTTGATAATTATCATCACAGAGATGATGATTGAATCTATGAGATCTTACAAAATCTTCAAGGGAAATAGTAAAAATGGAGAAGAGATTAGGGCTCAGGACAGAGCCCTGAGCAATGTCCTTTGTAGAGGATACAAGGGGGCTGAAGAGCTAGGCAAGGAGACTGAGGAGTGGTCAGGTAGGTAGGGAAAGAACCATCATTCAGCTGTGCCACCAACATCTAGAGAGAAGAGAGAATCAAGGGGAAATGATGGTTGACAGTGCCAAAGGCTGAAGAGATGTTGAGAAGAATGAGGACTGAGAGTTTGGCAAAAATGGTCATTAGTAATTTTGGAGAGAGCAGTTTCAGTTGAATGAATTTGGAAGTTAGACTGTAGAGATTTAAGAAGGGAGTGAGAAGAAAGGATATGGAGGCTTAAATTGTGGACAGTCTTCTCAAGGAGTTTAGCCCCAAAGTAAAGAAGAGATATGGGAATGATAACTAGTTGGTTTGGACTCATCAAGTGAGGTTTTGTTTGTTTTTTTTTGAGGCTGGGGAGACATGGGCATACTTATAGGCAATAAGGAAGCAGCCTATAGACAGAAATTGAAGTCAGTAGGGAGATATTAAAGCTGATAGCAAAGGTGTCTTTTAGAGAAGATGGGCTGAAATAGGATCACTTCTGCTTGTAGAGTTGTTTGCCTTGGTAAAGAGATGGGCCACTTCTTCATGTAAGACAAGAGTAAAGATAGAGATGGTGGCAGAAAGCAGTGGATGAAGTAAGATTGGAAAGAATCGAGAATTGAGAGCTCTTGGAAAAGGACTTCGTTTTTTTCAGTGAAATATAAAGCAAGGTTCTCAGCTGAGAGGAAGGGGGAGCTCTGGGTGATTGGAAGAGGAATGACAAGTTTTAGAAAAGCTGCTGGGGGGAGTTGGATAGTGAGTCAATCAGGGAGATGTAAAAACATTACCTTGCAGCAGTGAGGACCTGGGGGGAATGACACAACATATTTCTAGTGGAGTCAGTGAGCATGGATTTATAATTTCTGTAGCTTCATTCAATAGGAGTGAAGACAGTGGCTGGTGGGAGTGATCTGGGACTGAGGCTCGGCATACATGTAGAGAGAGAAGGACTGAATCTTTGACTCTTTGATGCAGGGAACTCCCTGGATGAGGAAAATTCCTCTACTAATGAAAGTCACTTTCTCTTCAGTGTACAGTTTTATTTTATTTGTTTGTTTTTTTTAACAAATGCTTTATTAACTTCTGGTTTACATCATTCATTTCCACCAGATTTTGAGTTACAATTTCCCCCCCAATTTTTTCCCTACCCACCACCCCAGAATAGCAGTCCCACTAGATATCCCCTCATCCAATCTGCTCTCTCCCATATCTTCTCCCATATCCCCTTCGACTTTGCCATTAGGGCAAGGTGAATCTCTGAGCCCCAATGCCTGGACATCTTATGAAACATTTAATTTTAAAACTTCGATTTTCAGATCCATTCCCTTCCTCCCTTGTCACCCACTCCCTCTGAGAAGATAAGCAATTCAGTATGTGTTGTACATGTATAGCTATGCAAAACATTACCATAGTAGATATATTGTAAAAGACTGCTTATATTTCCCTCCCACCAATCTCACCTCCCACCTGGTCCATTCCCTACTTTGATCCTGTCCCTCTTTGATAGTGGGTACTTCCAACCTCCCCTCCCCCCAGAATGCCCTCCCCTCCATCATCCCCCTCTCATCCCCCTTTCCCCTACTCAGGAGAGTGAGTGAGGGTAAGATATTCCATTTAGTATGTATGTGATTCTCTCCTTGAGCCAACTTCAATGAGAATATGCTTTTGCCTTTTTGCCTTCCTGTTCTTCCCCTCCCCTGCAACTACTTCCCCTTGCCTCTTCTACATGAGATAGTTTACCCTACCCTGTCTCTCTCCATTTCCTCTTGCCACTTTCCTCTCTCACCTCTTGACTTCACCCCTTAAGAATCATCCCTTCCCATCAAATTCAACCTGTGCCCTCTATCCATGTATACCTGTAAACATATGCCCATATACCCTTCTTCAATTATTTTCATAATGAGAAAGGTTTCATCAGACACAGTTATTGTTTTTCCATGTAGGAATGTAAATAGTTCAACTTTGATAAGTTCCTTTTGATTTCTTTTCCTTGATTACCTTCTCAAGCATCTCTTGTTTCTTGTGTCTGAATGTCAAATTTTCTATTCAACTCTGGTTTTTTCATCAAGAATGCTTGAAAGTCCTCTATTCCACTGAATGACCATATTTTCCCCTGAAACAAGATACTCAGTTTTGCTGGGTAGGTGACCCTTGGCTTCAATCCCAGCTCTTTTGCCCTCTGGAATATCATATTCCATGCCCTTTGATCCCTCAGTGTAGAACCTGCCAGGTCCTGTGCTATTCTGATTGTGTTTCCACAATATTGAAATTGTTTCTTCCTGGCTGCTTGTAGTATTTTCTCCTTGATCTGGGGATTCTGGAACCTGGCTATAATATTCCTGGAAGTTTTCTTTTTGGGATCTTTTTCAGGAGGTGATCTGTGGATTCTTTCAACCTCTATTTTGCCCTCTGGATCTAAAACATCAGGGCAATTTTCCTTGAGAATTTCTTGAGGATGATTTCTAGGTTCTTTCTTTGATCATGGCTTTCAGGTAGTCCAATAATTTTTAAATTGTCTCTCCTGGATCTATTTTCCAGGTCAGTGGTTTTTCCCATGAGATATTTCACATTGCCTTCTAATCTTTCATTTGTTTGGATCTGCTTAACAGCATCTTGATTTCTCATAAAGTCACTAGCTTCCATTTGCTCCAGTCTAACTCTGAAGGAATGAATATCCTCAGTGAGCTTTTGAGATTCTTTTTCCATCTGGCAAATTCGGCTTTTTTAAGTCATTCTTCTCCTCATTGCCTTTCTGAGCCTCATTTGCCATTTGAGTTAGTCTATTTTTTAAGGTGTTATTTTCCTCAGTCAGTCTGTTGACTGTCATTTCATACTTTTCTTGCATCTTTATCATTTCTCTTCCCAATTTTTCCTCCACTTCTCTTATCTGCTTCTTAAGGTCCTCTATGGCCTGTAGCCAGCCCGTATTTTCATTTGGGGCTTTTGGTGCAGGAGTTCTGACCTCACAGTCCTCCTCCATGCTTTGATCCTCTTTGCCCCTAAAATAGGAGTCCAATGTTGAATTTTCTGTTTATTTTGTTTCTTTTGCCTAGGCATGTTGCCACTTGATTACTTGATTTTTGGGCTTGTTGCCACAGTAGGACTCTGCCACCAGACAGGAGGAGAGCTTCCATCCCAAACGTGGGGTCTTCACAATAGCCTCCACCCTCTCTGGCAAATTGGATACCCACCCCAAACTTCCCCCACAGACCACAATCCAGATCCAGGCAGTTTAAAGCAAGAGCGATTAACCTCCAGACTGATTGCTGGATCTCCCTACAGTTCTCGGACCAGGAGCTAGAGCCACTACTGACACTGCAAAATGGCTTCTGTGCTGAGTTTTTTCAGCAGCTTTTCTCCCTCAGGGGAGGAAGCCGAGGCCTTCTCCAAATACTGGTCCCAAAGTCCATAGGACACTAACCTCTCACTTTGTCCTAGGCATATCTGTGCTGATAGTTTGGAATCGCCACAATTGCTGGTGTTCTGGGGTCCCTCCAGCCGGCTGCTAGCCCAGCTGGCCTGGGGCTAAAACCACGGCTCACATGGGCCTCACACTCCCAGAGTGCTGCGGTGTTGGTTCCCAGTGCACTGTGCTGCCTGCTCTCAGAGCACTGCACTCGCTGCTCTCTGCTCTCTGCAGGGCTGCTGGGTTCTCCTCAGCAGGAGGTTAGCTTCTCTGTGTAGTTCTGTGGGTGCTCGGGCCCCAGAAGTTGTTTAGAGCCCCCTTTTACATTGTTTGAAAGTTATGTGGGGCAGAGCACCTTGGAAGTGCTGTTTCTACTCCGCCATCTTGGCTCTGCCCCCCCAGGCAGCCAAGTTGTGAAGACCAGTGTATAGTTTTAGAAAGTTTCCCAGATTTAGAGCCTAGCACTGTGTCAGAAGTAGGATTTGACCCAGGTCTTCTTGGGTTTGAGGCCAATAATCTGTACACTATGTCACTTTACCTCTCATGTTTTATACAACCCATGAAACAGCAACATAACAAATTAGTTAAATTTACCTTTCTAGAATTTGGCAGGAGAAAAAAAATGCCCTACTTTCTTATTCTACTTCCACAAGTAGTTTCCTTTCATAAAAATAAATGGTACTGGGGGGCAGAGCCAAGATGGCAGAGTAGAAACATTTCCAATGTGCTCTGCCTCACACAAATTTCAAACAATGTGAAAGGGGACTCTGAACAACTTCTGGAGCCACAGCACCCACAGAACGGCACAGAGAAGCTAACCTCCTGCTGAGGACAGCCCAGCAGCCCTGCAGGGAGTGGCCAGCACAGCGCTCTGAGAGCAGGCAGCACAGTGCACTGGGAACCCACAGCGCAGCCCGCAGAGCCGAGACCAGGTCCGCGGTTTTAGCCCCAGGGTGGCTGGGCCTTCAGCTGGCTGGAGGAACCCCAGAACTCCAGCATAGGACAAAGTGAGAGGTTAGTGCCCTATGGACTTTGGGACCAGTATTTGGGGAATGCGTGGCTTCCTCCCCTGGGGGTGAAAAGCTGCTGAAGAAACAACTGTAAAGAAGCCATTTTGCAGCATCAGTAGTGGCTCTAGCTCTTTGTCTGCGAACTGTAGGAAGATCCAGCAATCAGTCTGGGGGTTAATCGCTCTTGCTTTAAACTGCCTGGATCTGGATTGTGGTCTGTGGGGGAAGTTTGGGGTGGGTATCCAATTTGCCAGAGTGGGTGGAGGCTTTACAGAGGCCACCCAGCTGGCAGAAGTTGTGAAGACCCCATGTTTGGGCGGAAGCTCCCCTATCTGGTGGCAGAGTCCTACTGTGGGAACAAGCCCAAAAATCAAGTAATCAAGTGGCAACATGCCTAGGCAAAAGAAACAAAATAAACAGAAAATTCAACATTGGACTCCTATTTTAGGGGCAAAGAGGATCAAAGCATGGAGGAGGACTGTGAGGTCAGAACTCCTGCACCAAAAGCCCCAAATGAAAATACAAGCTGGCTACAGGCCATAGAGGACCTTAAGAAGCAGATAAGAGAAGTGGAGGAAAATTGGGAAGAGAAATGAGAAAGATGCAAGAAAAGTATGAAATGACAGACAACAGCCTGACTGAGGAAAATAACACCTTAAAAAATAGACTAACTCAAATGGCAAATGAGGCTCAGAAAGGCAATGAGGAGAAGAATGCCTTAAAAAGTCGAATTTGCCAGATGGAAAAAGAATCTCAAAAGATCACTGAGGAGATTCATTCCTTCAGAGTTAGACTGGAGCAAATGGAAGCTAGTGACTTTATGAGAAATCAAGATGCTGTTAAGCAGATCCAAATAAACGAAAGAATAGAAGGTAATGTTAAATATCTCATGGGAAAAACCACTGACCTGGAAAATAGATCCAGGAGAGATAATTTAAAAATTATTGGACTACCTGAAAGCCACGATCAAAGAAAGAACCTAGAAATCATCCTCAAAGAAATTCTCAAGGAAAATTGCCCTGATGTTTTAGACCCAGAGGGCAAAATAGAGGTTGAAAGAATCCACAGATCACCTCCTGAAAAAGATCCCAAAAAGAAAACTCCCAGGAATATTATAGCCAGGTTCCAGAACTCCCAGATCAAGGAGAAAATACTACAAGCAGCCAGGAAGAAACAATTTCAACACTGTGGAAACCCAATCAGAATAGCCCAGGACCTGGCAGGTTCTACACTGAGGGATTGAAGGGCATGGAATATGATATTCCAGAGGGCAAAAGAACTGGGAATGAACCCAAGGGTCACCTACCCAGCAAAACTGAGTATCTTCCTTCAGGGGAAAATATGGTCATTCAGTGGAATAGAGGATTTTCAAGCATTCTTGAGGAAAAAACCAGAGTTGAATAGAAAATTTGACATCCAGACACAAGAAGCAAAAGATGCTTGAGAAGGTAATCAGGGAAAAGAAATCAAAAGGAACTTATCAAAGTTGGACTATTAAACCACGTGGACGCGCTGGGGCTGCGGGAGCCGAGCTCGGAGCCTCCCCGGCCGCCGCCAGATCTCCTTCTCCCTTGCCCCTCGGCCGCGCCAGCGCCGGGAGCCCGCCGTGGGCGCCGGGCGTTGTCGGCAGCGGCGGCCGCGGCTCCCGCAGCTGCGCCGGCGGCTGGATCGGGGAGGGGGCGCGCGCACATGGCGACCCAGGCGCACTCACTCAGCTACGGGGGCTGCAACTTCTTCCGCCAGCGCCTCGTCTTGTCCACCCTGAGCGGGCGCCCCGTGAAGATCCGCAAGATCCGGGCCAAAGACGAGAACCCCAGCCTCCGAGATTTTGAAGCCAGTTTTGTGCGGCTTTTAGATAAAATAACCAATGGTTCTCGAATTGAAATAAATCAAACGGGAACTACGTTGTATTATCAGCCCGGGCTTCTGTATGGCGGGTCAGTGGAACATGACTGCAGCACCCATAGGAGTATTGGGTATTACCTGGAGAGTCTTCTTTGCTTGGCCCCTTTTATGAAGCACCCATTAAGAGTGACTCTCCGAGGCATAACCAATGACCAGGTCGACCCTTCGGTGGATGTTCTGAAGGCAACAGCCCTCCCTTTACTGAAACAATTTGGAATTGATGGTGAATCATTCGAGCTTAAGATTGTCCGAAGAGGAATGCCGCCAGGAGGGGGAGGAGAAGTCTTCTTCTCTTGTCCCGTGAGGAAGCTGTTGAAACCCATTCAGCTCACAGACCCTGGCAAAATCAAACGTATCCGAGGAATGGCGTACTCGGTACGGGTATCGCCTCAGATCGCCAATCGCATTGTGGAGTCTTCTCGGAGCATCCTTAACAAATTCATTCCCGATATCTATATTTACACAGACCATATGAAAGGGATCAACTCTGGAAAGTCTCCAGGCTTTGGGCTCTCACTTGTAGCCGAGACCACCAATGGCACCTTTCTCAGCGCGGAGTTGGCCTCAAACCCCCAGGGTCAGGGAGCAGCAGTGCTCCCAGAAGACCTTGGCAGGAACTGTGCAAAGCTGTTGTTGGAAGAGATTTATAGAGGAGGTTGTGTAGACTCCACCAACCAGAGTTTAGTTCTGCTCCTTATGACCCTTGGACAGCAGGATGTTTCCAAAGTCCTGCTAGGCCCGCTGTCTCCCTACACGATAGAATTTTTGCGACATTTGAAGAGTTTCTTCCAAATCATGTTCAAAATTGAAACTAAGCCATGTGGTGAAGAGCTCAAGGGAGGGGAGAAGGTTCTGATGACGTGTGTGGGAGTTGGCTTCTCAAACCTCAGCAAGACCATCAAGTGATCACTTCTGCCTTCAAGTCAGACCAGACCAGCCTGAAAAGTGAAGACTCCCAAAGGCCACCATATATCCATTTAGGATAAGACTGTCATGTACACTTAAGGACTTTTTTTCCTCCTTTTTTCTTTTTTATAGGACATTAAAAATAAAAGACATTTAAATAATGTAGTTAAAGTTGGACTATTTACATTCCTACATGGAAAAACAATAACTGTGTTTCATGAAATCTTTCTCATTATGAAAATAATTGAAGACGGGTACCTGGCATATGTTCACAGGTATACATGGATAGAGGGCACAGGTTGAATTTGATGGGAAGGGATGATTTTTTTTTGGAGGGCAATTGGGGTTGGGTAAATTGCCTACAGTCATGCGGCTGGGTTTTTGTTTGTGTGTTGGGTGTCTGGGGCCGGATCCGAGCTAGGGTCCTTCTGGCTCCGGGGCTGGTGCTCTGCTTGCTGTGCCACCTAGCTGCCCCAAGGAAGGGATGATTCTTAAGGGGTGAAGTCAAGAGGTGAGAGAGGAAAGTGGCAAGAGGAGATGGAGAGAGACAGGGTAGGGTAAACTATCTCATGTAGAAGAGGCAGGGAGAAGCAGTTGCAGGGGAGGGGAAGAACAGGAAGGCAAAAAGGCAAAACCATATTCTCATTGAAGTTGGCTCAAGGAGAGAATCACATACATACTAAATGGAATATCTTACCCTCACCCACTCTCCTGAGTAGGGGAAAGGTGGATGAGAGGGGGGATGATGGAGGGGAGGGCATTCTGGGGGGAGGGGAGGTTGGAAGTACCCACTATCAAAGAGGGACAGGATCAAAGTAGGAAATGGACCAGGTGGGAGGTGAGATGGGTGGGAGGGAAATATATGCAGTCTTTCACAATATATCTACTATGGTAACGTTTTGCATAGCTATACATGTACAACACATACTAAATTGCTTATCTTCTCAGAGGGAGTGGGTGACAAGAGAAGAAGGGAATGGATCTGAAAATCGAAGTTTTAAAATTAAATGTTTCATAAGATGTCCAGGCATTGGGGCTCAGAGATTCACCTTGCCCTAATGGCAAAATCGAAGGGGATATGGGAGAAGACATGGGAGAGAGCAGATTGGATAAGGGGATATCTAGTGGGACAGTTATTCTGGGGTGGTGGGTAGGGAAGAAATGGGGGAAAATGTAACTCATAATCTGGTGGAAATGAATGATGTAAACCAGAAGTTAATAAAGCATTTGTTTAATTAAAAAAAAATAAATGGTACTTTTCTGGCCATGGGCCCCACCTGCCACTGGTTTTGCCCTACAGGTAGGGATAAAGAGTCCATGTAGTAGCAACAGCAGCTAGCATTTATATAGTACTTACTATGTGCCAGATACTGTGCTAATAAATGATTTACAAATATAATCTCATTTGAGTCTTGTAACAACCCTGGGAGGTATTATTCCCATTTTGCAGATGAGGAAACTGAGGCAAAAGATTTGCTCTGAGTCACACAGCAAATAAGTGTCTGAGGTCAAATTTGAAATCAGGTCTTCCTGACTCCAGGCCCAAGCTCTGTCCACTGTGCCTCCTAACTGTTTCCAATGGATATGAGAAGTGAGGAAGGAGATTTGTGGAGAGAAGGTAGGATTGTAAAGGTCCCAGTCTGCTGTTAAGGTAGAAGGGATTAGTTTGGATACAGATTGGATTAGAGTGACTGTGAACTCTATTCTTACTTTGGGATCCTTTTTTTCCCCTGCCTTCTGAGAGCTCTTAAAATAAAACTGGTAAATCATGGTGAGGCAGGTTTTTCTTTTATTAAATAAAAAAAATTCTAATTAAAAATGTATTTTCTTTCTGCTATCCTTCTACCCTCCACTGAAAGAGAAAATCCTTTTAACAAATTCAAAGCAAACAAATTCCTATGCTGGCCATACCCCAAACATATGTCTTAATCTTCACTTTGGGTCTATCACTTCATCAGGAGGTGATTAACCAATTTTATCATAGACCCTCTGCAATTGAAGTTGGTTATTGAGTTGACCAGAATTCTTAAGTCTTCAAAAATTGTGTTTAGAAAGTTGTATAAATTTATATATATCCTAGTTCTGCTCACTCTATGCTGGATGACTTCAAAGAAGTCTTGTCAGGTTTCTTTGAAACTGTGCCCTTCATAATTTCCTATAGTATAATAGTATTCTATTACATTCATATGCCACAATTTTTTTCCATATTTTTCTGAATTTAATGAAAGGAGAATATTTTCACATAAAAGTAGAATGGGGAAAAAATGTACAATGAATTTCTTATATGGAGCTTGCACTTTTTTCCAGGCATGTAATAAATTTAACATGTCACTCTCTCAAAGCTATTGGATCTTCTGAACTTCCTTCTGTTCTCTCCATACATTAAAAAATGTTAATGACCACCTTTTTCCTTTTCTTCTTTTCTGACTACAACCTTTTTATTCATTTTTTCTTTTACTAATCTCTTGCTCTTATTACACCTCCCTTTTGAGAAAATTAAAAACACCCAACCCTTAAAAATAAAGCCCTTAATACATACATGCAACTTATGGCAAAACAAATTCTTACATTGCCTGTGCCTTAAAATGTATATCTCTGGCTGCTGTTTGGGTTAGTCACCCTTTGGCAGGAGGTGAGCGGAATATTTTACTATCGGTCTTTTGAACTTAAGGCTATCATTGTGTTGATCTGAGTTCTGAAGATTTTCAAAGTTATTTTTCTCTGTTGTTATCATTGTAGAAATGATTTGTCTAGTTCTCTAGTTTTGCTCTGCATTAGTTCATGGACATCTTTCTAGTTTCCTCTGAAACTGTCCTCTTTGTCATTTCTTAATGGCATAATAATATTCCATTACTATCATATAGAGCAATTAATCCTTCTTAATAGATGGGCATACCCTTAGTCTACAATGGAGGATGAGGGTGAAAATGCCCACATGATCTGGCAGTTCAGAAGCCAGAAAAAAGCAGGCATTATATAGAAAAAGAAATTAGTTGAGAGCCCTAGTATTTCATAGGAGATAGTAGTCAAGACAGCCGAATGTGTGGGTTCAGTTGTCTGCACACTATTGATAAGAACTCCTCCTAATTAAACGAAGCTCTTTCACTTTTTTCAAATATACCTTTATCCTTAGGCTACTCTGTCTTAGCGGAGCATCTCTAATTATTTTCCAGTGAGACACAGTGCCTGGCACATAGAAACTGTTTAATGAATGCTTTCTCTAGACAGTTGTCATGGTTATTCTCTCAGCAAGGAGAGCAGATGCCAAGGATGTGCCAATGGGAAGCAGTCATATTTATCACAGGAGCACTATTTAGAGTGGGAAGAGACCTGAGAGGCTATCTAAAATGCTTGTTGTCTGCCTGGCTATCTGCCTAACCAGTCTTCTCATTGTACAAATGAAGAGACTGAGCCACAGAAAGGTTACATGACTTGTCCAGGGTCACAGAGATATCAAAGAGCATGGTGGGTTCGGAAATAGGTCCTTGGCCTCTAAGTACAACACTCTTTTACTGTCCCACCCTGCCACACGTCAAGGTGTTTGACTGTAAGTATGTAGGTGTTCAGTGGAATTAGCACGTTTGCAAAGCACTTTACAAATATTATCTCATTTTATCTCCCCTGTGATGCAGGGAGGTAGGTGATATTATTATCCCCACTTTAAGGATGTGGATTCTAAAGCAGATAGAGGTGAGTTAGTGAATACACATTTATTAAGCACCTACTATGTGCCAGGTAATGTGCTGAGTACTGAGGATACAAAGAAAGGCAAAAAGCAGTCTCTGCCCTTGAGGAGCTCACGGTCAATCTCATGAGGGGTACAACATGTAAACAACTATTTACAAATAAGCTGTAGACAGGATTGATAGGAAATAATCAACAAGAGGGTGGTGCTAGAATTCAGACAGATGGGAAAAGGCTCCCTATAGAAGATAAAATTGTAATGGGAACTTGAAGGAAGCCAGAGAAGACAGGAGGGGGAGATGAGGAGGCAGAGCATTCTAGGCATTGTGGACAGCTACTAACAATGTGGAGTCAGGAGATAGAGTGCCTTGTTCAAGGAATAGCAAGGAGACCGGTGTCACTGGATCAAAGAGTATGTGGGGGGAGTATAAGAAAACCTGAAAGGTCAGGTGGGAGGGAGGGTTATGAAAGGTTTTGATTGTCAAACAGAGGATTTCCTATTTGACCCTGGAGGTGATAGGGTGCCATTGGAACTGAGTGAGTGGGGTGTGTGTTACATCTTCAGATTGGCATTAGCAATGTCACTTTTTTTTAAAACATGATTAATTATTTTTGGTTTTCTGCATTCACTTCTATAAGATTCTGAGTTCTAAATTTTCTCCCCTTCCTTAGTCTCCTCCCTCCCCAAGATATAGGCTATACATGTACAATCATATTTAAGCATATTTCCACATTAGTCATGCTGTAAAGAAGAATTATAATCAAAGGGAAAAACCACAAAAAAGAAGAAACAAAAAAAATCAACAAAAAAGAAAATAGTATGTTTTGATCTTCATTCAGACTTCATAGTTCTTTCTCTGGATGTGGATACCCTTTCCCATCCTGAGTCTTTTGGAACTGTCTTAGATCCTTGCTTTGCTGAGAAGAGCGAAGTCTTTCAAAGCTGGTCATTGCACAATGTGGTTGTTACTCTGTTCAATGTTCTCCTGGTTCTACTCACTTCACTCAGCATCAGTTCATGTAAATCCAGGTTTTTCTGAAGTATGCCTGCTCATCATGTCTTATAGAACAATAGTATTCCATTGTATTCATATGCCACAACTTGTTCATCCATTCTCTAATTGATGAGCATTCCCTCAATTTCCAATTCTTTGCCACCACAAAAAGAGCTACTATAAATGTCTTTGTATATCCCATTTTTATGATCTCTTTGGGATACAGATTTAAAAGTGGTGTTATTGGGTCAAAGGGTATGCACAGTTTTACAGCCCTTTGGGCATAATTCCAAATTGCTCTGCAGAATGGTTGGAGATCACACAACTCCACCAACAATGCATTAGTGTTCCAATTTTCTCAAATCTTCTCCAAGAGTTATAATTTTCCTGTTTTGTCATGTTAGTCAATCTGACAGGTGTGATGTGGTACCCCAAAATTATTTTAATGTGCATTTCTCTAATTATTTTCCAGTGAGACACAGTGCCTGGCACATAGAAACTGTTTAATGAATGCTTTCTCTAGACAGTTGTCATGGTTATTCTCTCAGCAAGGAGAGCAGATGCCAAGGATGGGCCAATGGGAAGCCGTCATATTTATCACAGAACCACTATTTAGAGTGGGAAGGGACTGAGAGGCTGCCATTTTTTCAAATGATTATAGATAGCTTTAATTTCTGCATCTGAAAACTGCCTGTTTATATCCTATGACCATTTATCAATTAGGGAATGACTTGTTTTCTTATAAATTTGACTCAGTTTTCTATATATTTTAGAAATGAGACCTTTATCAGAGACACTGGCTATAAAAATTATTTCTCAGTTTTCTGTTTCCCTTCTAATCTTAGTTGCATTAGCTTTGTGCAAAATCTTTTTAATTTAATCTAATCAAAATGATCCATTTTACATTTCATAATGTTCTCTATCTCTTGTTTGGTCATAAATTCTTTCATTATTCATAGATCTGACAAACTATTCCTGGTTCTTCTAATTTGCTTATAGTATCTATCACCCTTTATATCTAAGTTGTGAACCCATTTTGACTTTATCTTGCTATATGGTGTAAGATGTTGGTCTATGCCTAGTTTCTGCCATACTATTTTTCAGTTTTCCCAGCAATTTTTGTTGAATTGAGTTCTTGTCCCAAAAACTGGAGTCTTTGGGTTTATCAAATAGCAATGTCACTTTGCTGGCTTAGTTGCTGAGTGACTGAGGATAGAATGGACTAGGGAGAGACTTGTGGCAGGCTGACCCATCAGCAGGCATTTGTAGTAGTCCAGGAAGGAAAAGATGAGGGCCTGAACCAGGGTGGTGGCAGTTTCAGAGGAGAGAAGAGGATGTTATTCGAGAGATGTTACAAAGGTGAAGTCAACAGATTGGCTATAGAGAATGAGTGATAGAAAGGAGTCAAGGATGATACCTGGGTTGTGACCTGAGAACCTGGGAGGATGGCAGTGCCATTGTCAATAATACAGTTTTAGAGGGGGGTGGGGTTGGGGAAAAGATAATGAGTTCAGTTTTGGAAAGAGAGAGTTTAAGGTACCTATGTGGTATCCAGTTCTAGAAATCTAATACTCAATTGGAGATAGGAGTCTGAAGGTTAGTAGAGTATTTAGGGCTAGATAAGTATATCTGAGAATTATCAGCATAGTGATTTAATCCGTGGGAGCAGATGAGATTACCAAGAGAAATCTGTTATATAGGAGAAAAGATCAGGGCCCAGGACAGAACCCTGCAGAACATCCACAGTGGAAGGCATGAGGTAAGTGAAGATCCAGTAAAGGAGACTGAGATGGTGTGGTAGGAGGAGGAGAACCAGATGGTACCCCAAAACCTAGAGGGAAGGGAGCATCAGGGAGAAGGGGACAATCAGCTGTGACAAAGGCTGCCCAAAGGTCAAGGGGTACAAGGACTGAGAATTAGATTTTGTGATGGAACAGCTGGTGGTAACTCTGGAGAAAGCAGATTCAGTTAACTGATGAGGTTGAAAGCCAGACCATAGAGACTAAAGAAGAGAGTAAGAAGGGAAGTGGGGGTTTGGACGGTCAGTGGCTTTCTCAAGAGGTTTAGTCCCCCACAGGAGGAGGGATATGGCATCCAGTGTGGGCGGAAGGATCAAGTTAGAGTTTTTTGAGGGTGGGAGAGACACAGGCATGTTTGTAGGCAATAGGGAAGCAGCAATTGGACAGGGAGAGATTGAAGATAAGAGACAGAGACTGGGAGTGATGGAGGGGGTGATCTGTTGGAGGAGACAAGATGGAATGGGATCCCTTGTGCATATAGAAGTTAGGTGACATGCCCATGGCCACACAATTAGTAAATAAATGAGGTAGGACTTGAATTCATGGCTTCCTGATTCCAGGGCCAACACTATCCCCTGGGAAATGCTTACATAACAAAAATTAAGATATTGAAAGCATCAACTCTTAAGGCATAGTAGCATTTTTTAAAAAGCAATTGGGGTTAAGTAACTTGCTCGAGGTTACATGGCCAGTCATTATTTATGTGTGGGTGCTCATTTTCTGAGGCTGGACAAATCCCGGGTCATCCTGACTCTGGGACCAGCACTCACTGCACCACCTAGCCGCCCCTACAGTAGGCATTTCTAAAATTTGTGGGTTGTATTACCTTTTCTTTTTCCACCCTAGTGGAATCTACTTTTCCATACATTATTGGGAGCTAGTTCTATGGTACTGTTTCCAGAAGTATTTACCTAAGTTTTTTTTTTTTTTAAAAGGTCTTGCAAAATTCATTTAATTAAACCTTTTGAATTGTACTTCTGTCACCCAAGTTTTTTTTGTTTACTATTTCCTGGCAAAATAAAACAAACCCTTGAACTTGAAGCTTAATCCCTTTTTGTTTAGTGATGATTCCCTGAATTTATGCAGGAATTTTTATTCCTAAATGCATTTTGTCATTATTGTTGTTATTCATTATAGTATGGATAAAAATACTTTGGAAATGTCTGTAGCTAACCCACCAACTTGATTTACTTTAAAGTATTTTTTTATTATAAATATTTCATAGATGAAAATACTGAAGAAAAGTAACATGATATCTTGTCCATTTCAGAGTTACTGATATACCCTGAGCCCGAATTCAGATTCTTGATTCAAAGCTTAGTCTACTAAAGTATTCCCCAATTTTTTCTTTTAGACTCAAAATTAATTCATATTTATCATCTTAATTTTAAATTAATCTTCAAATATAAGCATGTCTTTGGACCTTTATTGTTGTGGATGATAGTGAATATCATCATTTATTATCATTTTTTCTTAAATCTGCGTAATGCTGATCTCAAAATCTTTAGCATGAGCATTTACTATTTTCTTGGGCATGATAGCCAATGTTATAGTGATAGGTAATATCCTTAGCATTTCATAGGCATTGAATATATTTTTTTAGCAAGTTAATAGATTTGAAAGAATTTAGTTGAGAAATACTGAATTTCATTTTTACTGTATCTAAAATAAAGCTATGATTTTTTCTTGTGAAGAAATGTTGAGTTCTGTTTGAAAGTAGTCTCAAGTTAATGCAGTAATGCTCTAGGATATTTGCCAAATGTTGTGGATATATGGTGCCTGCAGGAGCTTACTTGGTCATCTGCATGTTGGCAGAATCCTGATTTGTTAGCCCAGCTAAAAGAAAGTAGAGTCAGCAGAACAGAGCCAGGCTTTGCCTCTGTTCTTTGTCTCAGCGTTTTGCATCGTCTGTTTTTGTTGCTGCCATGTGATGATTGGTGTGAAGCGCTATCTGCAGGCTTCTTTGAAAGCCCTATTGTGAGATGCAGCAGACATTTTTGCTAGAGCGAGGGCCCTGCTTGTGTTTTTCTCACAACTGATTTGCTTTCCTTCAAAAAAGTGTGAGGAAAGCACTTGTTTTGAGGCATTTAAAATATAAATCTAATTCTGCGGTGGAAAACAATTTGGCTTTAAAGGTTTGTAGAGTTTTATTTTGATACTATGCATTATGAAGAGTTGAAGTTCTAAAACATTTTATGTGGTTTTAATAGGCTAAGGAAAGTTTCAGATTTTTAAATTTTAAAACGAAAATTCTGCTCATATAATTCTGAACTCATAGAATTTTGATTCATATTTTCAAAATGTAAAGCATGTGATTAAATATAGGATATCCCAAAAGTCTTAGTGCAGTTTCAAGCAAGTTGCATGAAGACTTTTGGGATATCCTGTATGTTCCTTTCTCATTTCTCACAGGATAATGATAAACTTTGTAGTTTTATACATCACCCTTTAAAAAAATCTTTTAAGTATATATATCTGTCATATCCTCACAATATGTGAATTGGGGTTTTAGTATATGTGTGTTTGAAATTTGTAAACTTTTGGTCATAAGTATGTCTCTTAGCTCTTTTGTTTCAGCTAAAAGTCTGTGTCTGAGCCTCTTTGAGATTTTCTTCTTCCTCCAGCCTCCTAACTTTTTCTTCTCCCAAGGAAAGGACCTACTCAAACAAATATTACCCCCATATTCATGTCTTCTATCACAATTGGCTATAGTGCTCCACAACATCTTCATAATACTGGGAGAAGACAAAGAAGAGCCCCAACAGGATGTGTAGCCCTACTGTGGGGAGCTTTCAGGAGGAAATGGGTGAAAATGACACCAGATGGCCAGGCATGGATGGGTTGCCATCTGAACTTCTGGGGGGAGATCCCCAAATCAATGAGAACACATTTCCATAGGAGGGTATAATTCTCGGGATCTCAAGGAACCTTGTTATTTATCTAGTTCAACCTGCCCTGAACAAGAATCTGCTCTACAAATATTGGACCAGCAGTCATCTGGCATTTGCTTAAAGATCTGCAGTGGCCTCCTGATGAAACCTGGCCCAATTTGAAGTAGCTATGATCATTAGGAAATTCTTTCTTTATATCAGGTCTAAATTTGCTTCTTTGAAACTTCAGCCCATTTCCCCTAGTTCTTCCCTCTGTGTGTAAACAAGGCAAGTCTACTTATAAATGACAGCTCTGAATGCTAGAAAATACATGTAACAGAAAGAGGCTGGACTTGGGAGTCACATCTTGGCTTTGAAATTTTTTAAGCTCAGATACCTTAGTCAAGTCATGTATCCCCTTTGAGTCTCAGTTTCTTCATCTGTAAAGTGGGCATAATTAAAGTTTTCCTTCTTTATCTTATGGAGTGCTTGGAAGGAAAATGATCTATAAATGTTGTAATGTGCTTTATAAATGTGAGTTATCTTTTAAGTTCTGCCTCCAACTCATACTGACTGTGTGACCATTGTCTCCCTGCCTCCAGAAACTTGGGTAAAACTGTAAATTATAGACTTTTTGTGGATCTGCAGCAATGGTGAGAGTTTTTATCCTGCAGGTGCCCTATTCTGATGAAATGGCAGAGCCAGATTACCTCAGACCAGACCTTCTTAATTCTTTAGATAGCATGAATTAGAATGAAGTGATGTGGTATCCTCCTTTTAAAGCAGTTAGGGAAAGGTGAGTTTAATTTGTTTTTGAGTAGTCCTCTCTGTCTTTGGGGTGGAACCTGATTTATAATCCCAGGTCTGTTACCAATTAGCAGCATAAAAGAATTGGATAAATTACCTAATTTCTCTTTTTCCTAATCTACAAAATGGGAATAAGGTATTATGAGTATCAAATAAAAATAATAAACCTGGAAATATTTTGAAAAGTATGAATTTTTCTATAAATGGAAAATATTATTACAGTAACATTCAGGACTTGGCAAACAGATTCACAAAACATAACTGAAAATCATGAATTAGGCAAAAAAAAATACTCAGAAAAGTCAGACTAGAAATCATGGAGACCATACTTTTCTAGTTAGTTAAGCCACCCATGTCTTTATGCCTAATGGATTTGTTTTATTTTGAATGCAATTTCAACTATCTAATCTACTTGGCTTTCAAATAAAAGAAATCAGAAGCAACAAATTAAATTTGTGGAAAAGGAATATCTATAAAGAGATTCATTGGCAGGAAGAAGTGACACCTGCCAATTCTGTCAATAAGGGAGATATGTCAATAGAAATATTGTAAAAAAAAAAAGACACCAGAACTCCTAAAATGCAGCAATCTGGGGTTGTTTGGTATGGGAACAAATATCTATAACTATTGAAGATTTTATAACACAGTACAATAAAGTTGATAACGATATTGATTCATCAGAAAAAAAGCTTGAATTGTATTCTGTAATGCTACATGTTAAAGAAAGCAAGAAAATTAAATATTACATTTTAGAAGAGTTTCCATTCAAAATGGTTTAAATAAGAAACAAAAAAGCTTGGTGCTTAAAGTTGATTTTATTATATTATCGTCAGTTGGAGAATTCAGCCCACCTTGTGTCAAACAGCTGTGAGACTGATTCTGCTTAGAGAGAATTGAAAAATTGCATGTGTGAAGGTGAGCAGCAAGGAAGCTATTTGATATCACTCTAGCTGACAGTATGAATGCCTATAGGGCACTTTTTTCTTATGTTTTTTGAGTGTAATTCCTTATTTCCTATAAGACTGGAGAATGTTCACCTTCAAAAAGGATTAAGAAATGGTAAGTATTCCTTCAAAATCTTCTTCAAAATAAAACCGCAAATAAATGCCTCAAATTACATGATACAGTGTAGTACTGTGTAACAGTGGCTTTATTATCTATTAAGCTAAAAAACATTAACTTACTTTTGTCTTGTTTAAAATAGAATGTTTTCTTCTTATATTCTTTAATTGTCCAATTTCTTATACTATTGTATAAATAAAAAGAATATGAAAAGAAAAATGGTATTCCCATTATCATTATTATAATGTTTGAGAGAAATGATTTTGATTAAAATTAGTCCTATTGGGGATTAGTAATAATAAAAATAAATCTGATTACATTTATTCCATGAGGCAAAAGCTAATATTCTTGTGTTTAAGTCAATTTAATTTGAATTCCTTTATTCTGGAAAATGAAAATAGTTTAGGACACTCAATAATCAGATGGATTTGTCATCTCAATGATGTTGGTTTTTCTCCAGTCCTGCAGTTTGCAGCCCTTCTATGTTTGAACATCTTATATAGATATTGTTGTTATGGTCCCATAAATTCTGCAATGGAGGTCCCCTCAACATACTGGCCACCTTCCTTGCTTTCCTTTAATATTACCAAGATACCAATAAGAGCCCTCAGATTGCCAGTCCTTACTATTGCCTTATGACCAATCCTTTCCCCACCTTTTTTTAAAAGCTCATATATTTCTTTGATGACATCATTTATACCACTTCTTGTTTCTAATGTATCACAGCCTGCTCACTCCCACCATGCATCTCTCCTTTGCTCTTTAATTTTAACTCTTTGGAGGCTGTAGTCTTCCATGACTGATAGGCATACAAAAATACTGAAAGAATGCTTATATGAAAGATAGTCATATTTCAAAGAGAAGCTTAGGATCATTGAAAGAATTTTGCAGTTTCCTAAAGGCAATCCAGTCCACTCTCTTCCTATTTGATTCTGAGTGCAACTCATTATCGTTCTAGGTCCAATAGTTGCAATATCTTTCCATGATTATCTATCTGCCTCAATCTATCTGCATACATATATATATATATATATGTATACAGACACATATGTATGCATGCATATATTTTTATGTAGTAATACCTTATCCATCTGTATACATACACACATATATGCACACACATATACATATATGTATCTGGATATATGCCATATTCATGCACACACAAACACATACACATACTGAGACAGTTGGGTGGCTCAGTGGATAGATGCTGGAGTCAAGAAGATGCGAGTTCAAATATGACCTTAGACTCTTACTAGCTGTTACCTTGGGCAAGTTACCTGTTTGGCCTAATCCTCTGGAGAAGGAAATAACAAACCACTTTGGTATCTTTGCCAAGAAAACCCTGGTCAGGATGGTCCACGGGGTCATGAAGATTTGGATATGACTGAACAACTGAACAAAAACAAATATATACCGAAGAATTGCTACCTAAATAGATGTACATCTATCTCAATATATCCCACCACATTAGCCAATCATGTGAAAAAGTCAATCAGGTCGTTAGCTTGCTAGCATATAGCCAAAACTGTCAGTTGACTATCTATGCTCAGTTATTGGGTGTCATGTAGGCAATCCTGTGGTTTTTGTAGACTTTGTAAATTCTTTATTAGGATGATAGACATCTTTGACTCCACAGTGTAATCCCAATTTATCCAGCCTTATATCATACTATTCCCCTTAATATGCCCTATGCTGTAGCTAAGCATAATATTTCCCATTCCACAAACATATACTTTATAGTGTCTTGCACATAGTTGGCATTTAGTAAATGTTTGAATGAATTAATGAACGAGGAACAATTTCCTCATTTAATCAGAATATTCATTTAAAATAGCTTTAGCATGACCTGTTTTTACTTGACCTTTCCTTTAGAGAAGTTGAGATAATTTTGGTGTACTGGATGCAAACAATTTTTTTTCTTTTGCTTCTTTGAACAAGTTGATTTTATTTTAAAGATGACAACTCTAGTATAATGGACTTATTATGACATTAAGGGACTCAATGCCCTGTTTAACACAGCAAGTCACTTAATCAGTGCATATTTCAGTGGAGGTTATTTTTAAAATAGTAATAGCTTTACAAAAAAAAAGAGGGGGGAAACTGAAATCTTGACAGTTCATTAGCAGTGGTATGAAATCCAAGCAATATGTTTTGAGATTTGCTTTTAATTGTAGATAAGTGAAGAACAGAAAGCAAACTCCTTAAGAGTAGGGATTGTTTCCATTTTATCTTCATCTCCTATGCTTATTGATAAAAGCTTGTTGATTGACTATAGGCCTTGGTTTTTATTAGTACAATGAGATGTATTAATAAGAAGAAGTAACAGGGTTCAGTGGGAGAACCACTGGAGCAAGAGTCAAAAATTCTGTATGACTCTGAGTGACAATCTCTCTGCTCCATTGTTTCTTCATTTGTAAAATTACGGAGTTGGAGCAGGGGATTTTTATGATCCCTTCTAGCTCTAATATTTTGAATCTGTAATGTTTTAATTAAAAATACTTGGATTGGAAAAATGCATTACATTGGAGTTTACTTAGCTGGAGAGTCCTAAAGCTTGAGAAAAGGTCATTACTTCAGGAATGACATTTCCTCCAGGACTTCCAGGGAGGGTGGGAGGATGTGCTGTGGATATTTATACACACACAGATATTTTGTCCCTTTGAACTGTGAAACTAGGGTATGTTATTTGACTTGTTTGCAGGCAAATGTTGGTGATGACAGGTCAGTCCTTCAGTTGTCTGACATAGCTCACCAGGCTCTGGACTTATGCATTGTTATTTTCAGTTGATTAAAGCTTCCATCACTAGTTAGGAGCTCCTGATCCATTTCTAGTCACTAAGAATCACCGTTATAGTTCTTTTAAAGCCCTATTTAACAGGGGCAGAAGTGGTAAGGATAGGGTGAAGGAATAAGAATATTTTTTGCTTGAGTGGAACAAATGGGTTCTTTTGACTAAATTTTAAGTTAGAAACATGTTAATGGATATATTCAGGATATATAGAGTTGGTAGTTAGAAATTCTGTTGCTCTGGTTACAGAAATGGTTTTGTTGTGAATCATCGCACTTGCTCTTTGCTTTCTCAGTGTTTGCTTTTGGGATGAGTCTTTTCATATTCTAATCTATGCTCAAAGATGAATGTTTGGGAAGGACTGATTCAGTCACTTCTTTAAGATGACTTAATGTGAGAAAATACTGAAGAAAACATTTTGAATGGAAGTTGTTTATTCTGAGCTCAGGGACTGGAAATTTACCTTGGTAAAGTAGTTCTCTGAGAGAGAAAATTCTGGATGAGCTAAGCATTTAACATAGTATTCTTCCCAGAGATTGTCAAGGATCCGTGTTCTGGGAGCTGGAACAAATTCTGATGCTTTTCATCTAGAGGTCTTTGTGTGCTCATTTCCCTTCAGAGAATGGAGAACATTTAGAAGTGCTCTTGTTTAAAAAATGCTATTTTGCTGAGGGGTTTTGTATAACAGTATGTAACTACAGCTAGATAGTCTTTACATCTTTGCCAGTTCTACTTACCTGAATATGTGCATGGTGGGACTTAGGAAAGAATGGAGGAAACCCTAAGGCAAGGAGATCTAAATTTTTGAGGGATTGTAAAAACAGTTTGGATTCTGCCATTACTAACTGGCTGGGGGTTCAGAGTTCCACATTTAATAGAGAAGAGTTTATGAGGAGAGAGAGAGAGAGAGAGAGAGAGAGAGAGAGAGAGAGAGAGAGAGAGAGAGAGAGCAAGAGCGCACACACAGATGATTAAGGCACCAGCCACTTTTTCCTTTCCCCTGGAGGCAATACTTGGCCAGAGTCCGAAAGGAAATCATGACCCAGAAGGCAGGGGTAAAGTTTTGCCCATGTGAAGGGAAGAGGGTGAGTTCCTCAAGCATGTGCAATCAGGCCTCCAGTTCAAGAACTGATTTGATAGTTCAACCTGCCCTGGTTGCCACCTGATGGTTATATTAAAAAACAAAAAACCACAAACCTATCTTCTCTAAATAGAGCACTGAAAATTCTTTACAGACACCGATTTGATAAAAAAAATATTTTTAAAAAATCCTTCTATAGACAGAAAATAGCTGATTTGGAAGGGACTTCTATATATTGCATATGTATGTTGGGTTCATTTGCTTCACTGGTTTTCCCCACATCTGGAATGTTCTTCCTCCTTATCTTCACTTCCTTCCTTTTAAGATCTAGCTAAAGTCTCACCTGCAGTAAGCTTTTGCTAGACGCCCTCAATACTTGTACCTTTTTCTCAGATTACCTATGATCTATCCTGTTTATATTTTCTATGTTTGTAATTGTTTGCATGTTGCCTTCCCTATTAAAGTGTGAGCTCCTTGAAGGCAGGGAATACTTTTGCCCTTTTGTTTTTGTCCTTAGCACTTAGGATGTTTCTTGGCATATAGTAAATGTTTAATAAATGCTTCTTGACTTGACTCTTTTGTTAACAGAAGGAGAAGGGGCAGAAGTACTTTGTGCTAGAAAATATTTCCAGTAAACTATTTTAGTGACTGTTTAGAATATGTTGAAATGTATAGAATTTAAAATTTCAGTTGTGTCCCACCCTCATGACCCCATTTAGGATTTGTTTTTGGCAAAGATACTGGAGTGGTTTGCCATTTCCTTCTCTAGCTCATTTTACAGGTGAAGGAACTGAAATTTACAGGGTTAAGTGACTTCCCCAGGGTCACACAGCTTATAGGTGTCTGTGGCCAGATTTTAATTCATGAAAATGAACATTCCTTACTCCAGGGCTGACACTCTATCCACTGAGCTTCCTAGGTGCCCAAAACAGAGTTTACCACAGAAATTTGATGGAGTACAAGTCTGATACAGTGAAAAGATCCTTGAGTTTGGGTTGTGGTGCTATCTTTAGTACTTAGGAAGCCATATGTAATTAAAGTCCTACTTTGGTGGTTTGATTAGTATGCAATTAAATAAGTAAATTAATTTAGATAGTATTATAATTTTTATTATATTGACCTGACCAAATCATAAGCAATGAATACCTCTCAATTTATTAGGTTTGTATTTCTGTAAAGGGAATGTTTTACAATTGTAGTTTTTTAATTCACTTGTGAATCTTGGTAGGTATATTCCCAAATAATTTATGCTTTTCCTAGATATATTGAGTAGAATTTCTTGATCTCTTCCTGCTTGTTTTTGTTTGTAATCTCTCTCTCTGCACACATAACACAACATGCGCACACAACACAACACACACATATACATGCAATGCATGCATATTTATGCTGTTGATTCTGTTTTATATTCATCTACTTTGCTGAAGTTACTATTTCAAATAAATTTTATTGACTCTAGGTTTCTTTATGAAGATCAATATAACATCTGCAAAAAGCAATAATTTTATTTCTTCTTTGTCTATGCTTATTCTATTTATTAATGTTCTTATTGATGTAGCTAATTTTTTAGTACTATGTAAATAATAGTCATGATAATGGACATTCTTGTTTTATTCATATTCATGCTTTTTACAGTCTGACTCTGATTTGTCTTTCCAACACATGAAGGCTTCTTATGAACTCCATAATCCAATAAACCAACTGCATCTTGTGGGAGATACTCCATTTCTGACTTTGTACAAGTTGTGTCTCCTCCCTGGAATGCCCTGCTCCCCTTCTTTTTCTCTTGGAACCCCTACATCCTTTTAAGATTCAGCTCAAGTGCCCCCTCTTGAATGAAATTTTTTTCTTATCCCTCCAGTTATTAGAAATCTTCCCACACTCCCTGAAATGAATTTGTATTTACTTTGTATATACTTTACATCTCTTTATCTCTGTATATATTTTCCCTCAGGAGAAAGTAAACTCCTTAAAAGTGAGGATTGAATTGTTGTTGTCTTTCTATCTCCAGAGCTTAGTCTAGCACATGCCTGGCAATATGTTTTAGACCTTTTAAAGTTCTTTATAAAAATGAATTATTGTTGTTAATCATCTATCTCTCTTGGTGTGGTGGCTAGAGAATTGCCCTTGGCCTGAGCTCGAGTCTCACCTTCTGATACATTCAGACAGTTTGACCCTAGGCAAGTCACTTAATCTTTCAGTGTCTCAGGTGACTCACTAAGGCAAATATAAAATAAACTATGTTCTATGGAACATTTTTCCAATCAAGTACAATTTAAGCAAGCCTGATGTAGTAGTGGGTCTAGATTCTAGTACTGCCTGTAGTACTTCTTAATCCATATAAGACTATCATTTAACTTGTATGCTTCAGTTTCTTCCTATATAAGAAATGTATGATAATCATACTTGTACTATTTAAAACTTTGTAAGCTATAAAAAGATACCAAGATCAGCTGTTATTATTTTCTCCATTGTTTTTCATTTGTACCTGATAAAGGTTTTTATTTTATTTTTTTATTTTTTGGTTGTTCTATGGAGAAGTGTGCCGTCTATAATTTTATCAAGTCTTAGTGCTGCTGAATACTGGAGTAATATTTTTGTGTTTGTAAAGTGTTTTAATGTTTTGGTCCATGTGTTGAACTTGCATTGTGGGTGTAGCACAGGATAACGAATATTCTTGTGCACTGAGAAGTCTTTTATTATCTAGAACACACCCCACTTTGGAGACTTGTCACCTTATGAAACAGATGAGAGAAGTTTCAAACTGATTTTATATTTAATGAGATGAAGATCGTAGAAATATAAAGGAAACAAGAAAATTAAAAGCACAAAGTAAAATGAGAATACTGTAACAATGTAATACTTTTGGAATAAACCCAACCACTCTGTTTAAATAGCAATATATTTCTTATTTTTTCTTTTATTGATTTTGTTTTCTACACTACACACACTTTCCCTCTTCTCTTTCTTCAAGAGGGTTGGCTAGAATGGTATTCCTGAAACCTTCTACCAGTTGCTTCTTGAAAAAGAAGTGAGTTGCTAAGGTTGAAGTTTTTGCTGCTGAATCTGGGACTTGAACCAGAATCCAACTGACAAACTCACTGTGACACTTTTAGCCATTATATGCTTCTGTAGCACTTAGAGAATTTTCTAGTATTGTAATATTTTTGGACTCTAGGATCTAATTTCTGTAGTATTCTCTTATACACAATCTCTTAGATTAAAGAAATTTTTGCCTTGCCTGTAATTTGACACTTCCCTCCTCCCTTTAGTCTTAATATTTATCTTGTTTAAAGAGAAACATGTTACAGTGCTATACTTTACAGAATCTGCTGCCATCAAACACGTCATCTGCCTGAACTGAAAATTCCTCAAGTTCACATTAGCTTTTGTAGAACATTAATTAACATCTTAGTTTATAAGTACTGTTAGTTTGCAATTCCTTAAAATGAGTTTACTTAAAATTTTTTTTGATGCAAATAATCCTAGTCAGTGAAAATGAATCCATATGATGTCCATATTCAAAAATGTATGTCTCTTTCTGCACCTTGAATCCCTTATCTTTCTCCCAGGAAGTCAGTCAGCTAATAAGTGTTTATTAAGTATGTACTGTGTGCCATGCGCTGTGCTAAGTATTGGTTTTGCAAAAAAGGCAAAAGATAGTCCTTTCCCTCAAGTAGCTCACAATCTAATGAAACAGGTGACATGTTTTAATAATAAGTTCTTGGAAGACATCGTTGTTCATGATCAGAAGACATGTCTATCCAAATGTTTTCTTTTTCTTCTTTACAATGTTGTCTTTGTATAAATTGTTCTCCCAGTACTGCTCACTTTACTCTTCATCAACTTATAGTTAGTATAGTTGGTAGTAACCCAGGATTTTATGAAATAATTTCTTTCATAATTTCTTATGGTACAATAATATTCCATTTTTGTTCATATATTACAATTTGTTTATTCATTCCAAATTGATGGGTACCCTCTTAGATTCTAATTCTTTGCTTTTCTTTTTTCTCTTTTCTACTCCTTTCTTTCTCCTTCCTAAACTTATGTATTCCTTTTACCTTCCTTTCTTATCCATTTTAAGAGCTTCAGAACAGAATCAATGTATCTCCAACACCTTTTTATTATTTATCACTTGCCATCATCTTTGAATAGATTAGGGTTCTTAAGTGGTACTTGTTTCTTCTCTCCCATTAGAATAGTAATACTTCATCAACATAGCTCTTCCAATTGCTCAAATAAATTTACCTTTCCAGGTTTCTCTTGACTCCAGTGTTTGTATTTCAAAGTTTCCACTCAACTTGTCCTTTCATTAGAAATGCTTGAGTCCTCTAATTCCATTGAAGATCTATTCCCCCCCCTCCCCCAGATCATACTTAGTTTTTTCTGGGTGAATTATTATTGATTGTAAGCCCATAACTTTTGCCTTTTGGAATATTGTATTCCAAACTATCCTCTTGTTTATAGTGGAAGCTGCTAGATTTTATATGGTCCTTATGGGATTCCTTGGTATGTGACCCCCTTCTTTCTGTATGCTTAAACTGTTTTTTTTTCTTTGATGTGGAAACTGCATTCCTGGAATTTTACTTCAGGAGTTTCTTCTAGGAGGTAGTTAATGTATTTTTCTTATCTTTACTTTGTCTTCTGGTTCTAATAGATTTGTAATTTTCATTTCTGATTTTTTGAAACATAATTCCCAGGTTTTTAAACAAATGGTTTTCAAGTAGTTGAGTAATGAATAAATTCTCTCAACTTGTTTTTGAGTTCAGTTGTTTTCAATAGTAGCTATCTTATATTCCCTTCTCTCTTTTCAATCTTTGGTATTTAATATTTCTCACTATCTTATAGAGGCATTGATTTTCATTTGGTCTGTAATGATTTTCAATGGGTCTATTACTTTGGTAAGCTTTACCACTTTGTCTTCTAAGTAATTTATTCTCCTTGCAGTTCTTTCTTTAAGGGTTTTTATTTTTTTTTGTCTCCTCTTGATTCATGACTTCATGTGGTCTTTGCAGAAAATCAGTTTTTCCTTGAGTGTACTTGTGGGTTTTTCAGAGCTACTTTCTTCTTCTAGATGGGATTTTGGAAGGCATCTTTAAATCTACAATGCTTTTTAAGCACTGGCTGGCTTTCATTGGTTTAGTTTTCTTTCTTGTTTTTGTTCTCCCACCAGGACTTTGTGCCAAGGCCAAATTTTGCCTCCTGTTGAGCTTTTGGATGGGTGATTGGCCTTGCTTGGTCTTGCTCTGGGTCACCTGGATTCCTATGCTTATCTTCACCTCAAAGGGTGACCCCTCCACCCCCTGCAGATTTTTAAGGGTCAAAGCTTTGGATTTTCAGGACTTTCATGGCATCTCAGAAAATGAGTGACAGGGACTTGAGTTCCTGAGCTGTCCTGATCTGAGTGCTGCCTTGCATAGTAATTTAATATAGTTTCCATTGCATTTCTTTTTCATTATTACATTCTTTTGATGCATTCTCATTCTCTTCCGATCCATTAAACATAGTATAATCTTGATTATGCCCAATCTATCTATCTATATATATCTATATCTATCTATCTATCTATCTATCTATCTATCTATCTATCTATATATATATTTGAAACATTTAATGTTAAGACCTCGAATTTCAGATCCATTTCCTTCCTCCCTTGTCACCCATTCCCTCTGGGGAGATAAGTAATTCAGTATATGTTGTACATGTCTAGCTATGCAAAACATTATCATAGTAGATATATTGTACAAGGCTGCTTATAATTCCCTCCCACTCATCTCACCCCCCACCTGGTCCATTCCCTACATGATCCTGTCCCTCTTCTATAGTGGGTACTTCCAACCTCCCCTCACCCCAAGGATGCCCTCCCATCCATCATCTCTCCTCTCATCCCCCTTCCCCCTATCCTGCTGCAGGTTGAGATATCCCATTTAGTATGTATGTCATTTTCTCCCTGAACCAAATTCAATGTGAATGTGGTTTTGCCTTTTTAGCCTTCCTTATTCTCCCCCTCCTTTGCAACCACTTCCCCTTGCTTCTACATGGGATAGTTTACCCTACCCTGTCTCTCCCCATCTCCTCTTGCCACTTTCCTCTCTCACCTCATAATTTCATCCCTTTGAGTACTCTCCCTTCCCAACAAATTCAACCTATACCCTCTATCCATATATAACTGTAACCATATACACACACATTCACATATGTATTCATATGACCACACCCCCTTCTTCCATTATTTTCACAGTGAGAAAGATATCATCAGTCACAGTTATTGCTTTTCCATATAGGAATGTAAATAGTTCAACTCTGATAAGTTCCTTTTGATTTCTCTTCCCTGATTACCTTCTCAGGCATCTCTTCCTTCTTGTGTCTGGATGTCAAATTTTCTATTCAATTCTGGTTTTTTCCTCAAGAATGCTTGAAAGTCCTCTATTCCACTGAATGACCATATTTTCCCCTGAAACAAAATACTCAGTTTTGCTGGGTAGGTGACCCTTGGGTTCATTCCCAGTTCTTTTGCCCTCTGGAATATCATATTCCATGCCCTTCAATCCCTCAGTGTAGAAGCTGCCAGGTCCTGGGCTATTCTGATTGTGTTTCCACAATATTGAAATTGTTTCTTCCTGGCTGCCTGTAGTATTTTCTCCTTGATCTGGGGATTCTGGAACCTGGCTATAATATTCCTGGGAGTTTTCTTTTTGGGATCTTTTTCAGGAGGTGATCTGTGGATTCTTTCAACCTCTATTTTGCCCTCTGGATCTAAAACATCAAGGCAGTTTTCCTTGAGAATTTCTTGAAGGGTGATTTCTAGGTTCTTTCTTTGATCATGGCTTTCAGGTAGTCCAATAATTTTTAAATTGTCTCTCCTGGATCTATTTTCCAGGTCAGTGGTTTTTCCCATGAGATATTTCACATTGCCTTCTAATCTTTCATTTGTTTGGATCTGCTTAACAGCATCTTGATTTCTCATAAAGTCATTAGCTTCCATTTGCTCCAGTCTAACTCTGAAGGAATGAATCTCCTCAGTGAACTTTTGAGATTCTTTTTCCATCTGGCAAATTCGACTTTTTAAGGCATTCTTCTCCTCATTGCCCTTTTGGGCCCCCTTTGCCATTTGAGTTAGTCTCTTTTTTAAGGTGTTGTTTTCCTCAGTCAGGCTGTTGACCCTCATTTCATACTTTTCCTGCATCCTTCTCATTTCTCTTTCCAATTTTTCCTCCACTTCTCTTATTTGATTTTTAAAGTCCTTCTTAAGGTCCTCTATGGCCTGCAACACGCTCATGTTTTCCCCTGGGGCTTTTGGAGCAGGACTTCTGACCTCACAGTCCTTTTCCTGCTCTATGCCCCCAAAATAGGAGTCTAGGGTTGCATTTTTCTGTTTCCTTTGCCTTGGCATGTTGCCACTTAATTACTTGACTTTTGGGCTTGTTGCCACACTATGGCTTTAAGGCCAGAAGAGGAATTTTCGTCCCGAACGTGTGGGGGGCAACTTCCGTTTCTGGCAAGCTGTAAACCCACCACAGACTTCCACCCTAGATCACAATCCAGATCCAGGGAGGTTAAAGCAAGAGCGATTACCCCCCAAGACTGATCGCTGGATCTCCCCACGATTTGTAGGCTGGGAGCCGGAGCTGCCTCTGAAAACTACAAAATGGCATGTCTCCTCAGTGGCTTCTAGCCCCCAGGGGAGGGAGCTGACGCATTCCCCAAATACTGGTCCCAAAGTCCATAGGACACTAACCTCTTACTTTGTCCTAGGCATGTCTATGTTGATAATTCTGGAGTTGCCACAGCTCCTGGTGTTCTGGGGTCTCTCCAGCTGGCTGCTGGCCCTGCCGCCCTGGGGCTAAAACCTCAGCTCACAGGGACCTGGGCTCCCTCGGCTCGGCTCCCTGTGCTCTGTGCGCTGAGTGCTGCCGGCTCCCAGAGCACTGCACTGGTCCTTCCTGCAGGGCTGCTGGGCTGTCCTCAGTGGGAGGTTAGCTTCTCTGTGTCGTTCTGTGGGTGCTGGGGCTCCAGAAGTTGTTCAGAGTCCCCTTTTACATAGTTTGGGGGGAATTTGGGGGCAAAGTGGCTTGGATGAGCTGTTTCTACTCCGCCATCTTGGCTCTGCCCCTATGCCCAATCTTTATGATCCTTTTCATGTTGATCAATTTAGTGTTGAAAAGTATCTGAAAACATTCTTGTATAAAAAAATGTTGTTAAAGAATGTAAGTTTTTGCCACTGTGGTAGATGCACATTTTGATACCTAAAAGAAGTAGGACAATTACTTTATTTTAAGAAAAAGAGATAACATATATATATGAAAAAACATGGTTTTAAGATGAGATTTGAGCAGTTTTGGGTGGAAAATAAACTGTGGTATAAACATGAGGATTTAAATGTTTATGTGGACAATGCATAATGATGCTTCACTTGGGTGGAAAGTTTGGTATCTTAAAGAGACAGAGAAAGATCTTTTATTTGCTAAAAACAAGACAATATGAGGGAAGTAAATACAGTTTCAAGGGCAAAACAGAGATGAAGGATCATGGTGAAGCCTTCAGAGTTATAATCATTATGGGTATCTTATGTAAAGAGGATAAAACTAAAAAAAGAAAGGAGAGAAGTATTTTGAAAACCAAGTATGATAAGAAATAGAATTGATAGGAGATATTTGGGGAATTGTGATTTATAAGTGAAGAATGACTTACTGAGAATTTGTAGGGTCTCATGTAAGTCATTGAAGGCATAGGTACTGAGCATAGGAGCTGACAGAAGAGCCTGACATAGGAACCCAAGAAGAAGAATTGTAAAAACAGAGGATGAGTAAAAAGCTACTCTTTTAGAACTATTAAATTTAGTAGCAGTCAGCTGAAAGAAGCCTTTAGCAAAGTTGCTAGTGATTAGTGGGAAAGAGAATTGACTTTCTTGACCCAATTGCCTCTCATTGAGCCTACATTTGAAGAGATGTAGTTTCTCATAAAAGCTTTTTGCTTTGCCCCTTGTGTACTGAGAAGGAAATGCGATTAGGGCTGGGCATCTGTCTTGGTATTTGTATCTTGGTGAGCTGACTGGACATTTTGTTGCTGTTGTTTGACTTAAAGAGTCAACTTGACGTGTTTTACTGATTGAAAAATGTAGCATCCAGAGAAGAGAAGAGGATATGCCAGCTGAAGAGTAGTAACAGTCAGGAGCAGTGAGCAGAGAAAATTGTTTGTTTGTTTTTTTGCTGGTGCAGAAGATCCATAATGGACCAATGATAACAAAGCCTGTATTCCAGAGTTGTGTTACCCTGAGGCTATGAGTTTTCCTTCCATGTATGATTTCCCTGACAGATTCTTCTAAGTATGTGTCCCACTCTTCACTATAGATACTTAGTGCATTAATGAGATAATGCAACCCAGTCTTATATGCATATTGTGCTGTATTTATTATATGCATTGACTTTTAATAACTGTTGTGAAGGGCTGGTTGTGTAGATAGAAAATGTGTCAGATGGATGTTCAGATCTAGAGTGGCAAATAGGGAGAATGTATTTCTCTTCAACAAGATACCCTTAATACTCTGAGAGAGTCTGATTGAAATGGTGTGATTTTTGTCCATCTTTGGGAACCTAGACTTGCCAAGGTTAAAGTGTGTGGAAGTCAATATGTCCTAGGTATGGTTTCTCTACCCCAATGTACTACATACAAAGTTGGTTTTATGATAAGATTATAGGATAATAGATTTAGAACTGGAAAAGAACTTAGAGGCCATCTAGTGCAATACCCTAGTTGGACATGTACATTTTAGAAAAGGAAACTAAAGGTTAAGTTATTAATTGCTCAAGATCATACAGGTGGGAGTTTGGGTATTTTACAAAGGTTCTGTTTTTGGACCTCTTTTCCTGACATGGTCTCTTGGCAGTTTCATCCATTTCTGGAATTGCAATTATAACCTCTATTTGAATAACTTCCAAAATGTATCTCTAGCCACAACTGTTTGAAGGCGTTTCACTTCTATATTTCCAACTGCTTAATGAGATCTCAATTGGGATATCCTGCTAGCTTATCATATTTGAGCATATATAATTTGAACTCATCATAGTCCCTTACAGTCACCCATGTTTGAAACCATTTTTGATTCTTCCCATTTTTTATTTTCTATCAGTTACAAAATCTACCAAGTCTATCTCCATTCTTTTCCATGTCAACCTCCCTAATTCAAGCCTTCATTCCCCTTTCATCTAGATCATTGCTATAATCTTCTATTTCCCTCCAGCCTCTCCCTTCTCCAATCTACCTTTAATACCATTGCCCCCTAAAATTCCTAAAACACCACTGGTAATATTACTTTCCTACTAAAAAAATGATAAGAAAAAAAAAAAAACTCTAGTGGCTTCTTTGTTGCCCAACCAAAATTTCCTTTTTCTGTCATTTAAAATTTTCCATAATCTCCATAAACTTTTCCAGATTTTTAACAATATATGTTTTCACATACTTTACATTCCAGACAAAATTAGACGTGACTGTCAAAGTTCAATGGAAAGAGTGCTAGATTTGGAGTCAAAGGACTTGAATTCAAATTCGAATTTGGCCACTTACTACCTATAAGTCACTTCATTCTTTTAGTTTCCTTATTTATGAAATGAGGTCTTTGGACTAGATGATCTCCGAGGCTCTATCTAGCTCTAAATCTGATTCTGTAACTATTTACCATCTCCCATTTTCAGCCTACCTTCTCTGTTCTCTATGCCTTTGCTTATGCCATCTTTCTGTTCCTGGAATGGACTACTCCTCACCTCACCTTCATCTCCACCTGTTGAAATTGCTTCTCTTCCCTCAGGGCCCAACTTAGAATTAGTCTCATACTTGGAAATAATCTAAGAGGTTACCAAGTCCAAACTCTTACCTGAATCACAAATTTCCTCTAGAGCATTCCAAACAAGTGGTTATCTAATCTTCACTTGAAAACTTCTGTTCTTGGGTATTCTACTCTCTTATTGTTAGGAACCAAAACCTCCTAACTAATTTTTATCACATGATCTGTCTTTCCATCTAAACACATAGACACATCGTATTACTCTTTCAGGTGCTACTTCATCCAGGTACATGTCCCTTGTTTTCTAGCTAAATGTGTTCTCTGTCTCCTCAGATTATTTGCATTACTTTATCTGGACTTCTTGGCATTTTTATCTTACTGCCTATATTAAAGTTTTTAGTGCATGAATATATCTTCCACTAAATAATAATTTCTATAAAAATAGTTTTTATAATTTTTACTGTTTATTGTCTCAGTATCTTAAACATAGAAGTTACTTCTGTGTTTAATTAATGTGTTCAATTAAATTGATGAGCATTGATGTGATAGATACATAGAAATCCTCTGTTCAAACTGGATCAAAGAAATGAGGGCAAAAAATTACATGACTCTATCACTTAATCTTTTGATTATCTGATCAGGAAGAAAGAGCAGCACTAGAATATCCCCTTTCAAAATATTCTGCTTTATTAACACTACTTGATAGAAAAGAGTCAATTGATCATAATTCAGTTATTTCTTTTTCATTGTTTTTGTTTTTTAATAAAAATACAAAGCAATGAATAGTGATTATCTATTACTCTATAGGAATGTGAATTCAGGTGAACAAGTAATAGGAAGAGTAAGCTAAGATTGTTATAAGTCCAGTTTATATGTGTATGTATACATATACACTCTGGAAGAGAAGAAAAGATGGGCTTACTAAGGCTATAAATTAAATATCTGCAGAAACACCTCCAATCTTAGTCTTCTCCACAATTTTCTGAGGAATCGGTAGTTACCTAAATTCTATGTTTACAAATGGATGTTCTAATACATTCAGAGGGAAGGTTAACAAGAAATAAGGCATGACATTACATTGAAAGGTGGTCAGGATGAATTTTGTTTAAGTGTGCTTAGTACAAGTACTGACTCTGATGAATGTCTTATATCTAGAGTATTCTGCATGCATGTGGAAAGTGTTATTTTGAAATCCTTAAAAGCAACAGTGAAAGGAACTGGAATTCTTAGGAGAGTTCCATCTATATTGGTAGAAGCATTTCTGTGAACCTAATGACCTTCTGACATAGGTCCTTGAATTTTTTGTGATACAAATTTCTACAATTTTTTTTACAGTTTCTACAACTTTCAAGTAGAAAAATCCCTAATTTGGGGGGCAGTAGTTCTGTATTTCATTGTTAGTATTTGGGCACTTTGATTAAAGAAGCTCTTTGTTAAGTAGCTATCCAATGGATCATCAACTGCCACTCATAGGGCAATTAAACCAGCCTGCTTGAAGCATCAGAGCATCTTAGAGGTGAAGAAAATGAGATGGGAATCAGCATATGCCAGGCAAGTCAAACCACTGCTACTATCTTAACAGCCAGTCAGTGATATCAAAGGTTGAAGATGGTTTAGGGTAGAGAAATATGCATAGAGTTTGAATCTGGCTGCAAGGAAAGAGCATATGACCTTGGAGAGAGAAGTTTCAGTAGATTGATGGGATGAAGGCAGAGTGCAAGGATGTTTGCTCCTCTTTCTAAAACTTTGGCAATGAAAGGAAGGACAGTTGGTCTCTTTGTTTCCAATTTCTGCTGTTTCCAGTCCATTCTCCACATAGACGTGAAACTGACAGTCCCTAAAACACAATTCTCATACAACTACATTCTTGCTCAAGAAGCTTTACTGATTTCCTATTGTGTCTAGGATGAAATAGAAAGACCACTATTTAGCATTTAATGACCTTCACAGTCTGACTCCAGCCTATGTTTCTAGGCTAATTTCATATTACTTCCTCTCATATATGATATATGAAAGCTAAACTGCTATATTTGTTGCTTTCTTATATGATGCTCCAACTCCCACTTCTCAGTCTTAGATGCTCTCTCATGCATAGGATGCTTCCCTTTCACACCAAACAGCTGGTGTTGCAGTGGATAAAGCCTTGGGTGGAGTTTGAAAGACCTGAGTTCAAAATCAACCTCAGACACCTACTAGCTGTGTGACCCTGGGCAACTCACAACCTTTGTTTGCTTCAGTTTCCTCAACTGTGAAATGGGGATGATAATACCTTTTGGATAACCTGCTATTTTAATTCTTCAGAGATTGAGATGTCACTTTTTGTTGTAGTTTAATCTTAAGATGGACTTTTGCAACAATAATCAGTTTGGTATCAATTAAAGTACTGTACAATTTCTTTTTATTTTAACCAAAGAATTAGCCTTATTTTTTCATGGATCATTTAAATCTACATTCACTTTTAACACATGGATAGCTAATTCAAAAAGGTAATGCATAAATATACAGTATAAATAGAGTGGTTTCAGCAGCAGTTGTGAATATTTTCATCCTCTCTAAAGGATTGAGCCATTCACTGACAACTGGGAAAAAGTCAGTTTGTCCCTTGTGGTTGATGTTCATCCATGACAAGAGTGGCTAGATCAGTCTTCTGGGTCCCAAGGGAATTCAGGAATGAAAGTTATAGAACCAAGAGAAATTGTTGCCCCCTTTACTCTATGTCTCCTGGCTTTATTGCTATTTGTTATCTAAGAGGGATTCAGAATCACTGGAACATACAAGCTTGTGGTTCATATGACCCAGATCCATCATTTCACATGTTTTGCTGTCTCTTGTCCCTATAGATATTAGTTCCTCTAAAAAGGAGCAGGAAGTGCCCATTGCAGTCACCCTACCTAAAAGATGCTGTAGTGTTTCCAATTTTCAGATAAGCAACTTTCTGATACATCTTCTTCATAGCCACTATCTGCCAATCCTTTCCTTGAACTTCTGTCTTGAAGGATTCCATATCTTGAGTGTAAGTCTAACCAGAAAGTGTGCCAGGCAGTTGTGGGAATAGAAGCTTTTCCTCCTTTGCTTTCTATAATAGAGATTTAATTATTTCAAAACTGTAGACATGTCTTCCAAAGAAAAATAGGCGACAACTTGATACTTTAGTAGATTGTATTTATGAAATTTTGTGATAAAAGTATTTCCTTGTCTTGTGGCTAACCTTCTGGTTATGAGACTTTGTGCCCTTAGCTGGGCTGGACAACAGATAATCCACAAACCCATCCTTAGAAAGTTTGGCATCTTAGCAGGATCACCCCAGAATTTGTGCTTTCTAGTATAACCTTTAAGAAACCAGAGCCACCTTAATGCCAGGATGGAGAGCTGAAATAGCACCATAATGAAGTTATTAGATGATGGTAGGGAATCCTTCATACTCTAGATAACTGCATTAAAAAAAAATCACCTATTACAAATTTTTACAAATTGTTGTTTCTAGTATTTGTAAAATTTATAAAAGAATAATAAATTAGTTCAGTGGAAAATATCCAATTAAAATTGTTGATTTTGGCATAATTCTTCTTTAACCAATTATAGAAGATTCATTGGCAAATTTCTGAGACTGAGGTATCATGCACACAGTCCTACTTCAACCCTGTATTCAATTTTGCATTCATTATATGCAATCTATGACCTCTGTGCTTTTGGGGATAGGTGGGAGAAGGGTATCTTTTGTAATTTTCATACTAAAATTGTCATAATTAGTTTAAAAGATTGTGCTGTAGTATTTCTGTGGGGTTTGTGCTAGCATAGTTAGCTATAACTTTGGGAAGGAAAAAAAGTAATATTTAGAGGTATTTTATTGCTGTTTTGACACAAACCCAAAGAGTGGAGTTATTACTCAGTTGAAATATCTCTTTTATCATCTATGACTAGGTATTGTAGAGGTACAGGCCCCTAGAGAATAGTCTAGGCTAAGGGTGGGGAACCTGCCACTTCAAGGCTACATGTGGCGCTCTGGGTCCTCAAGTATGGCCCTTTGAATCCAAACTTCACAGAGTAAATCCCCTTAATAAAAAGATTGGTTCTGTAAAATTTAGACTTGGTCAAAAGGCCACACCCAAGGACCTAGAAGGCCACACATGGCCACGAGGCCACAGGTTCCCCACCTCTGGGCTAGGCTGTTTCAAAATTTATTGCCATGGAAAGTAGAAATAGACATAGGGGACAAAAGGCTAGTGTCAGAGAGAGGAAGACATGGATTCAAGTCATGCCTCTAATATATATTGGCTTTGAGACCCTGATCAGATGTAAAACAATTGCTGATATGTACAGATAGAGTAGAGTTTCCTAACCAGGAACCCCCTACTGCTGAAAACACAGGACCAGGCCAGTGCTTTCAGCAGTAATAATAGCAAAAGTGTTTCAGTTGGTTTTGATTATGATTTTCTTTTTTAAGAGCCTGGGAGCCTAGTTCTAAAGGAAATCACAATATTCATTAACATAGGTTTATATACTACATTGGAAACCCTAGCTTCAGGTACTAAAGATACATAAAGTATGTTTGTAACTGTGAATAATTCACCTACCAGGTGCATTGCTTCTTCCATTGGCTGACACTCTTTTGAGAGTCTTAATATTTCATTTCATGTTATTAAGCTTCATTTGATCAGTTTCATTGCTTATTATTTTTGACTCATGTTTTTGTAGCCTAAGCACAGCACTGGTACTGGGGCGCTGTCTTTTCCGAGACTGGTGGTGACTTGCTCACCCTACCCACCCTACTTCAGTGGGTCCTGGTGTTCTTCAGTTCTTCTTCTACTGATCATGGAAGCAGACTGTTTTCCATTTACTCTGTTGTTCTATGGTTTGTCATTTGCTGTTGTCCCAGATAACTGTTGTCCCAGAATTTCTAGTCAGACTTAACTCTGAGTGGGAAGCATGGTGGGAGACTTTTGGGGTAGACATCAGAGTGAGAATTGAAAGTGGTATTTATCATTGATGTATACTGGAAACAACCTGTACTGGAGGAAGAAGTAGATGAGTTTAGGAAACAGATCACTGGCCTGGCATAGAGGCATTAAATAATGAGGACAAAGAGCAGGGGATGTTTGCACGTCTGTGGCAGCTTCTTTTCTGCCCAAAGCAGGGCAGCTAAAGGTCACTGGAATTGCCCCAATGATATTAAGCTCACAGATTTAGATCTGGAAGGGACCTTAGAGGTCACATAGGTTCTCAGTTCCTCAGATGAGGAAACTGGAACCCTGAGAAGTTCCTTGACTTTATCAGAATCACAGGGGTATAAAGTGGTAGATTGGGGATTAGATTCAGGGCCTCTGCCTCCAGGTTGGACTTCCTTTCCATTGTACCATCTTCCTTTTCCATTCCATTCCTTTCCATTCCACTCCTTCAGAAGGCAGAAGGTCAAATGGGAGGTTAAGTGCTATTTTGAATCTGATCTTTGCTAAAGTAGAAATGATGAGAGCTTTGGGTGAAAGTGACTGTCCCATCTTAGAACTTGTGAAAGGTTAGAAGAAAGTGGTATGCAATTTATAAAAACCCTAGAGGCAGCTAGATGGCAGAATGGATAAGGGACTGGGCCTGTCAACTAGAAGACCCAAGTTCAAATCTGGCCTCAGAAACTTACTAACTGAAAGACCCTGAGCAAGTCATGTCACCTCCACCTGTTTCTCCATCTGTAAAATAGGAATAATTGCCTCTACTTCCCAGGATTGTCATGAGGATGAATTGAGATATTTGCAAAATGTTTTTGAAATTTTAAAGCACTAGCCTGGTCCTGTGTTTTCAGCAATAGGGGATTCCTGGTTAGGAAACTCCACTCTATCTGTACATATCAGCAATTGTTTTACACCTGATCATCTAGAGAGTTACCTGAGGCAGCCCTAAGAGGTTAAGGGACTTGGCCAGGGTCTCAAAGCAAATATATATTGGAGGCATGACTTGAATCCAGGTCTTCCTCTCTCTGACACTAGCCTTTTGTCCCCTATGTCATTGCACTAAAATTGCGTAATTCATGTGACTCAGATGGAAAAGAGAAAGTTGGGGAATGGGGGCAACTCTGCAAATTGGATAGAGAAGATAGTCTGGTGGAGTAGCTAGAGCGTTGACTGTCTCCACATTTACTGGAGGGGTGACCTTAGCAAATAACTCACCTACGTGGTGAGACTCTGGACTTAATCTCCTTCTCTAGGTGGGGTCCAAGAACTCTGGGGGCCATGTTTTCCCCTCAGAATCCTAGGGATACCTTTGATGAGCTGTGATGCTCTTCTCTAAGGTGGTTGGCTTGAATCCCACTCTAGTGTTTTCTCCCCAATATTCATCACCAATTACAATTGTCATTTCCTTTATATTTTTCTTTGACCCAGTGATTAGTGCCCCTATATCATTTAACCAGTTAGCATCAACTTGCTTTTAAAAGGGATAGTTATTGAGAAGATAGAGAAAGAACATAAGTACAAATGCCGACTCACCAAACTTGGGGCACACTTTCATCTGTATTGCCTTGGTCCTGGAGAGAGTGGGCTGAAACTTAAAGTGGTTGCTAAAAAGCATTCTCTCCAAGTAGTTCACTTCCCAGTGTGAAATAATTGATGGAAGATATGCTGTAGGACGTGCCGTCTTGTTTCCATGCCCAGCTCAGCTTCTGGCCAACTCCAGTATGGACTCCATTTTCCTGGACCTCTGGTGGCTTTCTTTTCAGATTTTTCAAAGGTTCCCAAGGTCATTGCCATCTCCAATACTGTACCTAAGAGTAAAAAAGTAACAAATACAAAGAATAAGAACCCTAAATTCTATGTCTTAATGTTGAGGGATGTAAAAAACTGTTGTGGTTTCATGATGTGTTGTGGTGGAACCATCTCAAAGAATTCAGTCAGACCACTTCTAATCCAAGTTAGGTATTTATTGAGATTGATGCCTCTCATGAAGCAGGATAAATTACAAGAGGAACTGGCAACTTTAGAGAAAGCAAGATGGATTTTTATAGGGTAAAGCTGTAATTACATAACAGAAATTTACATAGAATAGAGGAATATCATTAATATTAAAAAAGCAGGAGGAGTTTCTTAAGGGATGAGGTAATGGAGGAGGGATCCCATCTATGGTTTGATGGTTAACATTCTGGTCATTCTGCCCTCCAACTGGCTACCTATTTGTGGTCCTGTCTGGTTAAGACAGATAATTAGGTATTGTGGTCCTATCTTGGGCTAGATGGATGATGGGATTGTGATTGAATACAAGAACACACCTGTTTCTGTGGGAATGGGTCTGGGGTCAGTGACCAGGTAGAGGAAGTAACTGGGTTCTCATCCCATGGGCACACCTGCTGTTTCTGTGAGAACTAAGAGTTTAGGGACACACCTGTTGTTCCAGTGAGCAGTGAGGCATATACAAAGAAGTTGGGACATGGTGGGGGGGCATAGGTAGGTAGGTGCAGTGGGCCTCCAGACCTATAATGAAGCTAGAATATTGGGACTGGGAGCAGCTTTATTAGGATTCCATCATTACTGGCCTTGTATGGGCCCAGGTAGGTAGTGAGCCTCTGGCACTGGTACTGATCTGACCTCTCTCTTGACTCAGAATCTTATGGCAACTCTTGCCTCGTTGACTACCAGCAAAATTGAGGACACCATTTGGCCGTTTAGTGTATTTCCTGTGCACATTTTGTGCTGGCTCCTTAGCTGGTCAACACTCTTCTCCTAGGCACACAATAAGTAAATAAGATGCAGTTACAGATTAGGTGAGCCTACTCTGTGGAGGGTGGGCCCTTCCATCATGCACCATGTTCTCCCAGGGCTGGTTCTTCTTTGGGCAACTATTACTCAACTCTCTGAACCTCTCTCTACATCTGCAAAAAGGGATACCAGTAATGCCTCTCAGTTTAGTTTGGTGTTCAGTTTTACATATCTCGCTTTAGGAAAAATACTGTTAAGCTGGAGAGGGAGGGTCCAGATGGAGATTGCCAGGATGACAAGGGTTCCTGAGATCAGACTGAATTCATTTTGTGGATTGTGGTCCTGGGGATGCAAAGACAGAAAAGACATTGACCCTGAGGATGTCAAACCTGAATGAGAGTAGGGGACACACAACATCTTCAAGTACTTGAAAAGCTGTCCCTTGGAAGAAGGCTTCGATTTACTGTTTGCAGCCCCAGAAGGCCCAACCAAGAGCAGTGGTTGGGTGCTGTAAAGAGGCAGATTAGGGCCTGACAATTTGAGTTCTCTCTAAATTGAGTGGGTTTCCTCTGGGGGTTGTGTGGGCCTTCTCACTAGAGGTCTTCAGACAAAGCTAAGGGACAACTTTTTGTGGACACTGTAGAAGGTATTCTTTTCCATTGTGTTTGGCTCTGGATAGCCTGAGAGCTCTTTTTAAACTGGGATTCTGTAAGCTGCCTATAAATGTCCCTTGGAACTGACTTCATTTCTTGAGGGTATTTTAACTCAAAATTAGATAACCCTTCTCACCCTTCTTCAGGCTGGACCCAGTTTCCAGTTTTTCCCTATTTGGGCACGTATTGTAGGGGTGGCTAATATTTTATACACAGATGCAAATGTCAATATAATATTAATTTGTTGAATAATGTTTACTTAGCTCTTCCAGGTCTCTATCATTTAATGTCATTACTTTCCTTGAAAGGAACAAAATGTTGTACTAATATGAAGATTTGGAGTTAAAAAACTTTTATTTTAAAAGAAGGGTAGGAGAAAGCTAAATGTGCTTAACCTTGGCCAACATATACTGAAACTGTTCAATGGAGCAAGGAATAAGACCCCATTGCTTGTGTAACCTTGGCTACTGAGGGGCACATTAGGCAATTTCAGGTTAGAATCAGACCAAACAAGAGGTCAACATTTTTCACCTCTACCGGACCAGATAATATTCTGCTCATTAAGAGAGACTGCTTTCATAAATGCATGGGACAATATCATTACATTTTGAAATAAAGATTCAGTTTGAATGCTCTGGTACTGAATGCATATGAGTCAAGTACATCCTCTAAGAATGTTGAAATAGCAGCTAGCACATTAAAAGGGAATAGCCAATAGGGAAACTATTATGACCATGTCTTCAGTTCACAAGTACCCCCCTGGGTCCCATTTACATATAAAGAACATTGGATATAAGATTTGGGGATATCTCTAAATGTTAGGATGCTATTGCTACAAGCTCCAAGGTGTGTGTGTGTGTGTGTGTGTGTGTGTGTGTGTGTGTGTGTGTGTGTGTGTGTGTATTTGAAGATGATTAGGTTGAAGTGCCAGATAGGGAGGAATTTGAGAAATCTTGACTCTTTCACCTTTAATACAAGCTTTTCTAGCTCAATTTTAGTACAGAAATAAACAAGGAGCTGCTATGATTATTTTGTACTGACAATTTTCTATAGGTTAAAATGATGGACATCTGACTTGTTTTGATCTTGTTGAAAACAGACTGCTCTGCTCTTACACACTCAAATGCACAACAATAGGTAGCAAGCAAAAATGGGTCTAAGCTTTATAAATGTTGCAAGTACCTAAAAACTTCTTTAAAAAGAGAACACTTGGGGCGGAGCCAAGATGGCGGAGTAGAAACAGCTCGTCCAAGCCACTCTGCCCCCAGATTCCCCCCAAACTATGTAAAAGGGGACTCTGAACAACTTCTGGAGCCCCAGCACCTACAGAATGACACAGAGAAGCTAACCTCTCGCTGAGGACAGCCCAGCAGCCTTGCAGGAAGGACCAGCTCAGCGGTCTGGGAACTGGCAGCGCACAGAGCTCAGGAGCTGAGCCGAGCCCAGGTCCCCGTGAGCCAAGGTTTTAGCCCCAGGGTGGCAGGGCCAGCAGCCGGCTGGAGGAACCCCAGAACACCAGGAGCTATGGCGACTCCAGAATTATCAACATAGACAGGCCTAGGACAAAGTAAGTGGTTAGTATCCTATGGACTTTGGGACCATTTGGGGAATGCGTCGGCTCCCTCCCCTGGGGGCTAGAAGCCACTTTGTAGTTTTCAGAGGCAGCTCCAGCTCCCGGCCTGCCGAACTGTAGGGAGATCCAGCGATCAGTCTTGGGGGGTAATTGCTCTTGCTTTAACCTCCCTGGATCTGGATTGTGATCTAGGGTGGAAGTCGTGGGTGGGTTTACAGCTTGCCAGAAACGGAAGTTGCCCCCCACACGTTCGGGACGAAAATTCCTCTTTCTGGCCTTAAAGCCATAGTGTGGCAACAAGCCCAAAAGTCAAGCAATTAAGTGGCAACATGCCAAGGCAAAGGAAACAGAAAAATGCAACCCTAGACTCCTATTTTGGGGGCATAGAGCAGGAAAAGGACTGTGAGGTCAGAAGTCCTGCTCCAAAAGCCCCAGGGGAAAACATGAGCGGGTTGCAGGCCATAGAGGACCTTAAGAAGGACTTTAAAAAATCAAATAAGAGAATTGGAGGAAAAATTGGAAAGAGAAATGAGAAGGATACAGGAAAAGTATGAAATGAGGGTCAACAGCCTGACTGAGGAAAACAACACCTTAAAAAAGAGACTAACTCAAATGGCAAAGGAGGTCCAAAAGGGCAATGAGGAGAAGAATGCCTTAAAAAGTCGAATTTGCCAGATGGAAAAAGAATCTCAAAAGCTCACTGAGGAGATTCATTCCTTCAGAGTTAGACTGGAGCAAATGGAAGCTAATGACTTTATGAGAAATCAAGATGCTGTTAAGCAGATCCAAACAAAATGAAAGATTAGAAGGCAATGTGAAATATCTCATGGGAAAAACCACTGACCTGGAAAATAGATCCAGGAGAGACAATTTAAAAATTATTGGACTACCTGAAAGCCATGATCAAGGAAAGAACCTAGAAATCACCCTTCAAGAAATTCTCAAGGAAAACTGCCTTGATGTTTTAGATCCAGAGGGCAAAATAGAGGTTGAAAGAATCCACAGATCACCTCCTGAAAAAGATCCCAAAAAGAAAACTCCCAGAATATTATAGCCAGGTTCCAGAATCCCCAGATCAAGGAGAAAATACTACAAGCAGCCAGGAAGAAACAATTTCAATATTGTGGAAACACAATCAGAATAGCCCAGGACCTGGCAGCTTCTACACTGAGGGATCGAAGGGCATGGAATATGATATTCCAGAGGGCAAAGAACTGGGAATGAACCCAAGGGTCACCTACCCAGCAAAACTGAGTATTTTGTTTCAGGGGAAAATATGGTCATTCAGTGAATAGAGGACTTTCAAGCATTCTTGAGGAAAAAACCAGAATTGAATAGAAAATTTGACATCCAGACACAAGAAGCAAGAGATGCCTGAGAAGGTAATCAGGGAAAAGAAATCAAAAGGAACTTATCAGAGTTGAACTATTTACATTCCTATATGGAAAAGCAATAACTGTGACTGATGATATCTTTCTCACTATGAAAATAATGGAAGAAGGGGGTATGGTCATATGAATACATATGTGAATGTGTGTGTATATGGTTACAGTTATATATGGATAGAGGGTATAGGTTGAATTTGTTGGGAAGGGAGAGTACTCAAAGGGATGAAATTATGAGGTGAGAGAGGAAAGTGGCAAGAGGAGATGGGGAGAGACAGGGTAGGGTAAACTATCCCATGTAGAAGCAAGGGGAAGTGGTTGCAAAGGAGGGGGAGAATAAGGAAGGCTAAAAAGGCAAAACCACATTCACATTGAATTTGGTTCAGGGAGAAAATGACATACATACTAAATGGGATATCTCAACCTGCAGCAGGATAGGGGGAAGGGGGATGAGAGGAGGGATGATGGATGGGAGGGCATCCTTGGGGGGAGGGGAGGTTGGAAGTACCCACTATAGAAGAGGGACAGGATCATGTAGGGAATGGACCAGGTGGGGGGGTGAGATGAGTGGGAGGGAATTATAAGCAGCCTTGTACAATATATCTACTATGATAATGTTTTGCATAGCTAGACATGTACAACATATACTGAATTACTTATCTCCCCAGAGGGAATGGGTGACAAGGGAGGAAGGAAATGGATCTGAAATTCGAGGTCGTAACATTAAATGTTTCAAATATATATAAATACTATTATTAATACTCTTTTGCTTGTAATAGGGAGATAAGGTTGTGCAGGCATTGGGACACAAAGACTCACCTTCCTCTAATGGAAAAGTCGATGGGCGTATGGGAGAAGGTATGGGAGAGAGTAGATTGGAGGAAGCGATATCTTGTGGGACTACTATTCTGGGAGGATGGGTAGGGGAATAATGGGGGGAAAATAATTGTAACTCGAAATCTGGCGGAAATGAATGATGTAAAACAGAAATTAATAAAGCATTTGTTTAAAAAAAAGAGAACACTTAAATGATTTACATAATGATCTATTTAAAAATATTAAGATCTATCTGTGGGCATCTCATTGACAAATGAAGATCTAAAAACTGTGCTCATCATTTTCCCTTTCTAGGTTTATAATTTTGGAGTTATTTTCTATTCTTTTTCTTCACTTTCCACATAGACTTTAGCTTCAGCTCAGTCACTTTTCCTCTGCTGTTTTTCTTGGATTCATTCCATCTTTTCTGGACCTTGAGGGATGGATGGGATTTTCATAGGAAGAGATGGGAAAGGAGGGTACTTTTTGTGGATGCAGTAGTGAAGGCAAGAAGGCAGGACAATGTAGTTGGTTCTGGGAGCAATGAGCAGGCCAGTGAGTAACTGCAGGGGGACATCAGACCACAAAGAACATAGACTTGGGCTGAGCATAAAAGGCATTGAAAGTAAAAGCATTCAGAGTTAATTTGGTAGACAGTGGGAAGCCATTGATGGTTTTGGAGCAAAGGATTTTACTCTAGGAAGGTTGATTTATCAAATTTGTATAGCACGGTTTGAAAGCGAGAGACTCTTGATGTAAGAAAATGAATCCAGATTAATCATCTTCAAACTCTTTTGATTGCCCACTTCTATCAGTAAGAGTTTTTGAGCACATACCTCTAATATATACATATTTGTTTGTTAATTATATATCCTACTATATTAATGTATTATGTGCATTGAAATTTATACATGAAATTGATTATATACATTGATATAAAATAGACATTAAAAAGATGACATTAAGATGGAATGTTTTAAAAAAGTTATTAATGGTACAAAATATCCTTTTGATGTTAGTGATAACAATGAGACTGAATATGCTTTCTTAAATGTGCTTTTAAAAAAACTGCTATGTATATCTATGGGGGAATAAAGCTTATTTTGTTTTTTTTTGTTTTTTGGAGGGGAGAAGGCAGGGCAATTGGGGTTAAGTGACTTGCCCAAGGTCACATGGCTACTAAATGTTAAGTGTCTGAGATTGGATTTGAACTCAGTTCTTCCTGACTCCAGGCCAGTACTCTACTCCCTTCACCACCTAGCTGCCCCAATAAGGCTTACTTTGAAATAATAGTTGTTTGTTAGTAATTATTTTTTTTAGTAATTTCTCATTATAGCTTATTAAGTAGATGAATTTCCTTTTAAAATATTTTTAATTGAAAGATATATAACAACCAAGTAATAGGCAATAACTTTCAGTAACTATAAAGCTTTTTAAAGAGGAATCATGTTTCTCTATGTGTAAATCTTCACCATTGTTGTTGTTCTGTTGTTTTTCAGTTCAACTCTTTGAGATGCCATTTGAGATTTTCTTGGCAAAGATACTGGAGTGGTTTGCCATTTCTTTCTCTAGCTCATTTTACAGATGAGGAACTGAGGCAAACAGTTAAGTGACTTGCCCAGAGTCACACAGCTAGTAAATGTCTGAGGCTAGATTTGAACTCAGGAAGATGAGTCTTCCTGACTCCAGGCCTGGCACTCTGTCCACACATCCCAGATATTCGCCATACATAGTACCACCCCCCCAAAAAATCCAAAGTGAATTGTCTCTGATTTCGTTTTAGCAGAAAATTTTCATTATAAACCCATTCTTCTTTATGTGTTTCTGATGAATGGATGGTATCATGACTTAATTTCCTCTTCACTTTTATTATATTTGGTTGTGATTTTTTTAATGAATGTGAGATACAGCAAGAAGATTGGAAAGATAGGTTGGCGTCAGGACGTGAAGATCCTTAAAGTCAGGCAGAGGAGTTTATATTTGATCCTAGATCAATTGGAATAAGAGTGTACTAAGCAGAGAGTGGTGTGCTCAGAGCTGTGCTTGACAGAAGCTACTTTGGCAGTTGTGTGGAGACCAGACTGCAGTGGGGAGAAAGTTGTAGCATTGTTATAGTCAGGGAGTTGATCTAGATGTCAGGGTGTGAGTATGTTTGGGGTGGGGAGACACAGAGGTTTTCTTAATTACACTTGCCCAGTGCGTTCTCTGGGTGCCTCAACAGTGTTAGGTTATAATTTCCCTGAGGGGTCAATGCCTGGAATGGAAAGCTAAGAGGGGTGAAGGGGAGATTAAGAGTTTGTGCAGTGGAAGGAGGCAGATAGTAAGGTAATGTCGGGAACTGATGGATTAAGAATAGATTGGGTTATGTTGGAGACAAACCTCATATTACCTATTGTAGAAGGAGGATGTGATACAACATCCTGTTGTTTAACCACACACCCGTTGAAGTTATATCTGATCCCCTTTCCACATGAGAGATATCTTGCTCCTGCTAAGTCTTGTCTTTCCAAATATGTTTATGCCCATTTCCTTCAACAGATTATCTTATGGTGTGATCTCAGGCCTCTTTATTATCTTGGTAACATACCTTTGTAAACTCTCCAGCTTATCACTGTCCTTCCTAAAATATGGCACCCAGAAAGGAACACAATACTCCATCTCTTGTCTAACTAGGACATAATGTGATGGAACTATCACATTGTTATAAGCACTATGGCTCTCAGTCTAGCCTGAGATCCCATTGGTTCTTTTGGCTGTCGAAGCAGTGTAGTATGTTAGAACCTGGATTTCAAAACAGAAGACTTACATCTGGTACTTTCTACTCATGTGATTTGGGGTGGAGGCACTCGACTGCTCTGGGTCTTGGTTTCTTCATATGTAAAATGAGGAATGACCTCAAAAGTCCCTTTCCAGGTCCAACTCTATGAACCTATAATCTTTTAGTTTAGTGGTTCCAATAGACTTGCATGAAATAACGAAAGAGGGAAATGAGCAGAACTGAGAACATTGTATAAGTAATAATAATATTGTTTTAAGAACTTTGGAGTGATTATGTCATTTGGCTATTATTATAAATACCCAAATTAACTACGTATGAAGGAAGACATTATCTTCATCCAGAGTAAGGACTGATAAATCAAAGTATGTATAAAATGGTTTAAATATGCACATGCATGTATATATGTATATATATATATACATGCATATATCTTTATATATCTATATGATTGTGCCTAATGGTAGCAGTCTTTGGGGGAGGGAGGGATTTTAAAAATTACATAATAGCTTTATTATATTTTTAAAAGGAATAGGAAGTTGTACATAATAGATCTGCAGTTTCATGTATGATCATCTTTTTTCCTATTTTACCATTTTGTGGAAATGCTTGTTTTATTTCTTAATTTCAGAATGAAATAAATTAAAAAATGAAATTATAACATGTCTATTAGTCTGCCTGGAGAGGAATGCATATTACTGATTGTCCAGGGCAGTCTGTATTGGGCCCAGGAAGCAAGAAGAAGAATAACAAAGACAAGTATTGGTTTCAGAGTGCTCAAAATTGTTCTACTCCTCTCCTTGGTTTTACTAATTTCTTTGCTTCCTCCAGTGGATTGTATTGCATCCCCCATTTGAACACTACTGCATTCGTTTTCTAGATGGTCTTGTTTTAACTTGATTTTTGTGCTGATTGTATCAAACCCCACAATTAGATAGTAGACTAAGATAATAAATCAATATATAGCTCTAGGATGGAATTGCATGTGTGTAATGAGTTGGACTCAGAACTGAAAAGGAGAAACAGAAATGAGTAGAATATGCTTTCAAAACTGTTATCGTGCTTGTAATGATCCCAGGCTGTGCCCAGGTGCAAAGACCCATCTTTTCAATGCAAATATTCCCCTGGCAATATCTCATGATTGTGAATCTTGGAACACTAACTGCAGTCATTAAGGAAAGTATAATGCAGAGAAGAGACCTGTGGTGAATGCAACTAATCTGGAGCAAATGTCAATATACTCATATTTAAGCACATAAAGTGCTTTAAGGGATTTCACTAGAGGCTGCTAGGAGGCATACTAGGGAGTGCTGCAATTTCAGATCAAATCCTGCCTCAGCCATTTATTAGCTGTGTGGGAAGCCATTCCATCTCTTATAGCCTCAGTTTTCCCATCTGCAAAAAGGAATAGCACCTATCTGACAGGATTGGTAGGATCAAATGGTGCTATGTGAATGTTAGCAATTCTTATCTTTGTTATCACTGAGTAAACACATGGATAACAGATGAACAGCTCATTTGCATTTTATTTTGTTGGAAAAGTGGTGCTTATAGTGGAGCCACTGCAAGCTTTTGAATAGGAGAGTAACTTGCTTTGATCAGTACATTAAGATTGCTTCTTGATTTAATTTTAGTAGAGGGAAGGATTGATTCAAGATCAGTTAGGAGGCAAATTGCAATAGTCATGATAAGTGGTAAGGAGGGCCTGACCTAGGTTGATAGCAGTGGGGATTCAATAAATTCAATGAATATTTATTGTTCGCAATATGCAAAGGGGTACAAAGCTGAAAACACAATTTCTGCCTTTAAATTTTTTTTAAATTTTGTTTAAGGTTTTTTTTTTATTAAATTAATTTACTTATTTTTAGTTTTCAACATTTATTTCCACAAAATTTTGAGTTAGAGTTTTTTCCCCATCTTTCCCCTATCCCACCCCAAAATAGCAAGCCTACTGAGTACCCCTTTCCTCAATCTGTTTACTTTACATAGCCTCCCCCATGACCCCCCCCCCCCAACTTTCTAGTAGGGCAAGATGGATTTCTATGCCCCAGTGCCTATAACAATTTTTTTAAACGTTTGTTTTTAAAACTTTGAGTTCCAGATTTTTTCCTTTCTTCCTTCCTCACCTGTCCCCACTGGGAAGATAAGCAATTCAATATAGGTTGTACATGTGTAGTTACCCAAATCATTTCCATAATTGTTATATTGTGTAAGACTATATTTCCCTCCATCTTTTCCTACCCCACACTTATTCTAATTCTCTCCTTTGACCCTATCCGTTTTCAAAAATGTTTGCTTCTAATTACCCTCTCCCCCAGTCTGGCCTCCCTTCTACCTCCCCCCTCTTATCCCCTACACAGCCTCCCTATTTTCCTGTAGGATAAGATACCCAAATGAGTGTGTATGTTAGTCCCTCCTTAAGCCAAATTCAATGAGAGTAAGGTTGTCCCATTCCCTTTCATCTTTCTGCTCTTCCCCTCCATTGTAATAACAGTTTTCTCTTGCCTCTTTTATGAGATATTTTACCCTAATATATTTCTCCCTTTCTCCTTCTCCTAATAAATTCCTCTCTCACCTCTTAATTTTATTTTTTAGATATCATCCCTTCATATTCAACTCATCCTGTGCCCTCTGTCTATGTATACATGAACATACATATGCCCACACACATATATTTATATACACATACACTCTCCTATATATATTCCCTTCAACTATCCTCATACTGGGAAAAGTCTTATGAGTTGCAATTATAATTTTTCCATGTAGGATTGTGAAAAGTTCAATCTTAACAAGTTCCTTATGATTTCTTTTTCCTGTTTATCTTCTCATGCTTCATGTAATTGAAAGTAAAATTTTCTATTCAGCTCTGTTTTTTTCATCAAGAATGCTTGAAAATCCTCTATTTCATTGAATGACCATATTTTCCCCTGAAGCATTATACTCAGTTTTGCTGGGTAGGTGATTCTTGGTTTTAGTCCTAGCTCCTTTGACCTCTGGAATATCAAATTCCAAGCCCTTTGATCCCTTAATGTAGAAGCTGCTAGGTCTTATGTTACCCTGATTGTGTTTCCACAATACTACAATTGTTTCTTTCTGTCTGCTTGCAGTATTTTCTCCTTGACCTGGGAACTCTGGAATTTGACTATAATATTCCTAGTAGTTTTTCTTTTTGGGATCTTCTTCAAGAGGTGATTGGTGAATTCTTTCAATTTCTATTTTGCCCTTTGGTTCTAGAATATCAGGGCAATTTTGCTTGATAATTTCTTGAAAGGTGGCGTCTAGGTTCTTTTTTTGATCATGGCTTTCAGGTAATCCAATTAATTTTTAAATTATCTCTCCTGGATCTATTTTCCAGGTCAGTGGTTTTTCCAGTGAGATATTTCACATTGCCTTCTATCTTTTCATTTGTTTGGATCTGTTTTATAGTATCTTGATTTCTTATAAAGTCATTAGCTTCCAGTTACTCCAATCTAATTTTGAAGGAGTTATTCTCTTCAGTGAATTTTTGAAATTCCTTTTCTATCTGGCAAATTTGTCTTCTTAAGGCATTCTTCTCCTCATTGACTTTTTGGGCCTCTTTTGCCATTTGAGTTAGTCTCTTTTTTAGGTGTTATTTTCTTCAGTGTGTTTTTGGGTCTCCTTTAGCAGGCTTTTGGCTCACTTTTCATGATTTTCCTGCATCATTCTCATTTTTCTTCCCAATTTTTCCTCCACTTCTCTTATTTAATTTTCAAAATTCTTCTTGAGCTCCTCCATGGCCTGTAACCAGTTCATATTTTTCTTGGAGGCTTTTGATGTAGAAGTTCTGACTTTGCTGTCTTCCTTCCACTCCATGTCTTGATCCTTTTTGTTCCCAAAAAAGGATTATATGGTCTATTTCTGCTTCCTCTGCTTGCTCATATTGCCAGCCAATTACTTGACTTTTGAGCTCTTTGCCATGGTAGAACTCTGCTTCTAGAATGGAGAGAGCTTTGTCCCAGATTGCTGGGACAGCTGCTAGAGCTATTAAGGGCACTGTCTCTACTGCCCCCACAAGCTCTGGCTCACTGGTCACACACCCCAGGACGACCACCCAATCCAGATCCAAGCAGGTTAAAGCAAGAGTGATTACCCTCTGAATGGTTGCTTGGTCCCCCTACAGTCTGCAGGCCAGGAGCTCCTGAGGCAGCCATGTGGCATAGTCACTGCACCTCTGCTGGTTTTCACCTTGGGGGCAGCATCTAGACCACACTCTTCTTCTTCTTTTTTTTATTAACAAATTCTTTATTAACTTCTGGTTTACATCATTCATTTCCGCCAGATTTTGAGTTATAATTTTTTCCCCATTTTTCCCCTACCCACCACCCCAGAATAGCATACACTCTTCCTTCTATGCCTGTTCCAACAAAGTTCTACACTGACCTTTCATTTGGCATTTATGTGCTGAGAAGTCTGGAAGCCAACACAGCTGCTGATTATTCACTCTCCTGAAGTCTGCTCTGGAACATTGCTGGTTGGGGCCTCCCTGGGGCTGGAACTGCACAGCTCCTGCAGGACTGCACTTGGCTCCCAGCGTGCTGTGGTAGACATTTCCTGTTGGCCTACCAGCTGTCTTCAGCGAGAGAACTGTTTTCTCTGTCACTTTGTGGGTTCTGTAGCTTTAAAATTTGCTTAGAGTAATTTTTTTTACAGGTATTGGAATTGTTTGGAGCTGGACCCCAAGCCAAGTTTGTGCTTCTACTCCCACATCTTGGCTCCACCCCCAACACACAACTTCTGCCTTTAAGGAGCTTACCATCTAATGGAGTATAAATAGAATTTGACAAGGGCAAAGAAGCTACTAGTAAAAGTTGATTCTGTCCTTAGCCTCTGTTTCTTTATCTTTCACCCAGCTGTGAACCCCTGGCCATCTGACTTCATCAACATCACGTTTACTGAAATTTCTCTCTAAGGTCACCAAAGATAACTCCTAAACATATTGGCCTTTTGTGAGTTATCCTTTGTAGCAGTTGACAGTATCTACCATCCTCTACAATCTGTACACACTTCTCTCTCTGGATTTTCATAACCTCTTCTTGGCCTGTGTGACCCATGTTTCTCTGTTTTTTGAAGGACCATTATTCATATGCTTCTCTCTCTCTAAGTGAGACTATATGTACCTGTGGGTCTGTGTTTAGTATTCTCCTTTATACACATTCTCTCTCTTGTTGCTCAGATCAACTCCTATCGATTTTATAACCATTTATGGGCAGATGACTCCCAAATCTACATTTACAGTCCTTATTTCTTTCCTGATATCCAGTCCCACATCTGCAACTTCCTGTTAAACATCTCCACCTGTATTCCCTTACAAGTTTCAAACCTAACATGCCTAACAGAGCTTGTCATCTCCCCTCCCCAAAGTGCACCCCAATTCTTAACATTCCTATTTCTGTTGAAAGCACCACTATCTTTCCGGTCACCCAGATTTGCAGTCTTGGCATCATCTTTGCCTCCTCTTATTCCCCACCTCCATATCCCTCCAATTGTCAGTTTTTATGAATTTTACTGCCACAAAATCTCCCCGTTTGTCCCTTTCTCTTCATTCATTTCAGAACCTCCTCAGTTGAGGCAGGCCCTGGTCACCTCTCTTCTCTTTCACTATACTCCTAGTTGTGCTCCTTGCCTCAAATTTTTCCCCGATTCAATCTGTCCTCAACACAGATAGAAAATTGATTTTCCTAAAATCCCCCAAGCCCCAAAACAAAATAAAACAAAAACCTAAGCTTCAGTGGTTCCCCACAGCACCCAAGGTACAGTAAAATGTTTTTGACTTTTAAAGGGCTTTATACTTTTATTTCAGCTGCTTTTTACAGGATGCTTAAACCCTACTAACCCTCACAATGCTATATTCCAGCCAAATTGTTTTACTTTCTGTTCTCGACACAGAGAATCACCACCCCCTTCCCCCAACCCTGTGCTTTTCCACATCTTGTTCTTTGTCTGCAACAGTATCCTTGCATGACCCTGCTTCCTGGAATGTTTATTCCTCCCCAGACTCATCAAAGGGTTGCCTTCTACAAGAGACCTTTAGTGAGTCCCCAGTTTTTAGTGTTGTGTCTTGACTGTGTACATGTTGTTTTGCCATCAAGTAGAATGTGAGATCCTTGAGAGTAAGAGCAGTCTCATTTTTGTCTTTGTATCTGCCTAACATACTTCCTGGCAAGTAGTTCATGTTTAATAAACACTTGTTGATGAATTAAATACCCCCATTTCACAGAAGACACTGTGTCCTGGACAGGTCTTGCTCTAGGTGACACAGATAGTGGCCAACCCAGAACAAAACCCATATCTCTTGGCCCCAGGTCCTGGGCCCTTTCTTCTGTCCTTTTGACTGTATCCTGCTTTAAGAAGGTCCTCTGAATATTCTGATCCCTGTCACCATATTAACCATTGTGTCACTGAGCACATCAGCACACTGTCATTTCAGGTAAAATGCCTTTTGAATGAAGTCCCCTGATTTTAAATTTTTCAACTGAAACCTCAAGGACATAATCTGCTCAAGGTGTTAAATATTGTACCATAGGTACAACTTGAATTTCAATTTTTCTTTGCAGAGTCAGAAATGATTTATGCTGTACTATAGACAAAATTGTATAATAGTTTTACAATTTAGCTGTCATGTGGATTATATAATGCTGCTCAACAAATATTAACTAGGATAAAATTCCGTTTATCTACAATTTAGAAAACTGAAAAACTCAAGTTATATTCCTCCATCCCCTTGGACTCTGGTTTTGTTCTTCAAAAAAATACAAATTACAAACGAGCAAGCCAGTATCTTAGGGTTTTTATTTTGTAAAAAGCAACTTTCAGAGCATGACAACACAAATTCAGCCCGATTTCCTACAATGCTTGTAACTATGTTGTTTTACATGTTCAGAGTCATGACCTGAGGCATTGTGAAACACTGATGACTGTGACCAGTAATGCATTTAGTTATGTGCTATGGACCATGGCTGTTGGACAGTGAACCATATGGACAATGAACTGGAATATCACATTCTCTGAGGATTTTAGTTAAACAGAAGCACCTGCTCTTTGGCTTTAGTTGTTGTGACTATAGAAGTAAATTACGGTGTAGAGTTCTGATCACTTTGGGCAGAGGGGACCTAGATGTTTCCTTAGATGGGATCTATGGTTCTTCTTTTTGACCAGACTGTTGACTACATTGGTGTAGGGAGTTTTGTTGGGGACAGCTTAGTCTGTCAATGCGAATGGATAGATTTTCTGCAATTTAGAGTCTTGTACTTTCCTGGGCTCTGCCCAACCAGGACTAGAACACAGGTCTTTTTGACTCTTGCAGTGGTCTTACCTGTGCTGCACTACCCTGCCTGCCTCCCTGCTTTTCAGTTATGTGTGGTATAAGAGGGGAAAAGATAAAAATTATATTGCTAGAGATGGAAGTTATAGGCAATTGCAATCACTGTAATGTTCTAACACATATTCTTTTTCTTTAGGGACTTCCTTCCTCGAGGGTCAGGCATTGTAACAAGACGACCCCTCGTTCTGCAGCTTGTCACTTCGAAAGCAGGTAATGATAAATGCTTTTTCCATTCTTAACACACCCCTTAGAACATTGTACAGGTTGTTTCGGAGTTCATAGAGAAAAGGTTTCCCATGAATAGAGAATTTCTTTCTGATGCAAAGTGTTTTGAACACTTTTCAGATTCTCCTCCAAAACTGTTCCTTTTTCGGTTCAGTTAGAAGATCCAGAAAAAGACCTCCAAAATGTTGAGGTAGATGTAGTTAAGTATTAAGGTAAGGGATGTACTTTAGAATATGGTATATCAAAGATAAAAGAGACCTAGGGAATTTCCTATTATAAGAATTCAATACAATGATATATTGCTACATTTTCTTTTGGTAATGGCATAAATTTGATATTTAGAAATGCTATTCTTTGAAAACTGTACCACAGAAATGTGTAGTCTATTCATATGATCATATATGTACTCAGTTCACATGTTTATTGCCTAATTGTGTGTTGTCTAACTGACATTATTATGCCATAGTAATTGTTTGTTGGTGAAACATTGGGCTGCCTGGTATTGATTTTACTTACAGATATTTTCTTCACTGATACTGTGCCATATTGATTTAGTTCCTTTTCATCCAGGCTCCTAATTAATCTTTTGTGTCTCTAATCCATCCCACCAAAGTTGCCAAATTAATTGTCCTAAAGCACAGGACTGACCATGCCATGTTCATTCTCAGAAGCCTTCAGCAATTTCAGAATGTGGGGGAAAAATTCACCTGTCTCAGACATTTAAAGTCATTCAAAGCCCGACTCTAACCTACCTTTCTCAACATTACTCATTTCTTCTCTTTTATTATTTTATGTTTCAACCAAATTTATGGTTGAGCTGTCTCCTTGGCTTGCTGTTCCATCTCCTATCCCCTCTCTCTTCACTTTTCCCATGTCTGGAATGTACCTCCTCATTTCCTCCCCTTAGAATCCTGAGGTTCTTTGTTGACTAGCTTAATTGCCCCCTCCTGTGGGAACCCTTGGTCACCCTAGCTAAAGTATTCTCCCTCCTTAGATTATCTTGGCCTATGGATTTTTGATGCCATGATCTTATATTACTTCTCTATATCATCTATTGGAAGGTAGGAGCTATTCTTTTTGGGCTTGCATCCTCTCTGAATGGCTCAGTTTCTGGTATGTGATAGGTTGAATTGCTGTTGAACTAAATTGAGTACAAATCAATAAAATGGTTGTGAGTCCTCATCATTCTGAAGGATAAATTTATAGTCTATACAGTATTGATTAAAATATAAATTCTATGGCAAATCAAGAAATGTTATACAAGCAAGAATCTGGATCAGGAGGAAGTAAGTACTCCTATCATGCTATCATTTAGTATTCATACCTCTTTTTCCAGAGGCTATGGTAAATTAGGGTATGATGTGATCCATTCAATTAAGGAGGTAGAATTTGAGAATAGGAGACTTGGACAGTAATAGCTAGCATTTGGATAGTGCTTGAAGAGTGTTTTAATTTGTCTGATCTTCACCATAACCCTGTCAGGTAGGTGCTATTTTTATCCCCCATTTTACAGATGAGGAAACAGAGACAGAGAGAAGTTAAGTAACTTGTGCAAGGTCTTATAACCAGGGACTGTCTGAGGTAGGATTAGAACTCAGGCCTTACTGACTCTAAGTCTGGAGCTTTATTCACTTCTTGACTCAACTGATGAAGGGAATGGTAAAGAGGAAGAGGGAGAAGATCTTGTCTCCATGAGACAGTTTTCTGCTTGTTCTTTTGGCCCCAGAAGGCAGAACCAAGAATGATGGATGAAGTCACCACTTAACAGATGTGGAGTTGACATGAGGAGGAGCATCCACAGGTGGGGTGTGTCTGCAGGATCCGGGGTCAGTTATGGTGGGGAGGGAATGCGTCTTCACTTCCTCTTTCAGATTTGACCCTCTGGCATTTAAGTGTCATGTTAAGTGGATTTGGTCCTTCCTTTATTCCCTGGATCCCAATTTTGCTGTCCAACATTATATTCCCACTTTTGTGTTATCTGAAAATTTGATAAGCATATTATCTATACCTCATTCAAGTCATTGATAATATTGTTGAACAGCATAGATTCTTGGGGAATTCTGTTAAAGGCTTCTTTTTAGGTTTTGGTTGTCATTCAGTTATTTTCAACTGTGTCCGACTCTTTTTGACCCTAATTGGGGTTTTCTTGGCAAAGATACTGGAATGGCTTTCTATTTCCTTATCTAGCTCATCTTACAGATGAGGAGACTAAAGTATGCAGGGTTAAATGGCTTACCCAGGGTCACACAGCTAGGAAGTGTTTGAGGACAGATCTGAACTCAGGAAGATGAGACTTCCTGACTCCAGGCTTGGTACTCTATTCACTGTGCCACCTACCTGCCCCCCCTCCTAGGTTTATAATGTAATATAATAATTACTGTATGGGTTTGTAATGTATTATTCATTCAATTATTTCTGAATTCAGTGTATTGTCATCTAGCCCAAATCTTTTGATATTGTCTTAAAGATAGCATGAGAGCCTTTATCAAATTCTTTGCTGAAGTCTGGTATACTGTGTCAGTATTATTCCTCTGATTTACCAGTAGGGTAATTCTGACAGAAAAGTTCATCAGTGTGTTCTTGTTGAAGCCACTACCTCTTGATGATACGTACTTATCTTGTTATTGTGGCATCTCTTGACCTCCCTATCCATTCTACGTGGGAGAGAAATTTTCCTTGCCCATTCTGGAGCAGAGGGAAGAATTAGGGACAACAGACAGATGCTATAGGGATGGAGAGAGTAGTTCAGAATAAAGAGAAGACTCCCAACAATTAGCATTGTTCAAAATGGAGTGAGTTCATTCAGTGGCTGCTTATTAGGGGATTTTGTAGGACCTCTTAAGTTCTTTCTAAATTTGTAGTTCTACAATTCTATGGGTTTGCAATGCATCAAACTTGGATGGTCAGTTTTCAGGGAATTAGAATCCAATAAAATACAATAAAAATAAAAATATTCAGAATGCATTTTGATCTTTGATCCTTCTTTAAGTATTCTGGAATCTAATGGTGCCTTGGGATCATCATTTTGAATATCAATTATTATAGATTAGTGAAAATACAAATGGACTTAATTTGTATTAATGATATGACAATACATTGGTATTGAATTTAAAAACTAATTCTCAATATTTATCCCAAAACACCAAGAAAAGAACCTTTCCATATATCTCAAAATCTTCAAACTATCACTTTTGTGGCAGCACAGAACTGAAAGAAATAGATGCTCATTGATTAGAAAATTCTCAAACAAATTGTGACAAATGCTTATAAAGGGCTAGTGCTATGCTGTAAAAAATAATATGAAAGGGGCAGCCAGGTGTACAGTGAATAGAGTACCGGCCCTGGAATCAGGAGGACCTGAGTTCAAGTCTGGCCTGAGACACTTAGCACTTATTAGCCATGTGACCTTGGGCAAGTCACTTAACCCTAATTGCCCTTCGTCCCTCCACTAAAAAGCAAAAAAACCCAGAACAAAACAAGACAAAAACCAATATGAAAAATTCAAGAAGCAAGGGAAGACTGGTACAAGAAAGGAACCTGAGGTTCAAATCAAGAAACATCATATTTAGACTTTAGAATGACAATATCAAACAACAAGTTTTGTAGCCAACAAGATAAAAAAAAAGCTTACATTTTAAGGAGAAACAATTAAGAATGATATAATATTATTTCTTTTTTTTTTTTTTTTTTTGAGAAGAACAAGATCATTTAGTTTGCTTCCATCAGGATTCAGGCTCAGTTCTTTCTAGTTATATCTCTGGATGGCACATTTCTCACTTTCTTGAGTCATTCGGGATTAACTTATATCACTGCATTGCTGGAAAGAGTCCAGTCTGTCATAGTTGGTCGTCACAGATATGGTATGTCTGTGATTGTATACAAATTTCTTCTGATTCTACTCTTCTCGCTCAGCATCAGTTTGTATAAGTCTCTCCAGGTAATTATGAATTCCGTCACCTCCTCGTTTCTTATAGCACAATAAAATTCCATTACATTCATATACCACAACTTGTTTAGCCATTCCCCAATTGATGGGCACTCCTTTAGTTTCCAATTCTTTGCAACCACAAAAAGGGCTGCTAAAAATATTTTTGTACATATGGTTCTTCCTCCCACTACTATGATCTCTTTAGGATATAACCCTAGGAGTGGTATGGCTGGGTCAAAGGGTATGAAATTATTTATAATCCTTTGGGCATAATTCCAGATTGCTCTCCAGAATGGTTGGATAAGTTCACAACTCCACCAGCAATGTATTAGCGTTCCAATTTGCCCACATCCTCTCCAGCATTTGTCACTTTCTTGTCTTGTCATCTTAGCCAATCTGACTAGAGAAATGTGGTATCTCAGAGTTGTTTTGATTTGCATTTCTCTAATTAATAGTGATTTAGAGCATTTCTTCATATGCTTATAGATATCTTTAATTTCTTTCTCTGAAAACTTCCTGTTCATATCCTTTGACCATTTATCAATTGGGGAATGACTTATATTCATATAGATTTGGCTCAATTCTCTATAAATTTTAGAAATGAGTCCTTTATCAGAGACACAAGTTGTAAAAATTCGTTCCCAATTCCCCACCTCCCTCTTGATCTTGGTTACATTGGCTTTGTTTGTGCAGAAGCTTTTCAATTTAATGTAATCAAAATTATCCATTTTGCATTTTATAATGCTCTCTAATTCTTGTTTGGTCCTAAAATCTTCTCCTCTCCACAGATCTGTCAGGTAAACTATTCCTTGCTTTTCCAAATTGCTTACAGTATCATCCTTTACACCTAGATCGTGCACCCATTTAGACTTGATTTTGGTATATGGTGTTAGATAGTGATCTATGCCCAGTTTCTGCCATACTGTATTCCAGTTTTCCCAGCAGTTTTTGTCAAATAGTGCATTCTTATCCCAAAAACTGGGGTCTTTGAGTTTATCGAACAATAGATTGCTATATTCATTAACTGCTGGGTCTCCTGCACCTAATCTATTCCATTGATCCACTACTCTACACCTCTGCCAGTACCAAGCAGTTTTGATGACTGCTGCTGTATAATACAGATGAAGATCTGGCATAGCTAGTCCACCTTCCCTAGCATTTCTTTTCATTAATTCCCTTGATATTCTAGACCTTTTGTTTTTCCAAATAAATTTTGTTATTATTTTGTCTAACTCTACAAAGTAGTTTTTTGGTAAATTGATTGGAATGGCACTAAATATATAATTTAGTTTGGGTAAAATTGTCATTTTTATTATATTAGCTCGACCCAGCCACGAGCAATTGATATTTTTCCAACTATTTAGATCTGATTTTATTTCTGTGAGAAGTGTTTTGTAGTTGTGATCATATAGATTCTGGGTTTGTTTTGGCAAGTAGATTTCCAAATATTTTATAATGTCTACAGTGACTTTAAATGGGATTTCTCTTTCTATCTCTTGCTGTTGAGTTTTATTAGAGATGTACAGGAATGCTGAGGATTTATGTGGATTTATTTTATATCCTGCAACTTTGCCAAATTTATTTATTGTCTCTAGTAGTTTTTTACTTGATTCCCTAGGATTCTCTAAGTATATCATCATATCATCTGCAAAGAGCTTGGTCACTTCTTTGCCTAATTTGATTCCTTTTATTTCTTTTTCTTCTCTAATTGCTACTGCTAGTGTTTCTAGTACCAGATTGAATAAGAGGGGGTGATAGTGGACACCCTTGTTTCACTCCTGATCTTATTGGAAAGGCTTCTAGTTTATCCCCATTGCATATAATACTTGCTGATGGTTTTAGATAGATGCTAGTAACTATTTTAAGGAAGGCTCCATTTATTCCTATACTTTCTAGTGTTTTTAATAGGAATGGATGTTGTACTTTGTCAAAAGCCTTTTCTGCATCTATTGAGATAATCATGTGGTTTTTGCTAGTTTTGTTGTTGATATGCTCAATTATATTGATGGTTTTCCTAATATTAAACCATCCTTGCATTCCTGGAATGAATCCTACCTGATCAGAGTGTATTATTTTTGTGATAAGTTGTTGGAGTCTTTTGGCTAATATTTTATTTAGAATTTTTGCATCTAAATTCATGAGGGAATTTGGTCTATAATTTTCTTTCTCTGTTTTATCTCTTCCTGATTTAGGAATCAGTACCATATTTGTATCATAGAAAGAGTTTGGTAGGACTCCTTCTTCACTAATTTTCCCAAATAGTTGTAGAGTATTGGAATCAATTGTTCTTTAAATGTTTGATAGAATTCACTAGTAAACCCATCTGGCCCTGGAGATTTTTTCCTAGGGAGTTCATTGATGGCTTGTTTGATTTCTTTTTCTGACATGGGGTTATTTAGGTAATTCACTTCCTCTTCAATTAATCTGGGCAACTTGTGATTTTGTAAATATTCATCCATTTCACTAAGATTGTCATATTTATGTGCATAAAATTGGGAAAAATAATTCCTCATTATTTTTTTGATTTCCTCTTCATTGGAGGTAGATTCACCCTTTTTATTTTTGATACTCATAATTTGGTTTTCTTCTTTCTTTTTTTTTTATCATATTGACTAATGGTCTATCAATTTTGTTGATTTTTTCATAAAACCAGCTCTTGGTTTTATTTATTAATTCAATGGTTTTCTTAATTTCAATTTTATTAATCTCACCTTTGGTTTTCAGTATTTCTAATTTAGTACTAAATTGGGGATTTTCAATTTGTTCTTTTCCTAGCTTTTTCAATTGCATGTCCAATTCACTGACCTCCCTTCTCTCTGCTTTAATTAAGTATGCACTCAGGGATATAAAACTTCCCCTGAGAACTGCCTTTAGTGCATCCCACAAATTTTGGTATGTTGTTTCATTATTATCATTCTCTTGAATGAAATTATTGATTGTTTCTATAATTCTATAATTTCTATAATTTCTTCTTTGACCCACCAATTTTTTAGGATTAAATTGTTTAGTTTCCAATTAGTTTTTAGTCTGTCTTTCCATGGCCCTTTATTGCATATAATTTTTATTGCATCATGATCTGAGAATGATGCGCTTACTATTTCTGCCTTTCTGCACTGGATTGTGAGGTTTTTATACCCTAGTACATGGTCTATTTTTGAGTATGTACCATGCACTGCTGAGAAGAAAGTAAATTCCTTTTTATCCCCATTCAGTTTTCTCCAGAGATCCATCATATCTAGTCTCTCTAAGATTCTATTCACCTCCTTAACTTCTTTCTTGTTTATTTTGAGGTTAGATTTATCGAGTTCAGAGAGGGGGAGATTAAGGTCCCCCACTAGTATAGTTTTGCTATCTATTTCTTCCTCTAATTCCTTTAACTTCTCCTCTAGGAATTTGGATGCTATACCACTTGGTGCATATATATTAAGTAGTGATATTGCTTCATTCTCAATGGTGCCTTTTAGTAGGATATAGTTTCCTTCCTTATCTCTTTTAATTAGATCTATTTTTGCTTTTGCTTTATCTGAGATAAGTATTGCTACCCCTGCTTTTTTTACTTTAGCTGAGGCATAATAAATTTTACTCCAACCTTTTACCTTTACCCTGTGGGTATCCCTTTGTTTCAAATGTGTTTCTTGAAGACAGCATATTGTAGGATTATGGTTTTTAATCCATTCTGCTATCCGCCTCTGTTTTATGGGAGAGTTCATCCCATTCACATTCACAGTAATGATGACTATCTGTCTCTTCCCTTCCATCCTATTCCCTCCCCTGTTTATGTTTTTGTTTCTTCCTTCTCCCTTCCCCTCCTTGAAGTTTTCCCTTTTGACCACCCCCTCCCTCAGTGTTCCCACCCAGTGACCCCCCTTCTTAACCTACCCTCTCCCCTTACTACTATTTCCCTCCCTTATAATCCCTCCCTTTAGTCTCCTCCTTTTCACCCCCCCTTACCCTCCCACTATCTATAGGACACAACAAATTTTTATACTTATCAGAGTAAATTACTCCCCGTTTGATTCCAAACCAATGAGAGTAAATTTCAAACAATGCTCCTCTCCCTCCCTCCAATTCCTCTATTTAATGAATTTATGTGTCTATTCACGTTAGATTCTTAAACTTCACTGATTAATTTGATCCTTCTTTGAACCAGAACCAGTGAGAATAGTGTTTAAATGATGTTCCTCTCCCTCTTACTTTCCCTTCTTCTATAGTGTGTTTTGATGCCTCTTCAGATGGCATATTTTACCTTTTCCTAGGTCATCCTTTCCTTTTTCCCATTACAGTACCATTGATCCCCTTAATAGTCTTTTTTTTTTTTTAGACTCCATGTTAGTGCATTCATACCCACACCCTCTAAGTATAACCCTTTTGCAGGTCATGATAATCATAGAGATTTCAAATATTGACAGTTATCAGCTCCACATATAGGGATGTGAACATTTTGCTCTTGTTGCATCCCAAGTAATGAGCTTGTGTTTGTGGGTGTGGGTATGTGCACTTCTGCATGTGTGAGTCTATGTTACCCTTGTTTACCTTTTTATGTTCTTCTGGAGTCTTGTAATTGGAGATCAAATTTTCCATTGAGCTCTGGCTTTTTCATTAGGAAAGTCTGGAAGTCCCTTACTTCATTAAACGTCCATCTCCTTGCCTGAAAGATTATGCTCAGTTTTGCCGGGTAGTTAATCCTTGGTTGTAGTCCTAGCTCTCTTGCCCTACGAAATATCAAATTCCAGTCCCTCCGCTCTTTTAATGTAGAAGCTGCTAGGTCCTGTGTGATCCTAACTGTAGTTCCTCGATATTTGAATTGTTTCTTTTTAGCTGCTTGTAGAATTTTTTCTTTAATCTTATAATTCTGGAATTTGGCTACTATATTTCTTGGAGTTTTCAGTTTGGGATCTCTTTCAGGAGGAGTCCGGTGAATTCTATCAATAGCTATTTTATCTTCTGATTCCAGGACCTCAGGACAGTTTTCTTTGACAATCTCTTGGAGGATGTTGTCTAGACTGCTTTTCTCATCATGGCTTTCTGGTAGACCAATAATTCTTAGGTTGTCTCTCCTGGATCTGTTCTCTAGGTCAGTTATTTTTCCAGTGAGATATTTTACATTTTCTTGCAATTTTTCGATCATCTTGTTTTTTTCGATTGACTCCTGCTGCATCATAGAGTTCTGAGTTTCAGTTTGGTTGTATCTAATTTTTAGTGAATTATGGTCTTCAATAAGTTTTTGAAGTTCCTTTTTTAGGGAGGTATTTTCTTTTTCCAAGTTGGTCATTGCCTCCCTGATTTGGTCTTTAAAATTTTTCTTAAGCTCCTCCAGGAATGCTATTTGGGCTTGAGACCAGATCATGTTTCCTTCTGTGGTCTCTGGTGTGGGCAGAGAGTCTATATTGTCCTGTGTGTTTTGTTGTTCTTGCCCTGCATAGTATGCTCGAATAGACTTTCTTGCCTTCCCCTTCTCCTTTTCAGCTTCCTTCCTTCCCATTGTGACTTCCTGTTTCTTAGTGTCTCAGGCTATGAGTTTGGGGCCTGATCCTTGACTTTGAATACCTCTGGGTGGCTAGTTTATGGCTAAGTCAGGGAAGTCAGTGAGGAATGTAGATGTGTAGGTGGGGTTGAGTCTGACCACTTCAGATTTCTGCCTCTATACCCCTGGGCTATAAGTAGGCTTTTGTTGGTGAGGTGAGGTGGAGCTAGTTGGGTCCCCTCCCTCTCTTCTCTTCAGATTCCTGGCTGTCTCAGTTACACCCTTTCTTGGAGATTCTCAAGCCTGAGGCTATTTCCATTAACTTGGGGTTTCAGTCTGGGTGGGAGACTTATCTTTGGGTTTTCTGCTTCATGAAGGAGGGATGGGAGGATCGGAGCAGCTAGAATTTACTTTGCCATTCCAGCCCCTGTATCATACAGGCAGGCAGTTTCTAAATTTCCAGGCTGGGGGCTGAATGCAGCCTGAGAAGCCACTCTCTCCACTGGGGGCCCGACTCTCCTACCTGGCTCCAATGATCCGTTCCCTCTGCGAGATGACTGCGATTCGTCCTTGGTAAGTCTGCAGGCTGGGGCTTTTTCTCTCTCTGGTGTATTCTGCTTGCCTGCTCTTAGGTCTGAGCTGTGCAGACCCCACGCGCTCTGTGCTCGACCTGTGCGGGCACTCTGGGCAACCTCCTGTGCTGGATTCTGCCACACTCTGTCTTCCACTGGGCTCCGTCACTCCGGAATCCGCTCAGATTTACCTTTTTTTTTTTAAATATCAAAGGAAAATTTATAATATATTGGTGCCACCTCACAAAAAATATATCATATAAAACAAAAGAATCAGAGAAAATAATTGGTTATTTAACCAAAAGGAAAAATTCAAGTCATTCCTTCCTCAGAACCCAGAATTGACCAGTACGTTCATTCCAAAAAGTGTTTAAACAGAAGAAAATTAAGAACTTTGTGATAATAAAGAAAGAATAAGAAATGAAATGTGTGTATTTTTTGTGATTAGGACTAAACAAAGCTGGAATATAGGCTAGGAAAGGATTTTTGTTTGATTTTCATAAAAAAACAAACACCCTGCACTTCTGAAAAACGTTGAGAACAAGTATTAAGGGGATGGAGAATCTGAGAGTCAAGAAATATAAAAGGGAAAATCAAGAATGTAGGAGAAGTGAATGAACATTTCAGGGGAAAATATCATTCTTATATGAGTAAGTCAGGATTGTAGATAGTGCAATAATACCGGAAGATCTTGAGCAGCAAGAAGAGAGAGGGTGACAAATATAACCCAGGAAAAGACTGGCAAAAAACTCAGAAGGAGAGGTGGTTAAGAAGCTTTTCATTTCTCTCCTGCCCTTGAGGGTGTTATGAAGGTGAGGCTGGAACACTGTAGATGCATCATAAAAGTGGAAGTGGGAGGCATATGCCAGCAGCAGAAAGGGAGCACTCTAGCAAGATTGCAAGTAGTGAAAGGAGAGAATACAGGATTTCTGCAAAGGGCTCTGCTGGAGATCATTTTGAGAAACTCCAGAGGATCAGATCCTTTAAGCTGGTATTATATCCCTACTACTAACTCCCCTTAAGGGAAAGGAAGTGGTTATTGGTGACATACCCCAGGAAGGTTGAACAGGGGCTAATAGGTTTGACATTAACAGAGGCAGTTAGCATTAGCATGGCATAGTCAGAAAGGCCAATCTTAGAGACAGATACTAGCTTTGTGACCCTTGGCAAGTCTAATTTTCCTTTCTTTTTCTTAGTTTCCTTATGTATAAAAGAAAAGGGTCAAATTTAATGATCTCTAGTCTCCTTTCAACTCTAAATCTGTAACTAGAATAGACACATGTTTGTGAAAAGGTATATGATGAAAGAAACGCTAAAACCAATTATAACCCTGAAAGTGAATAAATAAAATTCTACAATAAAATCAAAGACAATAGAGAAATGATTTTAAAAACTCCAACAATCTGCTGAACAAAAGATATAAATAAAAAAAGTTTAGCTACACATAGAGGAGAAATGAATGGATGGAAGAAAAGCTGAGAAACGGGTGCAGTTAAGATTTCAGATAAAGCAATATTAAAATGTGTCATATCAGGGGGACAAACTGGGAAATTATATTATGCTTAAAGACACCAGTGACAATGAAGTGATGGTAACATTAAGTATATATTCATCCAGTTCTGTAGCATCTTCTTTAAAAACTTTTTTGAATAAATTTTATTTTTTCCCCAATTACAAGTAAATTTTTTAAACATTTGTTTTTTTTTTTTAATTTTGAGTTCCCAATTCTCTTCCTCCCTCCCATTCTACCTCCCTGAGACAGTACTTTGATATCAGTTTCACATGTGGAGTCATGTAAAACATATTTTCATGTTAATCATGTTGTAAAAGAAATCACAGACAAAAAAAATCCCACATACATAAAAAATAAGGAAAGTAAAAAATAGTATGCTTCAATCTGCATTACAGTTCCATCAGTTCTTTCTCTGGGGATGGCTGGCACTTTTCATCATGAGTCCTTTGGAACTGTTTTGGATCATTGTATTGCTGAGTGGAGCTAAATCATTCAGAAAATGATGTTGTGATCAGTACATTGCTGGTACTATGTATAATGTACTCACTTCACTTTGCATCAGTTTGTGTAACTCTTTCCAAGTTTTTCTGAAATCCTTCTGCTTATCATTTCTTATAGCACAATAGTATTGCATTACAGTCATATACCACAACTGGTTCAGTCATTCCACAGTTGATGGACATCCTCTCAGTTTCTAGTTCCTTGCTACCAGAAAAAGAGTTGCTATAAATATTTTTGTACAAATAGGTCCTCCCCACCTTTTTTGGGGTGGTGGTAATCTCTTTTGGATACAGACCTAATGGCGGTGTTGCTGGATCAAAGTATATACAGAATTTTATAGCCCTTTGGGTATAGTTCCAAATTGCCTTCCAGAATGGTTGGATCAGTTCGCAATTCCACCAACAATGTATTAGTGTCTCAATTTTTCCACATCTCTAACATTTATTATTATTATTTTTGTCATATTAGCCAACCTGATAGATATGAGGTGGTACCTCAGAGATGTTTTAATGTGCATTTCTCTAATCAATAGTGGTGTAGAGCAATTTTTTTGTATGACTATAGATAGCTTTAGTTTCTTTATCTGAAAATTGCTTGTTCATATTCTTTGACCATTTATTAAAGATTGACTTATTTTCTTATGTTTGACTCAGTTCTCTATATATTTGAGAAATGAGACCATTATCAGAGACACTTGATATAATAATTTCCTCCCAGTTTTCTATTTTCCTTCTAATCTTGCTTGCATTAGTTTTGTTTGTGCAAAAACTTTTAAATGTAAATATAATCAAAATTATCCATTTTATATCTTGTTGTGCTTTCTATTTCTTGTTTGGTCACAAATTCCTCCCTTTTCCATAGATCTGACAGGTAAACTATTCCTTGCTCTTCTAAGTTGTTTGTAGTAATTATCCTTTATATATAAATCATGTAACCATTTTGACCTTATCTTGGCATACAGAATAAAATATTGGTCCATACCTAGTTTCTGTCATACCATTTTTCTAGTTTTCATAGTAGTTTTTGTCAGATAGTGAAGTCTTATCCCAGAAGCTGGGGTTTGGGGGTTTACCAAGCACTAGCTTACTATAGTCATCTACTACTCAGTTTTGTGTATATATTCCACTAACCCACCACTCTATTTCTTATCCAGTAACATATTGCTTTGATGATTACTGCTTTGTAATACAGTTTGAGATTTGGTATGACTAGGCCACCTCCCTTCATGTTTTTTCCACATTAATTCCCTTAATATTCTTAATCTTTTGTTCTCCCAGATGAATTGTTATTTTTTTTCTCTCTATAAAATAATTTATGGTAGTTTGATTGGCATGGCACTGAATAAGTAAAATTAGGTAGAATTGTCTTTTTTTTATTATATTGTCTCAGTCTACCCATGAGTAATTAATATTTTTCCAGTTAAGATTGGACTTTATTTGTGTGAAAAGCATTTTGTGATTATGTTCACATAATTCTTGGGTTTGTATTGTCAAGCAGACTCCAAGTATTTTATATTATTATTTTATTTTTTACATTTTTATTATTTATTATTTTTATATCGTTATTTTAAATTGAATTTCTCTTTATCTCTTCCTATTGTACTTTGTTAATATAATATATAGGAATACTGATGATTTATGTGGGTTTCTTTTATATCCTGAAGCTTTGCTTAAGTTGTTAATTATTCCAACTAATTTTTTAGTTGATTTTCTAAGTATACCATCATATCATCTGCAAAGTAATAGTTTTGTTTCTTCATTGCCTATTCTAATTCCTTCAATTCTTTTTCTTCTTTTATTGCTATGGCCAGCATATATGTATAGCATCTTTTTTTGAAATTTATATTTATGGGGCGGCTAGGTGGCGCAGTGAATAGAGCACCGGCCCTGGAGTCAGAAGGACCTGAGTTCGGAGCCGGCCTCAGACACTTAATCCACACAAACAAAAAAAAAAACAAACCTAGCCGTGCAACCTTGGGCAAGTTACTTAACCCCAATTGCCCTAAAGGGGCGGCTAGGTGGCGCAGTGAGTAAGAGCGCCGGCCTTGGAGTTGGGATGACCCGAGATCAGATCCGGCCTCAGAAAATGAGCACCCACACATAAATAATGACTAGCCATGTAACCTTGAGCAAGTTACTTAACCCCAATTGCTTAAAAAAAAAAGAAATTTGTTTTTATTTATACTTTCTATTTTCACATCATATTCATTCAATATCTTCTTCCTCCTCCCCTGTGCCAGTGTTCCTTGATAACAAACATTTTAAAAGGAAAAGAAATGGTATATGAAAACCAACCACATAATAATAATTATAATAATAGCTAACATTTATATAGAATCTACTTTGTGCCAGGCACTGTGCTAAATGCTTTATAATCATTTCATTTGATTTACACAATGGCTCCGGGGGATAGGTGCTATTGTTATCCCCATTTTATAGATGGGGAAACTGAGGCAAATGATGATTAAATGACTTGCCCAGGATCCCACAGGTCTTCTAGAATCCAGGTCTAGCTACTTTTTGCACTGTACCACCTACCTGGGGAATATGCTGAGGTATATGCAATTTAGTGATGTTTTTTGTTATAATTTCAAATTGCTTCCCAGAATTATTAGAGCAATTCATAGCTCCAGTAACAGTATATTAGACAACCTGTTCTCCTTTAGCCCCAGGAAGTGAATTTTCTTAATTCTTTTACAGGGCCAAGTTTAATCAGTATAATTATATAATATCATTTTCTTTTACTCTCTCTTCTATTTATATTGTGGTTATTATTAAGTCAGTCAGAATATATCAAGTACTTACTATATGCCAAGTACTACACTTAGCTGCAGTTATGATGACAAGCAATTGGCAACTCTCCCAAAATAAAACCAAAAAGCATTCCCTGCTCTCAAGATGCTCTCAGTCCAATGAGGGAGACAAAATGCCAACTATTTATGAACAAGATCTATACTGGATAAATTGGGGTGGTCTTAGGGGGAAGGCACCAAATTAAAGGAGACCTGGGAAAGGGTCTTATAGAAGGTAGGACTTGAAGGAAGCCAGAGGGGGAGGTGAGAAGAGAGAATTCTAGGCAGGGGCATTAGACAGTGAAGATGCCTGGAGCAGGGAGGTAGTGTGATGTGCAAGGAGGCCTATGTTGCTGGATCACTGAGGATGTGGAGGGGAGCAAGGGATTAGAAGATTGGGAAGCTTGGTAGGAGCCAGGCAGAAAGGATTTTTTATCTTTGGTCTTTAAAAGTATAGAGAGTAAATGGAGTTTGTTGAATGGTGGAGGGAGGGTGTGGTGTTAATATGGTCAGATCTGCACTTTAGGAAGATGAAGTCAATAGCTGAATAGAAGAAGGCTATTGTAATAATTTAAGCATACAGTTATGAGGCTCTCCCCAGGATGGTTGCAGAATGGTCTGAGGAGAGAAAGGGGTGTATGGGAAATATGTTATGAAGATAGAAATTATAGAACTTGGCAACGAATTGCATATGAGGAGTGATAGAAAATGAGAAATTGAGGATGATGTCTAAACTGGGTGACCAGAATGATGATAGTTCTCTTGACAGTTATAGGAAAGCTTTAGGAAGGGGTTAGATTTTTTTTTTGGGGGGGAAGTTAATTAGTTAATGCTGAGTTTAAGGCATCTTTGGTAATCCAGTTCAAGCTTTTTAATAGATAGAGAGAACTAGAGAGCAATGGAAGGATGCAGATAAGAAGAGTTGTGGATCTGTAGGTGGTGAAAGGAGCACAATTATGTATATTGTTTTTTTTTTTTGTTTTTCTACTTCACTTTCTGTAGGGAGAAACATTTTTCAATGACTTTTTTATATTCTTTGTTTCTTTTGGTACAATAATATTCTATTAACTCTATAGACCACAGAATCTTCCCTCTCCTCTTCCAACATCTTAAGTCTACATAAAATTCTCTTGCAGTTCTCTTTTCCAAGAGGATTTCCTTTACTTTGACCACCTCCATTTTACTCTTATATTCCAGTTTATTCTGAACTGTATTATACTAGTCATTGACTGCTTCCTTACTTTTCCCTTCTTAGTTGTCTGTCTTTCATGAGGATTCCAAATACTGAATTTTATTCCCTCCTTTCTCTAATTTCTTTTTTTTATAAGCAATTGGGGTTAAGAAACTTGCTCAAGGTTACACGGCTAGTCATTATTTATGTGTGGGTGCTCATTTTCTGAGGCTGGATTCGATCTCGGGTCATCCCAACTCCGAGGCTAGCGCTCTTACTCACTGCGCCACCTAGCCACTCCCTTTCTCTAATTTCTGTGTTACTGTATTTGTAACTCTTATGACATCTTTTTTTTCCTACTGTGCTTCATTCTTACAAATATCACTTAATGAAGAAGACAATATTAATTGAATGTGGTTATGTGTTTTAGGACCTATGTTGTGTCCTGAATTGTGAAGCAAGCCCTGGTCCTAATCTCAGATCCTATTATTATCACTCACCATTCCTAAGTCCAGGTTATCCTACTATGTCTCCCCTGTAACCCTGGGTACTACCTGCCCTTGAGGTAAGCATACAACTTAAAATTACTAGAAAATAAATAAATTAATAACTCTAAAACAAGTATAAAAGAAGAAATTTTAAAAATTAAAGTAGTAGAGAAACTGACTATAGAACTGATAAGCAAGACAGAGCTTTTTAAAAAAGGCTAACATTATCTATAAACCATAAAATAATATGATCAGAAAAAGAGAAGAACATTACACACTACCAGAATAAAAAATGAACAAGGTAAAGTTACAGGGGAAAGGGAATACTTCCTAGAAACTATATTTCTCAACGATGACAACAGCTTATTTATTTAGCACAGGTAGTAAATCCATAATCTGCTCAAAGCCCATCAATGTTACCTATCATTTCTGGAATAAAGTTTGAACTCCCTATGCAGTCTCTCATCATCCTACTCAATGATACGACTCCTATGTTGTATACTGCTTTCCTCCTTATGTCCCAAATAGGACTAATTATTTACCTTCACTCATACCCCTCACCTTCTTGCCTCTGTACCTTTGCTTAACCTGTTTCCTATATCTTAAAAGCACTGTACTTACCCTCTCTACCTGCCAAATTCTTACTTGTCTATGGAAATGTCATCACCCCAAAACTTTCCCTTGATTTTCCCCTGATTTTATGCTTTAATTAATAATACTGGCATTTGTGTAGTGTATACCTTATTTTGTTTGAACTTCCCAATAAACTCTATAAAGTAGTTTCTATAGTATCATATCCTTTAACTGTTCTGCTAAGTGCCATGAGGGCTCTGACTATTCCCTCAGGACCCAGAAGAACCTTTTGCATGCTGTGGGCACTTTAAATATCAACATATTTTGTCCCTCCATTTCTCTACCCACTCCTTACCCTCATCATTGGATTTAACACTAGTAAGGAGAATACATTGTTCTAGTCCATTTTCCAAATGAGAAACAGACCCTGAATGATTAAATAACTAGCCTAAGACCATACTCTTAGAAAGCTGAAGAGTTAGGATTTCAACCTTGACATCCCTTTTACGAGTTAATAACTATGTGAAAGAATTTCAAAGTATATAAATTTGGTATCAAGTCTGACCTGATAAAGTGTACATTAAGTAACTCGATATGAGAAAAGCAGAAAGGATGGACTGAAGACAAGGAAGGATGTAGAGAATTTTCTTCAAAATACACTAAGCATGTAAGCTTCAAGAGAAGATATGATTAAATGTAAATTTCTTTTAAAAATTGCAGTCATGTATTTAGCTTATAAATTACCTAGACATTAACCCCATTTTAGAGATAATGAAATTTTAAAGGAGTTAAGGTTAGTGAAAGGTTTGTGGCTTAAGGGATGAATGGCATTTTTCTTTTTCCTTCAAATTGATTTATACTTAGAAAGTGATTGAAAAAACACTAGACTTGAAGTAGCTAGTGTCAGCACTCTTACAAAGATTGATGTTGATTTTCATTTAAACTCTAGCATAGGCTCCATAATAGGAGACTATCATATTGTGAGACTAGCCAGATTTAGATAGGGTTAATGGTGCATTTTTTAGTCTCTATGATTTATTAGAAAAATGAAGTCTCTAACTTCTTATTATTGTAGTTCTATATTTTGTCAAGCAGAGAAGGGTACTCAGAAGTTGAAGTTTTTGAGATGTGCTGGTGTAGTTTGCAGATCTCTCACCTATTGCTTATTCTTCAAAGAGGAGCTCATAAAGCTAAAGATAAGACAAGAACATGGGCGATCTGCTCAGGATCAGTCATTTAAAATGAACGTTCTCTCCCCATTTGAGTTGTCTTCTCTTATTCTTGGAGAAAAACTTAACTTCAGTTTGTTTGAACAAATGAATTTCCTTTATGATGTTCCAAATCAAAGAGAGCAGCCTTAAAACCTACTTTAATTAAAGTCTTCAACTAAAGTAAGTTGGTCTTCTCTGGGTGTAAATTGAAAGTTTTCTGGCATATTTCAGTGGAAGCCTTGGATATTACTGTAAAATGCTTTATAAAATCTATATATAACTTTATCTATATAAACTTGTAGAGAAATTCAATGAAAGACTGCACAATACTTGATACTTATTTTATATTAGCCTTATGGTAGATTATATAAAAGCACTATTGTTACTCAATGTATAGTCAAACTGTGGCTCACCTATATTCAATATTGTTGGGTGAAAAAAGTCTTTACTGATCAACACTGAGGATCATGTTAGTATCCAATGCTCAATAAAACTCTTTCAGAAGCATTACTAAGGTCTTAAATTAGAAATCATGCCCCCTGTTAGGTCAGCAATTGAGAGATAATATCACGGAGGTGACTTGTTAAAATGATCTGATTAGTGATTTCAAGCAAACCCTGGGAGGTAGGTGCTATGATTATTCAAGTTGTTATAGATGAGAGACAGGGAGAAAAACAGAGGTTGTGACTTGATCAGTCACACAGCTGGTAAGTGTCAGACCACATTTGAACTCAGGTCTTTTGGCTCCAAGTCCAAGGTCACCTAGCTCCCTGATATGCAGGATGTGCTAAAAGTTTTAGTACAGTTTTAAGCTCTTAAGGCTTAAAACTGCACTAAGACTTTTGGAACACTGTGTGTACACACATACATACAAATACATATATGCATGTACATATGTTTATATATGTATACATACATACACATATTAAAGCTTAAAATTGCACCAAGGTTTTTGGTATGCTGTTTCGTATGTACATATTATGTGTGTAATATAAATATATGTATGTGTGTGTTAGCCATCTATCCTGCCTATACATGGCCAGCCCCCCAAAATAAGTTCCATACTCTCTACCCTCAGAACATCTTAGTAAGGTAGGCAAGGTAAGAAATATCTCAGATTTTACAGATAGGGAAATAAGTTGCAAATTTAGTGTCTTGTTAAAGATTTCAAAAAGTATGAGCAGTTCCACTGTCTAATTTTACCTTGTAAATTAACTTGTGATTAATACGACTGAGATACTTTTGATACAATTGGAAGTAACTTCTGCTACTTATAACCTCACTAAATTAAGCCCTGATAATTATGACTCCTGAGAACAACCAGTATAATGGACTGTGGGGTCTTTCCAGAAACAACTATGGGAATGAAAATTTACCACACTAAATCACAGTCCCTATTTTGTTATTTCACTGATATGATCACTTTGAAACGGAAATGCAGCAGCATCTTAAAGCTGTTTAGCTCTGATAAAACTCTGTAGTTGAAAGAAGTGGTGCCACTAAAAACAGCCAGCCAGTCTTGTTAAGGTCCCTGTTCACAAACTTCCTCAAATAGACAAGTTTCAGGAAGGAGCTAAATTCCAAAATGGAGCTCTGACCAAAATACTTAGTAACTGTTGGATGTTTGCTGTAACAATAGGAATTAGGTAGAGGAAGTATTAAGGTCAAGGGTTTTAAACTGAAACTGAATTATGGAATCCATTCCACTTCCCAGTATTCAGACTTCTAAGCATTTTGCAACATAATGTAGTATTCTTACATTTCCTCAATTATATTATTATTATTATTATTTTATTTTTGTGTGTAAGATTGGGGAGCGGCTAGGTGGTGCAGTGAATAGAGCACCGGCCCTGGAGGAGGACCTGAGTTCAAATACAGCCTCAGACACTTAACACAAAAAACTAGCTGTGTGACCTTGGGCAAGTCACTTAACCCCAATTGCCCTACCTTTCCCCCCTCCAAAAACAAAACAAAACAAAAACCAAAAAACAAGAGGGTGAGGTGGAATGAAGAGGTATATTGATCAGTTATTGAAAAATGAGGCTGTTTCCGATTGTCTTTCTCCTGCTCTTTATTTAAAACAACAACAACAGAAAACTTTTTATGAGGAAAGTCTGTCTAATTTTAGCTAACAAAATTATTGACTTTCAAACATTATATTTTTCCTTCCCCCCCTAAGATTTTAAGGAACAAAAATGCTTAGCTGTGACCCCCAACCCCACTTGTAGCTCTGTAGCTAGTGTATGGTTAAAATTTATCTATGGTTCTGGGCACCTCAGCAAAAATTTTAAAACTTCATAATCCTTATTTAATAGAAAAGTATTATGATCAGAAAACAAACATTAAATGTTTATTAAGCAGAAACTAGGCACTGGGAATATACAGACAAAACTGAAATCACCCCTGAACCCAAGGAAATTATAATCTATAGGAGACAACATGCACATACCCAAATATATACAGAACATATATAAAGAAGATAAACAGTTGGTTTTGGGTGATAATGCATAGATGTTGGGATCAGAATAATCTTCATGTAGGAGATGGTGCCTGAGGTGAGTCTTTAAGGAAGCTAAAGATTCTAAGAAGTCAAGAGAAGGGTGAGAATATTCCAAGAAGAAGGACAAGTAGTGCAAAAGTACAGCTGTGGCAAAGGGAGGACTATGTGTGAGGAAGTATGTATTCTTGGATAAAAGGTGAGTTTAGCTGGAACATAGGATGCATGAATGTATACACATAAATACATACTGCTCACCTCAAAGTTAAAGTTGTACTTAGCATTAAATAGTGCATATATGCAACACCCCTCATCTAAGTCTCTGTTAAAATCTGCTTAATGTAAAAGTAACACATATATACATATATATGCATATATGTATATATGTATGTAAATATATGCATGTGTATATACACATATATTCCTCACATAAATCTTTATTAACATTCCACTTAGTATCAAATTAACATATATTTATATACACACATATATGTATATGCATATGTCTGTGTCTGTGTACACACATACATAGTAACATATAATCAAGACTTTATATGCCAAACAAAAGAGCTTATCTTTTCTTCAAGAGATAGGGAGTCACTGGAGTTCATTGAATTGAGGGATGGCATGGTCAGGCATGCACTTTAAGAAAATCACTTTGACTTTAATGAGAACAAGAACAACACTTTCTACTTCTGCCAGTGTGCTTTCATATTTTGTATTGTAGTTATATTGTATTGTATTATATTATATCATATTATAGTTCTTGTTGTAAAAATCTTATCTTCTCTACTAGCTGATGATCCCCAACATGTACAGGGATTTTTATCATCATTTTCTTTGCATCTCTCACAATATCCAATACAGTACTATGCATAATAAGTGTTTAATAAATTATTGAATTAGGGAATGCATCAAAGAGAATAATTGGCCTTTGGGGGAAGTTAGTACATTTATCTTATTCAATTTTTAAGGGTCTTCTAGTATGGGAGATTGATACTCTCCAGTTTCTCTATCTTGAAACATGTAATGTCCTGAAAACCACTACATTTGTTGATTCTCAAGCAAAAGTGTCAAGGACCGTTCTCTTCTGAACATGACCCTCCTTTGCATAAAAGCTCAGTAACTGACTTCCAACGCTCTATGATTTTATCTTTATATTGAAGTGCTTTAGCTGACTTGGACTGTTCCTTGTTCCCTGAATGACATTTCTCCATCCATGCCTCTGCTCATTCTATTTCCCTAACCCTGTAATGCCTTGTACCTCCTTTCCTAAATCTCTATTAAAATTCTACTTAGTGTTAAAGAAGAGCTCAAATTATGAGAATGTTAGCTAGCATTTATAGAGGACTTTATGTTTACATTTGATCCTAAATAGTACTCTGTGGGATAGGGAATTATCTCCGTTTTACAGATTTTACACCTAGAGGGGAGGTCACTTGCCCAGGGTCACACAGTTAGGTATTTGAGGCAGGATTTGAACTCTGGTGTTCCTTACACATCAGCTCTCTAACCCTTTTCTTCTTGAAATCTTCCCTTCCATCTCCAGGTGGAAGTGAGTAGTGGGAAATACATTGAGATAGAGAGAGACTAGCTTAGAGAGAGCATTAAAAGACCAGGCTGAGAGTTTTGGATTGAATATTGTGGACAGTAGAGGGATCCACAGCAAATTTTGAGCATGGAAATAATATATGGAAAATGACGTTTTAGGAAGATTTGTCTGGCGTTTACTATATGGTGTGAATTTGAGAAGAGAAAGACTAGAGATGAGGAGAATAGTTTGTTGAAGTAATCTAGGTTGGGGTAATGAGAACCTTGACTAGGTAGGGGAGAAATTTCGGCATCTAAAATTTGTACAGCTGCTTTGGGACCACTGAGGCTATCAGATATATCAGTGTGTCTCCCAGTTTTCTTCTGGAGTGGCTTTAATCTTTTGAATTCTTAGTGCTCTACAAATGACTTTATTTTAATTGTATGCATTTTAATGAGAAAATCAAAAGAGACATCTGCCAAATTTGTTTTAATCTTCACAATATGATGCATCCTGTTGAATATTAAGTAGGGCTTTAATGATGATACTTCTCCCCCAGCCCCCATTTTTCTTTTACAAATCATATCTTATTCTTAACATATTAACATTCTAGAACTTTCCTTTAGTTTTTAACCTTCTTCCTCCCCACCTCCCCCAATGTTAAAACTCAGATCCTGTAAGAATCCGCTCAATCAAAACCTTGATTACAAAGAGGTGTGACAATAAACAAAATTTACATTTGTGGCTCCATGGAAAGTTAAAAGGCAAAATGACTTTATTAGCATGTAGAGCATGTTTTTATTTGACTAGAGAGATTTTAGTAAGTATATTGGCTATTTTGGGTGGCATTTTGCATTATGAGTCATCAGAGGACTTATTCAAATTATCCTTTTTATTAAAAAACCCATTATATCTATAAAAAGGGAAAAATCAGCACTTTGAGATTATATCTTTTACTATTTTTCTTAAGTAACTATAATTTCTAGTCTTTTTAATAGCATTGCAATTACTGCCAACAAAAGGGACACATTTGTTTTCTTTTTATATTGTACTGTTCTCATAGTTCAGAGGTAGTTATTATAGGATGACTTTTGGTGAGAAGGTTGTAATAATTTGCCTTTATGTAAAACCTCTTTTTTTGGATAGCAGTTTTAAACTTTGATTTAAAAAAAATTAATCCATGTAGATAAAGAGACCTTTGCATTTAAGCTGATCAGTTCAGACAACTTAAGTTTATACTTAACAAAAGTGACTAAAAATGACGTATTTTTGTCTCTAGTTGCATCTGGAATTTATGAAGATGTACTTTTTGTTTTTTAGATTTAATTTAATTTTCAATTCCAAGTTCTCTCCCTTCCTTTTTTTCTTCCTTCATCCTTTGAGAAGGCAAGAAAAACAAAAGGCATTACTTATCTGTGTAATCATATAAAACAAATCCCACAGTAACCATGTCCCTCTAAAAAGAAAGAAAAAGCAAGAAAAAGAAGAAAAAAATCTTCCATTTGCTTTCTGAGTCCATCTACTCTCTATCTATAGGTGGATAGCATGTTTCATCATGAGTCCTTTGGAACTGTGATTGGTCATTGTGTTAGTCACAGTTACTAAGTCTTTTAAAGTTGATTATCTTCACAATACTGCCGTTACTGTATACATTGTTCTGATTTTGCTCACATCATTTTGTTCATTAAAGTCATCCCAGATTTTCTGCATTCCTCCCCTTAATCATTTCTTACAACACAATAGTATTACATCACATTTTGTATATCATAACTTGTTCAGCCTTTCCCTGATTGGTGGGCATCTCCCCAGTTTCCAATTCTTTGCCAGCACAAGAAGAGCTGCTATAAATATTTTTGTACATGTGGGTCCTTTCCCTCTTTCCTTGATCTCTTTGGGGTATAGCCCTAGTGACAGTATTTCTGAGTCAAAGAGCATGAACATATAATAGCTTTTTGAACGTAGTTCCCACATTGCTTTTCAGATTGTTTGGACTAGTTGACAACTCCACCAAGAGTGTGTTAGTGTGCCTGTTTTCCCACAACCCCTCCAGAACCTGCCATTTCCCCTTTTAGTCATCTTAGCCACAGTGATGGGTGATAGGTGGTACTTGAGTTGTTTTAATTTGTATTTTTCTAATTATTAATGATTTAAACTATTTTCCCTATAACTAATGATGCATTTTTACACCATAGTTATTCACTCTATGTGATACTTCTTTTGACAGATAATGCATTTACTAAAAATAGATTGCAATTTCCCCATTTGTAATTAAAAACCATATGCACATCAGTTATGATAATTACTTATGTTATAAAAATGTAGATAAGTAATTTTTCAATTTAAAACTAAGCTTTGCTGATAAAAGATATTCACTTTAAGAAGCGTTCAGCATGCCTTGTGCTCACTTAGGTGCTTCCTAGTTACAAGTACTTTATTTTGGTTTATGAACATTTCCCACACTTTTTATTCTTCTAACATCACTTTATGGGGTTCAGTTAACACATAAGAGTGACTACAAATATGAATTTAGCTTACTAATAGTAAAATGCTTCAAATATGTTATAATCTCTTTCCTGTTTTCTTTGGGGTCACACTTGAACTAACAGATTTTACTGTGTGGAAATCAAAGAATTTGCAAAATCTCAGCAGTGAAGACTTTACATAGAGTCATTTCCAGTCCAACCCTTCCCTTGGTGCATGAACTCTACCATATCCTTGACAAGTGGTTGTACAACTTCTGCTTGAATATTTATGACTGAGAGCTCACTTCTTCACAGTGTATTTTATTCCATTATTTGAAAAGTCTTCTTTAAAATGAGCTGGATCCGTCTCCCTATAACTTCCACACATTGAGCTTAATTCTTTCTGGAGCAAGTGAGAATAGATTTATTTTTTCTTCCACATAACCATCTGTACAGCTGCTAGTGCTTGACTTTACACCATCCTTCAAATAATTAAAGACATCTCATATATATTTTTGATCTCTTCTGACTGACCTCCACCCCACCACCCATTTCCATCAAGTTTTCCTCATATATCATAGATCTGACTCCAGCTGGCCTAGTTGCTTGCCTCACTGTGATATTCCCTCTCCTGTCTCCACACTTTTTTCATAGGCTGTCCCTTATTTCTGAAATCAGAGGGACAACCCAAGTGCTATTGCCTTGTTGATGTCTTAATTGATCTCTTCCAGATACTAATAATTCTTCCTACTAAAATTATCTTATATTTACTTAGTTTATCTTTTGCATTTGTCTATATATGCACGTTTGTTTTTTTTTTTAAGCAATTGGGGTTAAGTAACTTGCTCAAGGTTACACGGCTAGTCATTATTTATGTGTGGGTGCTCATTTTCTGAGGCCGGATTTGATCTCGGGTCATCCCATCTCCGAGGCCGGCGCTCTTACTCACTGCGCCACCTAGCCACCCCTATATGCACGTTTTTTAATAGAATTTGAGCTTACCAAAAACAAGATTATTTAATATTTGTCTTTATATCTGTAGCACTTAAAATAGTTCCTAGAACATATTGTAATGGATGTTTAAATTTTTGTTGATTGGTTTCAATATGCTCCATTATATAGGATGCCCTCTTTTGTTAGTGCCTCTTTTAACAGATTATTCCCGGTAGTCTGACCAATGTAGAGTGCAAAAAAAATTAATCCCTATGACTGGGAAACTGTGCTACTATTAATATAGTGTAAGTATTCATTCTTTTTCAGAAAAAAATATAATGCATCATTATTTACCTTGGGATTTCCAGAAATATCAAACTAATTCTATTATATCATTGTTTCTCAGCAGGACTCCTTGTGTTGTAACCAGTTTGTTGTATATCGTACATTGCCATTCTTAAACATTTGCCTTTACCCTCTTCTTACTAACCTGCTTCATTTCTAGAAGCAAATTATATCACTAATGTGGGATGTAGAAATGTTCAGGGAGGATTAGTACCTCTGGTGTGAGGGCTACAAAGCATGTTTCAGGGGTGCTCGTCTACCTTTGGTATCTATCTGATTCACCCAGCTCTTGCCTGTGATTCCAAGAAGCTGCATTTGCAGTGGCTGCACCCTGGTAAACCATTTTGGCAGAGAGCCTAAACAAGATTGAGGGTAATTGAGGGGTCTCAAACCTGTTAGTGAGACAGGGGATGGTCCACCCAAAGCATGTGAAGATATTCCTGGCAAAATAGGCAGATGAGAACAATTTATTCCAATGATCACAAAGGTGACTAAAGCAGGTGCTGTGGAATGCCTAGGGCTTGGTCAGACATTGAAGACACGATATCATCCACTGCATCTTGAGACAGAGTCAGTCTTCTTGACTCTGTCTTGCCATTGGACTTTGATGACTCTAGAAGAGAGAATGAGGCTGAAGACTTTGTGCAACTCTGCCTCGTGTAAATCCAATTTATGCAAAAGTAAAAAAAGACATCACCTATGCCAAATTATAATTTTTTACATATCCCTAAGAAGGCAGCATTTAACTCCATCAAAAAATAAAGTGCAAGCAAAGCTTCGAGAGAGATGCAGGATTTTTGGCTCTGTAAGAAGGCAGATGAAATTTAATTTTATATTGATGGTAACAATCTAAAGCACTTCAGTGATGCCCTGAAGGCTATTTATTGGCCGAAAGACCTGTGGTGCATCTCAACTACTCAGTGCTCATGGAGCCACATTGATTAGTGATAAGGACATGATCCTAGAGAGATGGGCTGAACACTTCCATAGCATTCTCAATGGACTGTCATCAGTCAATGCTGAAGCCATTGACCATATACCTCCAGTTGAAGACAATCCCTCTCTATCTGAACGTCCAACTGAAAAAAAGTTTTGAATGGCATTAGGCTACTCTCATGTGGTAAAGCAACTGGTGCTGATTCTATTCCAGCTGATATTTATAAGACAAGGGTCTACTGCTCATATAAAAGCTGACTGAAATTTTCTGGATAATATGGAAAGAGGAAGTTATACCCCAGGAGTTCAAGGATGCCTCCATTGTCCATCTCTATAAAGGTAAAGGAAATAGTTCACCCTGTGACAATCACATGGGTGAGGTGTCTCTCTCTTAGTTATTGCTAGAAAGTGTCTTGCCAGAGTCCTACTTAATCCTTTAATGAAGATGGTAATTTACCCGAGAGCCAGAGTGGCCTCACAAAGGACTGAGGAATGGTCAGTAAGGTGTTTGCTGTCCAACAATTCCAGAAGAAATGCCAAGAGCAGAACAGAGGTCTATACACAACATTAATCAATCTGATCAAGGTCTTTGATAGTGTTAGTTGTGAGGGCTTATGGAAAATTATGTCAAAATTTGGTTACCTGGAGAAGTTCATCAGTATCATACATCAATTCCATGACAGCATGCATGCCCTGGTTCTGGATAATGGATGATGCTCTTGTGCTTCCCCAGTCACCAATAGAATGAAACAAGGCTGTGTGCTTGCTCCCATATTTTCTAGCATGATGTTTTCAACTATTTTATCAGATGCTTTCGATGAGGATTAACATAGCAATCAAGGTCAGCTTCTGCACTGATGGTAAATTACTTAACTTGAAAAGGCTACAAGCCAAGACCAAAGTGGAAGAGGAGTTGGTACATGATTTTTTTGTTCACAGATGATTGTGCACTCAATGCAGGCTCTGGGGCTGAGATGCAATAAAGTATGAATCAATTCTCTGCTGCTTATGCTAATTTTGGCTTAACAATTAACACCAAGAAAACACAGGTTCTCCATTAGGCAGCACCACACCATCCATATCTGGAACCATTGGTTACAGCAATTGGAGAAATATTGAATGCTGTAGATTAGCACACTTACCTTGGCAGTATACTTTCCAGGGATGTACATATAGATAATGAGGTTGACAAATGCATTTCCAGAGCTAGTTCATTGTTGTGAAGACTTCAAAGGAAAGTATGGGAGAGGAGATGTATTAGAAGGCTACATAGCCATTGTTTTGACTTCATTGTTGGATGCATGTGAAACATGAAGCCATGCCAGGAAACTGAATCACTTCCATTTGAATTGTCTTAGGAAGATTCTGAAGATCACCTGGCAAGATAAGGTACCAAATGCTCAAGTTCTCTGGTGTGCTAAACTGCAACTCCAATGGGCTGGCCACATTGCTCAAGTGCCAAATGTATGTTCACCTAAAAGACTATTTTATGGAGAACCTACACAAGGCTGACATGGAGGTCATAAGAAGAGATATGAGGACATGCTCAAGGTCTCCCTGAAGAATTTTGGAATCAGTTGTGAGACATGGGAGATACTGGCACAGAACTCCCCAGCATTGTATGCCTGCATCGAAGAAGGCATTATTGTCTATGAGTAAAGCAGAATTGCAGTAGCTCAAAAGAAACATGAGATGCACAGAGTTAGGGATGTTTCCACTCCAAATGTTCACATGGCCTATTTCTGCCTGACCTATAGTAGAGCCTTCCAAGCTCGTATTGGTCTGATCAGCCACAGTTGGTCAACACTATACCTTGACCCCAACATAGTGATGTCATTTTGGTCCTCTTTGAGAATGAAGGACAACAACCAACCAATATCACTATTGTATGAATGAATGAGATACTCTTTAAAAGTAGTGACATCAATCCCTGGAGTACTTTGCCATCTTAAGGTTTTGAACAGTGCAATGCAACCTATTCTAGGCAGATTGGCTTGATTCAGTAGTTGTGAAATTTTCTATTGCATCATCTTTATTTAAATTAATATATTTCATTTTTTACTACATTGGTAGTTTCTTATTTTAGGGAATATGAAAATAATGACAAGCTAGCAAGGGAAGTTCTTAATGAAAATACATATTGCCTTTCAAGTTGGTTTTGAAAGCTTAACTAGAGTTAATATTATTAGAACTTCACTATGCTTGGCAAGTTTTCCTAGGAATATGTCATGGCTAAAAATATATGTTGAGTCAAGAACTAATGAGTTATAGCAATTTAATGCTAAGTAGTTCTGTTTTAATTAGACATTTTTCTGCTTTCAAATTAAAAGGAAGAGCAATTGGAAGGTAGAGAATCAGTACCTTAACTGGTTTTTTTAAACCAAAAATGAGTCAACCCTGATAACAAATGACCAAAGAACCACAGCATTTCTGCAACTGCTGTTAACTCTAAAAAACCCAGAGAGCTCACATAGGTTATCAAAACCACAGTTAACTCTAAGGATAAAATAAAACAAAATAAAACCAAAGCTGTAAGAGTGATTATAAGCAGAAAGCTTTCTTTATTCTGTTGGAGGAAACTAGACACATATGTGCCAGCCCCCTCCCCCCCAGTAAGAGACTCACTTTAGTGTGGACAAATCTCAATAGTTAGACCAGTAGGCTATGTAGTGAGATGGAGCCCTGACAGTGGAGGGGTGACAGCAACAATGAGGCAAGTTTGGTTCATAGTAGGGCTTCATGACCAGAACATAGATACTACAGGTGGTTGTCCAAGCTCAGGGACTACCTGGTGCTGGTGTGAAACAATTCTGGTATTTTTCTGCAGCTGAGTTCATCCAGAAGGTGAGTGCAAAAGACTGTTGTTGTGCCAAGCTCAGGGTGCAGCCTGCTTGTTGGGTGTTAGCTCTGGAAAACAGAGTGTCTCCTAATAGTAAAAAGGGAGGAGTAAAAAAGAGAGGGGTGGACTTGGCATGGGGGTCCTGACAAATGTAAAAGTAATAAGATAAAATCAGATGAGTGAATTGCTCTATGTGGAGTGAGTAGCTATACTGATGAGACCCATTGAAGTTTTAAGCAGTATGTGCTTCTGGGTGACCTAAGTACATTTGGCAGACTCACAATCCCAAATTTGCTCTTTCATCTGTGCAGAGAAGGAACATGACCTCTGGCTTTCTTGAAGTCCCTTCCTTTCTTTCTTTCTTTTTTTTTATTAAAGCAATTGGGGTTAAGTAACTTGCTAAAACTTACACGGCTAGTCATTATTTATGTGTGGGTGCTCATTTTCTGAGGCCGGATTTGATCTCGGGTCATCCCATCTCCGAGGCCGGGCGCTCTTACTCACTGCGCCACCTAGCCGCCCCTTTAGGGCAATTGGGGTTAAGTAACCTGCCCAAGGTTACACGGCTAGGTTTTTGTTTGTGTGGTTAAGTGTTTGAGGCCGGCTCCGAACTCAGGTCCTTCTGACTCCAGAGCCGGCGCTCTATTCACTGCGCCACCTAGCCACCCCCCCTTCCTTTCTTTAAGGCTCAACACAAATATTACCTTTCATTTCAAACCAATGAGTATCTGTTAAGTGGTTTCTATGTGCAAGTAAGGTACTGTGCTAAGAACTGGGCATACAAAACAAAACAGAGAAAACCCCACAGCACCCCACCCCTTCTAGGTTGTTTAGTTACTTTAGTTGCGTGCAGCTCTTCCTGACCCCATCTGGGGTTTTCTTGGCAAAGGTACTGGAATGCTTTGCCATTTCCTTCACCAGCTCATTTTACAGATGAAGAAATGGAGGCAAACAGGGTGAAGTGACTTGCACAGGGTCACACAGCTAGTAAGTGCCTAAGGTCAGATTTGGACTCAAGAAGAGGAGTCTTCCTGATTCCAAGCCCAGTGCTCTTCTTAGTGAGCCATTTAATTGTGCCTCTCCCCAAGGAGCTCTGTTCTGTTGTTCTGTTGGGCAGGAGACACAATTCACTCAGAAAAATAAATGCAAGATAACATGAGGATGAAACAGAGAATTAACAATTAGGGAAATCAGAAAGAGTTTTTCATAGGAGTTGACATATGGGCGGGACTCTGAGGAAAGCTTGGGATTGTCTGAAGCACAGGTGAGGAGGAAATGTCTTCTAGGCTTTGAGGAGAGCCTGTGCAGACACTTCCCCATGAAACCTTCCCGAGCATTTTCCTCCAAAGGGAAAGTGGTCTTCCTGCCCTCACATTTCATAGTCCTGTATCTAGAACTTTCCTTTGCATGTATCTCACTTTCTTTTGTATTGCTGTTATTCATGTGTGTGTGCAAAATATAAAATATATAATGCACACATATACCCACATACAAACACATGTCTATTATACATAATGAAGCTATTCCCAGCCACCTTGATACTATTCTTCTTGGTGCCTAACCTGCTACTGGGCCCTTTATCCAAGGGCCTTGGATTCTGATTGGGGAACCTTCAGCATTTCCTGCCTGACTCAGATCTACCACAATGCCACTCTTCAGCCCTCTTCATGCCATAATGCCCACACCCCTTTTGACCTCCCCCCAACTCCTTCTCTTGCTCTGGGAACAGTAATCAAATCAATACTTCCATTCTGGGAAAGGACAGGTCAGTTAACTGCTTTGAACTGCATTTACCAACTCTTCAACTTCCTTACTATAATCACAAGCAAAGAAGTAGTTAACACCTTGTTTCAGCTATTTAATTATTTAACACCTTGTTTCCATTCGGGTTCATGATTGTATGAAGTATTAAGATCCAGAACTTGTGAACCTTAGAACCTGTGAACTCCTGTTGCTGATGTGCAACAGGAAGGGGGAGGAGCTAATGATCATATATAAGGAGAGGCCCAGGCTGGAGAGAACAGAACTGAGAACAGAATTTGTGGTGGCATAACTGAGAAGAGAGAAGAACTGAGAAGAATTGAGAAGGGAGCTCTTGTGGTGGAGAAGGATAGAACATGTGGTATCCTGGCACTCTGTCTGTCTGCTCTGTGTGTTGATGTTTGTTTGTGATACAGCTCTGGGGCCTTACTTGGAAGCCCTGAAAGAGGATTTTCTGGTTGTCTGTTCACAGAAGTCCTGGAGGAGGGTTTTGGAGGTCCTGGGACTGTACTGATGGTTTGTGTTGACCTCTTGGACCGTTTTTGTGGGTCCCTGTTGATTTGACAGGCAGATAGTGAATTGATGATGGTGCTGGCAATGTTTATGAATGCTGTTTTGGCTCTGCTAAGCTTTGTCTTCCCAGAAACAGGAACTGTGAAGGACTTGAGGTGGACTGGACACTGTGAGCTTCAATATGGAATGGGAATTGGACAAGGAACTAGATGAAGAACTGGACAAGGAACTGGGATCTGCCTGCCTTTAAACCCAGATTCGGGCAGGAACTGGGACCATGGAAGAGGAACCATGGAAGCTGAAAGCCAGCTTTGAGTCAAGATGAAAAGATCACTTCTTGGGTACCTGATGCTGCCTGAGAAGATTATGATTTACTGTGACCTAGGGGTGGAGAACTTTGACTTTTGTACTTTGTGTCCATTAGGGAGGCCAGCCTCCTTAAGGATGATTGAATTATTAAAACTATGTGGCCATTTTAGTGATAAGCTGTTATGTCATAACATTGTGAATGCTGTACTTTGATTTCTGTGAATGTTTTGCTTTAATTTACTGCTGAATAAATAGAGAGTTCATTATGCTATGTAATCAGAAACTTGAAGCTGTTCACAGCAGCAGTCCTCTGGAAAGCTGCTTGAGCTTGGCTTTACACTTACCCAAACTGTAACTGAACCCCTCCATTTTACATGCTTTCTCCTCCTATTAGAATATAAGCTTCTTAATGACAGGCACTGTCTTGTTTTTTATATTTGTATGTCTAACACTTAGCATAATGCCTGGTGCAAAGTAGGTGCTTAATACATTTTTGTAATTTTGTTCATTCACTTATTTATTCATTCATGAGAGTTTGTATCCTTCTTGAAAGCAAGATCTGTGTTGTACCTCCATTGCTTAGCATACTGTTTTGCATAAAGTATGTATTAAAACAAATATTTATGAATAAATGAAACCAATAATCTTAAAATGTTTAAGACAGGCAAGAGAGAGTCAACTCTAGCTTATAGATTAATCAAAAGGCTTCTTTTAATCTATTAACTATGATTACATTTTAGATTAGAAAGAGAGAATGAATGCAGTGTCAGTGTTTGGGACAAAATCTTTGAGGGAGAGACATATTAAAAACATTGTAAACCAACCATAACTCTTAGAAATAGCTATAAAATTATTTTCTTACATATGACCTGGAGTATTCCATGCCTCCCATGGAAAGGATGAGCAAGATCATATACAGACAGTGGAATAGAAAACTTTGAATGACACTGTTATCAACAGAAGGAAGTGGGATTAGGTGCATATCCCTAGGCATTGTCCTTTGAGTGGAGATTGCAGCAAAAACAATAAATGTTCAGCTCCTAACACTGGAGACTTTTGCATATCGAACTTATACAATTCATCTGTTCCAGGCTGAAATTAGGGCTACTTGAATCAAAAAGCAAGACCCAACAAACATCTCTTTTGACTCACTCTTTAGGACAACCAGCTGAGATTATAGATTGTAGATTTAGACCTGGAAGGAACCTTAGATGTTCTCTCATTTTATAGAGGACGTAACAGAGACCCAGCAAGCTCAAGTGCCAGACCTGAAGTCACACAGCGAGAGCAGGCAGTAAATAGCAGAGTTTAAATTTGAACTCATGTCCTCTGCCCCCAAATCTAGAGCACTTTCTCCTGCATTCTGTCGCCTACTTCATAATGAACTGAACAAGGCTATTCTATGAGGGCTATGTTTAGCAATCATCTTTTCTGCTTGCCTCAGAGATATGCTTCATTTCATTAAAAGAAGAAAACAGATCTGACTGGAGCATATAGATACAATTCACCAAGATAAAAACCTGTAAAAACCCCACAAAGAAGCAAAACATTTAGAATATGTACAATGAGATGAATTTTGTAAACATTCTATGGTTTCATTTATGCCTAGACATATATCAGTTTTCATTAATACCTTAAAATGTTTATCATTTAGATTCAACTTAAATACAGTAAAACCTTTATTTATCTTGTATCATTGGAAAATGAACTATTTCATATGAGCAAACTTTCCAGATAACTAAATTTTGCCCTTTAAAGGATAAAAAACTCTTCTATTTTTAGATGGAAAATTTTCAAAAATATATTATGCATCCCTCTGCCTTCTTTGTAGTATGTTAATTACAACTTAACATTTTTTCCATAGAAGATCCCCAGACCTTCATTGTAATTATTTATCATATAGTAATAAAGTGATGTCTAAAGGGATTATTAAGGAAAGGATAATTTGTTCATTCACTACATGTCCATGTATTCCCATACTTCTTATGTTTGTGAATTATCTTTTATAATTTTTTGGCATCATGCCTTACTGTCAGTTGTCATTTTTTGCTGCTGATAATATGCTAGCCTCTAGCAGACTCTTTGCTTCTGTTAAACTGTTGATTGGGAAGCCAGATAAGCAAATTTTTAGAATTATGTCTAAAAAAAGAAGATAAATAGGCTTTGGGGGACTCTTGTATGCTTAAAATGCATAAGCTGTAGTGAATAGATTTTATAAATTCTGTTTAATTTCTCAGAAGACCTTTACTTAACTTTCTGATTTTTAATTTATTTTTTGGATAAATGATCAAAATGTGGCATACTGTTGATGTGTGTTTTATTACCTGTGTCTACATTTTGGCTAAGGAATTATGTACATACATTGAATATTTCCAGAATCACAGAATTTTAGAGTTAGAATGGACCTCACTGCTCTGGTTCAACCACTGTACCTGAGAGAGAATTCCCTCTACAACATACCCAACAAGTAGCATTGTAGTCTTTGCCAAAAGGCCTTCAGCGAGGGGGAGTCTGTTCAGTGGAGAAGTTCATTCCACCTTTGGATAACTATTTGAAGCTTTTTCCTTGTAGCACAAATTTGCCTCTTGGCAACTCTAACTGTTCTTATTTTTGCACTCTGGGGCCAAACAGAATGAATGTCTTTCCTTTTACACTGACACAGCCCTACAAATACTTGAATTCATTTGCAGTGGGGAGCTTCACCAGCCTATTATTGGTATCATATGCACTTACAAATTTTGATAATAGTAGGAGTTCATGTCAAGTAAGGATAGCATTCTTTAAGGAATATTGTTATAACAGTTTAAAGTAGGACTCCTAAGCCACACAGTTTTGTAAAGCAATTTGGGAGAAAATTAAATGAATCCCCAATTTTCTACATTTTTTTCTTTTAAGGAAAAATATGTTAAGGAGAAAAAGTAATTACACTGGCAATTATGATTAAATAAAATTCAACAAGTACCTGCTTATAATAACCAAGGCACTATTCTGCTTACTGAGAATAGAAAAATAAAGATTCCTGATCTCAAGGAACTTATAGTCTAATACATATGTAGAGATAAGTATGATACAGATGGGCAATAACAGGTAGTGATAAAAAGCAAAGCAGAGAGCCAAAGTACTTTCAGAAAGTTTGAAGAGATAGGTGACATTTTAAGCTGAAATTGAGCCTGGGGAAATCAGGGAAGGCTTCCTAGAGTGAGATGAGAGCTGGGTTGTGCCATGAAGGATTTCAAGAGATTGATATGAGGATGGAATGTGTTCCAGGGATAGGATTGGAATTGAATTGTGGAGGTCTCTAAATGCCAGGCTACAGAGCTTGTATTTAATCTTAAAGTCAGTCAAGAGCCCTGAAGGTTCTTAAGTAAGGAAGTGGCATGGTCATACCTACACAGGTAGTTGTGCAGAGGATGGATGGGATAGGACAGAAACTGGGGAGGCAAGTAGATCAATCAGGAGGCCCCTTCAGGGCTTTTTCTTTTCATACCTGGACATTTAAAGCTTCTGAAGAAGAAATAGAGAAAGTAGACGGTGGAGATTTGTTTAAAATAACTATGAATAGGTAGGGACGTGAATTTGGTGGAACTGATGCTATGTAGGATGTGAGCTAAGTGCTGAGTCTATCCTCCTGGAAATTGAGGCAGTGAAGGAGAGGGTTTGTCTTCTGAGACTCTGAAGGGAAAGAATTTTATACTTGTCTTTGCTATACCTTTATCTTATATTTGTTGTTGTTCAGTTGTTTCAGTTGTGTTTGACTCTTGGTGACCCCATTTGGGTGTTTTTTTTGGCAGAGATACTACAGTAGTTTGCCATTCCTTCACTAGCTCATTTTACAGAAGAGGAAACCGAGGCAAACAGGGTTAAGTGACTTGCCCAGGGTCACACAGCTGGTTTAGTGTCTGAGGCCTGATTTGAACTCAGGGAGATGAGTCTTCCTGCCTCCAGGCCCAGCACTCTATCCTTGGAGCCATCTAGCCCTCTCTTGTCTTTAATATCCCTTTGTAAAAGTGAATTGATGTTAAATGGTTAAAGAAAACAGGACCACTAGCAATTGCTGCCTAACAATGGGAGGAGCACAGCTGGTGGGGACTTGAGCCACATAAATAATGACTAGCCCTGTAACCTTGAGCAAGTTACTTAACCCCAATTGCTTTAAAAAATAGTGGTGGATGAATTTTCTTATGTGATTCTGACTGTGGCTCATTGGTACTCAAATTCTTTCTGTCTTTTTGTAGTATATTTTATTTCATAGGCAAGCTCTGGATTTTGGCTTGAATATCCTTTGGAGTTTTCATTTTGGGGTTTCTTTCAGGAGGTGGCCAGTGAATTCATTAGTTTTCTATTTTGCCCCTCAGATTCTAAGACATCTAGCCAGTTTCCTTTATGATTTCTTGATATCTATGCCTCATTTTTGATCATGGCTTTCAGGTAATTGTCTCTCCTCCATCTGTTTTGTAGGTCAGTTATTTTTCTGAGATACTTCCCGTTTTCTTTTATTTTTTATATATTTTTTACTTTAATATTTCTTTATCTCAAGGAATTATCAGCTTCTATTAGATCATTTCTAATTTCCAGGGAGTTTTTAAAGTTAAGATTTTATATTTCCTGTTCCTTGCTGATAATTCTCTTTTCATGTCTTTTGCAGTTTTCATTTCTTTTCTCAGTTTTCCCCTACTGCTCTCATTTGGTCTTTAAAATATTTTTTTATCTCTTTTTCAAAATTCTTTTCACTCTAAATTTAAACTCAAGCCCTTTTTTCTCCTCTAGGAATTCTGGTTGGACTTGTGTTTTGAGAGTTTGTAGATATTTTAGAATTATTCTCTACTTCTGAGTTTGTGTTTTGGGCTTCCCTGTTGGTTGCCCCAGTAGCTCTTTAAGGTGAGAATCTTTTTTCATTTGCTCATTTTTTCTAGCCTACTTCCTGAATTTGGACTTTATATTAGTGCTGGGCTCTACTCATTTCTGGGGAGATACCTTATTGAGCTTCTGTTCTCTTGTGTCCTGATGCTTTCACAACTCGGGCTTGGGGGACCTGCAAGTTTTCTGTGCTTCCAAAGTTATGTGATCTGGGGTAAAGTCTGCTTGCTGATCTTCTTATCTGAACTCTACAAGTCGATAACCCAGGATTGCCACTGGACTTAGCCACCAGGAGGCTCTGAAGGTTGAGTGACTTAACTGCAGGCACCCTTTGGTCTGGGATTCCTGTCTTGGTTATTCCACTGCAGGTTCCAGTATGGCGTGGACTTCAGAACTGAATCCTTGCTCTGCTGTTGGGATCAGAGTCACACTGCTCTTCTTTGCCCCTGAATTCTTTGCTCAATACACATCTAGGGCCGAGGCTTCTCTTCACTATCTCTGAGTTCAGGTCCTGTCCCTAGGCATTGTAAGGCTCTGTGCATAGCTCCTGGTCAGACCCAATCCCCAGTGTCAGAAGCCCTCTTTGTCTCTCTAAGCTTCCTTCACCTGAAGATTACTCACTGACTTTTTCTTGGATTTCCCAATCAGAATTCTGTCAGGTGTTTTTCCTAAATCTTTATGGAAGAAGTGAAGTGGGGGTGCTATGCCAGGGGTGGGAAACCCTTGGCTTCAAGGCTACATGTGACCTTCTTTGATGGAATCCAAACTTCTCAGAATAAATCCCCATAATAAAAGTATTTGTTTTGTAAAACTTGGATTCAAGTCCAAAGGTCTTATCAAAGGACCTTAGAGGGCCATATGTGGCCTTGAAGCCTGCAGGTTCCTCACCCTTGAGCTAGGCTGTACTTATTCCTTGCAATCACCAATCCTTCCTCCTAGAATAGTTTATTAACAGAAACAGGGGGAGGAGCATTTTGGAGATCATTTCAGTTTTTGACATACTGAGCTTAAGGTGAAGAAGAATATTCAGAAGGAGCTGAGCAGCTGGATTTATGAATATGTTGAGTTCAATTTCTTTATCAAGCAGGATAATTTTCTTCTGACAGATGATATGAGTTATCCTTTGGTCAATTTACAAAGCAAACACTTGTGCTATTTCATAAGAATTACTATTTTTTTTCCAGGATGAGTTCTGTTAATTTTTTTTTCCTATTTTTTCAGTTTTCATTGAGACAATTGCTGGCAAATCTGGTTGAATAGACAATTTAGCATGCAAATTATGGTAGACAAACCACAGTGCTTGAGTTTCAGATGAAAATTTTGTTGTTATCAGTCCAATACATTTCTGCTAGCATCATTTGAATTGGTCACATCCTGGGTTAGATTTAGGTAAATGTTAGCTATGGAAATTTTAAAGTAAGATTTTGGATTAAAGTCAGGCCTTAAAGAAGGCCATGGGAAATATTCTATACTCATTTATCTCCATGTAATTAAATCTTCTAATACTTGACCAGTTCCACTAAAGCAATCCATTAGAAAGCTTTTATCATAGTTAAGTAAAAGTCCTTTTATAGAAACCCTCTTTTTAAAAATGTTGGGGGGGCAGAGCCAAGATGGCGGAGTAGAAACAGCTCATCCAAGCCACTCTGCCCCCAGATTTCCCCCAAACTATGTAAAAGGGGACTCTGAACAACTTCTGGAGCCCCAGCACCCACAGAACGACACAGAGAAGCTAACCTCCCGCTGAGGACAGCCCAGCAGCCCTGCAGGAAGGACCAGCGCAGCGGTCTGGGACCTGGCAGCGCCCAGCGAGCAGAGCGCAGGAGCTGAGCCGAGCCCAGGTCCCAGTGAGCTGAGGTTTTAGCCCCAGGGTGGCAGGGCCAGCAGCTGGCTGGAGGAACCCCAGAACACCAGGAGCTGTGGCGACTCCAGAATTATCAACATAGACATGCCTAGGACAAAGTAAGTGGTTAGTGTCCTATGGACTTTGGGGCTGATATTTAGGGAATGCTTCGGCTCCCTCCCCTGGGGGCTAGAAGCCACTGAGGAGACATGTCATTTGGTAGTTTTCAGAGGCATTTCCAGCTCCCAGCCTGCAAATCGTAGGGAGATCCAGCGATCAGTCTTGGGGGGTAATCGCTCTTGCTTTAACCTCCCTGGATCTGGATTGTGATCTAGGGTAGAAGTCGTGGGTGGGTTTACAGCTTGCCAGAAACGGAAGTTGCCCCCCACACGTTCGGGAAGAAAATTCCTCTATCTGGCCTTAAAGCCATAGTGCACCAATAAGCCCAAAAGTCAAGTAATTAAGCGGCAACATGCCAAGGCAAAGGAAACAGAAAAATGCAACCCTAGACTCCTATTTTGGGGGCATAGAGCCGGAAAAGGACTGTGAGGTCAGAAGTCCTGCTCCAAAAGCCCCAGGGGAAAACATGAGCGGGTTGCAGGCCATAGAGGACCTTAAGAAGGACTTTAAAAATCAAATAAGAGAAGTGGAGGAAAAATTGGAAAGAGAAATGAGAAGGATGCAGGAAAAGTATGAAATGAGGGTCAACAGCCTGACTGAGGAAAACAACACCTTAAAAAATAGACTAACTCAAATGGCAAAGGAGGCCCAAAAGGGCAATGAGGAGAAGAATGCCTTAAAAAGTCGAATTTGCCAGATGGAAAAAGAATCTCAAAAGTTCACTGAGGAGATTCATTCCTTCAGAGTTAGACTGGAGCAAATGGAAGCTAATGACTTTATGAGAAATCAAGATGCTGTTAAGCAGATCCAAACAAACGAAAGATTAGAAGGCAATGTGAAATATCTCATGGGAAAAACCACTGACCTGGAAAATAGATCCAGGAGAGACAATTTAAAAATTATTGGACTACCCGAAAGCCATGATCAAAGAAAGAACCTAGAAATCACCCTTCATGAAATTCCTTGGAATTGTTTTAGGTCCTAGCATTGCTGAGAAGGGCTACGCCTATCAAAATCAGTCATTGCACACTGTGACTGTTACTGTGTATAATGTTCTTCTGGCTCTGCTCACTTCACTCAGCAGCAGTTCATATAAGTTTTTCCAGGTTTTTCTGAAGTCTGCTTGTTCATCATTTCTAATAGCACAATAGTATTCCATTCCATTCCATCCATATACCACAACTTGTTTAGCCATTCCCCAATTGAAGGGCATCCCCTTAATTTCTGATTCTTTGCCACAACAAAAAAATAGCTGCTATACATATTTTTGTACATGTGGATCCTTTTTACCATTTTAATGATCTTTTTGGGATGCAGCTCTAGAAGCAGTATTGCTAGGTCAAAGGGTATTCAAATTTATATAGCCCTTTCGGCATAGTTCCAAATTACTCTCCAGAATGGATGGATCAGTTTACAATTCCCCAAACAATGAATTAATGTTCCAGTTTTCCCATATCCTCTCCAACATTTATCACCTCCCCTTTTTGTCATGTTAGCCAACCTAATAAGTGTGATGTGGTACCTCAGAGTTGTTTTGATTTGTATTTCTCTAATCAAAAATGATTTTTTAGCATTTTTTCATATGACTATAGAGAGCTTTAATTTCTTCCTCTGAAAACTGCCTGTTCATATCCTTTGACCATTTATCAATTGGGGAGTGACTTATATTACCTATTCTTTCACTGGCAACATTGCATGTCAAGGTCCAACATGTGCTTAAGAAGTCAGAGAGTTAACAAGTAAGGAAAAACAGATGTGTTTTGTGTATCTAAATTAGTAGGAATGTTGGTGCCAGAGACAGACCACTGTTACTGAGCAATGTTGTGAAGGACAGTGAAAGCACAGAGCTTTAGCTGCTACTTTAAATTCAGCTGGCCCTCTTCCCAGCAGGAAATAACCTCCCTTATCTCTTGTGGGGGACATTTGGGAATCTAAATGAAATAGCAGGATGACTTGAAAAAAAGTGTCACATGGTATAGAGTTTCTAGTTGCTAATACTATCTCCTGTATCTGGAATGCCCTCCTCAACTCTGTTGAGAATTTACCTGTCCTTGAGGACCCATCATTGTGTGCCTCTTCATCCAAACTGCCTCCACTGATCTCCACACTTCCTTCTGGTGCTAAAATGATATCCTCTTCAAAATTCTTGTTTAAATCTCTCTTAAGCACTTTTGTGGCCCTTTTCCATTTTATATATTTACATTTTCACATCTCTACTAGACTGACTGTGAGCTCTTGGTAAGAAGGAACTTTCTTTACCTTTGGACCTAGCACTGTGATTTTCGAGGAAGTACACAATAAAGGTTTTTTAAATGAATAAATGCATAAAAACACATGGAAGTAGAAAAGTAGAAGAGGAAGTAGAAAAGTAGAAAAGAAAAACCAGAGCTTAATCTATTTCTCCCCTTTAGATTTCAGATTCTCTCAGTGTATTTCCTTGCCTCCTAAAGTTTTCAGAATCTGGACTTTCTACTTGAAATTATGTTAGAATTTTAAAATTTACACAGGTAATCTTACTTGTAAGCATTATTCCTGGCAAAATAGAGAGTGATATAGAATCGTAGTATTGATTAAATGTTACATACTTTTTTGAATCGGAAAGGCAAATACTTGGAGATTAAATTTGTGTATTTATGTAAATTGTAATATTGATATTGATGGATAAGATCTTTCTCTTCACATCACTACTCCACGCCCCTTCCTCCCTCTCTTCCTCAGTAATTCCCTCAACAATCCAACTTGAAACTCTTCTTCAACACACAATCTTATAGCCTTAGCTGGGATACCAGAAGTTTAAGTGATTTCCCCATGGTCACATAGTATATGTTGGAGGTGGGAGTTGAATATGGGTCTTCTGACTCTAAGACCAGCTCTTTGTCCATGCTTTGTTGTCCATTATACCATGCAATCTTTCTCTGTAAGATCACTCGTTAGAAATCACTTAGAATCAGGGGTGGCTAGATGGCACAGTAAATAGAGTACTGGACCTGGAGTCAGAAGAACCTGAGTTCAAAATCCGGCCTCAGACACTTAACACTTACTAGCCATGTCACCTTGGGCAAGTCACTTAGTCCCAATTGCCCTGCCTTCACTTCTCAAAAAAAGAAAAAGAAAAAGAAAAAAGAAATCACTTAGAATTTTAAAGGCATCTATTTCAACCCCCTTACATATCCTACTCCAATTTTAAAGGTAAGGACACTGAGATGCATGGAAGGCAAGGGACTTGTCCAGGTAATAGAAGAGAGGTGAGATGTGGACCCAAATCTTCTGACTTCAAAATATGAGCTTAATTTATTTCTCCCCTTTAGATTTCAAATTCTCTCAGTGTATTTCCTTGCCTCCTAAGTTATTAACTTGAGTTTTCAGAATCTGGTCTGTCTACTTGAAATTATTATGTTAGAATTTTAAAATTTACACAGATAATCTTACTTTTAAGCATTGTTTTTAGCAAATAGAGAGTGATATAGAATCATGTTATTTATTAAATATTACATACTGTATAATAACTCAGATATGCAGAGGTATTTATCTGACAATTTCAATTCTTCAGAATAAAGCTGAAAATAACAAAGTAAAGAGAAAAGGTAGATATCAAAAGTTCATATATGTTGCACTTATTGGATGAGACGTACTTTTAAAGTTTAATTACACTTAATTTATACCTAATATTCATAAGCTTTGCCATTTAGTGTTTCATAAGCAAATTACAAGCAGTAAAGTAGAAGCAGACAGCAACTTTTAGAAGGAGCTTCACTGTTAGCAGTAAGATTTAATTTTAAAAATTTCCAGAAAATGCATAGTAGTTTGGAGTTATTTATTGTAGAAGAAAATATCTCATTACGTGTCCTTGAAATAGCTTTATTGTGACAGAACCGTATAACAGTACAATAATTGAAATCTATAATAATTATCTCAGGTATTTAATAAAAATGCATTTAGGAATGCCCAATTTAAGAATGGAAAGAGGGGGCAGAGCCAAGATGGCGGAGTAGAAACAGCATTTACAATGTGCTCTGCCCCACACAAATTTCAAACAATGTGAAAGGGAGCTCCGAACAACTTCTGGAGCCACAGCACCCACAGAATGGCACAGAGAAGCTAACCTCCTACTGAGGACACCCCAGCAGCCCTGCAGAGAGCGGCCAGCGCAGCGCTCTGAGAGCAGACAGCACAGCCCCCTGGGAACCAACAGCGCAGCCCCCAGAGCCGAGCCCAGGTCCTCGGTTGTAGCCCCAGGGCGGCCGGGCCTTCATCCGGCTGGTGGAACCCCAGAACACCAGCAATTGTGGCGATTCCAGAATTATCAGCACAGATATGCCTAGGACAAAGTGAGAGGTTAGTGCCCTATGGACTTTGGGACCAGTATTTGGGGAACACGTGGCTTCCTCCCCTGGGGGCAAAAAGCTGCTGAAGATACAGCTGCACAGAAGCCATTTTGCAGTGTCAGTAGTGGCTCTAGCTCCTGGTCTGCAAACTGTAGGAAGATCCAGCAATCAGTCTGGGGGTTAATCGCTTTTGCTTTAAACTGCCTGGATCTGGATTGTGGTCTGGGGGAGAAGTTTGGGGTGGGTATCCAACTTGCCAGAGTGGGTGGAGGCTTTACAGAGGCCACCCAACTGGCGGAAGCTGTGAAGACCCCACGTTTGGGCGGAAGCTCCCCTGTCTGGTGGCAGAGTCCTACTGTGGCAACAAGCCCAAAAATCAAGTAATTAAGTGGCAATATGCCTAGGCAAACGAAACAAAATCAACAGAAAAGTTCAACATTGGACTCCTATTTTAGGGGCAAAGAGGCTCAAAGCATGGAGGAGGACTGTGAGGTCAGAACTCCTGCACCAAAAGCCACAAATGAAAATACAAGCTGGCTACAGGCCATAGAGGACCTTAAGAAGCAGATAAGAGAACTGGGGGAAAATTTGGGAAGAGAAATGAAAAAGATGCAAGAAAAGTATGAAATGACAGTCAACAGCCTGACTGAGGAAAATAACACCTTAAAAAATAGACTAACTCAAATGGCAAAAGAGGCTCAGAAAGGCAATGAGGAGAAGAATGCCTTAAAAAGTCGAATTTGCCAGATGGAAAAAGAATCTCAAAAGCTCACTGAGGAGATTCATTCCTTCAGAGTTAGACTGGAGCAATGGAAGCTAATGACTTTATGAGAAATCAAGATGCTGTTAAGCAGATCCAAACAAATGAAAGAGTAGAAGGCAATGTGAAATATCTCATGGGAAAAACCACTGACCTGGAAAAATAGATCCAGGAGAGACAATTTAAAAATTATTGGACTACCTGAAAGCCATGATCAAAGAAAAACCTAGAAATCACCCTTCAAGAAATTCTCAAGGAAAACTGCCCTGATGTTTTACATCCAGAGGGCAAAATAGAGGTTGAAAGAATCCACAGATCACCTCCTGAAAAAGATCCCAAAAAGAAAACTCCCAGGAATATTATAGCCAGGTTCCAGAATCCCCAGATCAAGGAGAAAATACTCCAAGCAACCAGGAAGAAACAATTTCAATATTGTGGAAACACAATCAGAATGGCACAGGACCTGGCAGCTTCTACATTGAACGATAGAAGGGCATGGAATATGATATTCCAGAGGGCAAAAGAGCTGGGAATGAACCCAAGGGTCACCTACCCAGCAAAACGGAGTATCTTGTTTCAGGGGAAAATATGGTCATTCAGTGGAATAGAGGGCTTTCAAGCATTCTTGACAAAAAAACCAGAGTTGAATAGAAAATTTGACATCCAGACACAAGAAGCAAGAGGTGCTTGAGAAGGTAATCAAGGAAAAGAAATCAAAAGGAACTTATCAAAGTTGGACTATTTACATTCCTACATGGAAAAACAATAACTGTGTTTGATGAAACCTTTCTCATTATGAAAATAATTGAAGAAGGGTACATGGCATATGTTCACAGGTATACATGGATAGAGGGCACAGGTTGAATTTGATGGGAAGGGATGATTATTTTTCTTTGGAGGGCAATTGGGGTTGGGTGACTTGCCCAAGTCTACGTGGCTGGGTTTTTGTTTGTGTGTTGGGTGTCTGGGGCCGGATCCGGGCTCGGGGCCTTCTGGCTCCGGGGCTGGCTCTCTGCTCGCTGCACCACCTTGCCACCCCAAGGAAGGGATGATTCTTAAGGGGTGAAGTCAAGAGATGAGAGAGGAAAGTGGAAAGAGGAGATGGAGAGAGACAGGGTAGGGTAAACTATCTCATGTAGAAGAGGCAAGGGGAAGTATTTCCAGGGGAGGGGAAGAACAGGAAGGCAAAAAGGCATTGAAGTTGGCTCAAGGAGAGAATCACATACATACTAAATGGAATATCTTACCCTCACTCACTCTCCTGAGTAGGGGAAAGGGGGATGAGAGGGGGGATGATGAAGGGGAGGGCATTCTGGGGAGAGGGGAGGTTAGAAGTACCCACTATCAAAGAGGGACAGGATCAAAGTAGGGAATGGACTAGGTGGGAGGTGAGACAGGTGGGAGGGAAATATAAGCAGTCTTTTACAATATATCTACTATGGTAATGTTTTGCATAGATATACATGTACAACACATATTGAATTGCTTATCTTCTCAGAGGGAGTGGATGACAAGGGAGAAAGGGAATGGATCTGAAAATCGAAGTTTTAAAATTAAATGTTTCATAAGATGTCCAGGCAGTGGGGCTCAGAGATTCACCTTGCCCTAATGGCAAAGTCGAAGGGGGTATGGGAAAAGATATGGGAGAGAACAGATTGGATGAGGGGATATCTAGTAGGACTGCTATTCTGGGGTGGTGGGTAGGGAAAAAATGGGGGAAAAATGTAACTCATAATCTGGTGGAAATGAATGATGTAAACCAGAAGTTAATAAAGCATTTGTTTAATTAAAAAAAATGGAAAGAAATTTATACTTTATATATTTTGATTTATACATATATATACACACATACACACAATATACTTTAAAAACATTTCAACAAATAATGTTTATAAAGTTTGGGTTCTTAAATTTTTACTTTTGAGTTAGCTTTAAAAAATAACTTCTGGGAAAGGACTCTTTCTGAATTGATATTAGATAGATGATATATTTTTCCACTAGTTTCTACTAGATTTTTAAAGTTTTTGGTATGTGGATTATGATTTATTTATTATCTCTCCCACCATTATTTAGTAGGTGTGTTGACTACTGGATACAAGATTAAAAAATACAATCCCTCTAGGCCATTTATTTCAGTCCAGGATGCATTTATTAAGTTGACACTGTGCCTCATGCTGAGGTTCTAAAAAGAAAATAAAAACTGTCCCTGACTTTAAGGAGCTTTTACTGGGGGTGGGGGGTGGGATACAACATGCAAACAGGTAAATAGAACTATGATAATCTGAAAAGGATAGAAAGAATCCTCACAGCCAGTGGGATCAGCTCAGACTTTCCTTTGAAGATGGCACATGAACTGAGCTTTGAAGGAAATTAGTCATTCAAAGTCATTCAAAGAAATTAGAAGAAAGTATATTGGAGACATGTGGGACAGCCTGTTTACAGGTATAGAGAAATAGAGTGCCAAGGTCAATGTACAAGTAAGCTACAATTTAGATTGCCCAAAGGGTGATGTGCAATAAGCTTGGGAAGGTAGCTGAAATCTGATAATTGATGGCTTTAAATACCAAGGTGAGATATTTATATTTTATCCTAGTGCAAACAGTCAACCATTGAAAATTTTCTTTTGCAGAGAAGTGACATGGTCAGGTTTGTATTTAGGAATATAATTTTTCCTTTTATAGAGGACTGGATTGAAGAGTCCAGACTAGAAGACCCGGTGACCAATTTGGGAGGTCATTGAAATAGAACAAGCAAAACGTGATGGAGGTCTGAACTAAGATGGTAGCCATATTAGTGGAGAAAATGGAACAGGTATTAGATATGTTGTGGAGGTAGAGCTTATGACTTATCTATCGACTGATTGGATGAGTAAGGGAGAGAAGAGGGAACAGTCAAATATCTATATATCCAAAATGTCCAACAGGCAATTCATGATGCTTGGCTAGATCTCAGGAGATGACTATGACTAGATAAAGAGATCTGAGATTACAAACCTTGGTTACTGGAAGGATAGTGGTAACTTTGTCTGAAACAGGTAGGTCTGGAGAAGGGAAGGATATAGGAGGGAAGAAAAATGAGTTTCATTTTGGAACTGTTAAGTTTGAGTTGCTTATAAGACATCCAGATGGAAGTCAATCAATCATTTAGTGAGTCAGTTAATACGAATTTATAAAACTTTTCATATAAAGTGGGACCTGTGTGAGGAGCTAGGGATACAAAGAAAAAACTGAAATAGTCTACCTTCAAGCAGCTTACCATTTAGCAAGCGGAGACAATCTGTGTGTTTTTATACCTGATACTAGGGGAAGATAGTAGTGGTTGTAAGAGGGGTTAGGAAGAACTTCATATAGAAGATGGTACTTGAAATGAATCTCAAAGAAAACTGTTGATTTCAAGAGGTGGAAGAGGTAGTGCATTCCTGCTATGAGAGCTTGCTAGTGGAAAGGCATGGAGTGCGAAGTAGGCAACTCTGCTTGAGAAACAGCAGCAAATATGGCATTTTGTCTGTGCTATGCAAAGTATATATACACAGAGGGGAACAAAATGTAATAAAGTTGGAAAGGGGGGATGGGTATTTATGAAGGCCTTTATATGCTTGATGCAGGAGTTTATATCTGTTGCTATAAGTAAGAGAAAGTCAGTGGAGTTTATTGAGTAGGAGAATGACACCATCAAAACCTTACTTCAGAAACACACTTTGGTAGTTTGTAGAAGATGGATTGAATTGGGGAGAGACAAGACAAGGAGACCAGTCAGAAGAGTACTGCAGTAGTTCAGGTAAGAGCTTGAATTAAAGTAGTGTCTTTATGAGTGGGGAAAAGGGTATGATGTCAAAGACGTAGAAATAGAGATGATAAGATTTCACAGCTGACTGGGAATGCAAGGGAATAAGAGTGAGGAGTTGGAGATGACGTAGATTTTTGTGAAACTGGGTACTAGACTTGGTTGGAGGTACCTTGACAGAATTAAACAAATCTGGAAGAAGAGTAGGTTTGAGAGAGAAAGATAAAGGTAAAGAGTATCCATTCTGGATATGTTGAATTTGAGTTGCTTATGGGACATACAGTTCAAAATATTGATGATGCACAACTAGATGTTAGAAAAGATTATGACTAGATACATAGAACTGCTAATAATAAGCACAGAGATGATAATTAAACAAACCATGGAGCCAGTGAAGTCACCAAAAGAAAGTATAGAGAGAAAATGGCCCAGGACATTTATAGTAAGGGGAATAGAATATAGATATGGATCTCATCAAGAAGATTAAGAAGAGAGAGTCAGAGGCATAGGAGAAAAATCAAGAAAGCAGAGGATGCCGGATGAGGGTGTCTAACAGTATTAAATGTTGCAGAGTGGTCAAGAAGGGTGAGGACTGAGAAAAAGCCATTAGATTTGACAATTACAAGATGATTGGTAACTTTGAAGATAGCAGTTATCAGTTCAATGAAGAGATCAGAAGCCATATTGGAAGGGATTTAGAAGACAATGAGAGGAAAAGAAGTAGAAGAAGGTATAGAAAGCAACAAGTTTATTTATTGTAAAGTCACAAATCATAATGGATATATTTTAAGCAATATTTTTTTGTTTTTTCAGTTATTAAGCATTTATTTTTTCTTCCCACCATTCCCTTCCCCTTTTTCTACCTACTCCTCCTGTTTCCTGGAAAATAGAAATATGAAACTCTTTAACAAATAGGCATAGTCAAGCAGAACAATCCCGCATTTGACCATGTCCAAAAATGTATGCCTTATTCTGTATTTTAGTTTCACTTTTCTGTTATAAGGTGGATAGCATTCTTCATTGTTGGTCCTCTGGAGTTATAATAGATTGATTGGAATTCTTCAGTCTTTCAAAATTGTTCTTAAAATATTGATACTAGTACATAAATATTTCTCCAGGTTCTGCTCCCTTCACACTACACCAGTTCATTCAAATCTTCCTAGGTTTCTCTGAAACTTTATCTTCATTTATTATGGGAATGTAGTATTTTATTATATTCATAGATTATAACTTGTTCAGCTATCCTCTAATTGATAGGTATTGCCTCAGCTTCTAATTCTTTGCTGCTATAAAAAGGGCTGTTAAGATATTTTTGTACACATATGTACTTTTCCTCTTTGATTTTTTTTAGGAGTTTAGAACTTGTCAGTAGTGACATTTATGGGTCAAAGGGTATCCCAATTTAGTAAATTTTTAGGCATAGTTACACATTGCTTTCCAGGATGGCTGGAATAATTAAAAGCTCCAGAAATTATATCAATATGCCTGTTTCACTACAGCCCCCCTAACATTTATCATTTTCCATTTTTGTTAACTTTACCAATCTGATAGGTATGAGATGGAATCTCAAAGTTGTTTACATTTGAATTCTCCTGACTATTAGTGATTTGGAATGTTTTTTCTTGTTTATATATAAATTGTTTTTTTCCTTAGAAAACTTCCTCCTTATATCCTTTAGTTATTCATTAAGTAGGAAATAACTATTAATTGTATAAATTTTCAGTTTCTTCTATATCTTGGGAATTAAACCCTTATTAGAGGAGCTTGCCCCAAAGCTTTTCCCCCCAATTTTCATTTTTCATTCTAATCTTAGTTTTACTGAATTTGTGCAAAACCTTTAAAATTTTATCCAAAATTTTCCATTTTATCTTCTGGGAACCTTATTTGGTCAGGAATGTTTTCCTTGTCTATAGACCTAAAAGGCAATTTCTTTCTTACTCCTCTAATTTGTTTTTGATGTGACCTTTTGCCTTTGGGTCATGTGTCCATTTGGAGCTTACCTTGGAATAAGGTGTAATGTATTGGTCTAAATCTAGTTTCTGCCAAACTTCTTATCTGCTTTCCCAGTAGTTTTTGTTATGTAGGGAGACCTTACTCTAGTAACTGGGTCTTTGGACTTACTCAACACTAAACTACCAGTGTCATTTGCTTCTGTATTTTATGAATCTAAACTCTTCCACTCATCAACACTGCTAATTCTTACCTAATACCAAATTGTTTTGCTGATTAGTGATTTGTAGCATAGTTTGAGTTCTGGTACTGCTAGGTCCCATTATTTACTTCCCACTGCTTCCTCTTATTTCCCTTGAGATTCATGACATTTTGTTCCTTCATATGATTTTTTGATATTCTTTTTAGATCTAAGATGTAGTTCTTTGGTAATTTTATGGGTATGGCATTTAATTAGTAAATCAATTTAGGATGAGCAATTCACATTTCTATAGTTTTTCCACTTGGCTTTGTTTCATTACACTGTGTTCTATAGTTATATTTATATAATTCCTTAGTGAAAATGGAGGATGGATTCCTAAATACTTTATATATTCTGTGTTTATTTTAAATGGATTTTTTCCTGTCTTTTTGTGATTGGCTTAATTGGTAACATAATAGAAATGTTGCTAATTTCTGTGGATTTATTTGATAACCTGAAAGTTTGCTGAAATTATTTCAATTAATTTTAATTAACTTTCTAGAGTTCTCTACACATACCATCATATCATTTGCAGAAAATGACAATTTGTTTCTTTTCCCATGCATATTCCATCAGTTTATCTATTAATTTGCTTTATTGCTGTAGCTTGAGTTTCTAGGACTACGTTAAATAGTAGTGCTGAGAATGGACATCCTTGCTTCATCCTAGATCTTATTGGATGTTCCTCTAATTTACCTTCCTTACATGGAATATTTCAATTGGTTCAGGAAAAGGTTCATTTATTCCTGTATTTTCTAATGTTATTTTTTTCTTAAAACAGAAATGGGTGTCACATTTTGTCAAAAGCATTTTCTGCTTCTATTGATTTATTCAAATAATTCACTTATTGGTTTGTTTATAGTAAACCTGCATTCCTTATATGAACCCACCCCAATCTGGTTGCCTCTTTGTTAATGTTTTATTTAAAATTTTTGCATCATTCTTAATTAGGGATATAGGCAGCTGGGTCGTGCAGTAGGTATGGATTTGAAGTCAGGAAGATGAGAACTCAAATCCTGTCTCAGAAATTTACTGACTGTGTGACCCTGGATAAGTTATCTGGCCTCTTTCCACCTCAGTTTTTTCATCTTTAAAATGATAGCACCTACCTATAGGGTTGTTGTGAGGATCAAACTGAGACAATGTGTATTTTGTAAATCTTTAAAACACTGTATAAATGTAAGCTGCTATCATCATTATTGTTTTATTGGTCTATAATTTTCTGTCTCTGTTTTGATTCTCTCTGGTGTAAGTATCAGAACCATAGTTGTATCACAGAAGTAATTTGGTAGAATCCCTTTTGCTATTTTTACAGTTTTAAAGTATTGGGATTAATTGCTCTTTGAATATTTTATGAAACTCACATGTGGGTCCATCTGGTCCTGAGTTTTGTTCTTTGGTAGTTCATTTATGTCTTGTTCAGTTTCTATTTTTGAGAGTAGGTTGTTTGCACATTCCATTTCTTGTTTTGGTAATCTGAGTATTTAATTTTGGTAAATATTAACCCATTTAATTCAGTTTTTTCTTTTTGTTGGCATATAGATTGGCAAAATATTTTCAAATATTTTTCTTTGCTCATTCTTCATTGTAAATTTCTTTCCTTCTATTTGATAATGATAATTTGGTTTTCTTCTTTTTTATGTTTGTTCTAATCAGCTAAATTTTTATCTTTTTTTAAAAAAAGTAGCTCTTAGTTTTATTTATCATTTAAATTTTTTAATTTTAATTTTAAAAATAATTTTCTTAATTTTCAGTATTTCTGTTTTGATACTTAATCATGAATTTTAAATTAGTTACTTACTGAGTTTTTACCTTAAAGTTGCATTTCCACTTCATTGATATGTTCTTTCTCTTTTGCTGATGAAAATATTTATTTTTTTATTTTTATTTTTTTCAAATGTTTTACTAACTTCTGGTTTACATCATTCTTTTCTGCCAGATTTTGAGTTACAATTTTTTCCCATTTTTTCAGTTCCCCCCACCCCAGAATATAAGTCCCACAGAATATCCCCCTCATCCCATCTGCTTTCTCCCATATCTTCTCCCATACTCCTTTTGACTTTTTCAGTAGGGCAAAGTGAATCTCTGTGCCCCAAAGCCTGTATAGATTATTTCCCAATTATATGTAAAATAGTATTAATAATAATATTTATATATTTTTAAACATTTGATTTTAAAACTTTGAATTCCAGATTCATTCCCTTCCTCCTTTGTCACCCACCCTTACTGGGAAGATAAACAATTCAGTATATGTTGTACATGTGGAGCTATGCAAAACATTGCCATAGTAGATATATTGTAAAAGACTGGCTATATTTCCTTCCCTCCTATTCCACCTCCCACTTGGTTGATTCCCTACTTTGATCCTATTACTTTTAAAAAGTGGGTACTTCCATCATTCCCCCTCTCATCCTCTTTCCCCCTACTCTCCTGTAGGGTGAGATATTCTATTTAGTATGTTTGTTATTCTCTCCCTGATCCAAATTCATTGAGAATAAGGTTTTGCCTTTTTGCTTTCCCATTCTTCCCCTCCCTTGTAATCGTTTTCCCTTGCCTCTTCTATATGAGAGAGTTTACCCCATTCTGTCTCTCCCCATCTCCTCTCATTATATTCCTCTCTCACCTCTTAATTTCACCTTTTAAGTATCATCCTTTCCTATTAAATTCGACCTGTGCCCTCTATCTATGTATACCTGTAAACATATGTACACACATTCACATATGTATTCATATGCCCATATGCCCTTCTTCAACTGTTTTCATACTGAGAAAAGTTTCATCAGTTACAGTTATCATTTTTCCATGTAGGAATGTAAATAGTTCAACTTTGATAAGTTATGATTTCTTTTCCCTGTTTACCTTCTCAAGCATCTCTTGCTTCTTGTATCTGAATGTCAAATTTTCTATTCAACTCTGGTTTTTTGATCAAGAATGCTTGAAAGTGCTCTATTCCACTGAATGACCATATTTTCCCCTGAAACATGATACTCAGTTTTGCTGGGTAGGTGATTCTTGGTTTTAATCCCAGCTCCTTTGACCTCCAGAATATCATATTCCAAGCCCTTTGATCCCTCAGTGTAGAAGCTGCCAGGTCCTGTGCTATCCTGATTGCATTTCCACAGTATTCAAATTATTTATTCCTGGCTGCTTATAATATTTTCTCCTTGATCTGGGAATTCTGAAACCTGGCTATAATATTCCTAGGAGTTTTCTTTTGGGGATCTTTTTCAGGAGGTGATCTGTGTATTCTTTCCAGCTCTATTTTTACTCTAAAACATCAGGGCAATTTTCCTTGAGAATTTCTTGAAGGATGATTTCTAGGTTCTTTCTTTGATCATGGTTTTCAGGTAGTCCAATACTTTTAAAATTGTCTCTCCTGGATCTATTTTCCAGGTCAGTGGTTTTTCCCATGAGATATTTCACATTGCTTTCTATTCTTTCATTTGTTTGGATCTGCTTAACAGCATCTTGATTTCTCATAAAGTCCCTAGCTTCCATTTGCTCCAGTCTAATTCTGAAGGAATGATTCTCTTCAGTGAGCTTTTGAGATTCTTTTTCCATCTGCCAAATTCAGCTTTTTAAGGCGTTCTTCTCCTCATTTCCTTTCTGAGCCTCTTTTGCCATTTGAGTTAGTCTGTTTTTTTTAAGGTGTTATTTTCCTCAGTCAGGCTGTTGACCCTCATTTCATACTTTTCTTGCATCTTTCTCATTTCTCTTCCCAATTTTTCCTCTACTTCTCTTATCTGCTTCTTAACCTGCTTGTATTTTCATTTGGGGCTTTTGGTGCAGGATTTCAGACCTCACGGTCCTCCTCCTGTTCCATCCTTCAATCCTCTTTGCCCCCAAAATAGGAGTCTAATACTGAATTTTTCTGTTTATTTTGTTTCCTTTGCCTAGGCATGTTGCCACTCAATTACTTGACTTTTTGGCTTGTTGCCATGGTAGGACTCTGCCACCAGCCAGGGGAGTTTCCATCCCAAACTCTGGGGTTTTCTCAGCTGCCAGAGGTATTAGTTGGGTGCCCTCTCTGAAGCCTCCACACACTCTGGCAAGCTGGTCATACACCCCAAGACCTCCACCCCAGACCACAATCCAGAGCCAAGCAGGTTAAAATAGTGCTTACCCCCCAGACTGATTGCTGGATCCCCCTACAGTCCACAGGCCAGGAAATGAAGCTGCAGTGTGGTGGGCAGCGCCATGTGGCTACTCAGTGGCTTCTCTCCCCCAGGGGAAAAGGCTGACATGCTCACAAGTACTGGTCCCAAAGTCCATACTGCACCGACCTCTCACTTTTTCCTTGGCGTCTTTGTGTTGGTAATTCTGGAAATGCCACAGCTGCTGGTGTTCTGGAATCCTTTTAGTTGTCTGCTGGTCTGGCCACCCTGGGACTAAAACCTTTGGCCCATGTGTACCTGGGCTCAGCTCCCAGAGTGCTGAGCTGGTCACTCCCTGCTGGGCTGCCAGGCTGTCCTCAGTGGGAAGTTAGCTTCTCTGTGTCATTTTGTGGGTTCTGTAGCTCTAGAGTTTGTTCAGAGTCCCCTTTTACATGAATTTGGAAGTGGTGTGGGCTGGAGTCCCACAGAAGTGCTGTTACTACTCTGCCCCTGATGAAAATATTTAGAGATTTAAATTTTCTCCTAAGTCCTGCTTTGTTTGCATCCTCACAATTTTATGTTATTTCATTGTTGTCATTATCTTTAATGAGATTATGTATCAATTCTGTGATTTATTCTTTGACTATAACTTTTCAGAATTGTTAGTTCATCTCCAATTGATTTCTAACCTTTTAGTCAATGTTGTTGTTCAATCATTTCTGTCATGTCTGACTCTTCATGACCCCATCTGGGCTTTTCTTAGCAGAGATACTAGAGTAGTTTTCAATTTCCTTCTCCAGCTCATTTTATGGATGAGCAAACTGAGGCAAACAGGGTTAAATGACTTGTACAGGGTCACACAGCTAATAAATGTCTGATGCCAGATTTGAATTCAGGAAAATGAATCTTCCTGCCTCCAGACCTGACCCTTTATAAACTGAGCCATCTAGCTACAGTTATCATTTTTATTGTATAGCAATCGAGCATTTATACAGAAATTTAAAATTTGTAAATCTCTGTACATGTCATATCATTTACTATCCAATCTCATTTACTTTCTCTGTCAGAGAGGTGCTATTATCCCAATTTTGTACATGAGGAAACTGAGTTTGAGAGAGGCAAAGTGACTTCTCATATAACTCGTACATACCTGAGGTAGACTCAGGTCTTCCTGACTCCTCCTTTTTTCGAGGAATGGTAAGCAAGTCACTTTGACTAGAATGTACCATGTGGTGAAGGGAAATAATGTGAAATAAACCTGGAAATGTAGGCTGGAACAAGAACGTGAGGAGCTTTACCAGCCAAAGAGAGGGCTTTGTGTTTTACCCAGAAGCAACATGAAGTCACTAGAGTTTTTGGGGAAGGGAAGTGATGTAGTCAGATCTGCACTTGAGGGAGATTACTTTGGCAGCTATGTGGAGAAGAGGTTGCATAGGGGAGAGAGTTAGAGCAGGGAGATCTACAGGGAAACAAAATAATTTGAGTACCAGCAAGAAGTCATGGATGTGTCCTTTTTTGGTAAAGTAAGAAGTAAGGTCCTCTGCTGTAAGGGAAGAGTGAAAGGAGACTATTGGAGCCTTGAAACAGCTGCTGTGGGATGCATGGGTGTCAACTAAGGAAAAATTAAAGGATTTTAGGGTATCAGTTAGGGTCAGTTGAGATTAGTTCACACAAATTTGGAATAAATCCAGTCATTCCTCTAGCAAAATTCAACATTCCTAAGTAGGAATGGTGAAAGTGAATAGTGGAAGTCAGCAAAGATTTAACGGGGTATTACCAGTTTAAGGAGAATGCAACAAGGGTATCAAAAAGAGAATCAAGAGTTGAGGGTAGTGTATAGTTGAATTATAGGGTCAACAATGGGAAGGAAAGAAGTTAAGTCAGAGGAGAGCAGATCCCAGATAACAAGGTAGAGTGAATGGAGATTATAGTAAGAATAAAGAATAGGATGAGTCACAAGGAGAGGGAAAGAAAAGCACTTAACCATGTAAATAATGCTGCAATACTCGATATCTCAGACTGTCAGGTTACCCTTAGAATGAGGGAAGAAGTGGGCATTGTCCTCTAGAGACCCTGCACAACCAGGATGAATGTGAATTGGGAGGTGCTGTTCATTTGAAACTTATATTATTTTTATGGAGAGAGTGAAAATATTATTATTATTTTTTTTACACATAAGAAGATAGGTCTAAGAGAGGTTAAGGTGACTTGACCAAATTCATATGGCTAGTAAGTGTCAGAGCCAGGATTTAAGCCCAGGTCTTGCTCAGAATTGCAATTCTTGGCTCTGCCTGTGATCTCTAGATTTTGCTATCATGCTTCCGCTACCATTTTGTCTCAGAATATGAACCCCAAAAGGTGAAAGGACAGATTTCATAACTGTATCAGCTAAACTTAAAGCTGGAGATAATGGATCTAGCTGATATTAAGGAGTAATAGTCAGTGGAACAACTTAAGAGCAGAGATTCAGAGAAGTCAGCCAGTGGATCAGCAAGCTTGGCTGACAGCACATTTGGTGAGAAATTAGTTAAAAATACTGTTGACCAACTTACCTTAGCAGTGGAAGCACCTGTCATCATAGAAATTATGTTAATCAAAGAACTTTTGTGGACAGTTCCTGAGTCAGAAACAAGCCATTTAAGTTTATATTTCCACAGTTTCCAAGCACATGAGTTTTCCTCAATCATGTACCTCCCTGACAGGTTTCTAGAAAGTGTGTGTCTTTTCTCCCTACAGATACTAAGTGCATTGGTAGGAGAATATGATCTAAGCTTATATGTGGATTGTGGTATATTTATTATTCCTGCATTGGCTTTAAATATGTTAGCCATATGATATATCTCTCACCTTATTTTTAAGTAAATAGTTATATTTTTAAAAAGTATAATTGTGAATGTCTGGTTTTGTATAAATGGAAGCCTATTGATAGTGGCTTGAAAGATAAAGTATGTAGTAGGAGTATATTCTTCCATAAAGGTGACCCCTGGGATTCTGAGAGAAAAAAATGACTAAACTATGTGGTGGTGGTGATTTTCTGAGCACTTAGACCTGCCAGTGTGAGGTCAGTTTGGATGAAGGCAAGTGCTAATATACCCTGCAAGAGAAGTGTGAGGTGCTACCATGTGACTAACCATCTTAAGTACCCATTACACATGGAATAGCTTTGGAAATATCCCAGAAAGGGCACTTTCCACATGTGTCATCTGCACAGATTGACAGTTTTCAAAAAGGACTAGACATTTTAATGAGAAAATAAAAATAGAGAAATGAGACTTCCTGTTTTATCCTGATTCTTATTTTTACCCAAAGTTGAATAGTTCCATGTTGCTGCCATACCCTGTCTCTATGTGCCAAGGGAAATATTGGCATTGTGATAGCCATTCCAACTTTGTAACCATATTTATGGTTATAAATATATTACTAGAAACAAAGGAGAACTGTGACCACTTTCAGATGTGTGTGTAGTATAGACTATTTAAAATCTGTCTGATACAGGCTGATGAATGATCTTACTCATCCCAAAACTGACTTTTGTTATTTAATCCTCACACTGATGCAACAGTGTGGTCCATTCACAATCTTTTCTATAGAGCAGAGGACACGGGACTTCCAGAGTGGGGTTGTTGATGACAGAATTCCTGTCTGCTTAACAGGAAACTTTGGAATCTCTCATGATTTCAACTGTATTTAAGCATAACCAAAACAAAATATTGGAGTTTTAGTAAATAAGAAAACATATGGATAGATGAATAATTAGCAGATATAAAAAAGAAGACAGGCAGACTTAAACATCTTTAAATTATTTTTCAAATAGCCCATTAAAAAGAAAATTTTGTAAAATCTTGCTTATTTGACTTTCTGTGATGAAATTAGTATGTAAAGTTCCAAGATGAAATACTTAAACATTTCAATGGATCCATGATCTTTCAAAGAGAATTTTGATCCAGTGTTGTAATTCCCATCCTATCCATCCTTTCTCATGTTGGGCTGTTCTTATCAATGTTCTTCAGTTAAGTGTTCCTCAATCCACTGGAATAATTTCTTTAGGACTTTTAACTCTAACCTTCTCAAACCCCTTAGTATTATTATGAGAATATTTTTGATCTCTCAGACCCCCTGAAAAAGTCTTGGAAATGCTCAGGTATGCCCAGAGTACACTTTGAGAACCACTGCTACATACCATTGAATCCATTTTTTCTTCTTCTAATATTATACTCAACTTCATAAAGTAAACAAAACCGATATATTTTACCTTTTGGAATATTGTATTTTAAAATGTACTCTAAGTTATATATCAGGTACCAGTTCTTGTGATCTTAACTGTGGTGCCTTGGCACTTGAACACTTTTTTTCTGGCTTTTTTTTGGGCAGTATTTTTCTTTGATATGGGAACTTTTAGATTTTTGCGTATAACATTTCTAGGACTTTTCCTTTGGGGGTTCTTTTCAGGAGATTACTATTAGATTCTTTCTATATTTTCTTTGTCATCTGATTCTAATAGATTTGTGAAGTTTTCATTAATGGTTTCTTGAGATATTGTCTATAGGTCTTTTTTAATATCATGGTTTATGGTGATTATTAAATTATTACTCCTTGACTTGTTTTCCTGGGCAGTTGTTTTTTGATTGCAGATACTTTAAATTTTTTCCATCTTTTGATTTTGTTCTAATATTCCTTGTTTCATGGAGTCAGTGATTTCTGTTTGGTCTATTCTAATTTTCAGGGAATCTAATTCCTAGATTAAACCACTTTTCTCCATTAAGCTATTTATTCTCTTTCCAATTCTTTTCCTTTAGAGCTTATATTTATTTTTGGTTTCTTGCTTCATTTCTTTTAGATATTCATGTAGTCATTGTGGATAATCATTTTTTGCCTTGAGTCCATGGAGTTGTGGAGCCTCTTCTAGGTTGGATTTTTGGATTATCTGTGAATCTAGAATAGATCTTTATAATGATCAGTGTTTTCTGTTTACCTAACTCCTCAGCCTTAGTTCCTGAATTGGGGCTTTGTGCCAGGGCCAGGTCCTACCTTACTGCTTCACTTTTGGGTGGTGTATGTAGAGTGCCCTGTTTGATCCTGATATAGGTCAATTAAGTTTCTGCTTAGACTTCTGTTTTCTGGAGTGTGGCTAGATTATGATCACTGGGTGTTTAGATTCCCTTGCATGAGGTTGAGGGCACTGGCTCTTAAGGTTCTCCTCTGGTATCTCAGAACAGAGTGCTTTGGACCTGGGATTTTCTAGGCCTGGAGTGTCTCACTTGAGTTTCTGGAAAACTTGGGGCTTTCTCAAGGAAGCCCTTTACTCTTACAGCTTTGGGTACAGATCTTTTGGACAAAGATCTGTAGGCTCTAGGTTTCTTAGACTTGAAGTGCTCAGTGGCTTCATTCTTATTTGCCTTACTTTTGCTATAGGCTTCTGGTTGACCTTTTGTACAATTCTAAGGTGGGTGAAGTGATTTACTTTAGTTTCTCATTGGATTTCTTGATCATCTTTTAGACTGTTGTTTTTATTTTTTTCTGGAGTTAGTGTGTTGGTGCTAAGTTACCTTTTTCTTTTCAGAAAGCCATTTTAGCCAGAATTCACATGTCTATATTCTATATTCTAAACAATAGGCATTCTGAATCAATTTGTTTTTTACTGGAAAGGCTGTTAATTTGATCACTTGAATGAACATCGAGGCACCTAAGTAGGGGCAGGTGCTAGAATGCTGAATTTGGAGTAAGGAAGACCTAAATTCAAATCCATTCAGACACTGTGTAAATGAGCAAGTTGTCTAATAATTTTCAACCTCAGTTTCTACATCTGAAAAAATAGGAATAATATTAGCACCTACTTTACAGAGTTGTTGTGAAAATCAAATGAGATACAATAAATTACTTTGAAAACCTTTAAGTGTCATATAAATACTAGATATTATTGATGAAGCTCTGTAGTATGAAAGTGTTTCATGTAATCATTATGTTGCCATTGGCAAAGTTGAGCATCAGAAGTTTCTTATCATCCATAGGGAATTTCTCTTTTATCTGTACCTTGTAGCATATAGGTTTTTTGTTCGTTTTTTTTTTTTTTTGCATGTGGTAAATGCTTCTAACAAGTATAGATTTTGTGCTTTGTACCTTGCTTGATATAAATAATCATAGCATTATCTCAACCTCCACGATCAAAACAGTTTTTGAAGTCTAGAAATGAATTGGAATTGAAATAAAACAGAAACTGAGTTTATAGCCTATTAAGATTTAGTAATAAAACGACTAAAGCAAACATGTACCACCTAGTGGTGAAAAAGAAATATACTTGTTAAATTTCTCTTTATTGGTTACAGACAGAATAAAAATTTATAGTAATATTCCTAGACTCAAAGTTAAAAGACACCTCAGAAATTATGTAGTCCAACTTTAATGGTTTAATAATCTGGTAGAGATCATTTTTATGATAATTATTAATTCTTTTATTGATTCTGATGCAGAATAATAATTACATCTAGTAACTTGATTCAACAAATTTTATTAAGTGACTATTATCACATTGAACTTCTGTGGGTATGGGGAGATGTGGTTCAGAGATATAGTTCTTACTCTAAAGTGATCATGTAATCATAGACATTAAAAGCTGGAAAAGCTCTTAGGAAAAGTATAGTCTAAACCTCTTGTTTTAAAGATCAATAACTGGGGTCTTGAGAGGGTACTTACTTAGGTTCACAAAGTCAGTAATTGTCAGAGTCTGAATTCCAGTTTGGGCCTTCTGACTCACAGCTCTTTGGATTTTCTGCTACACTATGATTAAGGGTCTTATTGGGAGATTTTGAAGTATTTTGAGCAGTGTTTTGATCTGAAAAGTTCTATGTTTAATGAACAGTCAGTTAATAAGGAACTGTACTAAGCACTGGTGGTGGTACCAAGACAAAAACAGCAATTCCCATCCTCAAAGAATTCACATCTCACAGAGGAGGACAAGATGCAAACAACTGTGTATGTACAAGATAAATGCAGAATAGATGGAAAGTAATCTCAGAAGGAAGGTATTAGCAGTAGAGGGGAGAGGGAGGGATAGACAGTGAGGAAGGGCAATTAATTTGAAAACAGTGAGAAGGGAACATAGAGAGGGAACCCAAGATTAAGGGTCAGAAACTAGTTACAAGATGGTTATCTTGGTCATTGAGCACTGAGATGCTGAATAATATTAACTAACGTTTGTTTAATGCTTTAAGGTTTTTCAAGTGCTTTAATCCAATAATGTATTTGATTCTTATTGCTTCTCAGTGAGGTAGGTACTATAGATATTGAATTTTATAGGTGCAGAAACTGAGTATCAGAGAGATTAAATCCATTGTCATATAGCTACTAATTGTCAGGGATCTCTCCTAGCTTTGAGCCCAATACTCTTTTCACTTTTACCATGTTTAACAAGAGTTGAACTCGATTCACCAAAACAGACCAGGTGAAAATCAATGAGAACCTAGACTCAGATGGCATTAAGAATATAAAGGGGGGTGGCTAGGTGGCGCAGTGAGTAGAGCGTCGGCCCTGGAGTCAGAAGGACCTGAGTTCGGATCTGGCCTCAGACACTTAACGCACACACAAACAAAAGCCTAGCCATGTGACCTTGGGCAAGTTACTTAACCCCAATTGCCCTCCAAAAAAACAAAAAAAAAAATGAATATAAAGGAAAGGAAAGATGTGAGGAATATTATAGAAATAGATGGTGATAGATGTGGTTTTTTTTTTTTTTGAGGTGAAGAAAAAGCAAAAAGTCAAATAAGATACTTTAATTTTGCTTTTTTTTGGAGGACAATTGGGGTTAAGTGACTTGCCCAAGGTCACACAGCTAGTAAGTGTTAAATGTCTGAGGCGTATTTAAACTCCAGGGCCCGTTGCTCTGTTCACTGCACCACCTAGCTGACCCCTAGATACTTTAATTTTGACTAACTAAATGAGTCTTTAATTTCCTTTGACCTTAATTCTTAAATTGTAGTTCATTTTACCTTTTGGTAGCTTATGTATTCACTAGAAAAGATCTCAAGTGTTTTCCTTCCTCCCTCCTTCCATTCCTTCCTTTCTTCCTCCTTCCTTCCCACCTACCCCCCTTTTGTTTTTGCCTTTCTTTGTACCACTAGTACTTAATACAATTCCTCCCATGTGGTAGTCAATAACATTTCACTTTTGGATAGCAAATTTTTCCTCCAATTAAGATTAAATCTGCTCTTTTTTTGCTATTTCTATTTATTTCCCTTAGTTTTGCTTTCTGGGCAAAGTTAATTGTTATATTGGCCAAAGAATCAAACTTGGGCCTCCAACAGAGCAGGCAAGAATTCTACCACTGAACCAGGCTGCCAAATGATTTTGTATGATGTTAACATTTGCATGGGAAGATATCTCATTAAAGGAAAGTCTTAAAGGTTTGTTTTATTTTACCAAGTCAAAATTTTTTTGTTTTTGTTTCTGTAATCCATAGATTTGTATACTCTAGGCCAGAGGCATTAAATTTGTGACCTGCAGGCTGCTTGTGCAAAACTCTCCAGTGCAAATATAATCCCAGATTAAAGTCTACTTTGTAAATATTTAACAGAATAAATGGAAATATAATACCACGGGAATAATATTGATTTGTGGCTTTTTAATTCAATATGTGGGCAGCTACAGGGCACAGTGGTAGAGTGCAGAGCCTTGAGTCAAGAAGACATTTTCCTGAGCTTGAATCTGGCCTCAGATATTTACTAGTTGTGTGACCCTGGGCAAGTCACTGTTTACTTCATCTGTAAAAGGAGCTGGAGAAGGAATTGGGCAAACCATTTCAGTATTTTTGTTAAGAAAACTCCCAAAAGGTGTCATGAAAAGTCAGACATGACTGAAATAATTAAACAACAAAAATTCAATATGCAGCCTTCAGGAATCCATTTCTGTTTGAGTTTGACACCATTGTTTTACCTTTCAGACAATTATAAGTCTATGAAGATACTATCTTCTGGAGAAAATCATCTGTGAAAGTCTGCTTGTACCTTTATAATATTTTAAAGATTAGTCTTGATCTATTTATAGATCATTTAAATGAAGATTTTGCAGAAAAGAAAGTAGGACTATGGGGGTAGTAATAATCGCCCTCTCTCTCTCTCTCTCTCTCTCTCTCTCTCTCTCTTCCTCTCTCTCCTCTGATATTTTTTGTTTTTTTTTCTAATTCCTTTGGTATGCTCCTCTCTTAGATGTATCATAAATTCAATTCCTTATTGCTTTCAAAAATTTGTTGCTTCTGGCATGAATTTATGCTTTATATACTCATTTTCCTTGACTAAATCTTTTAAAATACCATTTATACTTCATATGGCACATGGGTCTTGAGGTGTTGAGTTAAAATGTTGTACTTCCAATGTATAGATGGAGCTCCTTTAATTTCAAAGTAATATCTTCTTCTTGTTATGTTTTTTGTTTTACATTTGTTATTGATTTTAACCTATACTCTAACCAGTTGATGATCTGAGTATTCACAGACAGCTGTTTGGAACAGACTTGCATAGCATTAACCAGTTACTGTGTTAAGATATAGACAGTTTAATTTTGTCACAGGTTCATTTACTGCTTTTGCCGTATGATTTTCTTCATGAAGAATCTATTAATGATGCTCAGAACATTTTTTCCAATGTATTTTTTCTTTTCTTTTCTTTTTTTTTTTTTGGAGGGCAATTGGGGTTAAGTAACTTGCCCAAGGTCACATGGCTGGCTAGGTTTTTATTTGTGTGTGCGTTAAGTGTCTGAGGCTGGATCCGAACTCAGGTCCTTCCAGGGCTGACGCTCTACTCACTGCGCCACCTAGCCACCCCTCCAATGTATTTTTTCAAAGACTTCTCCTCTGTTCACCTTCTCATTGTAGTAACCAAGTCAGAGTATTAGTGGAATTGCCTCACAGATTTTTAGTAGAAAATTTCTACTTCTTTATACTCAGCAAGAGATATTGGCCCTTAAGTTACATTTATTACCATGGTGGTCTTTTTACTTACAGTCATTATGAGGCCTGAAAGGGAATATTGCCAAGTATCCCATGAAACTATTTCTTGTTACCTTTGGCTACAAATGAAAGCAAGACTGTCAATTTATTTTATTCCATTCTTGGAGGAAAATATGTAAAGGAAGGTAATGAAAATTCTGGTTACATCTTAATGTACAAGAAGCAAATGATTATTGCTATGGAATCCAGTTCCAAACCGGCTGTCTGTGCATAGTCAGACCATCAGCTAGTGAGAACATAGGTCAAAAACAATAATGAATTAGAAGGATAAAAATGAGAATATGTTATGTTGTGATTTCTTCATGTCTCTTAGCTTAAATTCTATAGCAACAAGGCTAATATCATTGTTATTATTTCCTCTAGAAGAACATCAATTTGTAATTATTGGGTCAATGGAGTTTAAATAGCAAAGGATTGGGACACTCAAGGTCTAAGTAGAAGCTGCTTCAGGTTCAAGGATGTAACAGAATGTCCCTCACTGGTATTTGATATAACCTTGTAAGCTTTTTCTTTAAAATATGCTGTTGCAAGCATGATCTCTCAAGGATATGGGAGAGAGAAGTACAGAATATTACTGATTAAGTAGAAAGTAGCAACAGTGGCTTTGCAAAGAAAAGATAACCAGAGAATGAACTATTATTATTATGGATAGTTAGTTAGTTAGCATTTATTAATTGCTTACTAAGTGCCAGGTACTATGCTAGGTACTGAGGATAAAAGAAAGGTAAAAGATAGTCCTTGCTCTTGAGGAACTCACAACCTAATGGGAATGTGCAAACAACTATGTACAAATAAATTGGAAATAATAGAGGACAGACACTAAAATTAAGGGAAATTTGGAAAGGCAACTTGATGAAAGTAGGATTTTAGCTGGAACTTGAAAGAAGACAGGGGATTAAGAGGAGGAAGATCATTCAAGCCATGCTGGACATTCATTGAAAATACCCAGACTTGGGAGATGGATTGTCTTGTTCAAGAATAAAAAAGAGGCCAATACCACTGGATTTCAGAGTACAAGAGGGAGGGCATGTGAGGAGTAAAAAGATTGGAAAAGAGGGGCAATTTATGGAGTGCTTTGAGTGACAAATAGGGGAAGTGATAGGGAGCTACTGACATTAATTGAATAGGGGGGTGACATAGTCAGACCTTTAGGAATATCATTTTGATAGCTGAGTAGAAGATGAACTGGTATGGGAAAAGACTTGTGGCAACAAAGCCAACAATTTGGCTGTTACCATAGCCCAAGCATGATGTAATGCAAGTGTGCACTGGGGTGGAATAGACAGAGGGGGAAGAGGAGAAAAGGGCTGGTTTTTATCCTCTAAGGAGAAAAAGAGTATAGGAGGGATGTTACAAAGATAAACGTGACAGGAATTATCAACAGATTGGAATTAGGGATGTGTGTTAGAAAGAATGAAGAATTGAGGACGATGCCTAGGTTGAGAACCTGGGGGTCTAGAAGAATGGTGGCTCCCTTGACTATAATGGGGAAGTGAGGAAGAAGAAAGTGTCTGAGGGGAAAAGATAATGAATTCAGTTTTGGACATGTGAGTTTAATATGTCTATGGGAGCTATATTGTTTGAGATTCCAATAAGCCATTAGATATGTGAGTTCAGAGGTCAGCAGAAAGTTTAAGACTAGATAAAAAGATTTGAGAATTATCAGCACATAATTGGTAATTGAATCCACAGGACCTGATGAGATCATCAAATGAAATTGTAGAGAGGGCAACGAGGGCCTAGGACAGAATCCTGTGGGACATTAAAAGTACTGGGTATTAGCTGAAGGTCCAGGAAAGGAGACTTTAGGAGTCTGTCAGATAGGTATGAAAAGAAGTATGGAAGTAGTGTCATGAAAACCTAGAGAGAAGAGGGTGATTAACAGAGGCAAAGGCTTCAGAGACATCTAGAGGATGAGGATAGAGGAATGGCCAACTAGATCTGTCAAGTAATCATTAGTAACTTTAGAAAAAGCAGTTTTGGTTGAATGGTGAGGTTGGAAACCAGACTATAGAGAATTCAGAAGCCTTCTCCAGGAGTTTAATCACAAAAGGAGGAAAAATAGGAGACAATAAATAGCTAGTGCATGTGGATGGATCAAGTGAGGATTTTTGGAGGATTTGGAGACATGGGCTTGTTTGTAGGCATTAAAGAAATAGCCTAATAGACAGGGAGAGATTTAAGATAAGTAAGAGACTAGGGACAAAGAGGGGAGCAGTCTGTTTTAGAAAATGGGATGGAATGAGTTCACTGAGACATGCAGAGGAGTTTGCCTTGGCAAGGAGAAGAGCCTCGTTACGTGAGACAGGGGTGAAGGAGGAGATAGTGGCTGGAGGCATCTATGTGAAGTGACATGAGGATAGGGGGGAGAAGAGGAAGCTCTCTGAATGGACCCACTTTTTTCATTAAAATATGAAGCAAAGTCCTTATCTGAGAGAGTAGAGGCGGAGTAGCTGTCGGAGGTTTGAGTGAAAATGAAAAGGGTTGGAAGTACTCCTGTGGTGAACAAGGCAGTGAGTTAATTATGGATGTATAAAAGGATTTCCTTACAGCAGTGACAGCCCAACTGAGGTTATGTAACATAAATTTGTGGTGGATCCAGACAGTACCATTTAATGATTTTCCCCAGCTTTGTTCAATAGCACATGTATAGGAATGAAGACTGTGAATGGTTTGGTCTAAGTCTAATTGGCAGGGGAAGATCAGAGATAGTTATGACAGGGGGCAAGGGATTCAAGAGAAGAAAGTATAATGTTGAATTGATTCACCCAAGGATCAAGATGAAGAGAGAAGGGTGTGGCCAACATAGGGTTGATGACCTTGGGTAGAACTGAATGGTCAAAAGGTTTTAGATAGTGAATTTTCCTATGTTCTTACTGTGCAGTACTTTCAGTTGTGTCTGACTCTCATGTCTATTAAGCCAGATATCACCAAGAGTTAATAGGTATGATATGGAATATTTCATTGGATTTCACAGGAAATTATATTGAAGGAGAAAAGCAGGAATAAAATGTATGGCTGAAGATTCCTCTACTCAAGGGTACAAAATAAGAGATTTTAATGTAAATAGGTATCACTAACAATTGTTTGGATGTAATTAATGAGTGGAATATGGCAATGGTAGGGAACTGGATAATGTATGAATATTTTATTTTGCACTTTTTGGAGGATGATTGGGGTTAAGCGACTTGCCCAAGGTCACACAGCTAGTAAGTGTTAAGTGTCTGAGGCCATATTTGAACTCAGGTCCTCCTGACTTCAGGGCCGGTGCTCTATTCACTGTGCCACCTAGCTGCTCCTAATGTAATTCATTCTTTAAAGGGAAACTATATTAAAAGATACTGGAATGGGGCGGCTAGGTGGCGCAGTGAGTAAGAGCGCCAGCCTTGGAGTTGGGATGACCCGAGATCGAAACTGGCCTCAGAAAATGAGCACCCACACATAAGTAATGACTAGCCGTGTAACCTTGAGCAAGTTACTTAACCCCAATTGCTTTAAAAAAAAGATACTGGAGTGTCTCAGGATAACTATTTAAATAGGAGGATCATTATAGTTTATTGGTAGATTTTTAAAAGTTTTGCTTTCTTTTATGCCTTTATGTAAGTTGGATAATTAGCAAAACTAGATTCTGACCTAGGTAAGTCTCTAGACTTTTGAAAAAGCACTGCTCAATTATCTAGATCCCTGAGGAGGAACCTCAATTATGTGTCTGCCTCTGTCTTTTCCCTGCTGTACTGATTTCCACAGAAGCAGCTGGGAAAAGTGTGTATGACTGCATGTCCTTTCCCTTGGTGTCTGGCATCCTGTGGTAGCACTTGGTACCATCTCCAACTGGCAAGGGATTAATTTTCTACATAGGGCTAAATTTGTAATGAAAAGGCCTTTCAGATACAGTCCTGGCTGTATTGCTGATACAGGGTTTGTTCTGAGACTCAATCTCCTAACCCTAAAGGGTATATTTGAGAGACTAGACGTGACAATAAGAATCTTGGGAAGAAATGTCTAGTTCATTTGAGAATTCACAGTAGATATTGGAGAAGAAAGACAGGCATTATACAACATATACGCTCAACTTTGGGAGAGCGGATTTCACAGAGTTCATATAAAGGTAGGATTTTATAAAATAAATACTTTCCAAGAAGAATAGACTGCTTTAAAGTATGAAATTCTGTTGACACAAACACAAATTATTCCAGTGAGGAAACAAATGTATGTAACCAGAGAATACTCAGGGAAATAGCTAACCATGTTAGACTCTTTAAAATAAAAAGATATATACAAAAGACAGAGATGCAAGTAAAGTGCTTTTTGTTAAAAATAATAGAGTATAATCAGTTAAATGAACAATAGGCATTTATCAAGCGCTTAGTACTCCTTAGGCACTTCCTCTTATTTGGGCCTTACATCTCCTGCTGTACATGTGCCCTGAGGGAAAGTGGCAAGGGGCCAGGCCTGCCAACTTCCATCTGCTCCAGAGTGACTTCTCCCTGCTCCTGGAGCCTTCAACTTCCAGCTTTGACCACCTGATTTCCAGTTTCAGGTGGGCAGACAAGTGAGAATTTACTTTGGCTTCTATCTCTTGCTGCCCTGCCAGGGACTTCTGACAGTGTCAGCATAAGGCATCTTCCACCTCCTGTTGCCAGTCTGATCTCCCAGCTGTGATGTGGAGAATTTCCCATGCGAAGAAGAGCAACTTTCCCTTTGACCTCAGGCCTCCCATCTCCTGCTGAGCCTGTCCCTTGAGGATAGAGGAAGAAGAAGGTTGGTGGGGAGTGGGACTTGAATCACTTGATGATATTCTGTTTCCTGCTTCATCTCTAGCCTTTGGAGGAAAGAGGAGCAGTGAAATGGGACCTCCCATCTGACCATCTGATCAGGTGCCTTTTATCTCATGGTGCATTTGTGTATCTTCATCTCCATGACCAGCCTCCCCTCAGAAGAGGAGTGGTGCCTTTCATTCAGTGACAAATATTCTCACACCTGGTCATGCCTATATATCCCATTGGTTTTGAATGCCTATAGCTCCAAATCCCATTTCTCCACCCCGTCCCCCACCAAATTCTTAATTCCTGCTCCTCTCAATCCTCCCACTCCAAAGTTCCAACCAAATACTGCCTACTCCTTCCATTCTTGTGTCCTCTGTAATACTTGTTTTATAGGCAACAAACTTTCCTTCATCCTAAATCTTTTCTTTTTCCACTCTTTCCATCTTCTAGCTGTCACTGAAATCTGGATTTTCCCTGCTGATGCAGCTTCCTAAGCCAGCCTTTCCAGTACTGGCTATACCTTCACTGATTCCCCTCGTTTACTGGTTGGGGCAGAGGAGTTGGAATGTTCCTTGTTCCCTATTGCCACTTTCACATTCTTACCCTACCTTTATAACTGAGTAGGCTTTTCTTTGGGGGTCATAAAATTTTTCATCTGATCAAAATCCTGGAAGCTGTTGTCTACAGATCTCTATAGGTTATTCTTCTTCCTTCCTCAATGAGTTTGGTACCTGGATTAGTTTTTCTCTCCTTCCAACACCTGCCTTCAGACTTGAGGATTTCAACATACATATTGACTTTCCCCTAACCACTCAGTTTTTCACCCTACTTATTTCCCATGACCTACTCCTCCACAGTCATACACAAAGATGATCCTGATATTTCTATCCCTCCAAAATTGACCACCTCTATATTCGTGAATTCTCAAGTCCTCTTATAAGACCATATTCTGTTGAGTTTCTAACCCCCTTCTCTTTCTCTCCCTCTCCCCATTCCTTTATCACGTTCTACCTTTCTCCTCAAGGTGACCTCCAATCCCTTAATCCTTCAATTCTGTCCTAGGATATCTCCCCTGCACATGTCACTCTCTCTTCTTTTCCTATCTTGATCCCTTGATGAACCAGTCCAACTCTACACCGTCTTCTTTTGAATTTCTGATCCCCTTATGTTGTTGATTACACTCTGACATGCCTCAGCTTTGAATGACTCCCACCAACTGCCATCTTCACTCATATACAGGTGCTGCTAAACAAAAGCAGAGAAAAATCGTGGAAAAATTCTGATTGAGTCCAACACAAATTTATCTTAACCTCAGATGAGTTCTCACTGCTGCTAGGCAATCCTATTATACCTCTTTTATGAATTTACCATTCCACTCTCCACAGTGGCTCTTCTAAATCTTTTCATCTTCCTCAAACCTCTTATGGTTCCCCCTCTCCTACCCCCTCAGCTAAGAACCTTGATTCATATTTTACGAAAATACTTGAAGCCAATTGCCATAAGCTCTGTCTTTTCCCCTTTTCCTCATCTCACACAATTCATATCCCTTCTGCTACTATCTCCTCCTTAATCTCTGTCTCACATGGAGAGGTGGTCTTACTCCTTACCAAGATTAACCTCTCTACTTTCACAAGTGATCACAATCAATCACATCTTCTCCAACTGATTGCCCCCTCTGTCATTACCACTCTATCACTTATTTTCAATTTCTACATATCTACTGAGTCTTACCCTATTGCCTACAAACATGTTCACATCTCCCTCAACTTCTAAAAAAACCATCACTTAATCCTTCCATCCAAACTAACTGTTGTTCTCTATTTCTTCTGCTTTCTATAATTAAAATTCTTAAAAAGGCTGTCTGTGATAGGTGCTTCCAACTTTTATTGATCTATTACAATTCAGCTTCTTACCTCATCATTCCACTGAAAGTGCTCTTTCCAAAGTTTACCAGTTATCACTTATTTGCCTAATCCAATGACCTTTTCCTCAATCTTAATTCTTTTTTTTTTTTTTTTTGCTTTTTGGAGGGCAATTGGGGTTAAGTAACTTGCCCAAGGTCACACAGCTAGGTTTTTGTTTGTGTGTGAGTTAAGTGTCTGAGGTCAGATCTGAATTCAGGTCCTTCTGACTCCAGGGCTGGCGCTCTATTCACTGTGCCACCCAGTCACCCCAATCTTCATTCTTTTTTAACTTCTGTACAGCCTTTGACACTGTTGATCACCCTTTCCTCCTTGTTATATCATTTAATGGTTATTTTTTTGGGTCCTGATGGCTTAGAGTGAATGTAAATAGTAATTATTTCTCTTTCAGTCAGGGACCCTGAGGATCTTCCCCTCCCAGTTTGATCTGAAAGTAAGAAGTTGGAAGACCATAGCTTAAAAAGGCCAAGGTCTCCCACTGCAGCCTTGGGCCATCTCCAGTTGTCCTGAAAAAAAAAAATATATACACATATATGTATGTATGCATGTGTATGTATATGTAGGTACATACACACACACATATATATATATATACACACATGCATACATACATATATGAGAATGGAATCTGACCACTGGATCCAGATGGCTCTGGAAGAGAAAGTGAGGCTGGTGACCTTGCACAGTCCTCCCTCACTTAAATCCAATTCAGTTGCAAGTTGTGGTATCATCTTCCTGATGTCATGGTCCTCTTTGAGAATGAAGGACAAATCACAACAACACACAGCACAACTAACTTTGCTCTAGGTTTTCAGAATATCATTCTTTCCTGGTTCTTCTTATCAGAACACTCCTTCTCAGTCTTCTTTGTTGGATCCTCATCTTGACCATGCCATCTAACTGTAGGTATCCCACAAAGTTATATCTTGGGCCCTTTTCTCTTATTTCTCTATGGTGATCTCAGCAGCTCCTATGGATTTAATGACCACTTCTATGCTGATGATTCATAAATCTAGCTGTCTTGCCTTATTCTATGCTGACTTCTAGTCTTGTATCTCCATCTATCGTTAAGACATCTTGAACTAGATGTCCTCTATACATCTTAAACTCAACATGTCCAAAACTGAATTCATTAGCTTCACCTCTAAGCCCTCACTGCCTCCTACCTTCCTTATTACGGTGAGGTGTATCACCATTCTCCCTGTTCCTCAGGTTTGTTACATACATGTCCTTCTTGACTCCCCCCAATATCCAATCTCCTGCCAAGACATGTCAATTTCGTCTTTGCAAAACTTCTCAAACATGCTCCTTTCTCTCCTCTGACACTGTCACCATTCTGGTGCGGGCTCTCATCACTTTATGCTTGAACTGTTGCAGTAGCCTGCTGATGGGTCTGTCTACTTTAAGTATCTCGCCACTCCAATCCATTCTCCTAAATGGATGGTATGACCATGTCATACCTCTCCACCTCCACTTAATAAATGGCTCTGTTTCAAACTCCAGGATCAAATATAATATCTCCTGTTTGATGCTGAAAACCCTTCGTAACCTAGCCCCTTCTTATCTTTCCAGTCTTCTTACTCCTTATTCCCTGTCACAATACTCTTTATATAATATTCTTACTGTTCTACAAACAAGATGGTTCATCTCTTGGATCTGAACTTTTTTTCTTCTGACTGTTCCCTATGCCTAAAATTCTCTCTTTTCACTTTTTGGCTTTTCTGGCTTCCTTTCATTCCCAATTTAAATCCCTTCTTCTATGGGAAATTTTCCCCAATCTTTATTAATTCTAGTGCCTTCCCTCCTTTAATTACTTCCTATTTATTTTGTATATAATCTGTAGATATTTGTTTGGTTTTCATACTTTCTGATAGATTTTGAGCTCCTTTAGGGAAGGGACAGTCTTTTGTCTCTTGGTACCCCCTGCCCTTAGCACAGTGCTTGGCACATTAATAAATATTTTATTGATTGCTATACCTTGAGGATATAAAAAACAAGAAATGGTTCTTGATATCAAGGTTCTTATATTCTGTCAAAGGAAACTAAATAAAAGCAAATAGAGAATATATACAAAATAAATGCAAAGTGATTTTTGTGGGGACACTTGCAACTTGTGTGTGTGTGTGGCAACAGAATCAAGAAAGGCCTTTTTTTAGAAAGTAACAGATGAGTTGAACTTTGAAGGAAGCTAGGGATACTAAGAGGTGGAGGTGAAGTAGTAATAGATAATAAGCATTGAATACTGACTAAGAGAAGGGAGGACAATGGGAGAGATGGAATGTCATCCATGAGTTTGGTATGGGGTGTAAACTATATGAAAGTAAGCAATGTAAAATTAGCTGAGAAATCTATCAATATTGAGAGAGAGAGAGAGAGAGAGAGAGAGAGAGAGAGAGAGAGAGAACAAGTATTGTGTTCCCATTCAACAATCATCAAATGTCTATCACATCAAATTTTAAAAAATTTCTGTTCACGTCCTTCATTTTTTTCTTGTTTACTTTTTGGTTCAATTTGTCTAGATCTGAAAGGAGTAAATTGAGGTCCTAGCTATTATAATTTTATTGTTTATTTCATTCTGTAACTATTTGAGCTTTAACTTTATTTATTTTCTATGCCAGGTGGAATATAGATTAAATATTTAAATTAATCACTTCTTAGAATAATGCACACCTTTTTTTTTTTGGCATAATGTAGTTTTTTTGTTTATTTCAATCAAGTCCATTTTTGGTGTTTTTTGTCTGAGGGCTTAATACCATTGCCTCTTTTAGTTCATGTAAGTTTGTAGATTTTTCTTCATTCCTATATTTTTATTTCCACTTCAAGTTAGTTTCTTGTAAATAACATATTGTTGGATTCTTTCTTCTAATACATTCCTTTGTCCTTTTGTGTTTTATGGTTGCATTCATTCCAGTGGCATTTACAGTTTTGATCATTTAGTTGTGTATTTCCCTTATCCTGCTTTGTTATACTTTTCTTCTCTTTGTTTCCCACTCAGTCTCCCACAGAGAAGATGGTGGTTCTCAAGGTTCAGATCAGTGCTCGATGCTTGATGCAGTCTACTTCTGCGCTGTACCTCTTCTCTTTCCCTTGCCCAGACACCACTCACAAATTCCTACCCTTTTCTCCTTTCCTTTTAACCTCTTCCTTAGGGTTCCCTCCCTTTCATGGGAGTTTTATTTTGTTTTCAGGAGGTAACCAGTGGATTCTTTCAGTTTTCATGTTTCCTACTGGATTTCTTGAAATATGATGTCCAGGTTTTGGTTTTGGTTTTTGTCATGGCTTTCAGGTAGTCCAATGATTCTTAAATGATCTCTCCATCTATATTCTAGGTTAATTGCTTTTTAGATGCCTTTTAGATACCTTATATTTTTTTTCTATTTTTCAGTATTTTGTCCTTATTTTCAATATTGTTTTTTTCATAGTGATTCTATTTGTTCTATTCTAACTTTCAAGGAGTCTGTTGTGTGTAAGGTTTTATACTTGTTTTGCTTCAGTTCTCTTTCCAAATCTTTTCTCTGTAGCTCTCATGTATTTTTCCAATTCCTTTCACAAAGGATTTAATTTCATTGGCAAAATCATTTTAAGTCTTTTAAAAAATCCCCAACAACTCTTCAGTCATTTCTTCTAATAATTCTATCCAATCGTATTGGTGAGCTATGCTTGTAGCACACCCAGAGTGGTCTAATTCAGAGTGAAGTCTGATCACTGCCCTCTTGTTTGGGCTTTGCAAACTCCTGGCCTAACACACACACACACACACACACACACACACACACACACACACACACACACCCCACACACACACACCTGCAGCAGTCTACTGGAGCGCCCCCTGGTTAGAGCTCCAGTACACTGCTGTTGATCTAAGCCTCTGTAAGCTAGCTGGAGAGTCATGCAGGGTTAGAGCCACAGAATTGTAGATTAATCCCTGTTTTGAGTCCTCTGGGCTGATTGTCCAGCTATAGTCTTCAGACTAGGATGAAGATTGGATTTCAGATCCCCACTCCATTCTAGGAGTTACAAACACCTAGATGCTGCTTAGTTTCTGATTCTTTCCTAATATACAGTCTCAGGTCTGGAGCCTCTTTGTCCTCACCCACCACTCCTCTTCATTCCATACTGATTTTGTGACCTAACTTTTAGGTATAAATTACAGAGTTGCCAGGTGAAATCTCTTCTTCATTCATATTCAATATCATGCCTATCTATGCTTGTTTTATAATCCCTCCAGGCCCCTGTTCAGAGTGCTGCCATAATAGAAGGCTCCTTATGGTATTCTCTTAGGCAGGTTGTGTCCCTAGTGTCCTCAGATTTGTCCCTGTCTCATTATGTATATCAACTGGAAACTTTTAGGTATAGGTAAACTTTATCCTTCCTGGAGGGTGGTCAGCAATCTTTGTGGTGCTGCATACCAGAGACCAAGGTAAGCAATCTGTAGTTACTACTCTATAACTTGAAAAATAAGGCAAAAAAAATAGAAAAAGGAGTGGGAGAATGTAGGGGGAAGAAAAGAAGAATGTTACAATTTCCCTATCTCCCTTTACTCTGTCAAAAAGAGTCAACCAATTGGTCAATAAACATTTATTAAGCACTTAAGTATAGGATATTATGATAAGTGCTGGGGATACAAAGGAAGGCAAAAACAGCCCCTGAGCTCAAGCAACTCACAGTCTAATGGGGGAAAAGAACACACAAAAAGCAGCTGGTTGGGAGGGGGGAGACAGAGGTCATTCAGTTCAGGGGCATGATGACTTTTTGTGATTATGCAGGAAGCTGAGTTTTTGGATACAATGATTAGGTCCAGAAGAGCAGCCAGGTGGAAAATTATGAGGTGGCTGCCTTGGGCCCCCTCACTAAATGTAGGATCTGGGAGGAAGTCTCCAATGTCTGTTGCTCATGATATTCCTCCCCTCTGTGAATGCTTTCTCTTCTCCATGTATTGCAGAGGCATGATAAAAAGTTGAGCTAGTGGAAAGGAATGATATCTTTCTTTAACCTTTTTAAATTTTGTCAGATTTATAGGAAAAAAGTCTGAGTTTTTAGTGGTCCCAGAGGGCAGAATTAGGACTAATGGGTGGAAGTTACAAGGGAATTTATTTAGATGAATATAAAGATTCTTTGTACTTATGCCATATTTTGCTTATCCTAGTATAGTTTACATCAGAGGTATTGAACTTTTGTCCTCTGGGCTACTTTCTGCCTACAAAACTCCCGGAGTGCAGCTCTAAATGGATTAAAATGTGATTGGCAAATTTTAACAAAATACATAAAAATATAGTATAGCATAGATAATATTAATTTGTGGTTTTCTAAGCTTTGGGGGAAAGAAAGTCTAATCTTATTTCTGAGAAATATTATATTTTAACTATATGAATTGGTAGGAATTTGCAGGTTATTTTCGTTATATTTTTTGTAACTTCTATTAAAATAATTGTATGAAGTTTTTTAGTTTTTATATGTTCTTTTTTCTAAGGTTTATAAATTATTCATGTGAGCTATACCTTTTGTCACTACGTAGGATAGATAGCATAAAGAATGTTAAATGAGTTGATGGTTGAACTGTTCTGTGTGTATAATAGTTTTAATTTCTTTGATGACACATTGTTTCTTAGGTTTTAGTTCAGAGGTTTATTCTCTTTGAATTATTTCTAAAACCACATTGTTTGGGGAATATTCAACTAGAGTTCTTAGTTGAACTGCATAAAAATTTGAAAGTGTAGAATATTTCTTGTCTTCTTTACTTTGATGGTTCTACAGGCTAGTATTGGGAAGATTGGATTTGTAATTATAGGCATATTGTTGACATTATTATTCTAAACATCTAGGATTTCTTCCAGGGGGGGCATGATAACATTCTAAGATTATCATCTTCATTGAGACAATAGGTGGTATAGGTGATAGAATGCTGAACTTGGAGTCAGAAAGATGTGAAGTTGAATCCTGCCTCAGATCTTTGCTAGCCATGCAAGTAATTTAATTTCTCTGAGTCTCAATATCCCCTTAAAATATGTACATAATACCAGTCTTAAAGGTCGAAGGATAAAACCAAATCCAATTTCATATATCTATGTATACATATGTACCCACACATGTACATGTACATGTATGCATACATATATGTACTATATATGTGTGGACATATGCATACATATGAAGTTTTATGAAACTCAAAGACCAATATAAATATTAGCTGTCATTACTGTTATCACATTATAGAGGATTTACAGTTTTCATTAGTGAAGTGAGTGCTAACTTAAATCCTTGAAATAATGAAATAATTTTAATATGGTATTAGGACTAGCATATTTCTTTGTCCTTACAGAATATGCTGAATTCTTACACTGCAAAGGAAGGAAGTTTACAGATTTTGATGAAGTTCGTCAAGAGATTGAAGCAGAAACAGATCGGGTGACAGGAATGAATAAAGGCATTTCATCTATACCTATTAATTTACGAGTCTATTCCCCACATGGTAAGTAAATCATTCATCTTAAATTTTTTCTCAATAAAAATTGTTTCAGCATCATTTAGTATAACGGTCCTTGTACCTATAATATGTACATTAAAATCCATAAAGAGTGGGGTCCCTTTCTTGTGATATACTTTGCATTACAAATATGATTATATAAAATCAATGGCATGTGCTCATGGGAAAAAATTAACTCTAATGGTTTTTCATCTACCTTTTAACTTCTAAGATTGATAAGACATTGTCTTTCTTTTCCAATAAAATTCTTTTGTATTCCATGGTGTTTAGGGTTTATAAAAATGGCATATTCCTAAAAGCCTAGCCAACAGCTTCCCACCCCAGTGGATGTCTCTACCTGAACTGGTTAACACACATTTTTCAAAATCTCTGGGTTTATCTTGAACTTTTGAAATCTGGGACATGCGTTCACTGCTTACTTCAGTAATTCTGTATTGGCATAAATCTTCAGTGTTCGTTCAATTCTCTGGTCGAGTCTTCCCTTACTGAATTTCCTTTCTAATCCTATGCATCTCTATATTGTATTCTTGAAACAGCAGCCATCATTCTGGTCCATGTTATCCATATGAATTCATAAATTAAGATTTTCCTCCACTGATGTGAAATTTACTTCCTTGTTGGAAATAATCTCTACTCAGAACTAAGTTGTCAGTGCTGCACACTTTCATTATCTTTAATCCTCTTCCTAGTCACCTTTATTGCTTTACCAACTCTACTACATGATTGACATGATACTCAATTATAATTTCTCAGTACTGTTTGCCATATGTCCCAAATTGTGTTATGTATACAGAATGGCAACCGATTTGGGCAGAAGTCAAATTATCACACACTCAGAAGATGTTTTTCCTTCCCCAAATGGAAGCTTCATGAGTCTCATATGTTCACCTGAAGACACCATGAATTCCTGAAACAGCTTTCCATTTGACTAATTAGCTAAACACACTACAAATAACATATGGTGTTTGGGATGAAAAAGACAAGCCTTAGTCTGAGTGTTTTCACACCATTATGGATTGATATTACATGTCAGGTACCATATGCATATAATGAGTGTTCTAATTATAATCCCTTCCCCCACCCATGTTGACTCTACTAGTCCTGAGAGAAAGCTGTTAGGTGAGCAAATAAGTACCTTTCAGATTGTGTTAAATTATTTTGGCATAGCAATTATGAATTATTCACTTATCTCTGTTTAACAGTGCAACTCAGAAAGGAACACTGTATGTAATTGAGATCATTTTGACTTTTTCACTAAGGCATCAAATGTCTTTCTATGATCAGTTTCCTTTGGATACAGAGTATGTGAGTAAAATTCTTTTTTTCTTGGTCTACAGTGTTAAATCTAACCCTTATTGACCTGCCTGGAATCACTAAAGTGCCAGTAGGGGATCAGCCACAAGATATTGAATATCAGATCAGAGAAATGATTATGCAGTTTATCACTCGAGAAAACTGTCTGATTTTGGCTGTTACACCTGCAAACACAGATCTTGCCAACTCAGATGCCTTGAAGTTAGCTAAAGAAGTTGACCCTCAAGGTGAGTGTTTGGTTCTGAAGGTAAGAGTGAGTTAGCTATCAGCTTTCAAAGACATGAGCCTATATAAAGGTGATTCAATTCAAATGGCTTTCTTTTGTTAATAATGTGATAATTTAGGCTACAGGATTGTCAACAAAAATATTTTTGATAATTGATATTTCAGAGGCCAAGAAGAAAATCTAACAGTTAAGATAAAATCCTGTTTCATTAAATATCATATTGGTCAAGATATCTAAAAGACAAAATTCTTCAAGTCTCAGCTGATAGTCTACTTGTTTCAAGCATTATTTGATTCAATACTATTCCAACAAAATTATTCAAATGAAGTTCATTGTAAGAAGAACTGACCTATATGTTTCTAAAAAAGGATTGTTTTAGTTCTTAAATTTAGACTTGGGAGTTACTGATTAGATGGTTTGTGAGCATTTAGAAAAAGGAAAGTCAATCCCTTACTCCACCCCCTAGCTGCTAGTGCCATCACATCAAAAATTATCTTGTATTCATCAAGTATATATTTGTATGTATATGTATTTCCCCTGGCTTGGTTCTGTAGGGTGCCTGGCACATTGTAGAAATTTAATGAATACTTGTTAATTGCTTAAATTGTATGTGTTCATTAAAAGTAAGTGATTTTTCTATTTTGCCTCATCTGTGCATTTTGAAATTTTAGGAAACACCTCTGTGAAAGTTTCACTGAATCTTTCTCTTAAAAAGTTATTGTCTCTTTCTTTGACCTTGCACACAGTGCATTGTTCCTCATATATTAACTACTTTTAACCTGCATTGTAGTTGTGAAATAATTAAGCTATATTATTGCTCAATTATGCAAATGCCATATTTTGCTCCTTGATTACAAACTCCTTGAAGGCAGGAACATATCTTAATACAATCATCTCTATTTTTCTCTCAGTTCTTGGCATAGCACATGGTAGACATCTAATCAACAGTATTTGAATGAGTGTATAAATAGAATGAATAAATAAATGAGATAGTTGTTAGACTGTTAGGCCAAAGAAATGCTTTTAATACAATATATCTGGATTTCAACAAGGTATTTCATAACATCTCTCCTGATACCCTTCCATCTAATTCAGTGTAAAGAGTATTTATTAATTGCCTACTGTTTATACAAGGCATTTGGTTTTTGTATCAGGGAAATAAGAGAGGTAGGAGAAGTGATCAGGCTTTCCCCTTCATGTATATCTATCTTTGCATAGATTGACACACACTCATATCTTTATGTACTGCTTCAATTAATGTCCCACTAACCTATTTGCTATAAATGCTTATATACCTTTTCTTATTCTAATAAAAAGAACTTCTTAACAAAAAATTACAAAGACTGAGGTGGAGTCAAGATGGCAGAGTAGAAAGAGGACTTTTATCGGGTTCCTGCTCCCACCTTCTCCAATTCATTTAAAAAATGACTCTAAACAAACTCTGGAGCTACAGAACTCATATAATGACACAGAGAAACTAACTTCTTGCTGAAGACAGCCTGGCAGACTGGCAGGAAGTGGCCAGCACTGCACTCTGGGAGCTGAGCCCAGCCCCAAGTGAGCCAGGAGGTTTTAGCCTCAGGGCAGCCACAACAAGCCCAGGCTGGAGGAACTTCAGATCACCAGCAGCTATGGCAGTTTCCAGAATTATCAATCCATAGATGCTAAGGACAAAGTGAGAGGTCAGTGCAGTGTGGACTTTGGGACCTGGGAGTTCAGGAGTGTGGTCCAGCCTTTGCCCTGGGTTGAGAAGCAGCTGAGGCATGGTGGATGTGCAGCCATTGCCACATGGCTGCTTCGGAGCTCTGGGCCTGCAGATTGTAGGGGGACCAAGTGACCAGTCTGAGGGGCAATTGCTTTTGTTTTAACCTGCTTGGATCTGGATTGTGGTCTAGGTAGGAGGTCCTGGGGTATGTGACCAGTTTGCCAGAGTGTGTGGAGACTTCAGAGAGGGCACCCAACTACTATCTCCAGCAGCTGCAAAAACTGCTGCAATTGTAATAAAGCTCCCCACTCTGGTAGCAGAATTCTACTGTGGCAAAAACCTCAAAAGTCAAGTAATTGAGTGGCAACGTGAGCAAGCGAGGGAAGCATGGCAACCACAGCAGTCCAACTTTACACTCCTATTTTGGAGACAAAAAGGATTGGGGCATGAAACAGAAGGAAGACAGAGAAGTCAGATCTCCTGCACCAAAAGCTTCCAAGAAAAATACGAGCTGGTTACAGGCCAGAGAGGACCTTAAGAAGGATTTTGAAAACCAAATAAGAGAAGTGGAGGAAAAATTGGGAAGAGAAATGAAAACGATGCAAGAAAATTATGAAATGAGAGTCAACAACCTGATTGAAGAAAACAACACCTTAAAAAATAGACTAACTCAAATGGCAAAAGAGGCTCAAAAAGGAAATGAGGAGAAGAATGCCTTAAAAAGTTGAATTTGCCAGATGGAAAAAGAATCTCAAAAGCTCATTGAGGAGAATCATTCCTTCAGAATTAGACTGGAGCAAATGGAAGCTAGGGAGTTTATGAGAAATCAAGATACTTTTAAACAGATCCAAACAAATGAAAACTAGAAGGCAATGTGAAATATCTCATTGGAAAAACCACTGACCTGGAAAATAGATCCAGGAGAGAGAATTTAAAAATTATTGGACTACCTGAAAGCCATGATCAAAAAAAGAACCTAGAAATCATCCTTCAAGAAATTCTCAAGGAAAATTTCCCTGATATTTTAGAGCCAGAGGGCAAAACAGAGCTGGAAAGAATACACAGATCACCTCCTGAAAGAGATTCCCAAAAGAAAACTCCTAGGAATATTATAGCCAGGTTCTGGAGTTCCCAGATCAAGGAGAAAGTATTACAAGCAGCCAGGAAGAAATAATTTGAATAGTGTGGAAACACAATCAGGATAACCCAGGATCTGGCAGCTTCTACACTGAGGGATTGAAGGTCTTGGAATATGATATTCCAGAGGTCAAAGGAGCTAGGATTAAAACCAAGAATCACCTACCCTGCAAAACTCAGCATAATACTTCAGGGGAAAATATGGTCATTCAATAAAATAGAGGACTTTCAAAGTATTCTTTTTTTTTTTTTTTTAAACAAATACTTTATTAACTTCTGTTTTACATCATTCATTTCCGCCAGATTTTGAGTTACAATCATTTTCCCCCCATTGTTCCCCTACCCAACCTCCCAGAATAGCAGTCCCACAAGATATCGCTTCCTCCAATCTGCTCTCTCCCATACCTTCTCCCATACACCCATCGACTTTTCCATTAGAGGAAGATGAATCTTTGTGTCCAAATGCCTGCACATCTTATCTCCCAATTATAGGCAAAAGAATATTAATAATAGTATTTATATATATATTTGAAACATTTAATGTTACGACCTTGAATTTCAGATCCATTTCCTTCCTCCCTTGTCACCCATTCCTTCTTGGGATATAAGTAATTCAGTATATGTTGTACATGTCTAGCTAGGCAAAACATTATCATAGTAGATATATTGTACAAGGCTGCTTATAATTCCCTCCCACTCATCCCACCCCCCATCTGGTCCATTCCCTACATGATCCTGTCCCTCTTCTATAGTGGGTACTTCCAACCTCCCCTCACCCCAAGGATGCCCTCCCATCCATCATCCCTCCTCTCATCCCCCTTCCCCCTATCCTGCTGCAGGTTGAGATATCCCATTTAGTATGTATGTCATTTTCTCCCTGAACCAAATTCAATGTGAATGTGGTTTTGCCTTTTTAGCCTTCCTTATTCTCCCCCTCCTTTGCACCCACTTCCCTACATGAGATAGTTTACCCTACCATGTCTCTCCCCATCTCCTCTTGCCACTTTCCTCTCTCACCTCATAATTTCATCCCTTGAGTACTCTCCCTTCCCAACAAAATCAACCTATACCCTCTATCCATATATAACTGTAACCATATACACACACATTCACATATGTATTCATATGACCACACACCCTTCTTCCATTATTTTCATAGTGAGAAAGATATCATCAGTCACAGTTATTGCTTTTCCATATAGGAATGTAAATAGTTCACCTTTGATAAGTTCCTTTTGATTTCTTTTCCCTGATTACCTTCTCAGGCATCTCTTCCTTCTTGTGTCTGGATGTCAAATTTTCTATTCAATTCTGGTTTTTTCCTCAAGAATGCTTGAAAGTCCTCTATTCCACTGAATGACCATATTTTCCCTGAAACAAAATACTCAGTTTTGCTGGGTAGGTGACCCTTGGGTTCATTCCCAGTTCTTTTGCCCTCTGGAATATCATGTTCCATGCCCTTCGATCCCTCAGTGTAGAAGCTGCCAGGTCCTGGGCTATTCTGATTGTGTTTCCACAATATTGAAATTGTTTCTTCCTGGCTGCTTGGAGTATTTTCTCCTTGATCTGGGGATTCTGGAACCTAGCTATAATATTTCTGGGAGTTTTCTTTTTGGGATCTTTTTCAGGAGGTGATCGGTGGATTCTTCCAACCTCTATTTTGCCCTCTGGATCTAAAACATCAGGGCAATTTTCCTTGAGAATTTCTTGAAGGGTGATTTCTAGGTTCTTTCTTTGATCATGACTTTCAGGTAGTCCAATAATTTTTAAATTATCTCTCCTGGATCTATTTTCCAGGTCAGTGGTTTTCCCCATGAGATATTTCACATTGCCTTCTAATCTTTCATTTGTTTGTATCTGCTTAACAGCATCTTGATTTCTCATAAAGTCATTAGCTTCCATTTGCTCCAGTCTAACTCTGAAGGAATGAATCTCCCCAGTGAACTTTTGAGATTCTTTTTCCATCTGGAAAATTTGACTTTTTAAGGCATTCTTCTCCTCATTGCCCTTTTGGGCCTCCTTTGCTATTTGAGCTAGTCTATTTTTTAAGGTGTTGTTTTCCTCAGTCAGGCTGTTGACCCTCATTTCATACTTTTCCTGCATCCTTCTCATTTCTCTTTCCAATTTTTCCTCCACTTCTCTTATTTGATTTTTAAAGTCCTTCTTAAGGTCCTCTATGGCCTGCAACCCACTCATGTTTTCCCCTGGGGCTTTTGGAGCAGGACTCTGACCTCACAGTCCTTTTCCTCTATGCCCCCAAAATAGGAGTCTAGGGTTGCATTTTTCTGTTTCCTTTGCCTTGGCATGTTGCCACTTAATTACTTGACTTTTGGGCTTGTTGCCACACTATGGCTTTAAGGCCAGATAGAGGAATTTTCGTCAACGTGTGGGGGGCAACTTCCGTTTCTGGCAAGCTGTAAACCCACCCACAACTTCCACCCTAGATCACAATCCAGATCCAGGGAGGTTAAAGCAAGAGCGATTACCCCCCAAGACTGATCGCTGGATCTCCCCACGATTTGTAGGCTGGGAGCCGGAAATGCCTCTGAAAACTACACAGTGGCGTGTCTCCTCAGCAGCTTCTAGCCCCCAGGGGAGGGAGCTGACGCATTCCCCAAATACAGGTCCCAAAGTCCATAGGACACTAACCTCTTACTTTGTCCTAGGCATGTCTATGTTGATAATTCTGGCGTCTCCACAGTTCCTGGTGTTCTGGGGTTCCTCCAGCCGGCTGCTGGCCCTGCCGCCCTGGGGCTAAAACCTCGGCTCACGTGGACCTGGGCTCAGCTCGGCTCCTGCGCTCTGCGCGCTGCCGGCTCCCAGACCACTGCGCTGGTCCTTCCTGCAGGGTGCTGGGCTGTCCTCAGCGGAAGGTTAGCTTCTCTGTGTCGTTCTGTGGGTGCTGGGGCTCCAGAAGATTTTCAGAGTCCTTTTTTACATAGTTTGTGGAGAATCTGGGGGCAGAGAGGCTTGGACGAGCTGTTTCTACTCCGCCATCTTGGCTCCGCCCCCTCTTTCAAAGTATTCTTGATGAAAAAACATGAGTTGAATAGAAAATTTGACTTTCAGATACAAGAATCAAGAGAAGCATGGGAAGGTAAACAGGGAAAAGAAATCTTAAGGAACCTATCAAAGTTGAACTATTTACATCCCTACATGGAAAAATGATAATTGTAATTTATGAAGCTTTTCTCAGTATGATTATATTTGAAGGGAATAGAAATGTATATATATTATATATATGTATACATACATATATATGTCTATATAGAAGGGTATATGGGCATATGAATACATATGTGAATATGTATATATATATATTTTTACAGGTATACATAGACAGAGGGCACAGGACCAGTTGAATAGGAAGGGATAATACTTAAAAGGTGAAATTAAGAGGTGAGAGAAGAATATAAAGAGAGGAGATGGGGAGAGATAGAATGGGGTAAATTATCTCATATAGAAGAGGCAGGGGAAAACTGTTACAATGGAGGGGAAGAACAGGAAAGTAAAAGGGAATAAGCCAACCTTATTCTTAATGAATTTGGCTTAGGAAGGGAATGACATACACACTAAAAAGGGTATCTCACCCTATGGGAGAATAGGGGGAAAGGGGATGAGAGGGAGGTGATAGAAGAGAAGGGCAGGCTGGAAGAGGGAAGTTGGAAGCACCCACTTTTGAAAAGGGACAGGATCAAAGTCAAGAATAGAACAAGTGGGAAGTGGGATAGGAGTGGAGGAAATATAGTCAGTCTTTCACAATATATCCACTATGGAAATGTTTTACATAGCTATACATGTACAACCTATATTGAATTGCTTGTCTTCCCAGTAAGGGTGGGTGACAAGGGAGGTAGGGAAAGAATCTGGAATTCAAAGGTTTAAAATCAAATGTTTAAAATATATGTATATGTATATATACACACATATATATGTATGTATACACACACATATATAATATTAAATGTAACTGGGAAATAAGATATATAGGCATTGGGGCATAGAGATCCACTGTGCCCTACTGGAAAGTCGGAGGGAAATGGGGGAAGATATGGGAAAGAGCAGATTGGGGGAAGGGATATTCAGTGGGATCACTGTTTTGGGGTGGTGGATAGGGGGAAAATGGGGAGAAAATTTGTAGCTCAAAATCTTGTGGAAATGAATGATAGAAAAATGATATAAAAAAATAAAAAAATAAACAATTTACAAAGACTATAGGACATAAAGATAATTATAACATAAAAGCATCCATTGATTGGTGGAGTAATTTCCCAGGAACTATTTGTTCACCTCAACAGTCTTCTACTAAGACATTCTTTTAGGTAGAAAAAGCTATAGGTCTTTTTTTTCCTGCACCTTGAATCGAATTAGTTCAAAAGAAACAACAACAACAACAACAACATAGAAAGATTTCCCTCAAGGCCAGAAGAACAAAAACAAAGAGCAAGCACAGACATTCTTACATGCATGAATGTTCTTTTTATTAGGGGGCATCTCCCTAAGGTTGGGTGTTTGTACTACAGTTGTTCAATAGGAATGAGGGGGAAATCCAATTCTTCACCAAGCAATGCACATATCAATAGGTACATATTGACAGCACCATTATTGCTTAGTGGAAAATTAAAATAATACAGGTAGCTATTTTTACTTGCTAAAAAGTATCTCTGTTTTATTCTTAATAAGGAGAAATGACTTTTCTACTTCTAAATAGCATAGTAATCTCCCTTCATATGGAAATGCAACTTCTCTGGCTGGTCATTTTCCTAGATTGATTGCCTCCAGAGTGATGTGGGGAATGAGAAATGACCATGAGTTTAGTAAGAGAAAAAGGAATAGCCTGATTTTTTAAACTTTTTATTAAATATGTCAGTAGTTAGGTTAGTTAGAGAAAATAATATCTGAGAGCATATGTGAGTCATTAAACCTATTTCCCATTGCTACCATTGAGAAATTTCTATCATTTGGAAGGACTTTTATCTTGCTCATGTCTGGTTTTGAAATGTTTTTAGGGGAAAGCTTTAGTAAAAGAGACTTTTTGGAATACTTATTCACTTACAATTCCTGTTGCTTTTGAGGTACTCATTTAACATTGTGGTCTCCTCAAAAGTCAGTTAAAATATAGGGTTCAAACCAGGTAGACCTGGAATGTAAGAGTGGGAGCTTATTTTGGGTGGGCATAGCATGGTCTGTATGTTAGGAGAAAATAGACAAATGGGGAAAGGCAGAAGAATTTATTTATTCACTCATTTATTTAATTATTTTGAACATGCCAAAAGTGTTCTTTGTTTGGTCCTTGTGACTTTAGATACTTGACCATACAGGGCAAACCTTTCCCTACAGGGTTTCAAACTTTAAGTAATTTAGGAAAATAAACAATCAATTTATGTAGGGTTTTTTCAATGATGAAACAGATATTTCCAGTGTTGTAGATTTCATATCTATGAGGTATATCAGTAGGCAAATACAGGGACTTGAAAAAACTCATATTTTAACTTTGTGCACAAATTGAAAGCATATGGCTAGATTAAAATATAGTTAGGTGAATCTATAGCTTCTTAGGTAAGCATACCCAAAGAATATTGAGTAATGGATTAATGTCAATTTGGAGGGAGTTCTCTAGTATAATACAATAGGATTCTCTTTGGGGTCTTGTGCTATTCGGAACCTTTATCAATGATTTTGAATGATACAGAAGAAATGAGATTACTGTATTTGCAAATGTCTTATAGCTGGGTGGAATAAATTAATGCTTACTGATCTTTATAGTGAAAGTAGGTAATGGAGAAAATAGCCCACATTTAACTACTGACCTAGATGCCACAGAGTACCACAGGTATAACATAGGAAGAATGATAGGGAAACTCTAATGAATTCAATTTGCCTAGTAAACCACAGGAGACAATATTCAGAAAAAGGGTGGCAATAATACTTGTAGTCCCTAAACATGAATGGCTAACAGAGTGATCGTTACATAAGCCTAAATTTAACCTCATGTTTATCATTAAAAGTTGAGGGATTGCCATTCATGACTAGAATATAACAATGGCATGGTACATTTTATTCTAAAAGAGCAGATTGGCTAAATCCATGAAATGTAGGTGTGGAGTGGGCATCACTGAGAACATTTGAGTAAGAATTAATGGAGGAATAAAGGAGCAGTACTGTGGTACAAGAAGGCATAGCAGACCTTCTACTCAGAAGTCAGAACAAACCTCAAAAACTGCTATAGAGGCAAGGTATATAGTCCTATGTGACAAAAAGTTTGAACAGTTGTTGGACTTCTCTCTCCAGCTCATCAGCTGACATATTCTTGACTTGCTTTACTCATCATTTTATCCTTTAGAAGGTGGAGGAAATGATGAGGAAGACTGATAATCTACACCTGATTTTAGGTTTGTAACGGGAATGTGAATTTAAGATCTTCCCTGCCTCTAGGCCCTTTGATAGGCATAAGTGCACCAGGAGCCTATGGTGGGAGGCTTGTTTTTCAGGAGATACTTTGTGATTGGGCAGTGGGTCAAGAGGGTTATGACATTCTCTGAGCCAGGAGAAGGCTGTATAAACCCTGATGTGAGGCTTTGTTTTGCGGCTCATTTTGAGAAGTGTATGATTTGACCAGACAAGGCTCTGAGCAGCCATTGAACCCCTCGGCTTTGAAAACCCAGATGTTGATGCTTTCCTCTCTGGTAACTGTGACTAGGTATGGATGTAATGGTCAGATAGTTGGAGGCCTGTCTGCTTGAAATGTTTCTCTGTCTTCTTGTAACTTCTGTCTGTATACTCTGAAGTTCGGGGTGCTGACTTTTTCTCCTAAACTAGGTGAATGATATGTTTGATTGATTGAAGCAAAATTGTTAACCCATTTTGAGTTGGTTTCCTTTAGAAAAGCAGATCTCAGAACCTGTGTTGGCAGCCACCCTGGGGATGCTAGGGTGCTTGCTGTTACAATGTTTTACAAGAATTCCTTTTGATCCCATGCCCCCTTTGTTTTTCCCTCTCCTAGAGCCAAATTACAAGTTTTTATCCTTTCTTTACTTTAAAACCCCACTTTGTGACCCATCCTCCATTGTTAATGTTTGTTTTGCTTAGGATTATTCTCTCCTTTCATTTACCCTCCCTCATATTATCCTTTCTTTTCTTTCCTATCTCCTGTTTTACTGTATATCTGTATCAAGTTGTTAGTATATTCTGCCCTCCTTTGACCAGTTCAGATGAGAAAATGAAGTTAACTTCTGACTGTCTCCTTCTCTTTATTTGCATAATTTTCTACTTCTATGCATTAAGCATTCCCTTGCTCTTCTCCCTTTCCTCTGTAGTGTATTCTTTTCCCTCTCCTTTTCCTTTCTTCTTTTAAGAGCATTAAATTAGTGTTTAGCATAGTGTCTGTTACATAGTAAGCTCTTAATAAATTCTTGTGGACTTGATTCTTCATTATGATCTCTTGAACATTTTTATGTTCAATTTGACTGTAGAATTCCATGCATTTAAAGCTAATACTGCCAATACCTAACACAGAATATGCATGGTGTTGATTCTAAAAATAGTACCCTGGTTCAAACATCTCAGTACTAAGAATGTTCTTATTCAACAAGTAAAAGCTGCCTTTCTTGTCCGGACCAGCCCTTCCCCAAGCACAAAATCTTGATCCCACCTCCTTCTAGCTTCTCCAGAAGATGCTGTCATCCTTATTCTTTTTTTTTATCATTCCATATCTTCACGCTGCCTGCAAACATACCATGTCTCCTCTATCTTAAAAGAAGTGAAAAACATTTCACTTGGTCCTCCATACCTACTAGCTATCATAATAATACCACACCTCCTTTTGTGTTTAGACTCCTTGAGAAGATCATTGATAATTCATATCTTCACTCCATCTCCTCTCACTCTCTTCTAAACCTGCTACAGTATGAATGACCTCATAATTCAACTGAAATTCTCTCCCTGAAGATACCAGTTTTCTTCATTGCCAAATACAAAAGCCTCTTTTCAGTCCTCATTCTTCTTGACTTCCCTGCAGTTTTTGATGCCAGCTGTTGATTGTCTTTTTTCCTGAACATTCTCTTCTTTCTAGGTTTCTGTGAGACCAATTTCTCCTGGTTCTTTCCTTATATATTTGTCTACTCCCTTTCAGTTTCTTTTATTGGTTCCTTATCCATTTCGTGCCCACTAAGACTCTGTACTTGGCCCTATTCTTTTCTCCCTCTAGACTATCTTATTTGATGATCTAATCAGAACTAATGGGTTGAAATACCATTTCTATGCAGATAATTCCAAGATGCACATACATACATACATACAAACACAACCCTAATCTTTCTCCTAAACTATAGTCATGTATTGCCAACTACCTTCTGGAAATCTCAAATTGGATGCCTCATAGACAACTCAAACTCAAAACATCCCAAATTCAACTAACCTTTTTTCAAACCTTTCCCCCCCACCAGTTCCAAACTTCTCAGTCATTGTCAAGGTTACTACCATTCTCCAAGTCACCCAGGTCAGCAACTTTGAAGTCATCCTCAACTTTTCACTTTCACATCACATATCTAATTTATTGCCAAATCTTATCATTTGTGCCTTCACAGCATCTCCTGTATACTTACTTCTCCTTCTTTCCATTCACAGAGGCCCTAGGTCAGGTTCCCATCATTGTTTTTCTGGCCATCTCAATAAGCTTCTAACTAGCTTTCTTACCTCAAGTCTCTTAGCTCTTCCATTTATGCTTTATTCAATTACTTAGGGGATTTTCTGCAAGTATAGGTCTAAACAAGTCATTCTCCTGTTCAAGGAGCTCCAATGGCTTCCTATTACCCCCAACATCTAGTAAAACTAAAAGCTATCATTTGACATTTAATTCTATTCATGATCTGGTCTTTTTCTACCTTTTCAGTCTTCTTATGCTTTATTTCCCTTCAAGCAAGTTATGATCAAATTATACCATTGCTTCTCAGATACAACACATTTCTTAGCTTTGTATTTTTATTTGGCTGTCCCCAGGGACTGGAATGCCCTATCCCCAAATCTCTGCATTTCAGCTTCTTCCTTCAACACTCAGCTCAAATCTAACAGCTTCCTGCAGGATCCCTTCCCTTGTTTTCCTCTCTCAGATTGCCTCCCGTCTACTCTGTATATATCCTATTTACATGCTGTCTCCCTCCATTAGAAAGTAAGCTCCTTGAGTGTAGGGATTGTTTTTGTTATTCTTCATATCTTCAGCTATTAGGTACATATATGAACCACATAGAGAAAACCTAGCTATACAAAACATCTAATTTCTACTAAATAATTCAACCTTTACCATCTGATGCTGTTGATTACCATTGCCTCCTCTCCATAAAGACTCCACATAAGCTCTCCTTTTCCATTTATATCTTATCCTTCTTAGGTTATGGTCACTTAGAAATTCCATTATTACAATGGATCGGGGATCATAATGATGTGGGTACTCCATTCAATGATGTAGATTGCAAACCATCCTTGCCTCTCTATCCTGTGTGACATATCCAGGTTTTCCCATAACCTAACATGTAAGATCTTGCCCTTTATACTTCTGGCTTACCACACATTCTTTTGACATTTTGTTGACTTCCAGCTTTTTTCCTGAACATACATTTCTCAGATGACATCCTTTGTGTACTTCTTTATATATCTTGCCCTGCCTTCTTTACTGAACACCAATCCTACATCAGAAACTGACTAGTAGAGGTATATACAACAGGTTTGGGCCCTTGTTACCTCTTGCCTAGATTAGTGTAATTACTTCCTAATTAGTCCTTTTGCCTCTAGTCTCTACTCTTCTCCAATCTATTTTCTTCATAGGAATGAAATTGATAATACTAAGGCACGATTCTGACCATATTATTCCCTTACTCAAGAAGCTACAATGGCTCCTTCTTGTCCTTCAAACTCTCCACAGCATTTAAAGCCATTAAAAACCTGGCTCCAGCCTTCCTTTCCAAACTTTATGATAGTATATTAACTTTTTACATGTCCTGTAGGGTCCAGCCAGGTTGGCCTACTTCTATGAACCATACACGACATTATTTTTCTCATCTCTGTGACTAGGATGTACTTCTACCTTGTAGATTTACTAACTTCTTTCAAAGCTCGGCTCACATGCCTTCTATTGTAAGCCTATTCTAATTTCCTCTGCCTTCTGCCTCCACCCCGCAGTGACTAGTACCCTTCCCAGAAGTACTTTGTAGCAACTTCATACTTCCCTGTCTCTGTCTCTCTCTGTCTCAAATCTATTTTCTTTGACTATGCATATTTGTTGCAAGAAATACCTCCCCCTTTTCCAGTGGAGTAGAAGGAACAGAAGAGATTTCTGTTAATTTTTAACAAATCAAGTTGAGAGTGTTGCTATAGATGTGAAATATTGGCTGTATTTTCAAATGAGATGCATTTTTAATTTCACCTAACCATTTTACTTTGCTAGAAGATACTTTTTGGAAAAAAAATTATAATTATGACATAAAAACAAAATAGTTGAATTAAAAAATTAAAAATAAATTAAAAATCAATGAACAAAATTATTTTTCTTTCACCAGTGGGAAAAAAGGAAAATAAAACTCTTGTAACAAATATGAAAATTCAAACAAAACAAATTCTTTCATTGGCCAGGATTTTAAACTGAAGAATACAGATAAGTCACAATTTATTTGAGTTCAAATAACATTAAATTTAATTTAGTTTGAATTATAAAATGATGTTAGGTTGCATTTTAGGTGAGCTAAAAATTCAGTTAATTTGTTTCATGCAATTTAGTCAATGGTTTTAAGCCATTACACGATTTGTCTGCATTGCCTGTCATTGTGTGTGAATGCAATGTGCTATTGTGTACTATACTAATAGTTGTGTTAATATTTTTAAAATAGCTCTTAACACAATGGTCAAATGGAAGAACATTTCAGAGGGAAACACAGCCAGCACAAAAAAGAAGAGACTCATTATTACATAAAGTAAAAAAAAGTTTGAATAGCACGAATATGGTCAGATTAACTCTAAAAATAGGATAGGTATCATAATGCCTGAGTTGATGGTACAGAATATTATAAAACATACAGGTCTATTTCCAAAAATGATTAGGGGAAAAGGAAAAGAACCTATATGTTCTAAAAATGTTTATAGTGGCCCTCTTTGTGGTGGCAAAGAACTGGAAATTGCAGCAGTGCCCATCAGTTGGGGAATGGCCGAACAAGTTATGGTATACGATGACAACTGTGTCAAGAAATGATGAGTTCAATGATCTTAGAAACATGGAAATACTAGTATGAAATAATGAAGAGCTAAATGAGCAGAACAAAGAGAACATTGTATACAGTAATAGAAGTATTGTTTTAAGAACAACTTGACCAGATAAGTAATTTTGACTATTAATAACTATAAAGGACATATGAAGAGAAAGACGCTGTCTGAATCCAGAAAAAGAACTGATAAATAAAAGTATCTATAGAAATATTTTGTACACACACACACACACACACACACACACACACACACACACACACACACACATCCACACATCCCTAGTTGTGTCTAATGGTAGCCATCTCTAGGGTGGGGGGGAGGGAAGAAGAAAAGAAATTTACATAACAACTATTATATATTTGAAAGGAATAGCAAGTTGTATATAATAGGCTTGCAGTTTCATGTACAGTCATCTTTTTATTGTACTATGTCATGGAAATGCTTGTCTTATTTTATAAATTTAAAAAAACCATATAGGTGAAATAAAATAAAAAAGGTCAAATTGCACCAGCTTTTTATGGTTTGTAAACAACTATAAAAATAGACATGTGATGATGAGTGTTTAACTGCATGCGTGAAAATTACAATAAAAACATATTCCTCTTAGCAAAAGACCTCTTCAGGCAAGCTTCAATTTATTTAAGGAAGGGAAAGGAAAAGGAAATGAAGTGCATGATGAAGAAATTTTTACTCCAAGCACTGGATAGTTTTATTGCTTTGGAAATTGAGTTCACTTTGCATGGTGTTAAAATTACTGGAGAAGTAGATGAGGTGCAGATGAGGATGTAGCTTCTAAGTAACCTGATGTTTTGAAGAAAATAATTGAAGGTGGACTCATTGATCAATGAGCTTTAAATGTGGGTGAGCTAGGCTTTGTCTGGGAAAAGATGCCTTCTAAGAATGACAGAAGTTCCATCTGGATTTAAAGTGCCACAGGATCACCTACCACTCTTATTGGGAGATAATGCAGAAGAAGATTTTAAACGAAAACCAATGTTTGTTTGTTGTTCTTGAAATCCTCACGTTCTGAGAGGCTACTCTGTCCATTGCTTCTAGTTCTTTGGATATCACATGAGAAAGCAAGGGTGTTCAAAACTGCTTTCAAAGGCTGGTTATTTTATACCAGCTATTGGTATTTCATTTAAAGCATTACTGATTTTAGATAATGTCTCAGGTACCATCTATACTTGGTTCAATGTGTAAGAATGTGAGATGGGCATAAAGTTCTCTGCACTTACCAGTATTTATTTGTATGAAGATTTAAAGAAAAAGAAGGCAGTTTAGTCTCCTCTGCTAATATATTTTAAATGACAATAATCATGTCATTTCTTCATACCACTTTTCAAATGTGTTGCTCAGAACTGAACACAATATTCCAGATGTGATCAGACAATTACAGAACACAGAGGAATTATTCCTCTCTTGATACATAAGGATTCAGAAATAAGAAGAAAGCATAAAGGAATTGAAATCTTCATTTATAGAATAAGCATCTTTGTAGGCTTATCTTTAGGTGTGATATTCATCAATTATAAAAATTTGCTTTTTCTAACTACTAAAGCAAACTTGAATCAGAAATACATGTTTCTTACCCTTTACTGTTGTATTATGTTAATAAATCAATAAAACTTATTTTTAAAAAGATTTCATTGCTTATTTCCATTGAACTGGAACTAATGATCATATTTTGCATAAAACTTTGAATAGTGAAAATGTGAATAATGCAGTGGACCACAGAATTTATTGCTTCCGCTAGTTGGGACTTAGTGGTATTTGCTAATCTATATTAGTAAAGGGAGCTTTTACCTGGTCCCTTCTTTCCCCAAAGATGCTTATTCTATAAATGAAGATTTCAAGTGGTATGAAGAAACTGAAGCTTATCTGGTGGGAGTGTATGTGGGTGTTAGTGTGTGTGAGTATGTAAACACCCACCTATCTGAACCAGACTAAAATGCAATTGGAAAATATTTAACAAAATAAATAAAAATACAACCAAACATAGATAACATTACATTTCTAAACTAAGTCACTGTGGCCTACAGGGATCCTTTTGTATGGATTTGTAGCCCTGTTTCTATTTGCCTTTGACATCACTGCTTTAAAATCAGTCACAAGAGAAATAGTGGAAAGAAGTAATTGGTGTTTAGCCTGGAGAAGTAAAATCTTAGAAAAAGCATGTGAAAACAGAAAGAGGAAAAAAAAGAATCTTAAGATACTTGAAGGGCTGTTTTCTAGAAAAGGAATTCTTTTTCTTAGCTCAAGAGAGCATGACTGAATTTATAAGGAGGCAGATTTTGACTTAACAACAATTAGGGCATCTTAAATATGCATATGTGGGATGCTTTGTGAAGAAATAAATTAACTATCCCTGGAATTATTCAAGTAGAGGCTTCTTGACACCAGATAGAGGAATGTTGTAGATTACTACTTTGGGAGATTAATTAGATGACTTTCAGTTTCCCTTCCAACTCTAAGATTCCATGATTCCTTTTAATTAATGTGTTTTGACTTCAGACATCTCAGTAACTTTTAGTGTTTTTCAAATGTGTATTTAAGATCTCATATTAAGAAACTGGGACATTTTTAAAAAGAGACTAATTAAGTACTCCAAAGCAAAAGCAAGTTTGATTTATAGTCTAAAGATAATGATTTTTAATACATACAAGGCCAAAACCTAATAATGAGTAGAACACAACTGAGCTAACAGAAAAATGTTTCTTTATATAGCTTTTTTTTTCCACACTGTAACTTGGAGCTTTGTGCCATATTTGGGTGGCTCCCCCTCTTCCAACTGTCAATTTATACATGTAGGTTTTCACAGTATCTTCTTTGGTATGGTATTCTGGTTTGAAAAAATGGCCATTATTCTTAGTTTTCTGGTAAAAGTGAATGGCTCAACTTTGATTCTGCTTCCAAGATACATATTTGAAAATTGCTTTAGAATCTAAACTTAATTTTCCATATTTATTGTATAGGAATAATGTAGTACTACTTGTAGCACAAATTTGTTGTGATCAAATGAGTTAAATATGAGTATTTTAAAAAATTAAGAGTAATTCAAACAAATACCACATCAATATAATTGACTAATAAAAACATTGTTGGCAATAATGATATTGTGTTTGATTCCTCTCTTTTATGTACCATCACTAAAGGAAAATGAAAAATCCACTAAAACTAAAAATACCACAAAACTTTAATGCCTGCTTCCAATGGAGATGAATGCAAATAGAGTCACTAATATGCCTACCCTAGGATAAAAGTTTGTTCTTCTCTGTGGGCTTATTTTCTTTCCATTTTTTAAATGGATGAATTTTTAACAAAACTGATAAATGTAACACTCAAATTACAAAATATTACTTCAAAACTTACAAGCAAAATGACACTAAAGACTGAATAATAACGTGGTAGAGATACATTTTTGTAATTTGCAATTTATTTAAAAAAAATGAAGGTTGTGTGCTTAATCGTTAACAAGGCAGTACTAAGCCCACTGTTTTTACCCTGAATCTTGTTTACTTCTTTTCAGCCAACAGGGGCCAGTATGATCTTTTGTATTCAATGTCTTCATTTTATTTCGTTTTGTACAAGTTTTCCTATCTCTATTTAATTCTTCAATGTTAGTCATCCTTTATGGGTCAAAAATACCACTTTTTCCTTTTCATCTCCCTACCCTATTTCCATATCTAATCTGTGGCCAACTCCTGTGGATATTACATTCACAACATCTCTCTTATCTATTCCCTTGATGCAGCTGGCACTAAGAAGTGATCAGAAGCCCTGATCACCTTATTTCTATAGTATTACAATACTTTTCTGGTTGGTCTCCCTCTTTCAAGTCTCTCTTCCCTCCAGTCTAGCTTCTACTCAATAAACTCCAATGGTTGTTCATTACCTCCAGGTTCAAACATAATCCCCTCTTTGGCTTTTTCATATCAGAACGCTTCACGGTCTACACCTTTCTTACCTTTCCATTCTTATTACATTTTAGTCCTTATCCTCTGATTCAACAACAATGGCCTTCTTGCTCTTTCTCACTTTTCTTGCTACTATGTCATGTACAAAATAGGTGCTTAATGAATGCTTGTTGTACTGGATTCAACACCATCTTTATTTCAAACTTTTTGCTATTAAAAGTCTTGCCACTGGGGTGGAGTCAAGATGGCAGAGTTGAAACAGCACTTCTGCGGAGCTCCAGTGAGCACCACTTCAAAATTATGTAAAAGGGGGACTATGATTGACCTCTGGAGCTCCAGAACCCACAAAACGACACAGAGAATCTAACCTCCCGCTAAGGACAGCCTGGCAGCAAAGCAAGGAACAGCCAGTGCAGCGATCTGGAATCTGACAGAGCAGCCCTCTGGCAGCCAAGCCCAGGCCCACTTGAATTGTGGTTTTAGCCTGAGTGTGGCTTGACCAGCGGTGGCTGGAGGGATCCCAGAACACCAGGAGCTGTGGCATTTCCAGAATTCTCAACACATACATGCCTAGGACAAAGTGAGAGGTTAGTGCCCTATGGACTTTGGGACCAGTATTTGGAGAACGTGTTGGCTTCTTCCCCTGGGGGTAAGAAGCTGCTGAGGAGCCAGCACAGGTTGCGCCATTTTGCCCTGTTGCAGCTTCAGCTCTTGGCCTGCGAACTGTAGGGGGATCTGGCGATCAGTTTGGGGGGTAAGCGCTCTTGCTTTACCCTTCTTGGATCTGGATTGTGGTCTGGGGTAGAGGTCTTGGGGTGTGTGACCAACTTGCCAGAGTGTGTGGAGACTTCACAGAGGCCACCCAACTAATACCTCTGGAAGTTGAGAAAACCCCAACATTTGGGATGGAAGTTCCCCTGGCTGATGGCAAATCATACTGTGGAAATAAGCCCAAAAGTCAAGTAATACAGTGGCAACATGCCTAGGCAAAGGAAACAAAATAAACAGAAAAATGCAACATTAGACTCCTATTTTGGGGGCAAAGAAGATCGAAGCATGGAGCAGGAGGAGGACTGTGAGGTCAGAAATCCTGCATCAAAAGCCCCAAATGAAAATATGAGTGGGTTACAGGCCATAGAGGACCTTAAGAAGGATTTTAAAAACCAAATAAGAGAAGTGGAGGAAAAATTGGGAAGAGAAATGAGAAGGATGCCAGAAAAGTATGAAATGAGAGTCAGCAGCCTGACTGAGGAAAATAACACCTTAAAAATAGACTAACTCAAATGGCAAAAGAGGCCCAAAAAGGCAATGAGGAGAAGAATGCTTTAAAAAGCCAAATTTGCCAGATGGAAAAAGAATCTCAAAAGCTCACTGAGGAGATTCATTCCTTCAGAGTTATACTGGAGCAAATGGAAGCTAGTGACTTTATGAGAAATCAAGATGCTGTTAAACAGATCCAAACAAATGAAAGAATAGAAGGCAATGTGAAATATCTCATGGGAAAAACCACTGACCTGGAAAATAGATCCAGGAGAGACAATCAAAAAATTATTGGACTACCTGAAAACCATGATCAAAGAAAGAATTTAGAAACCATCCTTCAAAAAATTCTCAAGGAAAATTGCGCGGATATTTTAGAACCAGAGGGCAAAATAGAGGTTGAAAGAATCCACAGATCACCTCCTGAAAAAGATCCCAAAAAGACTACTCCTAGGAATATTGTAGCTATGTTCCAGAATTCCCAGATCAAGGAGAGAATATTACAAGCAGCCAGGAAGAAACAATTTCAATATTGTGGAAACACAATCAGGATAGCACAGGATCTGGAAGCTTCTACACTGAGGGATCAAAGGGCATGGACTATGATATTCCACAGGTCAAAGGACCTGGGATTAAAACCAAGAATCACCTACCCAGCAAAACTGAGTATCATGTTTCAGGGGAAAATTTGTTCATTCAGTGGAATAGAGGACTTTCAAGCATTCTTGAGGAAAAAAACCAGAGTTGAATAGAAAATTTGACATTCAGATACAAGTAGCAAGAGATGCTTGAGAAGGTAAACAGGGAAAAGAAATCAAAAGGAACTTATCAAAGTTGAACTATTAACATTCCTACATGGAAAAACAATAACTGTAGCTGGTGAAACTTTTCTCAGTATGAAAATAGTTGAAGAAGGGTATATGGGCATATGAATACATATGTGAATGTGTGTATATATGTTTTCAGGTATACTTAGATAGAGGGCACAGGTTGAATTTAATAGGAAGGGATGATACTTAAAAGGTGAGGTTAAGAGGTGAGAGAATAATGTGGTGAGGAGGAATGGGGAGAGACAATGGGGTTCACTGTCTCATGTAGAGGAGGCAGGGGAAGGTGGTTGCAGGGGAGGGGAGGAACAGGAAAGCAAAAAGGCAAAACCTTATTCTCATTGAATTTGGACCAGGGAGAGAATGACATGCATACTAAATAGGGTGTCCCACCCTACAGGAGCATGGTGGGGAGGGTTAAGGGCGAAGGTGGTGGAAGGGAGGGCAGATTGGGAGGAGGGAAGTTGGAAGCACCCACTTTTGAAAAGGGACAGGATCAAGGTGGGGAGTCGACCAAGTGGAAGGTGGGATGGGAGGGAGGGAAACGTAGTTAGTCTTTTACAATATATCTACTATGGTAATGTTTTGCATAGCTACACATGTACAGCATATACTGAGTTGCTTATCTTCCTTTTAAAATCAAATTTTTAAAAATATATAAATACTGTGATTAATACTATTTTGCATATAATTGGGGAATAAGATGTGCAGGCAATGGGGCTCAGGGATTCACCTCGCCCTACTGGAAAAGTCGAAGGGAGATGGGAGAAGAGATGGGAGAGAGCAGATTGGTTGAGGGGATATCCTGTATGACTGTTATTCTGGGGTGGTGGGTAGGGGAAAAGTGGGGAAAAAATTGTAACTCAAAATCTGACAGAAATGAATGATGTAAACCAGAAGTTAATAAAGCATTTGGAAAAAAAAGTCTTGCCACTATCAATATTTTTATAGAGATAGATTTTTTCCTCTAGTGCTTCTACAAATCATGATTTCATTGTGGGATTATTGTGTCAAAGGGCATGAATAATATATATATATATATATATATATATATATATATATATATACATATATATGCATATACACACACACATATTTTCTGAAAATGTATACAACATATTTTTTCTGAAGTCATCAGAACAAATCACATCCCCACTTAGGATGAATTAGGTGATTTGCTTTTCCATAGCCTGAACAGCATCAAATTTTACTCATCTTTATGGAATGAGTAAATGAAAAAAACATTTATTTATCCCTATTATTTACCAAGCACTAGGAATACAAATGCAGAAGTGGGATAGTCCCTGCCCTCAAAGAGATTACATTCCCACTAGGGAAGACAACATATGCAGAGTAAAGATACGTAGGGGAGTAAGGGCCAGGGATGTTTATTTATTTTGTTTTATTTTATTTGTTTGTAAATCATAGACATGAGGAATGAAGACATAAGAGAATGGCTTGATATGCCCTTTCCAGAAACAATATTGATTTATGGTTCCCAGAGAAAGAAGTAGAAGGCAGGAAGGAAGGTGGGGAGGGATACACATATGAGTTGAGTGGATTGGGATGGAGTTTAATGAATGGGTGATGCCAGCCAGATATGAGTTGGCACAAGCACATATATTTACATATTTTACCATCTTTTCAAATTGGTTAGATGTAGGTTGATAATCAAAAGTTATTTTGATTTGTATTTTTACTAGCAATTTTGAATACTTTGGTCCGTGGTTGTTGATAGTTTGTGTTTTTTCATTGAAAACTTTCTGTTTATAATCTTTGACCTCTAATACATTGTGGAATACCATTTAATCTTCTAGATTTTGTTAATTCCATATAGATTTTGGATGTTAGATTTTTATATAAAAATATTTAATGGAAACTTTTTTCCCAATCAAAGATACTTTTAAAGATGCTCACAGCAATGTTTGCTTGAATGCTTTTTATTTTAATATAATCAGTTCATCTGTTCTATCTTTTATAACTCCCTCTAGGTGACAGAAGAATATTAATATCTATGGTGGCAAAGGACATTTCCCTAATGTTTTCATGGTGTGCATTTAGATAATTTATACATTTTTTGAATTTGGGATAAATTCATTGTATGATATGATGATATAATCTATTTTCCTCCAAACTACTATATTCATTTTCATTTCTTCTACCTAAAGAGTCATTCATTGCCACAAAAAATGAATATTTAAATAAAACAAGGTTAAAAACAGTTCCCTAAAACAAATCAACCATTAGCTGAATCTGATAGTATATGAAATGTTATGCTCAAGGGAAACTATACAACATAAGGTCACAGGTGTTTATGTGAAATAATATCATATCTAGAACATGTTTCTTTCACAGAAAACCCACAATCAAACAGGGGTAACCCTCGGGCATCACTGGGATCTCTCATTTTTCTTAGCTGACTTCTTTCTGTGTTCCTAATACTGGAACAGTTTTTTTGCCTGATCAAATACACATTCACACACCCTGGCATTGACAAAGACAACTAAGGATGTGGTAGACATCAGATGCTGTTGCGGGCTACTAATGCTGCCATGGGGAAGCGTCCACCTCTTTCTCCTCCCCTCCTCTTTCTCCTTGAGAGTGCCAAAACTTCCACCACAGTCTATACCAAAATCCTCTTTCCTCCCATCTGAAGGTTGACATCACATTTCTTTTCTTTCTTTGTAATGACTACAAATCCCATGACTATTTTGGACAGCCAACCCCTTGTAGTCCTTCTAAGATTACAAAAAGGATGATGATGATAATGATGATGATGATGATGATAATGACAATGACCAGCATTTGTATAGGGCCTACTGTGTGTCAAGCACTGTTCTAAGAACATTACAAATATTATGCGATTTGATCCTTACAACCTCACAGCAACTCTGTGAGGTAAGTGTTATTATTATTCCCATTTTGCAGTTGAGGAAACTGAGGCAAAAAGAGGTTAAGTGACTTTCCCAGGTTCCCACAATTAGTATCTGAGGCCAGATTTTAACTCCAGTCTTCCTGACTCATGGTCCAGATGTCTATCCCCCACACCGCCTAACTACTTAAGTAATTGTATTCTTTATATCCATCTTAATGTGACACAATAATATTCTATTACACGAATGTGCCATAATTTGTTTAATTATTCCCTAATCAATTCCCTGCTTTGTTTCTAGTTTTTTCTCTTGGTATGGAAAATGTTGCTATGAATAATCTGTTACATATGAGATGTGCCATCAAGTTGCTTAGAATTTGTGCCACATAGTTGAATATCTGGATCAAAATAGATGTATATTATAGTTACCTGTTTTACTTAATGCCAAGTAACTTTCCAAAATTATTGGACCAACTCACACCTCTGTTAATAGTGTATTACTGTACTTGTCTTTCTACAAACTCTCCAATGTGGGTTATTCCCATCTTTTGTCATCTTTTCCAGTTTGCTGGGAGTGAGGTAAACTCAGAGATGGTTTGACTTGCAGTTACCTAGTTTTTACAATTTAGAGAAATCTTTCATACATTTCAGTTCTTTTCAGAACTCTTTGAATATATCCCTTGACCATTTATTGGTTGGATGACTATTGGTCTTATATTTGGGTTATTTCCCTATATATCTCAGATTTCAGACCAACTGTAGCTTCTTTCTCCCAGTTAAGGCAAACTACCCTAGCTGCTAAAGGGGTAAGTTACCTTAAGGGACAGACCAAAAGAGGCTCCAAGCAGTTCAAACCACTACTAATACCTCTGCTGGCATTTCCCCACAGACACCTTAGTGGAGACCTAGTTCTCTGTGCCCTTGTATACCAGAAATAATAATTCTTGATTGTGAGAACTACCTTACTTTTATCTTTCTTGTGTGCTGTGCACATAGTAAGCATTCAGTGTTCTTTTCATTCTTTAATTCATGAATTTAGCAGAGATATTTGAAAGAAATATTTTCTCCCCTGTTAACAACATCCCTTTTTATCCTAAGTATATTTTGTTCATGCAAAAGTTCTTCAATTTCATGTAAACATAATTATCCATTTTGTTTTTAATAAAGAAATCAATTCCTTATTTAATTAAGAATTATCTTGGTATATACTTTCATACTTGGTGTATAATGCAAAAGTTGACATAGATAAAAGGCAAAAAAGTATTGGTAATTATGGGTCAGGATAAAGGAATAAACCAAAAATAACATATATGATTCATACATTTTGGATATTTTCATTGAGAAAAGAATCTGAAGAATATGTCAGGTACAAAACAGTGTCATAAAAGTTTTATTACATTTTAATAGACAGGAAATGGCTTGTTATAGACATGAATATAATTCCTGAATACTTTTATGTACAGTCAGATCACTGATGAGTTAGAGCAAAGATCAAAATTAACATAAAGCTAGAAGAAGAAAGAATAAAAATGAGAAAAATCCATAGTATGCAATTAAAACAACTCCAACCTGACCTTTTAAAGTGAGTTATTGATACCTCAAATTGGATAGTAGATGGAAGAAAAGATATTGACTCATTCCACCTGATTCCAAATATAAGTTTAAGCTATGCAAATAATTTTCTATAATGAGATCAAAGGAATCTAAAACCTCATTAGTCAGCAAATATTTGATTTGCTTGACAAGTGGAAAGGTCTGGAACCCATTACAAAACTCATTTAGAATATAACTGCTTTTGTAAAATCTTAAGGGGAAGGATAGTGGAAGATTATGAACAGTATTGCTTTATAGAACAGTGAGAAGTAATGGCATGGTGAAAATGTTTAAAGAAATTATGTTGTCTTAAAGTAATGAAAAAAGAAAACCTTTAAGACAGGAGATAAAATATGGGAAAGATTTGCAAATCTTTTTTTTAAACAAATACTTTTTAACATCAAGTATTTTGGAACTACTACCCCTATACTTATAGTCCCAAATGTGCTGTCAGAAAAAGTGGAAATGGCACTGAAGAAAAAAATTAAGGTTAGAAATGGAACTAGACTAGACTAAATGAAAATGGATGTCTATACTTAAGAAAATAATTTTGAGAACATTGGTTGATAAACTCTTGAAATACATGAAAATTTTTTTAAAAGTTAAAGAAAAAATGTCATACTTATTCTTTACAGAAAAAATTAAGAGAACATCAACCTATCCCTGTATGTACTTTCTCATATATATGAAAATGTTCTGTCAAAAATCTACTCATATATTACACATGTCTTAGATAAGGGTATTAGAAAAGACTTAGGGTTCCTAAAGTGACGTTCTATGATAGACCACATCATTGCTATCACACAACTAGCAGAAGGACACAGAATATCAGATCCCACCATACCTTATTGTTTATTAACTTTATATAAAAGAAGCATTTGATTTAGTAGAGTGAAATTCTGCCTTAGAGACTCTTTACCAAAAAGGTGACTTCCATTAAAGAGAAGTCTTAAAATTTTGACAAATTATAAATTTCTTGAAATATATAAGAAAGATAATCTTGTTTGATAACCCACTGATCATTAGTATCCCCTAAAGCATGAAATAAGAACTTTGCTACTGTCATGGAAGAGTTATAGTATGGGGTCCTGGTCTGAGAAATTTCTAATAGATGGTGAGGTCTTCTAGATTTTTCTGCTTGCAAATTATGTTGCTGATTGTTTGACATCTCAGGACATGGTCAAGATTCCTAAATGACACCAAGTATTACTCAAAAGAATTTAGTCTACCTGTCCACACAGGAAAAATCAAATGAAGGAAGAATTCTGAGTGACCAGAATGATATGCACCCATATCCCATAAAATCACACACACACATGCACACACACATATACATGTGGCTGTGTATCTTGTGTAGATACTACAAATATGCTCAGAACTTCACAGGAGGAAGAGAAGAGATTGGATTGCCTTTGGGAAATTTCATTGTTCTTTAAATAACCTCAATTACATACAGATGAGGAACCAGTAAAGAAATTATTGGAAAACCACTATTATCAGATTGGTTCTGGGAATTGTGAAATCAAAGTTGCCTAGTCAGAGGAGGTATACAGACAGCAATAACAACAGAAAGGAGGGAGAAGCATAATAGCTAGTGGACAAGGTGGGACTAGGGGTTGTAGCGAATATTAATAAAGCACATATAGCAGAGCATCCTGAGGGGGTGTATAGTGCCAATAAGATATTCACAGAATTGATGGCAACTGTGAATATGCTGGCATAATTCTGAATTACAAAATATAACAGACTCTCCATAAAGAATACAGAAGCAAAACATTTATTCAGACACTGGAAAGCCAAATTCCATCGCCAGAAAACCTGTTTCATCATAGCAACAAAGAAATCTATACACAGTAACACTACAGAGAGCACCACCATCCCACTGCCTTCCCACAAATTCTCACAAGCCTATCTGTTTCCTTGCCTGTGTCCTCTCTCCTCCCTCCATTCTAACTACTCTGACTCCCATCTTCCTCTCAGCTTTGCTCCACCCTTCCTGCTCCACCTGTTCAGCAAACTTCTCCAACCACAAGCTCCATGTGATTACATTCAGCCTGTTACTGAGCAGGGAAGATCTTCAAATTCCCTTAGGCCTATTAAGCGACAGGGAAGGTCTTCAATTTACCATTACCATTACAGGGTAGTAACCACCAAAACAACTACCAGCTATTTTAAAGAAGGACATGGAGAAAACAGTTTTAGATGCTATGGCAGCCTAGCTTGCAGGATGATATCATTGAATGGAGAGTGATCTTCTAATGGTCTGAGATGACTATTTTGTAAGAGACTTTTAATGTACATGACACAGCTATTTCTGATTGTATTTAGTGGCTGATTTAATTTTCTCCTTACTACCCTGATAAATGTTTAAAAGTATTATTAGGTGTCAGCATTTTTGACAGATAATATTGAAGTAGAAGAAGTGGACACTTTCTATCTGTCATAGTTATACCATCTGTGGAAAGCAATGATTTTTCCCTTCTTCATTCTTCTTATTGAAAACATTCCATTAAAAATCCCACCTCTTGTTTGGTTATTCTTAGGCCTTTTTTTTGTAAACCTTAATTAACACTGACCTTTGTCCTTTCTGATGTTAATTTTAGAATCCCATTCTTGTGTATTTATCCATATTTTGTACTCCAATTTACTTTTTGGTTTGTATACTTTTTATGGTCAGAGTCAACAAATAGATTACTGTACAACAATATAGGCATTTTTAGATACTTCTTCCTTTTCTTATTCATCAGATGATTTTTTTTTTTTTGCTTTTTTGTTTTTGGAGGGCAATTGGGGTTAAGTGACTTGCTCAGTCACATGGCTAATAAGTATGTCAAGTGTCTGAGGCTGGATTTGAACTCAGGTCCTTCTGACTCCAGGGCCAGTGCTCTATTCACTGCGCCACCTAGCTGCCCATCCTCAGATGATTTTTGACAGAATTTTATTTTGGAAGGCCTCTCATCCCATTTTAACTATGTTCCCATTAATTCATACCAATCACTACATCCCCCCAAAACCTATTTTTCTTTTCTTTTCTTTTCCTTTTTTTGCATTTTGGAGGGCAGTTGGGGTTAAGTGACTTGCCCAAGGGTCACATGGCTAGTTTTTTTTTGTGTTGTGTTTGGGGCCGGATTTGAACTCAGGTCCTCCTGACTCCAGGGCCAGTGCTCTATTCACTGTGCCACCTAGCTGCCCCATATGAAGAAGCCTCTCTGTTGGGGAATTGAACCCTGGCCTCTTGCATGACAGGCAGGGATACTGACCATTATACCAACGAGGAAGGTTGAAACCTATTTTTCTAGTGAGGGCATATGTCTCTTTGTCTTGTACTGCTTATTATGAATTCTAAGATGACATGGTCACTTCAATCTAAGGTGTTTGCCATTCCAACTTGACTAACTATATCTTCCCTTAAACATCAGAATTAAGTTCACAGTAGCAGTTCCCTTTTGATGCTTCCTCTATTTTCTGAGGAATGAATTTGTCAGCAAGGCAAGAATTTATAAATTGCTCCGCTTTCAATATATTGAAACTTTTAACAGACATCTAGCAAATAGTTGTGGTATTCCATCTCTACTATAACATTCTCTGAATTTTGTGATCTGTGTAGGAAATATTTTTTTTATTCTACATTAGGCTCAGCAGTATGTATTACTTCTGTTATTTTATCCTTACCTACATACCTCTCCCTTTTTATGTTTAATCTCTCTTGTCTTTATGACATACAGTTTGACTCTCCCAATCTTTCATTTAGACAAATTTCTTTTAAACTAAGATATATCTTTTATTATTCTAGTTGTAAATCCATCCCATCAAGTCTCAGTCATATTTATGAGATCATATATTGTGCTGAATTTAAGTCTATTTTATATGTTACTATGCATTGATATGTGGATATCAATGACCTTTAAATGTTTTTACTGATCCTTTCTTCTATTGTTTTGTCCTGCAAACTAGTGAGTTCTTTCTATCTTTTAAATATTATATCCATTTTCTTTCATAGTAATGATAGTATATAGCTATTTCAAACTCTAAAATGTTAATTTAAAGCCCTCTTGATCAAGTCTGAAAATCTACTGCACATATGCCTTCTCGTTTTCATGAGATCCACTCTCTCTTTTTATGAGCTCATCATTCTGTTATCTCAATCCAGAAAACCAAATCTTGTCTTTCTATGCCAGCAATTCACTTTTCACAATCTCTCTTCACTTTCAAAGTCATGATCTTTAATACCAGGTTCTGCTTCTTCTTCAGAAGATCTGGTTTTATCCTTTATGGGAAGAGCTTCATACATATTGTATAGATAGCTTCATTGATTTTATAGTTTCTTCTAGTAATCTCCTAGTAATTACCCTTTTTTAAAAAAAGCAATTGGGGTTAAGTAACTTGCTCAAGGTTACATGGCCAGTCATTATTTATGCATGGGCACTCATTTTCTGAGACCGGATCTGATCCCAGGTCTTCCCAACTCTAGGGCCGGCACTCTTACTCACTGCGCCACCTAGCTGCCCCTAGTAATCACCTTTTAATTAATTATTATTCTCTATGTCATATTTTTTCTGTTTATCAGTTTGTTTATACTGTTTTAAAATACCTAGTCCCTATGCACAGTTCTTCCACCCTCCCTTTCTCACTGCTGCCATTGCTTTATGAATTATTTCTTCTACTCTGCCAGGGACTCCTTCTCCTTGTCAACCAAATACAAGGAATACTTAACCAAGTCTTTTCACTTTCTTCTCAAACAGGAAGATTATCTTGTTTGAATAAAACCCGTGGTATGGGAAGAAGATAACCATAGATAACACAAGCCCTGTGAGTCATCCAAATGAGTCTGCATATTGATATCCAAATATCACTGTTGACCGCTTGTCTCATGTTTGAATAATATGAAAGCTATTTTTTGAGAAATTTATGCTACTGTCTGATACTTATATGAACTATATATTAAAATTAGTTGTAGTTCATGTGTTCCCAACTGAAGAAAATTTATCACTTAGACTAAAGAAAATAAGGTTGCTCTCACACAGAAAATTGGTATGTCCTGTATTGTCTGCCTGTGGTGTGATCTTTTCTCTAGCCCTTTGCTAATTTGTACTTGTATTGGCAAGCCTTAAGTTCCCAGATAAGAGCATGTTATGTGTCTACAACCCAAAACTCTTTTCAATTCAATGATTATATCACATGCTAGGTGGACATTCAGGACAACCCTCTAAGGACATATTACTGCAACTCCTTAATCTGTAAGGAGGGACCAGAGAGGATTTAAGTGCTCCACTGCTCCAGCCAAATGGATTTCCCTCCCTCCTTTTTGTATGTGTCTCTCTGATTATAATACCAAGTATAGGACCCTTTGCTGTTCATTCATTACAAATTGTTAATTCTTGGTACCTATAATGCACTCTTTCCACATCTTAGAATGAACAATGAAGGAGCATTTATTAAGTGCTTAATTTCTCTCTCTCTCTCTCTCTCTCTCTCTCTCTCTCTCTCTCTCTCTCTCTCTCTCTTTGCTTTTTAGAGGGGGAAAGGCAGGGCAATTGGGGTTAAGTGACTTGTCCAAGGACACAGGGCTAGTGTTAAGTGTCTGGGGCTTGATTTGAATTCAGGTCCTCCTGACTCCAGGGCTGGTGCTCTATTCACTGCACTACTTAGCCACTTCTAAGTGCTTAATTTTTGACACAAACAGTGCTAAGGGCTGTGGAAACACAAGGAAAAAAAAACACATAGTGCTTTATTTCAAGGAGTCAAACTAATTGGGAGTCACAGTCAATAAACATTTCTTAAGTATCTGTGTGACAGGTACTGTGCTAAGCATACAAAGAGAGGCACAAAATAATCTCTGCCTTCAAAGATCTCACAATCTAATGAGGGAAGATGACTCATAAAAAGAAAACAAAGAAGGGTTGGGATAGGGTAGCCACAGGGGACACGATGAAGTGCTGCAGTGCAGGAAGGAAATGACCTCAGGAGGCATGAATTATAGAGTTGATTTCATCCTGCAGAATGATTATGAATTCTAGGAGAGCAGCTGGGTAGGAAATGATAAAGTGAATGGCCTGGGCATCCTCCTTTAATGGTGGAAGATGTGGGAGGAGATCTCCAGTATCCCCCTTTCTTCCTCTCTAATAAGGACCAGGGATGCTCAGGAAGTGTAAATTTCAGAGTTGATCTGGGAAACAAAATTGAGAGTTCATCCCACCCACACAGATGGATGATAAGGTCTGGAGGTCCTTAGACTTAAGGAATGGCATAAATAATATAGCAAGTAGGAATTCTTTTTTTAAAAATTTAGTTGAGAAAATTCTGTACTACAGAATTTACAATCAAGAAAATTTGATATAGTAGAAGGCATGTAGGTGTGAGCTCCAGAGAGTCATGGTTCTGTTCTGCTACTTGCCATTTCTGTGACCTGGGGTAGGTCCCTTGGCCTCTTTGGGGGTGGATCAGGAGATAGCTAAGTTCCATTACAGTTCTGAATCGATGATCCTATCATCATGTATGGTAGGCCCAACAGATATCATTCTAATTTTTCATATAAAATCTGTGATGTTCAGAGATATAAGTGACTGACCCAAGCCATCTTGCTAGCAAGTTGGAGAGGCAGGACTGTTGCCTGTAGCTTTTGGCATGCAGCCAGTTACCTGCTTTACACAGACACTGCTTCCAACTACTAGATTTTCTTAATTTTTTAAAAATAAATTTTTACTGATGTCTTCCAGGTCTTACATCATCATAGTTATTACAAGCATTCCTTCTCCTAGAGAGCTATCCAATATAAAACATAGTATATATAGAAAGCAAAAAAATTAAACATAAACTGACCAAGACATTGAAAAAGTCTGAAAACATATACAATGTGTAACTCCTGTGGACCTCCTACCTCCATGAAGTGTTGGATTAGGGATGTCCTCTCATATCTCTTCATTCAACTCCTGTTTGATCCTTTATAATTTTATTACATTTGCTTTTAAATTATCTCTCCTGGATCTATATTCCAAGTCAGTGGTTTTTCCAGTGAGATATTTCACATTGCCTTCTATTTTTTCGTTTGTTTGGATCTCTTTTATAATATCTTGATTTCTCATAAAGTCATCAGCTTCCATTTGCTACAGTCCAATTTTGAAGGAATGATTCTCTTCAGTGAGGTTTTGCCCATCTGGGCAATTCAGCTTTTTAAGGCATTCCTCTCCTCATTGCCTTTTTGAGCCTTTTTTGCCATTTGAGTTAGTCTATTTTTTAAGGTGTTATTTTCTTCAGTATTTTTTGGGTCTCTGTTAACAGGCTGTTGACTCACTTTTCATGATTTTCTTACATCATTCTCATTTCTCTTCCCAATTTTTCCTCTACTTCTCTTACTTGATTTTCAGAATCCTTCTTGAGCTCCTCCATGGCCTGTAACCAGTGCCAGCCAATTATTTGACTTTTGAGCTCTTTGCCACTGCAAAACTCTGCCTCCAGAATGGAAAGAGCTGTGTTCTAAATCATTGGGGTTTTCGCAAATGTTGTCAGAGCTATGAGGAGGGCACCCTCTCTACAGACATCCCAAGCTCTGGCACACTGGTCATATACCCCAAGACCACCACCCAAGACTGTGATCCAGATCCAAGCAGGTCAAGCAAGAGCGATCACCCTCTGAATGGTTGCTTGGTTCCCCTATGATCTGCAGGCCAGGAGCTCTGAAGGGAGCCTAATTTCTGCCAGATTTATTTTCAGTTTTCCCAGAAGGTTTTTTTTTTAAATCAAATAAGGTGTTTTTCTTATGTAATTTATATTTTCCACTTTATCAAACACTGGGTTATTGAGTTTCATTTTTTTCTAATTCTCCCTTGTCTAGTCTTTTCCATTAATCTATCTATTTTTAAAACCAATACCAGATGGTTTTGATGAGTGTAGCTTTATAATGTAATCTCAAATCTGGAAGTGATATTCTGCCTTCATCCTTACTTCTTTTCATCATTTCCTGTGTTATTGTAGCTCTTTTGTTTTTTTCAAATGAAATTTATTATTATTTCATCAAGTTTCATAAAGTATCCCCTTGGTAATTCTATTGATAGAGCATTAAAATATAAATTCATTTTGGTAGTATTGTCATTTTTATTATATTGACATGGCATCATCATGAATACTGAATATTCTTCCATCTGTTTAAGCTTTTTCTTTAAGGAGAACTTTGTAATTAAATCTATACAAGTCCTTTGTGTGTTTTGGTAGGTCATTTCCACAGATATTTCATACATTTTAGTTATATGGAAAGAGTTTTCTTTTTAAAAATTATTTCTTCTTGTGTTTTGTTTTTATATAGAAATTATAAAAACCGCGACTCACCCGGGTCTGGGCTCTGCTCCCAGAGCACTGTGCTGGCCACTCCCAGAGCGCTACACTGGCCTCTCCCTGCAGGGCTGCTGGGCTGTCCTCCACAGGAGGTCAGCTTCTCTGTGTTTGTTCTGTGGGTGCTAGAGCTCCAGAAGTTGTTCAGAGTCTCCTTTTACATGATTTTGAAGTGGAGTGGGGGAGAGCACCTTGGAAGTGCTGTTTCTACTCTGCCATCTTGGCTCCACCCCCTCTGTTTCACATTTTTTAATCAATGGCAGTTTTCCTTGAGAATTCTTGAAGGGTGATTTCTAGGTTCTTTCTTTGATCATGGCTTTCAGGTAGTCCAATAATTTTTAAATTGTCTCTCCTGGATCTATTTTCCAGGTCAGTGGTTTTTCCCATGAGATATTTCACATTGCCTTCTAATCTTTCATTTGTTTGGATCTGCTTAACAGCATCTTGATTTCTCATAAAGTCACTAGCTTCCATTTGCTCCAGTCTAACTCTGAAGGAATGAATCTGCTCAGTGAACTTTTGAGATTCTTTTTCCATCTGGCAAATTCGACTTTTTAAGGCATTCTTCTCCTCATTGCCCTTTTGGGCCTCCTTTGCCATTTGAGTTAGTCTCTTTTTTAAGGTGTTGTTTTCCTCAGTCAGGCTGTTGACCCTCATTTCATACTTTTCCTGCATCCTTCTCATTTCTCTTTCCAATTTTTCCTCCACTTCTCTTATTTGATTTTTAAAGTCCCTCTTAAGGTCTTCTGTGGCCTGCAACCTGCTCATGTTTTCCCCTGGGGCTTTTGGAGCAGGACTTCTGACCTCACAGTCCTTTTCCCGCTCTATGCCCTCAAAATAGGAGTCTAGGGTTGCATTTTTCTGTTTCCTTTGCCTTGGCATGTTGCCACTTAATTACTTGACTTTTGGGCTTGTTGCCACACTATGGCTTTAGGGCCAGATAGAGGAATTTTTGTCCCGAACGTGTGTGTGGGGGGCAACTTCCGTTTCTGGCAAGCTGTAAACCCACCCATGACTTCCGCCCTAGATCACAATCCACATCTAGGGAGGTTAAGGCAAGAGTGATTACCCCCCAAGACTGATCGCTGGATCTCCCTACAATTTGCAGGCCGGGAGCTAGAGCTGCCTCTGAAAACCACAGAATGGTGTGTCTCCTCAGTGGCTTCTAGCCCCCAGGGGAGGGAGCTGACGCATTCCCCAAATACTGGTCCCAAAGTTCATAGGACACTAACCTCTTACTTTGTCCTAGGCATGTCTATGTTGATAATTCTGGAGTCACCACAGCTCCTGGTGTTCTGGGGTTCCTCCAGCCGGTTGCTGGCCCTGCCGCCCTGGGGCTAAAACCTCAGATCACGCGGGCAGGGCTGCTGGGCTGTCCTCAGCAGGAGGTTAGGTTCTCTTTGTCGTTCTGTGGGTGCTGGGGCTCCAGAAGTTGTTCAGAGTCCCCTTTTACATAGTTTGGGGGGAATCTGGGGGCAGAGTGGCTTGGATGAGCTGTTTCTACTCTGCCATCTTGACTCCGCCCCCCATTTTTACATAATTTTTAATAGTTTCTATGATCTGTTCTTTGATCCACTTATTATTTGGGGTTTTACTGTTAATTGTACATTTGGGTCTGGTTTGTAAAAGATGTATTAACTATTTCTGTATTTTTACACTTGTTTGTAATATCTCTCTACCTTGGTACATAGTCAATTTTGTAAAAGTTTCATGTGATACTAAGAAATATGTGTATTCTTTTGCTGTCTTATTTAGAAAATGCCACAAATCTTTTTTTCTTTTGTTTTAAACAAATACTTTATTACCTTCTGGTTTACATCATTCATTTCCGCCAGATTTTGAGTTACAATTTTTCCCCATTTTCCCTCTACTCACCACCCTACAATAACAGTCCCACAAGATATTCCCTTATCCAATCTGCTCTCTCCCATATCTTCTCCCATAACCCCCTCGACTTTTCCATTAGAGCAAGGTGAGTCTCTGTGCCCCAATGCCTGCACATCTTATCTCCCAATTACGTGCAAAATAGTTTTAATAATAGTATTTATATATATTTGAAACATTTAATTTTTAAACCTCGAATTTCAGATCCATTCCCTTCCTCCCTTGTCACCCATTCCCTCTGGGAAGATAAGTAATTCAGTATGTGTTGTACATGTATAGCTATGCAAAACATTACCATAGTAGATATATTGTAATAGGCTGCTTATAATTCCCTCCCACCCATCCCACCCCCCACCTGGTCCATTTCCTACTTTGATCCTGTCCTTCTTGGAAAGTGGGTACTTCCAAGCTCCCCTCCTCCCAGAATGCCCTCCCCTCCATCAACCCCCTTCTGATCCCCCTTCCCCCTACTCTCCTGCAGGTTGAGATATCCCATTTAGTATGTATGTCATTCTCTCCCTGAGCCAAATCCAATGGGAATTTGGTTTTGCCTTTTTGCCTTCCTGTTCTTCCCCTCCCCTCAAACCACTTCCCCTTGCCTCTTCTACATGAGATAGTTTACCCTACCCTGTCTCTCCCCATCTCCTCTTGCCACTTTCCTCTCTCACCTCATAATTTCACCCCTTAAGTATCCTCCCTTCCCAACAAATTCAACCTATGCCCTCTATCCATGTATAACTGTAAACATATATACACACATTCACATATATATTCATATGCCCATATACCCTTCTTCCATTATTTTCATACTGAGAAAGGTTTCATCCATCACAGTTATTGTTATTCCATATAGGAATGTAAATAGTTCAAATTTGATAAGTCCCTTTTGATTTCTTGTCCCTGATTACCTTCTCATGCATCTCTTGCTTCTTGTGTCTGGATGTCAAATTTCCATTCAACTCTGGTTTTTTCCTCAAGAATGCTTGAAAGTCCTCTATTCCACTGAATGACCATATTTTCCCCTGAAACAAAATACTCAGTTTTGCTGGGTAGGTGACCCTTGGGTTTATTCCCAGCTCTTTTGCCCTCTGGAATATCATATTCCATGCCCTTCGATCCCTCAGTGTAGAAGCTGCCAGGTCCTGGGCTATTCTGATTGTGTTTCCACAATATTGAAATTGTTTCTTCCTGGCTGCTTGGAGTATTTTCTCCTTGATCTGGGGATTCTGGAACCTGACTATAATATTCCTGGGAGTTTTCTTTTTGGGATCTTTTTCAGGAGGTGATCGGTGGATTCTTTCAACCTCTATTTTGCCCTCTGGATCTAAAACATCAGGGCAGTTTTCCTTGAGAATTTCTTGAAGGGTGATTTCTAGGTTCTTTCTTTGATCATGGCTTTCAGGTAGTCCAATAATTTTTAAATCATCTCTCCGGGATCTGTTTTCCAGGTGAGTGGTTTTTCCCATGAGGTATTTCACATTGCCTTCTATTCTTTCATTTGTTTGGATCTGTTTAACAGCATCTTGTCATTAAAGTCATTAGCTTCCTAAAGTCATTAGCTTCCATTTGCTCCAGTCTAACTCTGAAGGAATGAATCTCCTCAGTGAGCTTTTGAGATTCTTTTTCCATCTGGCAAATTGGGCTTTTTAAGGCATTCTTCTCCTCATTGCCCTTTTGGGCCTCCTTTGTCAGTCTATTTTTTAAGGTGTTGTTTTCCTCAGTCAGGCTGTTGACCCTCATTTCATACTTTTCCTACATTCTTGTCATTTCTCTTCCCAATTTTTCCTCCACTCCTCTTATTTGATTTTTAAAGTCCTTCTTAAGGTCCTCTATGGCCTGTAACCCGCTCATATTTTCCTTTGTGGCTTTTGGAGCAGTATTTCTGACCTCATAGTCCTCCTCCTGTTCCATGCTTCCATCCTTTTTGCCCCCCAAATTGGAGTCTAATGTTGCATTTTTCTGTTTATTTTGTTTCCTTTGCCTAGGCATGTTGCCACTTAATTACTTGATTTGGGGCTTTTTGCCACAGTAGGACTCTGCCACCAGACAGGGGAGCTTCCGTCCCGAATGTTGTGGTCTTCACAACTTCTGGTTCTGGCAAGTTGGATGCCCACCCCAGACCTCCTGCCCCAGATCACAATCCAGATCCAAGCAGGTCAAAGCAAGTGTGATTAACCCCCAAGACTGATTGCTGGATTTCCCTACAGTTTGCAGGCCAGGGGCTGGAGCTGCCACTGAAACTGCAAAATGGCATGTTTCCTTAGTGGCTTCTAGCTCCCAGGGGAGGAAGCCAACGTGTTCCCCAAATACTGGTCTCAAAGTCCATAGGGCACTAACCTCTCACTTTGTCCTAGGCATGTCTGTGTTGATAATTCTGGAATCGCCACAGCTGCTGGTGTTCTGGGATCCTTCCAGCCAGCTGCTGGTCCGGCCACCCTGGGGCTAAAACCACAGCTCGCTAGGGCCTGGGCTTAGCTCCCAGAGCAGTGTGCTGTTGGTTCCCAGCGGGCTGTGCTGTTGGTTCCCACAGCACTGTGCTGGCTACTCCCTGCAGTGCTGCTGGGCTGTTCTCAGCTGGAGGTTAGCTTTTCTGAGTCGTTCTGTGGTTGCTGGGGCTCCAGAAGGTGTTCATAGTCCCCTTTTACATGGTTTGGAGGTGATCTGGGGGGAGAGCACCTTGGTAGTACTGTTTCTACTCTGCTATCTTTGCTCCGCCCCCTCTTTCTTTTTTTTTCAAGCGATTGGTGTTAAGTAACTTGCTCAAGGTTACATGGCTAGTTATTTATGTTTGGGTGCTAAGTAACTGAGACTGGAACTGATCCTGTGTCCTCTTGACTCTGGGGCCAGTGCTCTTACTGTGCCACTTCACCACCCGCACACATATTTTAACTTCAGTTTCTCCAGTAAATTGTTTATCCCAGATTGTCTCTTTTATTCATCTTTCTATTAGATTTATCCCAAACTGATAGCATGATATTGAAATCTCCTATAATTATTATATTGGTCTCCACCTCTCATAGTTCAGAATATGTTTCCTTTATGAATTTCAATATTAAGGTATTTGTAATGTTTAAGTTTATTACTGATTTTTTTTGCTTATGTTTCCTTTCCACATAACAATTTCCTTGTTCATCTCTTTTTAATTTTTCAATGGTTGTTTTTACTTTTTTGGATGGCATGATTACAAATTTGGCTCTTTTTTTTTGCATTCACTTGATACATGGTCATTTTTTTCCTCTATCACCTGTTTCATTTTGTTCATGTCTTTTTTGTGTATGTATTTTTTTGGTAAGCAACAGATTGTAGGGCTTTTTTTTTAATATTCAGCCTGTCACTCTCGTTTTATTGGATTATTTAATATTCACGTTTAATTTTGTTAAATTTAGGTTTATATTTTCCTCTATTTATTTGTAATTTTGTTTTTTTTTCCCTCCAAGTTATGCTTTCCCTCCCTCTTCTGTTGAAAGCATAATACTATGATCCTTCAGTTTGCCTTAATCTTTTTTTAAGGTGTACCTGTTCCTACTGGTTCTCTTCCCACATCTCTGATCCCCTATGCTCATTTATTACCCCTTTGCCATTTGGGTTTTTGCTTATTCTTCTTTTGTACTTTTATCTGGTTTTGTAATTATTTACCCCATTTTTCTTCTCAGTTAATAAAATAGATTCCCTCTTCTCTCTTCTTCAACTAGTCCTATTAATTAGATTTTAAAATTTCATTTTTGGTGCCCTTTTCTAAAAAGGATTTCTCTTATTCTCTTCCTTATTTATCCTTGATTTCTATTTACTTCAGACCCTCATTCTCTGATTCATGACTCTTAAAATTTTCCAGTCTCTCTTTCTCTGTATTCCTCATATAATCAAAGCTTCCAGTGTATCCATTCCAGGTTCTCCCCTCTAGGTAACATTTGCTCCTGCCCTGTAGAGCATGCTCCATGGATTCCCTTTTTCCATTTCACCACACTCCCAGGACAATGACCATGTTAGCAGGTGTCAGAGAGGACACAGTATAGTGGTAGTGCCTCTCCCACTGTATATCTGATTATGTAACCCATCACTGATCTATATACTTCTCTGGTTACCCCCTTTTTTTCGCCCAGGTGCTTCCAGATCTCTGTGCGTCCATACTCTCCTACTACCCTAGGTGACAGTTGCCCCCAGGAGCTCAAACTCCCCAACTCCCATTGTAGAGAAAGTAGACTTTCAAGTACCAGATTCTCCAAGCCACATCCATTACAAGGTCCCCATCACTTCACTCCTAGGAACATTCACTATTGAAACCCCCTCATACCGCCAAAATAAAGCCTCTTTACTCCCCGTTTTTGATTCTTCTCCCTTCCTCCTCATCTATTCTCCTGCAGGCTCTTCTTCTCTTTCTCAGACCACAGCGGTACTTCCTCTTATTGTTAAAACTTGATCCGACCCCAGAACATCACACGTTCCTCTCTATCCTCTTGTGGTTCTCTTACCCCTTTTTATGTACCCTCCTATGTACCCTTATGTTGTGTTTCCATAAAACAGCAACAACATCCCCTGTCCCCCTCACCCCAACACACATCAGTGCTCTCATAGTCAGATTGTCACTGGGGTCTGTGCTTCATGATCACTTTTACCTCCATCAGACTATTACTTTCACCTCTGCTTGTGTACATTAGAGAGGTCGCTTATTGTTCTCCCTGCTGTAACTCTGTTGCTGTTGCTGTCCTTGTCTGCTACATTTTTATTCGTTCCTCCTGCATATCTTTTTTTGGGTGCTCAAGGTACATATAATCTTTTCAGTTCTGGGTTTTTTTTTCCCCTAAAATGTTTCAAATGCCTCTGTTATTGGATATCTATCTTTTCAATGAATCAGATTTGCAAGGTAGGTCACTGAGCTGAATTCTCAATTTCATTGCTCTTTGCCTTCTTATGTTTTTGATATTTTGATTATGATGATACTATGATTTTGAAAAACAGTCTAACATTTTTCAAATTGTCTTTCTTTTGTATTTAGAGGTCTTTTCCCTGATTACTTGAAGAATTAATGATTCTGAATTGAATCTTAAATTTAACAGCTATGTCTTGGAGTTTTCAGGTTTTTTATTGCAGGTGATCTGTGAATTCTTTCAATTGGTTTTATTTAATTTTCTATATTCAGAATTTCTAGGCTGTTTTCATCTATTATTTGCTTCGTTGTGTTGTTAAAGATTTTTGTCCTATCATGTTCTTCTGGAAGACCTATGGTCTTTTGGTTGTCTCTATGAATCCTGTCTTTGAAATCATTATATTTTGCTCGAATAGTGAACATAGTTTATTCTAATGTTACTATTTTTCTTCTCTTCTTCTAGGCTCTTTCACATCTATGTATTTGCAATCCCAATATATTGTTTTCTCTTTAATTTTTTGGTGAGGCTTGCCATTGCAGCTTTGATTCTTTATTCTTCCTATTATTATTATTATTATTTTTACTGTGCAGGCCATAAATTCTGCTCTTATGAAGTACTCAGGAACAGTGTGTTATGGTTCCATATTCTCCTTACATTCTACAGGGTCCTTTATCTCATGAAATATTGGGTTGTTTTATTTTGTTTTGCAGTATTTATTCATAGATGCTTGAACTAATTTACTAGATCTGGAGGTCATATTTCCTTCTGTTAATAGTTTCCCTGTTGATTTTTCTGCTTATATTTGAAGTGTTTTAAGTTTTCTTCTTCTTGAGATCTTTAGTAATTTCAGTCTTTGTTTTTCTTTTTTCTTGATTTTCCCATATTCTCTTTCTGACTGTCTCCTCTCTTGGTGGTTTCCTTGGGGGTGATATCTCAAAGCGTCTTAACCTCCTCCCATGCTACATAATATTGTTCTTTAGCCTAAGTCTCTACCCTGAGTAACTTTTAGCTGGTCAGTAATGGACTAACCTGGATGCTTTCCCCCTTAGGCTTACTGGAGTGCTGAACTTCCCTTCTTTTCCTTCCTTTCCCTTACAGGGTATCCTCTTCTTTCTGTTCCTTAGTTATCTGGCTGGGGTCAACAGTTCAGATTGAAGTAGTGTTGCTACAGGGTTGTCTGCCCTGGCATTGGCAATTCAGAGTTCTGCAGGACTGGTGTTACATGGTTGGGGCCAGTGGCTATTTGTTGCTGACTAGCCAGACTTCTATAGCCTGGTGCTGGGGTCTCCATGATATGTAAAGAGGGAAGGTAAACTGAATTGTAGGGGTGAGTTTTGGTGTAAGCCTGTGTGAGATCCTTGGAACTTTTAGTGTAACCTTGCTGCCCATAGCATGGAAAATTAGGGAGAGGTGTTAAATGAACTTAGTGTCAGTGAACTTGTGGATTTTTGTTTTGTTTTACCTTCCTTTTTTTTGAACTCTTAAGTGTCCTAGACTACAGAGACAATTGAAGTAGCTTTATCTTTGGTACATAATTTCTGTTTTGAGTTTTAGAGGTTCTGGGGCTGAGAGAAAACATCTAGTCCTTCATCTTGTTTGTGTGACCCAGAAGTCTGACTTAGGAGTTCTTATGGTGAATTAGGGTATCTGACTCAGAGAGCATTGGAGCATGGGATGATTGGGCCATCACCACTGAGAAAGTGGAATGGGTCTAGTGTAGGGAAATCATTATGTAGCTAGGAGGGGAAAAGGAGAAAAGGCAGTGGGAAGCAAGGTTGAAAATGTGTGTCCATCATCCTGGGTTAGGACATGGGGAGTGTGTGGCAAATTCTCCAGATGTAGCCTTCAATTTGTAGTTCAGATATCACCTCTTGATCTTTCCTTCTTTCCACTAAATTGTCAGTTCTCCCTCTTTTTTCAAATTACCTTTTGTTTACTCATCTATGTTTATGTTGTACCCTCCAGCTAGAATGTAAGTTCCTGTTTCCTTTTATTAATAATGCCTTATAACTTAGGTACTTAATAAATTATTATTTAATTGAGTTAATAAATGTTGTACAAATTCTGAGGAAGTTGTGCATTGGAGCTTTGTAAATGGAAAAGCATTCCACATGATGAAAAAAAACCCTAAACATCAAAAATATGATACACATCTCTCTTCTGAAGAGCAGTGAAAAGTATAATCTATTTTTAATGAAAGATCATTTTTTCATTCAGCCTAATGAAGATATATTTACTATTTTTATAATTGGTATAGCTCAGGAAAAATATAAAAACATGAAGCTAACCCTTATAGAATTTTTATTCTAAAACTGATGTGGGCATACATCGACATGTAAAAGAACAGATATTTGATGATATAGAATTTGTTTTCCTTTTTTCTAGTGAGAGAAATAATATTGATATGTGAATTCAAAGTTTTCTTTTTAGGCTCTAAGGTGACAGTAATGTCAAGTGGAAAGAATGAAAGTAGGGAACTTAAAGACAGAGTGACAAAAAAGAAGTGCCAGAATTGTGCAGGCAGAGTAAGGACCAATGAAGGCATGCCTGCTGGAATGGGGCTGAGGGATGGGCTAAACTCGCCATTAGAAGGTCTGACCTGCTGGCTTGTCAGTGAGAGATCTCTGTATGATATGCATGTCCTATAAATGGGTTTGTTGTTTGTTCATCATGCAGGTCTGAGAACTATTGGAGTCATCACCAAACTAGATCTTATGGATGAAGGGACTGATGCAAGGGATGTTCTAGAGAACAAATTGCTTCCTCTTCGAAGGGGTAAGACTGTGAGGTCCCAAACATCACCTGAAAGTACCAGGAACAGAAAGGGTTTGAGCAGCTAGTCGTAGTGTCAATGTAAGGCGATCTCTGCAGTTGAAAACATTAAGAATTATCTGGTCATTTATGGAATGTGGGTCTGGTCTTTATCACAGTTGAACAAATATATTCAAATGATGTATTGAAAATGATCCAGAGGGAGAAGTATTCCTTTAAATTGCCAAACAGAGAGAAAAAGAAAGACAAAAAGGGAAGAGGATTGAATGGAGGGTATATGGATTCAGTACAGACTTCATGATATTATAAAGTCACTTAACTGATTTTTCTTTCTAATTTATTTAACTGGTGAATGGACATAGGTGTATCACAGAACTTCAGAGAGACTTAATAGCCTGGGAATGAATTTGAAATTCAAAGTTCTTAGAAGTAAAAGATCCACTCATGTGATATTACCCCAAAATTATCCAACTCATATGTGCTTAATTAAATCCTGGACTCTGAAAGTTGGATTTTGTTGCTTGTTTTAGGTTATGTGGGTGTGGTAAACAGAAGCCAAAAAGACATCGATGGAAAGAAGGACATTAAGGCAGCTCTTCTGGCAGAAAGAAAATTTTTTCTTTCCCACCCAGGTTACAGGCACATTGCTGATCGAATGGGAACTCCACATCTTCAGAAAGTCCTAAATCAGGTGAATGTCAAGATATTTGTTTTTAATATGCATCCTTTCAGTTATTAGAGAAATTATATGCTGAAATTTTAAAGGTAAATATTATTTTTATCAGCTCCCAGAAATCGTGGTGGGTCATTGTGGTTGATCTGAAGTCTTAAGTATTTCAAAATTGTTTTCCTTTAGAATTTATTGTTATATAAATTGTTCTCCAGGTCCTATTTACTTCATTCTGCATCAGTTCATAAAATCTTTTCAAGAAATCTGAAACTATCCCATTTATTATTTATAGTATAAGGCTATGCTCAACTATTCTCTAATTGATGGGTTCCTCATTTTTGCTAGTTCTTTGCTATAACAAAATGTACTATTATAAACATATTTTGTGTACATATGGATCGCTTACCTTTTTAAAATATAATTTTGACATATGGAGCTATTTCTGAGACAAAGGGTATGTGCTATTTAAGTTAGTAAGTCAATCATTAACCACCTACTACATAGTAGGCATTTTGTTAAGTCGGCACCGGGGATAGAAAGACAAAAAGCATCCAGTTCTAATGAAACTCATAGTCTAATGGGGAAAGAAAAGAGGTCCACAATTACATATAAAAGATATGATAATAATAATATTTATATAATGCTTTCTATGTGCCAGGTGCTTAAATTATTATCTAATTTGATTCTCACAATGTCCTCAGGAAATAGATGGTATTATTATTTTGTCATTTTTAAGAAACTGAGGCAAACAGAAATTAAGTGACTTGTCCAGGGTCATACAGTTCATATGTGCCTGAGGTTGGATTTGAACTCAGGTCTTTCTGACTTCAGGCCCAGAACTCTATCCACTGTGCCGCCAGGTACTTGGTTTGTAGTAGGTACTTAATAAATACCTGACTGATTGATAGCAGGCAGAGGATGAGGAGGAATACAGCTAGATTGAATTTTACCACTGCAGAAAATACATTATGCAAAACTCCCTCTTGAAGTCACAGTGTTTTCTTAGAATCAGAGAACACAAAACATCCCAAAGGGAATCAAATCAGCAAAGTATGCCCCAATTGTTATGTCCCCTTGTATTCATATATAGCAAGGTATATCTGATATTTTCAAAGTGTAAATGATCATGAAAGCAGCACACATCATTCTTTTTCACCTTAATATGTAATTTTAATTTATTCATTATCATTATGATTTTGTTTCCAGCAACTTACTAACCATATCCGAGATACATTGCCCAGCTTCAGGAGCAAGCTCCAGGGACAATTGCTCTCCATAGAACATGAAGTGGAAGCCTACAAAAACTTCAAGCCAGAAGATCCTACAAGAAAGACAAAGGCTCTGCTACAGTGAGTTTTCACTGTCTTATCCTGTTCATAAAAATCCTTTTAGTTTGATTTTTAGCTTCTTCTGTCTATTCTTGTCATTTGTTAGTACAAAAGTGAGTCTCCTGGAACTTCCTAATCTTCAGATGTTTAGATATTTATTCTCAGTATGGGATTATATTCTTAACTATTTTGTTTCTCCATTTTATGTTGTAACTTGGATCATTTCATTCAATTAATTAGCAGGTTTAATACTAGTTATGCTATCTTGTTTTTGTTTTTGTCTTTGAGCTCTATAAGTAGGTAGGAATAAGCTCTTAAAGGAGAATATAAATTAAGTAATGTTAATAATTTTTAGAAATGTCATTGGTAATTATTTTAGCACACTGCTTATTCAGGATTGCAATACACTATGTTTTAGGACAATCACTTTGGTAGTTGTGGGATTAGAGAAGGGAAGATGGATTAGAATGGGGAGGTAATGAAGCTGAGTGACTAGTTCAGAGACTGTTGCAATGATCTAAATGACAGGTAATAAGGGCCTGAACTATGGTGGTAGCCTTGTAAGTGGAGAGATGGGATGAACAAGAGAGATCATAAGGTAGAATCAAGACATAAAAATGAATTAAAATGTGCTGTTTTTTAAAAATTTAAATAACTTTAAAAATGTTATAGCATTTTACAATTATAATCTGTAGTAAGCAAGGAAATGAAAGTAGGTTTTTATATTAGAATTGGAATCCAACTGTCATACAGTGTTAGCTGTCTCTGCTGGATTTGTGTTATTAATCCACAAATATTTTATTACAGGTTTACTTTGGTAGGCACGATGGTTTTTATTTTTGGTTTTTGTTTTGTTTTGTTTTTTGCTTTTTGGAGAGGGGGAAAGGCAGGGCAATTGGGGTTAAGGGACTTGCCTAAGGTCACATGGCTAGTTTTTGTGTTAAGTATCTGAGGCCACATTTGAGTCAGGTCCTACTGACTCTAGGGCTGGTGCTCTATTCACTGCGCTACCTAGTCACCCCAGTAAGCACAGTGTTAAGCTTTGGGATTAAAAAACAAAAGCAAAAACAATCCCTGCCATAAAGGACTTTACATTCTGATGAGGGAGACAAAATATACATAAAGAAGTATGGAGAAGATACATACTGAGTAGATGGACATTTTCTTTGCAGGTTAAGGCTCTAATCACCGGGGAAACAAAAAATCAAGTCTTGCCTTTTTGAAAGAGGAATTTGAGCTGAGTTTTAAAGGAAGTCAAGTATTCTAAGGAGTGAAGGTTAGAAGGGAGTTCATTCCCAGCATGGAGACAGCCATCACAAAAGCACAGAGAGAGAAGATGGAGTCACGTGTAAGGAATGGCAAGTAGGACAGTATGGCTGGACTGTGAAAAGCCTGGGGAGAGTAATGGGTAAGGAGGTTAGGATAGAAAGGGACCAGATTGTGAAAAACTTCAAATGCTAGATGGAGGAGTTTATATTTGTTCCTAGAAACAATATAGAGACATTGCATTTATTTCAGTTTACTGAGCAAAGGTGACTTAGATCTATGCGTTAGATAGAATCACTTTGTGACTCTGTGCAAGAAGGATTGGATTGGGAAGTTACTTGAGGCAAAGAGACAAAGTAGGAGGTTATTGCTACAATCTAGGTGAGAGGTGATGAGGCACGTCATGTGGGTTGCAAGAAGGGATGTATAGAACATTGTACAGATGTATAGAAAAACTATATGTGATTGCATTTGTGGGGTGAGTAATAGTGAGGAACTCAAGGTAATAGTGAGGCTGTGAGCCTGGCCAACTGAGACTATGAGACTGGGTGTCCTCCATGATCACAGGAAGTTCAGAAGAGGGGTGGGTCTTGGGAGATAATAGATGGAAGTCTAACCTTCCTCATTCTCCTTTGTTGATTCATCATTTATTTCATACTCCCTAGTTAGTTGTCCTTAGTTCCTAAGGTTCTATCCTAGGCCCCATTCTCTTCTCTACTAATCTAATCATGGAAAAAAGGAAGTTTAGTCTGTCATGACCTATTCTTTTTTTTTTTTTTTTAAAAGCAATTGGGGTTAAGTAACTTGCTCAAGGTTACACGGCTAGTCATTTGATTTATGCGTGGGTGCTCATTTTCTGAGGCCGGATCTGATCTCGGGTCATCCAAACTCCGAGGCCGGCACTCTTACTCACTGCGCCACCTAGCCGCCCCTTTAGGGCAATTGGGGTTAAGTAACTTGCCCAAGGTTACACGGCTATGTTTTTGTTTGTGCGGATTAGGTGTTGGAGGCCGGCTCCAAACTCAGGTCCTTCTGATTCCAGGGCCGGCGCTCTATTCACTGCGCCACCTAGCCGCCCCATGTCATGACCTATTCTTGATGAAGCCAAGTTGATCTTTCTATTTGCTGATTTTCTTTCCAGATTTTCAACAACAATCTCCATAATGATCCATTCTAGAATTTTCTCAGCAATAAAAGTCAGTTTCACTGGTTCATAGTTTTCAGTCTCTGTCCCCTCCCTCTTCCTTTTTTTTTTAAATTATGGGACTTTTTTATTGGGTCAGACATCTGAGGATAGAGAAAGGTAAAAAGAAAATGAAACATATCCATACTTAGGTTTTGTCTAGGAAAATAACTTAGTACAACTTGCCCTTCTTGGATTGCTGCTATTTTCTTTTTTTATTTAAGACCTCGAATTTCAGATCCATTTCCTTCCTCCCTTGTCACCCATTCCCTCTGGGAAGATAAGTAATTCAGTATATGTTGTACATGTCTACCTATGCAAAACATTATCATAGTAGATATATTGTACAAGGCTGCTTATAATTCCCTCCCACCCATCCCACCCCCCACATGGTTCATTCCCCACTTGATCCTGTCCCTTTTCCATAGTGGGTACCTCGAACCTCCCCTCCCCACAAGGATGCCCTCCCATCCGTCATCCCTCCTCTCATCCCCCTTCCCCCTATTCTGCTGCAGGTTGAGATATCCCATTTAGCATGTATGTCATTCTCTCCCTGAACCAAATTCAATGAGAATGTGGTTTCCCCTTTTTACCTTCCTATTCTTCCCCTCCCCTGCAACCACTTCCCCCTGATTCCTCTACATGAGATAGTTTACCCCACCCTGTCTCTCCCCATCTCCTCCTGCCACTTTCCTCTCTCACCTCACAACTTCACCCCTTGAGTATCCTCCCTTCCCAACAAATTCAACCTATGCCCTCTATTGATGTGTAACTGTAACCATATACACACACATTCACATATGTATTCACATGACCATACACCCTTCTTCCATTATTTTCATAGTGAGAAAGATTTCCTAAGTCACAGTTATGTTTTTCCATATAGGAATGTAAATAGTTCAACTTTGATAGGTTCCTTTTGATTTCTTTTCCCTGATTACCTTCTCAGGCATCTCTTGCTTCTTGCATCTGGATTTCAAATTTTCTATTCAATTCTGGTTTTTTCCTCAAGAATGCTTGAAAGTCCTCTATTCCACTGAATGACCATATTTTCCCCTGAAACAAAATACTCAGTTTTGCTGGGTAGGTGACCCTTGGGTTCATTCCCAGTTCTTTTGCCCTCTTGAATATCATATTCCATGCCCTTCGATCCCTCAGTGTAGAAGCTGCCAGGTCCTGTGCTATTCTGATTGTGTTTCCACAATATTGAAATTGTTTCTTCCTGGCTGCTTGTAGTATTTTCTCCTTGATCTGGGGATTCTGGAACCTGGCTATCATATTCCTGGCAGTTTTATTTTTGGGATCTTTTTTCAGGAGGTGATCTGTGGATTCTTTCAACCTCTATTTTGCCCTCTGGGTCTAAAACATCAGGGCAATTTTCCTTGAGAATTTCTTGAAGGATGATTTCTAGATTCTTTCTTTGATCATGGCTTTCAGGTAGTCCAATAATTTTTAGATTGTCTCTCCTGGATCTATTTTCCAGGTCAGTGATTTTTCCCATGAGATATTTCACATTGCCTTTTATTCTTTCATTTGTTTGGATCTGCTTAACAGCATCTTGATTTCTCATAAAGTCATTAGCTTCCATTTGCTCCAGTCTAACTCTGAAGGAATGAATCTCTTCAGTGAGCTTTTGAGATTCTTTTTCCTTCTGGCAAATTGGGCTTTTTTTTTTTTTTTAATTTTATTTTATTATTTTTTTTTAAACAAATACTTTATTAACTTCTGTTTTACATCATTCATTTCCGCCAGATTTTGAGTTACAATCATTTTCCCCCCATTATTCCCCTACCCAACCTTCCAGAATAGCAGTCCCACAAGATATCGCTTCCTCCAATCTGCTCTCTCCCATACCTTCTCCCATACCCCCATCGACTTTTCCATTAGAGGAAGATGAATCTTTGTGTCCCAATGCCTGCACATCTTATCTCCCAATTATAAGCAAAAGAGTATTAATAAGAGTATTTATATATATTTGAAACATTTAATGTTAAGACCTCGAATTTCAGATCCATTTCCTTCCTCCCTTGTCACCCATTCCCTCTTGGGAGATAAGTAATTCAGTATATGTTGTACATGTCTAGCTATGCAAAACATTATCATAGTAGATATATTGTACAAGGCTGCTTATAATTCCCTCCCACTCATCCTACCCGTCACCTGGTCCATTCCCTACATGATCCTGTCCCTCTTCTATAGTGGGCACTTCCAACCTCCCCTCACCCCAAGGATGCCCTCCCATCCATCATCCCTCCTCTCATCCCCCTTCCCCATATCCTGCTGCAGGTTGAGATATCCCATTTAGTATGTATGTCATTTTCTCCCTGAACCAAATTCAATGTGAATGTGGTTTTGCCTTTTAGCCTTCCTTATTCTCCCCCTCCTTTGCAACCACTTCCCCTTGCTTCTTCTACATGGGATAGTTTACCCTACCCTGTCTCTCCCCATCTCCTCTTGCCACTTTCCTCTCACCTCATAATTTCATCCCTTGAGTATTCTCCCTTCCCAACAAATTCAATCTATGCCCTCTATCCATATATAACTGTAACCATCTACACACACATTCACATATGTACTCATATGACCACACACCCTTCTTCCATTATTTTCATAGTGAAAAAGATATCATCAGTCACTGTTATTGCTTTTCCATATAGGAATGTAAATAGTTCAACTTTGATAAGTTCCTTTTGATTTCTTTTCCCTGATTACCTTCTCAGGCATCTCTTGCTTCTTGTGTCTGGATGTCAAATTTTCTATTCAACTCTGGTTTTTCCTCAAGAATTCTTGAAAGTCCTCTATTCCACTGAATGACCATATTTTCCCCTGAAACAAAATACTTAGTTTTGCTGGGTAGGTGACCCTTGGGTTCATTCCCAGTTCTTTTGCCCTCTGGAATATCATATTCCATGCCCTTCGATCCCTCAGTGTAGAAGCTGCCAGGTCCTGAGCTATTCTGATTGTGTTTCCACAATACTGAAATTGTTTCTTCATGGCTGCTTGTAGTATTTTCTCCTTGATCTGGGGATTCTGGAACCTGGCTATAATATTCCTGGAAGTTTTCTTTTTGGGATCTTTTTCAGGAGGTGATCTGTGGATTCTTTCAACCTCTATTTTGCCTCCTAATCTAAAACATCAGGGCAGTTTCCTCTAGAATTTCTTGAAGGGTGATTTCTAGGTTCTTTCTTTGATCATGGCTTTCAGGTAGTCCAACAATTTTTAAATTGTCTCTCCTGGATCTATTTTCCAGGTCAGTGGTTTTTCCCATGAGATATTTCACATTGCCTTCTAATCCTTCATTTGTTTGGATCTGCTTAACAGCATCTTGATTTCTCATAAAGTCATTAGCTTCCATTTGCTCCAGTCTAACTCTAAAGGAATGAATCTCCTCAGTGAACTTTTGATATTCTTTTTCCATCTGGCAAATTCGACTTTTTAAGGCATTCTTCTCCTCATTGCCTTTTTGGGCCTCCTTTGCCATTTGAGTTAGTCTATTTTTTAAGGTGTTGTTTTCCTCAGTCAGGCTGTTGATCCTCACTTCATACTTTTCCTGCATCCTTCTCATTTCTTTTTCCAATTTTTCCTCTACTTCTCTTATTTGATTTTTAAAGTCCTTCTTAAGGTCCTCTATGGCCTGCAACCCACTCATGTTTTCCCCTGGGGCTT